>CAMZMU010000086.1:10177351-10911977 GCA_947311845.1 Poa pratensis
TTAGTACATTCTTTTGAACTTAAATAGCAAGCGTTCTGCTTTTGTATTATTGAGAAGAGAAACCAACAAATAAAAAGTTTCAGATGCCACGGCATCAACCCTAAATGGACATTTGATGTCTGACCTTCGTTGACGCGGCCATTCCCTATGGAGGCAGACTGAAGCTAGCCCTTCGCTCCAAAAAATAGATCGACACCGTCACACCGGCTCAGTCATGTACCTGAGTAAAATATTCTTTTACTCCATATTGGTGCTCTCCTGCTGTTTTCACCAAGATTTAATCTCCACTTTCATGAATATTTTGCTTTTGGTTTGAACGAGATCGGCGAGGCCTGGCAGTTGGGGATGAGAAACATGTGTAGCTTGTGCTCCTCCATCTCATCTCAATTCATGATAAATCATTTGCGGGTCGAGCAGCTAGGATGGTCTGCTCCCTCTCAATCTCTCAAATGGTTTCTACTGACGCAGCAGTGGAGATGCCCAAAATTGGATACATCGAATCACTGTGACGCAACTCTCACACGGTGACACGGGTGCAGAAATTAAGTCATTACAAATCCAATCGACGAAACCTTGTGAGCTTACGGTACCCGAGAAGCTGTGATCTTGTGTCGCTCTCTCGAACTCAGCCGTGCAGCCTTGCAGCCGCCTTGAGGGAACCCTTATGTTCTTCACGCTGCCACCAGGATCGTGAGCACGGAGTGTCAGGCCTCGTCGCCGCCCCGGCCGCCCGTCTTAATCACCTCGTCCTCTTTCACGCTGCCCTCCCCGACGGACCCGTCGCAGATCGTAGGGTGCATGGCTAGCGGCTCTCAGACCCTCCTCCGCGTCCTTCGTGCGGGCTGACTGACCGTGGCCGGGATTGCAGCAATGGGAGGCGGATGGGGTCATGGGGAGCATGGGCTAACTGCCGCTCTTGACGGGAAGTGCTGCGGCGGCGTCTTTCTGGTAGCAGAGGCTGACCATGGCGCGGCAGGGATGCGGGAGAGGCGACGGCCGTGGACATGGGTCTGGGCCTGGCCCATCCGCGTAGACGCGTGGCGAAGGGAGCGTGCGTGACGAAGGACGTTAGACGAAGTCGACGACGTAAACAGGCAGAAAAACCACAGTATCCACGGGAACGGTAGAAAGAAAAAAGTCCAATCGTTTTTTTTCACTTACGGATGGCATGGTGGGTAATTACCCAGAAATACAAGGGTAAAATTGGAAGTTTGAAAAACGGACCAACCATCACCTGAAGCCATATTATATAGTAGAGATATTTACTGTATGATGTAAGGGATGCAGGAACCAGGTCGGACGCGGACTGTCAACTGGTCGTTTTAGCAAATAGCAACTTCAACGATCCACATCATCGAGCGTCTCCGTGTGGTAGCCCGTCTGAATCCATCCATCAGGATCCCGTTCCATCGACCTCAACGCACGAACGGATCAACTTTCTTATCGCTGCCACGCCGCCGCTCACCGCCATGTTTGACGTTACGGGGAAACCTGTGCCCAAGCGACGCCACGTTGATCTTGGCTCAGTCAGCAAGATTGCATCCACCGAGGCCGCCACCGCCGTCTCGTCATCAACGGACATCATCTTCGAGATCCTCTCCAGGTTGCCTGTGAAGACCCTGTGCCGATTCAGGTGCGTGTCCAAGCACTGGCACTCTCTCGTCTCCGAACCGGGCCTTCAGCGCTGCGCATCAGTCCCGCGCCGAGCCGCTCCTCGTCGGCGACCAGTATCTGCGGCTGATGGACATGGAGGGCAACGTCGTTAGGTCAATTGATAGCCTACAACGTTTCTGGATGCTCAAGAGTAGCATGCATCGACGACCTTGTCTGCTTCACCTTCGACCAATATCCCAACCCGAGGATAACATACTCTGCTTTGACCTCGAGAGCGAGTCATGGAACAAGAACATCCAAGGTCCACGGGAAGCCAACTACAATGATCTCTCGGAGAACATATGGGACGTCAATATAGCTGAGCTCAACGAGACATTGTGCATGCATGGTTCAAACAAAGGTGCACACATCTGGCTATAAATACACAGATATATGGCTACTAAGCGATTCCGACAATAGCATCTGGTCCAAGACATACACAATTCGTATGGCCAAAACGGTTGACCTTGTGAAACCTTTGAAAATGATGCGTGATGGTGGAAAGCTACTCTTCTTCTATATGAAGGACAACTCACGACCGATGATGCAGATATATGATCCCTGTGACGAGACATGCACAGACATGGTGGGGATAACGACCGACTTAACCGGCACAATAGTTCTTTGCAACTTGCGCTTGTCTCGTTTCTTCTCTAATTTCTCATCACTTGTGTGACTTATGTAGTTGCGTATTTTGCCGACTGACCCTACTGCCTACCTTTTATAGTACTTCATTGGTATTATCTTTTTGTTTAAAGTTCTCCTTACTATTAAGATTCGATTGGTTTTTTAGCCCAAGATCAGATACCACTACTGGAAACCCCCCCCCCCCCCCCTTTAGTCCCGGTTCCAGAGGGCCTGTAGTCCCGGTTTTGCAACCGGGACAAGCAAATCGGGACTAAAGGCCCCCCACCTTTAGTCCCGGTTGCCCACGAACCGGGACTAAAGTCCTCCACGTGGCCACGGCCGGGCGCCCACGGCGGGAAGACCTTTAGTCCCGGTTGGTGTTACCAACCGGGACTAAAGATTTTTGCTTTTTGTTTTCTATTTATTTATTTTTCCTGTTTCAGGGTTTAGGGCATTAGGGGTTTGGATTTTGTGTTTTCCATTCAATTCTTTTGGTATGGAAATCACGTTGATGCACAAAAAAAAGTCGTATACATAAAGTTTATACTACATCGAGATCACGTTGATGCATATATACATACACATACAAGTTGCTTTAATGAAATTCTCACGTTGAGATCACGTCATTTACATGGAGGCATAATATTATTACTACGGTGATAAAATTCCGGTTTCCTTTATGACCTCCGAGTTCAAAAATCCCGCCAATTCCTCTTGAATTGCTTTTAGGCGCTTCGTTGGTATGAGCTTGTCCCGCATTCGTTCCATCTAGATCAATATGAATATGTGAGTTGTGTGTATATATATGAAATCATCATAAAATAAATTATGAATGGAACTCAACACAATATGGTAATAAAAAAATTGCGAATAGTGTTTACGTACTTCAGCTGTTCTGTTATCTCTATTCCGCTCAGTGACACAAGAGCGTATGAACTCGCAAACGTAGTATGCACATAAATTAGTCCCTTGCTCCTGGCTCAGACACCACTTTACAAAGAATAGAATTCAATCAAATAATAATAATCATGATAATGGTATTGAAACTAGAATTAAAGAGTTGTGCGGACGTAGATATATAGTACTACTTACCTTGGTGGTATAAAAATCCAGCTCCGGTTTCCACTCCCCTTTAACCTTTTGGGTGAACCGTTTCCAAACCCTGCCCGGCAAAAGAAAATGATTAAAGGAGTTATTAATTACTTGATATCAGAAAATGAACGAAAGAGGTCGATATAGAGCGATAATGATTGAAATTACCTCTGGAGCATTTCTTGCAAGTTGAGGTACTCGTCCATATCTTTACTTAACGAGTCCATGACTTCAACGACTCCTTCATCAGCTCTAATGATTAGCAGAATCCAGTGGAATATGCGCACGTTTATATGTACATGCATACATAACTCATCGATTACACTAAACATCGAGTAAGCAAAATAGAATGTGTAGAAGACAACAACACTCACTTGAAGTTGTAAGGAAAAAGTATTTCTGTGCAGGCATTTTGTTTCACTAAAAACCGGAGCAAGTTTTTCTCTGTGTCCTCGACATGGTCCCTTACGGTAACTTCACGAATGTAATAAGGGTCAACGAACCCAATGTCAAAGATGGCGTTCCTTCTGCATTCGACAATCTTCATTCTGCATAATAGCGTACAAAAGAATATAGTGAGATAATTACAGGCAATGAACGAGCTGAGCCACAACAGTAAAAGTTCATCAACCAACGATCTCAGGTACACATCAATGTCGTTGCCGGGTTGCTTCGGGCCTTGGATAAGCACTGGCATCATAATGAATTTCCGCTTCATGCACAACCAAGGAGGAAGGTTATAGATACATAGAGTCACAGGCCAGGTGCTATGACTGGAGCTCTGCTCCCCAAAAGGATTAAAGTCATTGTACTTAGACCAAGCCTTAAGTTCCTTGCGTCACCTGCAAAGGTCGGGAAGTCTCTGTCGATTTTTCTCCACTGCGACCCATCAGCGGGGTGTCTCAGCATCACGTCTTTCTTATGGTCTTCTTTGTGCCATCGCAACAACTTGGCATGCTCTTTGTTTTGGAACAAACGTTTCAACCGTGGTATTATAGAGCATAGCACACCACCTTGGCAGGAACCCTATTCCTGGGGCGCGGCTCGCCCTCAACATCACCAGGGTCATCTCGCCTTATATTGTACCGCAATGCACCGCATACCAGGCATGCATTCAAATTCTCGTACTCCTCACCGCGGTAGAGGATGCAGTCATTGATGCATGCATGTATCTTCGCACCTCTAATCCTAGAGGGAAGACAACCTTCTTTGCTTCGTACGTACTGGGGGGCAATACATTGTCCCTTGGAAGCATCTTCTTTATTATTTTCAGCAAATTTTCAAATCCCTTGTCAGATAGACCATTTTGTGTCTTCCATTGCAGTAATTCAGTGTGGTACCCAGCTTTTTCTGGCCATCTTCGCAATTTGGGTACAACATTTTTTTGTGATCCTCTAACATGCTCTCCAACTTCAACCTCTCGTTTTCACTTCCGCAGTTTATCTGTGCATCAAGAATGGCCCGACAAAGATCATCATCGGGCTCATCAACAATGGGCTCTTCTTCAGCTTCGTCTTCCCCCATTGTAGTACCACCATGTTCAGTGAACATAGGATAGTTGTCATTATCCTCTTCTTCTTCATTGTCTTCCATTATAACCCCTCTTTCTCCGTGCTTGGTCCAACAATTATAGCCGGACATGAAACCGAACTGCAACAGGTGGACGTGAATGGTTTTTGAGGTAGAGTAATCCTGCGTATCTTACAGGCACTACATGGACAAGAAATAAAACCATTCGGCCGCTTGTTTTTCTCAGCCACGTGGATAAAATTAAGCATGCCATTAATAAAGTCAGGACAACGTCGGTCACCGTACATCCATTGCCGGCTCATCTGCATATATAAATATATCAAAAACCATTACACTACATCATGAATATATAATAGTGACCAAATTAATTAATAAAAGTTTATCACATTAAAACCAAAGTAGAGTAGTGACCAAATATAATACATAGTTCACATAAAACATGCATTAATTGAAACTAACATACAACTATCTAAAGAATTTAAATCCAACAACAAATGCGATCAAAATCGCAACTAAGGTAATTATTGAACCAACAACATAATGATACCAAGCCTCTTGATTAATGGCATATTTTCTAATCTTTTTAATCTTCAAGCGCATTGCATCCATCTTGATCTCGTTATCATCGACGACGTCGGCAAGCTTGAACTCCAATTTCATCTTCTCTTCTAAGCATTGGAGACGAAGATCTTCACTTCTTTTCAATTTTGCTTTCAAATCATTGTTTTCTTTTTCAAAAAACTCGACAATAGGGTCGGTTGGAATTTCCGGTTCAACTACCTCCTAGATAAAAATAAATCTATGTCAAGTTGGTCGGCATAATTGACATAAACACGAAATGAAACAAATAGTTATAAAAGTATACCACATCCGAATCATAGACCGGACGAGGGCCGACAGGGACGGATATCAAAACCATGACACTATACATATAAAAACAATCATACAAGTAAGAAAATTATACAAGTAATAACTATGCATTTAAATCATACAAGTAATTTGAGCTCAAAATGCATATAAAAACAAGAGGCTCACCGAGGTGGTGCCGGTGACGGGAGCGCGGGCTATCGACGGCGGTGAGGACGGGGACGGGACGACACTAAAACCCACAAATCATAAATTAATTTGAGCTCAAAATGCATATAAAAAAATGAACTCCCTAACTTAGGCATTTCATCAAACACCCAGCTAGCACTACAAAAATGAAATGAGCTAAACTAGCAATGAAATGAGCTAAAGTAGTAACGCCGGAAGAAAGGATGAAGTTGCTAACCCTTGAATAGATGGGGTGTCGTCAATCTTGACAAATGGTGAAAAAAAATTAGGATGAACTAGAGCTCGGGAAGGAAACGGAGGAGAAAAATGGTGAAGTTTCAAGCAAGAAAAATGGAGAGGGCGGGTGGATGAAGTTGATATAGGCGAACCCTTTAGTACCGGTTCGTATCATGAACCGGTACTAAAGGTCTATCTTTAGTACCGGTTCGTATCATGAACCGGTACTAAAGGTCTATCTTTAGTACCGGTTCGTGTTACGAACCGGTACAAAAGGTTGCTCGCGCTGGCCCCACCTCTCCGGCCGCTGCAGCAACCCTTTACTACCGGTTCGTAACACGAACCGGGACTAAAGGTTCCTTACGAACCGGGACTGGTGCTCTCCGGCGCCCTGGCCATTCGAACCGGAACTAATGACCCCATTAGTTCCGGTTCTAATTATGGCCGGGACAAATGGGCCAAACGGAAGCCCTGTTTTCTACTAGTGTAGGTGAGTAATGATTCGATTGGTTTTTTAGCTGAATCAAAGATGAGTTGTGGGATGTTCTGTTCCCTGTGTGCTCCAGGGGAACCCTAGGTTTGGGCGTCCCGGATCGGATGACATTCGTACATTGTTCCCCCTTGGGGGGCATCATCTTTGGTGTCACATGTCGGTTGGAGGGACAAGTGTGTGGCTTTGGTGGCTCGACCTAGATTTCCGTGCGCTTATCATGGGGTGGCCAAGCTGGAGCAGCGCGACATCTACAACATTGGGAATGTCTAGTTTGCGCGACATGTGTACTGCAGCGGGGGCTTGGCGGTGGACGCGGGATGATGGACACATAGGAGGTGCCGCTGTTTGGCGTAGTGGTGAAGCTGACGACGGGGCTGAGAAGGTCTTTGCTTTGACGATTTGACCATGAAAATGGGTTGGCGGAAGACGACGACACACATATGGTGCGCATTGAGTCTTATGTAGCGGTTTATGCTCCTAGCTCGCTGTTGGGCGCTTGGTGAGACTTCTAAATTTAAATGATTTGCGTAGGTCCGAGGTCCCTTCATCAAATGTGTTGGTGTTGTGACAGTTGTTGCTCCTTTTTTTTTCTTGAAACTTATTACTATTAAACCTGGTAGGAATCGATAGCCTTTGTCTCGGCTTCGGGTACGTGTTATATAGCCAAAGGGCTTAGGGTTGTTACATCGGTTTACAGAGATATGCGAGATCTTCTTGATCCGCAATACATGGGATACAATATGCTTTATACATCAGCATATCGTTTACATTAACTAATAATATCTCTATCTCTAACATCCCCCCTTAATCTAAACTTGGACAAGTTGAGATTATGTTTAAACTCTTCTAGCTCCCTCGGCGGCAAAGGTTTAGTGATCCATCTGCAACTTGGTCTTTGGTTGATATGAACTGAATATTCAACATCTTTTGAGCAACCTTTTCTCTCACAAAGTGAAAATCAATTTCAATGTGTTTGGTCCTTGCATGAAAAATAGGATTAGCTGAGAGATATGTAGCTCCCATATTGTCACACCATAAACAGTGTATTTCATTTATCTTTTTCCAAGTTCCCTGAGAAGTGTTTCCACCCAAATGACTTCAGATGTAGCATTAGCCAAGGATTTATACTCAGCCTCTGTGCTTGATCGAGATATTGTAGCTTGCTTTCTTGCACTCCATGAGATGAGGTTAGGACCAAAAAATACAGCAAACCCACTCGTGGATCTGCGATCGTCAATGCATCCTGCCCAATCGACATCTAAAAAGCACTAATAAGAGTGGAACTTGACTTTCTGAATGTGAGTCCAGTAGTGGTAGTGTTTTGCACATAACGCAATATCCGTTTTACCGCAGTCCAATGAACTGTGGTGGGGGCATGAAGGAATTGACAGACCTTATTGACTGAGAAGGAAATGTCCGGGCGTGTTAGTGTCAAATACTGCAAGCCACCAACAACACTTCTATACCTAGTGCTGTCATCCGGTCCAAGAGGATACCCTTCATGTACTGACATTTTTTCTGTAGTAGATAGCGGTGTAACAGAGGGTTTACAATTTGTCATTCCAACTTTGGCAAGTAATTCCGAAGTGTA
The DNA here is from genome assembly GCA_947311845.1 of Poa pratensis. Taxonomy (NCBI): domain Eukaryota; kingdom Viridiplantae; phylum Streptophyta; class Magnoliopsida; order Poales; family Poaceae; genus Poa; species Poa pratensis. The sequence continues at coordinate 10,185,610 of CAMZMU010000086.1, forward strand.
TTTTTCTTGAGTAAGAACTAATCCATCATTAATTTTCTTAACTTCTATACCCAAGAAGAAATGGAGATCTCCAAGATCCTTGATAGCAAAGTGTTTATTCAGGTCATCTACTAGTGTTGAAATTGCTTGACTTGATGAACTAGTGACTATGATATCATCCACATAAACAAGAACAAAGACCATGTTGCCTGACTTGTTATAGATGAAAAGAGATGTATCACCTCGGGATGGTTCAAAACCCAAGTGTTGAAGTTTGGTACTCAAACGTGAATACCATGCTCTCGGCGCCTGTTTGAGACCATACAAAGCCTTGTCAAGCTTGCAAATGTGATGTGGTGCATTGACATCTTCATACCCAGGAGGTTGTTTCATATATACTTCCTCTTCCAGAACGCCATGTAAGAACGCATTCTTGGCATCAAGTTACCGAAGGCTCCAACCCCTGGAAACAGAGATAGCCAAAACAAGACAAATAGTAGCAGCCTTAATAGTTATAGGGTTTGAAACTAACAAGTTCCACGAGTTTTGGTGCTCCCAGTTGTTCTGCAAGTATCCTAAAATATCACTATATAAAAGTACCTCAGATGACAAAATGGAGTATACCATTGCGAAGGTTTCGTCGCGCTGATCAAAATGGATATATTACTTGATATATTTGGAGCTCGGAATGAGAAGATATGAATAAAAGAAGAATTTACATCAAATAATGTCCAAGTCAGCAGCAGTCAGCAGACACACGCTGACACGCGGGCCAGGTGGGCCTGCCCTGTCCCCATGCGTGCGCAAGCGCTGCCGGCAGGCGGGAGACAGGTGACGGCGTGGGCCAATCCGCTGCCGACACGCGGCGCTGGAGGGCCAGTGCGCGCGCGCGTTCGCGCGCCCACGCGCGGGAGACGGCGCGGCCGTTCGGCCATGACCGCGGGGGCACGTGGCGGCCAGAAAAAGGCGCCCCGCCTGGTTCGCCTGCGCGGGAAGCCACTGGAGCCTGGACCGCGGCCCAGCTGGCCGTTTGGCCCATTTTCTCTCCAGTTAACAGAAAACAGCGACAGTTCGTCCGGTTCATGTCCGGTTCGAGGCCTTAGGATCCGGTTTTCGTCCGGTTTTCGACGCCAGCACGTGGGGAACTTCTTAACCGACCTATCTAAGTCGGTTGGGCAGTTTTAGCATGTGGAAAAGGCTGCCCATGCATTCCACCATGCAAGGAAGCACATCTAGGCTTCATCTCCACCGTCCAGAATGATCCAAGGGTGGCTATGCGACTTCACGCGGATTGATGAGGTGGCGTTGGAGTAGCCCCTACTCCACCCCTCACCTATAAATACCTCCTCACTCCCTCATTTGTAACACACACTCTACACAAAGCTTCACTCTCTCATTCTATTAGTAGTAGTAGTAGTGTCCCTCTGGTGGTTTCTCTCCTCCGTTGTAGAGAGGCGAGTTCGGGAGAAGAGCCGGGCGTGTCGGCGTCTCTCCTACCTTCTACCTCTCCAGGTCTTGTAAGTTCGGCTCAGGTTCGAATATTTAATTGAGTATTCAGTTATATTATTAAAGTATTTACTGGTTCCTTGCTTACTACTTAGTATTTACTATTCAGTATTTATTTACTGCATAGTAAATACTTGTGTGAGTGCCTTGCTTTGCTAGCAAGTAAGGTAGTAATTAATAGTGTAGACGTGGGGTCTAGGCTAGTAATTACCCTGGTTTGCATTCAGTTCAACGGATCACAGTGGTAGCCGGTAGGTGGTGACAGCCCTGTCCGGCCTACGTATTCCACCACGTTAGTTCTGTTCTGTAGGACTTAGGGGTGGACTCGCCTTCTCTTGCGAGTTGGTTGGTCCTAGGTGCCCGAAGTAGATCACTTTAGTAATAGCTATCCTGCTCAATTATCTAGAAAACCTACGCTATATCGACCAAGTGCCTCTCTATTCATCACCCCCTTGTTCCATTATCACATCATCACTACCCTTGGACAACTTTGGCTTTAGATTAGAACACTTCGCGTTTCCCGTGGAAATCGATAACTCCCGGGTGAAAGCTACATCGGTATCTGTGCGCTTGCGGATTATATCTGTTAGGCTAGGATTTGCCAACACTGGGTCGACGGCCCACGACGCGCGCGCGCGAGCCTGGCAGGCCTGTTGGCGCTGGGCCAAGGGAGTCCGGGCAGCAGGCTGCGGGTGGCGGCAGCAACTGCTGGGCCGCGAGCTGCCTTGAAGTGGAAGCGGGTCAGAAATGCGGGAGAGTAAGGAATAATAGAAAGAAATGTTTTTCTTTTACTTCAAAGGATTTTTCAAACCATAATTTGAAATAGAACTTAAGAGGCATTTGGGTTTTGATATTTAAACCATGTTAGGGGATAAAATCCATTTTGTAAGTACTTTTCAAAATCACATTTTGGACGCACCTCCAAATAGAGTTTTTGGATGGTTTTTATTTTCTCCGAAAAAGGACCTACTCGAGGTTGGATCGAGTTTTGTAAAAATTCATTTTCATGCTCAATCACAACAAGACAAAGACAAACACCAGCAACTCAACAATCAAAACATACTTCCATTAATTTTCACAAAAGTTCTAAAAAATCTATATCCCCCTAAAAAAATAATGCACTATTTGAAGTTTAAATAAATTTCACCTAACTCATCGAATTCCAAAAACAGGGTGTCATAGACCTACCCCCCTTAAAAGAATCTCGTCCTCGAGATTAGAAGACTCAGGGAACAATTCAGGGTAATCAGTCTTCAAATCTTTTTCCCAAGTTGTATTCAACTTCAGAATGGTGCTTCCATTGCACTTCACCCATTATGATGGTCTTAACCCTGGTGATTTCTCTCAGATCTTGATACAGCTTAGTTCCACCAGGATATATAGTGTATGCTAACTCATGTCACTCCTTTAGGATGATATCCTTGATTCTCTAATCATCCGGCACACACAGTCTCTGTTGATTCCAAGAAGTTTCCTTCTCATCTAGTCTGAACTTGGGTGCTTCTCCTTTCTTTACCAACTCCTCAATCTCTTGGAGCATCTCAACCGTTTTCTGACTCTTTCGGATTTCTAGGACTAGGGTAGGCTCAACATCAATGGAAACACCTTGAGTGTTAGCAGCAAATCCCAAGTTGAGGTGTTCGAACTCGGTTAACAACTCCATAGGCAACTCTCTGACTTCTAGCAGGTTCAACTGACCCTTCCAACTAAGAGCATCGCCACAACATTCGCTTTACCACAATGACAGTGAATCTCCAATACTTAATCGGGTCTAACCTTTATCATTCCATACAAATAGCTTTTCTTTCTCTAATAAAGCAGTCAAAGATTTAGCAATACTAGAGAATCCTTTAATGAACCTTCGGTAATATCCATGCATTCCTGGAAAAACTCATGGTCTCAAGGACTATCTGAGGCGGATTCTATTCCAACACATCTTCCCATTCTTCAAACTGACAACATCTCCACCATTCTTAATGACGTGACCTCAGAAAGAAACTTCGGTAATCCAAAACTCACACCTGCTGACTTGGCATAGAGCTCACGTTCTATCAACTTATGTGACACTAGCTGAAGATGCTGCTCATGTTCTTCCTCAGTCCTGGAACAAATTAGGATGTTGTCGATGAACACCACCAGAGTCTATCCAAGCACCCCATGTGACATTGTTTATCAAGTACATGAAGTAAACTGGAGCATTAGTCAATTCAAATGGCATAGCAGTTTACTCATAAAGTCCATATCTAGTGGTGGAAACAGTCTTTGGGAAATCACTAGGTCGGATCCTTGCGTGACTACCCTTCATGAGTCATAGGTCTAAGGATTAGCATACTATTGGTCTAGAAGTGAAAGTTCGGTTATTCCAATTGATGTAGGAAGATGACCAAAGAAAAGGTTCATGAAGAGGTACCACATCAGAGTAGCTTATGTAATGGATCATGATTAACAATCACGTTACCAGCGCTTATCGAGCACAACCATGTGTGTGCACCCACCGGAGGCTCTGGTTTAACGTGGCACCGTCAGTTATTAATCAATACTTCATTACCAAGTTTACTACCAATTGATATCTCCCATGACTCAGGTACGAATCTAAGGTCAAGAGTCTTAGGTTATGACAGAAAATCAAGGTTGGATCATGAGACGATAAGGATGGGTATCTAGTCCTCCAACTTGAATCATTTGGGGTCACCGATAGTAGCAAACGCTACCCCCCTTTAACAACGCATTACTTATTTCCAAAACATATTTGAGAGTGCCACCTTGTAAGAGCTGTCATCAAGAGATTCACTTAGCCTTGTATTCCTCTATCAACATGCACCATTGCCCCAAAGGCGATGAAAAACAAGAGAGAAAATGAGATATGGATTTTGGGAGTACGACTGAGATGATTGAATGTAACATCTCAACATGCGAAAGGAATTGATGAGCAACTCATATTCCAACTTTAAAGCTTAGTTGAAATAAGGTCCGATGAAATAATCAAATCTTTTTACAAAGATGGTTACAACTGACTCATAAGCCACAACACTATGAACCAAATGACATAGCTAACTCCATGTGTGAACATGAGTGCTTTGACTTCTTTCGACTGCCACAAATCCATCTAATCCTCTTTTCCTTTTGACTCTGCAACTACTTCAATGTTGAGGTGACTCTGTCCTCTCTTACTCAATCCTTGATCCATTGTTGCCTTGTCCTTGAGCTTCACTAGCACTTGGATTTTTTTATCTTTTCATTGGGGCAAGACCAAGCGTAGTGTCCGTCCTGTCTGCAACGAAAACACATTATAATAGTGGGAGGCTCTACGGTGTCTTTCTCCCCAAACACGTGGTTAGGTGTATTACTCATGCTTCCCATAGATACCATTCCTTGCTTTGATATGCTTTGAGTAGGTGGGAGACTTCTGTTTGGTTGCTTTTGAGGGTTGTCTACCGCTTGTGTTTCTTCATTGACTTGCTTCTTAGCATGCTTTCTCCTCTGAGGCTAAAACTCTGTATAGGTGCTGGTCCAATCATCTAGGCATATCTCTGGCATAGAAGGTGCAGCTGAAAGATCATCTCATTCTTCAAAACATGACTGAGCCGGTTGAGAGATTAGGGCTAATTCCACTGACACTGTAGAACTCAAGTTTGGTTTGCTTCTCAAAGATGGATCCTGTAGAATGGTTTTCCTCTTCTTTCATTGAGTTTGAATGTCCTGGGATGACTCGGTTTTAGTCTCACTTGACTGCTTCTGAAGACAGGGTAAACCATAGTGTCTATAACAGTGACATGGATCTTGAATCCTAACCACATCATTGATAGTTACTCCTTTGGTTTCCATATCTTGCCAGGTCAGATAAGCAGGAGTATAAAAGCAAAAAGCATGATATGGCGTAGGAGAAATGATGACAAGAATTTAAGGTTGTCCTAAAGATAGGTAGGATAGGAGAAGATACTACCCCACTTAATGCAGTTTAACTAAACTGCAAGAATCAACCTTCAGGGCCTCCTTCGGAATAAAAGAACAGAGATAACACACAAGCATCACACCAAACAAGACAAGCAAGCACACCATCGATGCTACACGTGCTTCTTCATCATTGGCAGTCATCCTAAATGGTAGATTAGAGATGAGAAAAGACCATCAAAATTTTTGAACCAGATAAGGTCAGAAAACTTTTTAAATATAACAATATAAAACCAAAACTCAAGGGAGTAAGCAACAATAGCTCAAAGGAAGCTATTCAAGGAGGGGATACAACACAAGAGTGAAGATTCTAGTCAGTATCAAAAGCCAAGGGGTGAAAAAAATAGTTTTGTAGCAAAATATGTTTTAGAAATCGACTAGTGCTAGCATGGCATACGTCCTACAGTCAACATGCTCTGATACCATTCTGTAACACCCTGATTTTCAAAGAAGACCGAGGGTCGTCATATGTATGCCCAGAAAGTCCACACATAGAACAAAAATAGAATTATCAGATAAAACAGTGTTAAATATAGCAGAAAAACATACTTATAGTAACACTTACAACTTATCAGAGTAATGCGGAACGTTTGGCTAAAACTTCTCTTCAAGCACCATCTCGAGCAGGGACGGTTGATTGGGGGCTCTATATGCCAAGCACTTCAAGCAAAACCTCTTTGCAAACCTCCATCATCGTCTTTATCCTTTTTCTGAGCAGCACTTGCTAATACACTGGTGTGGTTGGTAATAGCAAGGGTGAGTCCATGTCGAACTCCACAAGTACAGGCGGAAAAATAATGACATGCAAGGCTTAAACAAATAAATGGCTGACTGGTTTTGACTGTAGGTGAGCACTTTAATGTTACATCAAGTTTATTAATTAAACAACCTATCACTAATCATCTGTGTGGAATAAACCCAACCCATTGGTTATGATTCAAGTACAATTAAGATAATTTAGTTGTAAATCATCATAATTATAACCACTTGGGGAGTTCACCCCAATCAAAAATAGGGATAGATCGCACCCTGCACCATGCCACGAGGATAGGTCGCACCTCGGGCCAACAACAGCTCATCAACCACCCTTAGTTCCATAGTCATCCATAGTTCTCGATTTATGTGAGGATCCAGGCCACTGTTGACCATGAGCTCAGCTGATATATCAAATTATACTCTGCGCAGAGGTGTACACTTTCACTCCAAGATGTGATTGCCCATTCGCCCGGGACCCGTCGATCCCTTAGCCCGTTACCAAGACAGGCCGGCTGAGGTCACAACGAGGCTTTTCACAAGCCCCCACGGGTAGAGATCGACTTGCTAGTGTGCGTGGGTGCATGGCAACCCTCACCGATATGACAGCACGGATCCCCAGATTCACCATACACTATCCCACGTCCCCACTAGCACCCCCAGGAAAGCCTCCCAACTACCAGTGAGCACTTAATACTAGGCCAAGCCAGTGCCCATTAGCTTGAAGCTGCATGGAAGTCCTAGGTTGCCGCTCCATAAAGAGTCTCCACAGATGAGTTAAGTGTATTAAGTTCCAACGATGCATCCCCACATCGTCACAATGCCCACATGGCCGCATCCATAACCATTATCAGCTTTTTATCAGATAAGCATCAGGTTTTACTTTCAAAGACAAGTGTAGTAAGGTGAGCGGAGCAGCATTAGCACCCTATGCTACATCCTATCTACCATAAACCCCATAGGTATTCTTTGGTTAAAGGTGTCTAGTCAATGCCTATGGTTCAGTAATTTAGGACACATGCATGAAAGTAAAGGATTAACAATTCATAGGTTCAAGATGATCAAAAGTAAAGCTTTTGAGTGGAGTTTTGGGTAGGTATGAAAGTGGGCATACTTGCATCACATATGTTGTCAAGTCAAAAACCGAACCACATGGAGATACAAGTCATACACTTTGATTGAGATGTGCAAGTGTGGAATGGAAGATGTTTCCTAATTCTAAATGTTTTTTGTACTCCATGCATCATGACTCTCTTTATTGATGGATAGATGATTCTTGGGAGAGTATGGGCTATAAAAGGAAATATTCATATTTTTTTTAACAGGGCTTTGGATTTTCCCGTTGTTTATTGCTTGGAAAACACTTTTTTCTCTCAGATATGGATTGTTTTTTCTCTCTCATGCCCTTAGCATGATTTTTTTATGTATAGCCCATATCTCTTCTAATGAAAACTTGAATGGTGAGATGTTATGATGGAATGCAAGGAGTAATTATATAGTAGATAATGAATGCGTGACTCTCACGATAAGAATCGGCATTTTTATTTGGTGGACGAGTACGCAACTCTCATGGTAAGAGTTGGCATTTTTGGTGGATGAAAGGGTGCATGCTTGTGCGCAACTCTTAGTGTAAGAGTCGGCATTTTATATGGGTGTGCGTGAATCTCAATCATGGGTGCTGACTATAATCTCACATAGGTCACAACAATTTGACCTAACTCAATGATCTAACAAGCAGCATATGACTAAAGGTTTGCATAATTGAATCACGTCATATGGCCTTGGTAGGAAATTCTTTATCATTGAGGAGCATGCTATCATATTTTTGGTTTTGTAAAATAAATCCCAAGTCCTTTATAAAAGAGCAAGGTTCAAATCATCCAGCTATATCACATACTCCAATTACTTAGACAACATGGGGTCCCTATGATAGTTGTTCACAAGTTTTAGGAATATTGGCGAGGAATAACGAGTATGCAAATTTTCATCAAAGGGTAGCATGGAGATGGTAAGTCAAAAGTTTTATCTTTTTAATTTCTTTCAGATTTAAATTTTTAGAACTTTGAGAGATGTGAGGGTAGAGTTGCACATACCATCGTTGAAGATGAAGGAGATAGTGAGTCGTTTGTCTTGTCCTTCTGTATGATGGATTGCTCGATGTTGTGCATTGTGTTGGGGAGATCTCAAATTAGTTATTCATGGGAGATCTCCCCCACACTTATTCTTGTACCTACTTTATTTTGATAAAAAGAAAACAAACAAGAGAAACAACAACAAGCATGGGCTCTACTAGCATCAGCTTTTATTATTTTTTTATCTTCAATTATTATTATTATTAGGTTCACCCAACAACATTCTTATCTCCATTGTCATCTCAAGACTTACCCTTGTAAAATTTATCTATTCCTTTAGGGGTTAGTCCATATGATCAACCAATATCCATAATAGCAGCATTAGTTCAAAGATCAAACTAGACACCATGTCTAATTTGTCAAGGTAGGCTCAAGAATCTAAGCACCATGCTTACATTAAAAAGCCTATAGAAGCATGATCTCACATCCAAGCTTCAAACTCACTTCCAAACCAAAACTTACTATCATAGATAAAGGAAGCATGACAAGATAACCAAGATTCATCCAATAGAGGTGAAAATATTGACAAGTGAACAAGGTAGCCATTGGTTAATTCATGTATATTTCATCTAAGAGATTGTTCAACCAACTTTTATTAAAGCTCATGCAAGGTTAAGATAAGAATTTTCAACCTTGATTTTATCTCCATCATAAATTTCTTCTATTGTTTATGTCAACAACTCAAAGTTCATTAATCAAATTTCAACTCCATGTCAAAATTTTGATTAAAGAAGGCAATTTTAACCTAAGCACCATGCTTAATTTAAAACACCTATGGATGTATCACATGGATCCATGTAGACACACCCAAACTCGAAGCATGAGGCACAAACACAAGAAGCATGATTTTGTAGGATCACATGGAGACAAGTATGAATAGATAAGTTGGTGACATTACCTTTGCTTTACCTGAGTGTACGGACCGGTGGCTCATGCAGATCAAGATTTTGGACTGCCACCATGGTGTCATGGATTTTAGCGCAGGTGTGTGTACCAAGGCTAGGCCGCACACAGCTAGTGTGCATGGGCCATGGGCCTTGGTAGTAGCAAAGGTTTGGAAGCGGGCCCTACTTGCTTGTGGAAGCAATGTTGGGTAGAGTCAGGCAGCCCATTGATGTTTATCTCTTGATGTAGGGGGCTAGCCTGCTCCTTATATCCCCTCCCATTTTTTTATTTTCTAACACCTTTTTTTTGTCTCTCCTCTTTTTTGTTCTTTTTTTCTTTTTCATCCTTCTCATTTTTTTCTCTTTTATAATCCTTTCCTTCTCTCTTTTTTTACTCTATATTTTTTTACTATCATCATCATTTTTTTTCTTCAAGGCAAGGCTCACATCAACTTTTGTTTACCATTTTTTTTGAATGTCTCTTGGGGTGTATGGAATTTGGAATTCTCACCATCCTCCCCCACACTTGAACTTTTGTGTAAAAGTCAAGTGTGTAGGTTAGGGTCTCCTTGTGAGTTTGTTCCATCACTCAAGAGCATCAGAGTTTGTAGTTGATGCAGCTCCCATGTTGTCAACGTCATATGACCCGTGCTCTGTAATGGTTAGTAACAAGAATACCCGAAGGTGCATATTTTCTTGACAACATGTTCATGCCTTTATTGAAAAGGGAAGTTTTTTTCTTATATTAATACTATTCATACATATATTTTTTTTATGATGACGATAATAATATTAATAATACTAAGTGTATTTATTATTTTTTAAGATAATCCAGGGTATCTCCTAGCAGTGCTTAAGTTATGGTCTTAAGCTTGACCATGGGGACTTCATCTTGCAGCTATCAATGGTGGTGAAGTTCCCATCTTCACCACCAAACAATGGGTTGAAAGTTCAAGCTGCAAGGTCGACCATCGTGCTACTACGAGTTTTGGAATGTTTATGATAAACATAAGCATCAACAACCATCTTCTTAGAATGTTTTGAAATGAGAATGAAGAGGTGGTTGGGTTTCTCGTAGGGACACATGGTCAGAAGCAGAACAAACTCTAGAGATCCCAAAAGTGAGCATGAAACAAGGGATGTCACAAAAGACAAGGTCTCTAGTGGATTTTTTTTGGCATGGTCTCTAGGGTTGTTGCTTCTGGCATGTCCATGGCATCAAAGTTCTTGTTCCCAAAAGTTATATTATGATGAACGAACATTGAATCTCGACCACTATCGAGAACAATCTTATGATGGCCAGAGGGACATGTATCTTGTTCGAGCAAGGGCGAAGGTGAATGTTCCATTGCAAAAGGATGAAAAGAAAACTCAAGTGGAACGAATGGGGATATAAACTTCGCTAGCTCGAACAAGTAGTTTTGCTTTGCCTTTGGGTTTTAGAGCAAGAGCGAGGGCTGGCAGAAGCAAAACTTTCAAACTTCTCATAAGGGCTCCCTTGTTCTCTCTCTGTTCTTTTTTTTCTTTCTCTTTTTTTGAATGAGATTTTCAAGAGGGTGCCCTATGAGAAGGTCAAAATCGAGGATGGCATAGATATGGAAGTTTAAGAAAACCTTGATTTTATGGATTTTTATTGGCACGGCCCTAGCAATCCCACAACACTCAAAGGTGAGCCCTTACGGACTCTAAAAGAGTTTGATGATCGGGACTAGCGGAAATTTGCCCAAAAGGTTTCCACAAGAAATCGTGACATGATAGTCCTGATTGTGGGATTGTGTAGGGTTTCCACAATTTTCCCTCTAGCATGCAAAATGTAGTCGTGGAAGGTGAAAGAATCCGATTTGCTCTGGAAGAATGTTTCACTTCCGTTAACCATTCTCTTGAATGTTCTACTCTAGGGAAAACTTTGTTTGTTGTGTGGTTTTTGTGCCAAGATAGGTTCAAGGTTCTACCATAATCCTCGAAATTGATAGCGAACTATGAAGGGTAAAGCATTCCTCCCTTCATTGTTCACGGTTTGGGTGAGGGCTCAGAAGTCGAATCTAAGGATAGAACAAAGTTGGATTCGGCTGATGAGGGCTCCTCAAAGCTTGACATGCCCTTAGTTTTGAGAGGTTTTGGGTTCTACGATGGGAGAAGCATGCTTCTCTAGGATGTGGTCTAGGATTCTCCTCTACTCCGTCATTTTTTTTGTAAATGACCCCCCAACGGTCATGTCAAGGCATAGGGCAGCATCTTTGTCTAGACCCGAACAAAAGATATGCAAAAGCACACTATCGGGTAAAGATAAGTTTAGGCTAGCATGTATTATCATTGTAAACTTGGCCTAAGCTGCACCTATGGACTCCTTCTCATTTTGCCTGAAATCAAGGATTGCCCTTGGTAGAGAGTTGATATGGGACATATAAATGGAAGAATGCAAGACAAAAACTTGTCCTTATATTCTTCCTAGTCCCCATTCAAACTTCCTACGGCATTAGTGTACCATTGCTTCGCCTCCCCCTTGAGAGAGAACAAAAACAATTTCCACATAAGAATTATCTTATGCCATGCCAGGAATGCTTAGGCATGAACATAATTCCTTGAAATCTTGCAGATGGCTACGTGGGTCTTCGTGATCAAACCCTGAGAAGGGTTGTGCCCGAACCATGGTTTTCAAACTGGGTGGAGTTCATAGCTAGATGGAAAATTTGGTTTTGAAAAATATTTTGGCTCAATGAACTCTCCCTATGAAGCAAAAAGATTTTGGTTTGAAATTGGCTTCATGATAGAAAAGGTAAAAAGAAATAACTATTTTAGTTTTTTAAATAAGGGATATAGATACGAGGACGAACCAGGGTCAGAGAAAATAGCAACCGTTCCCCGGCAACGGCGCCAGAAAGCTTGTTGGTATTTCTTAACGTATGCAGAGAATCCGCAAGCGTACAGAAGTACCGTTGTAGCCTTCACCCGGAAGTATTCAGGGTATCGTATTTTCCACAAGGAACGGAGATATTTCTCCTAGCTAGTTTGCCCAAGGAACAACACAAGGGTAGAGATAGAGAGGGGGTATAGATGGATTCCTATAGTCTTTAGGGTCTTAAGGATAGCATATTGTAATACTTCTACCTGCTTACTTCGGGCACCGGAGCGCACCTGGTCTGCCAAGCGATACCGGCCTGTAGCTCTACGTCGAACCCGGACATGGGGGATTACAAAGGACGGACAGGACTAGGTCACTCCCTGCCGCCTACTCCTCAACTGCGGGGAACGGAGCAAACGAAAGTAGACTCTAGCCTAGACACCACGTCTAAGCTAGCGACTACTACTCTAGTGTCGATCAGGGTTATCCGTCTTTATCAGGGCCCTCTACTAGAGCATCCGTCACGAGGACAGACGACGAACCCGTAAACAAGAGAAGGTCAAACTCAACTAAACAAAAGACTTTTATCATACTATAAAAAACACGAATACTCACTTAGCCAAGATCCCGTTAAGGAGCCAAGTAGAACATCCGTAGAGGCACAAGTTGGGAAAGATGCCGACAAGTCCGGCACTTCCCCGCTCCCGCACTCACATCTCCTCTCTAAACTCTATAGCTAGCTAGGGCCTAGGCCTAGGGCCTAGGCCCTTTAGAGTGGAGCTCTAGAGGTAGTGGTGGCTCTTCTCCCTTTTGAGTGATGATGGAATGAGAGGGGGAGGACCCCTCTACTTATAGGTGGAGAGGGAGCATCTTCCTTGGAATATTCCCCTCCTAAATGCCCAAAACTGACATCCTCTGGTGTCCAGGTACAGTGAATGAGAAAAACCGCACCGCCATTGAGGTTGGGCTGTCGGCATGGGCCGCCTGGCCAAAGTTGGGACCGATCGGTGCCCGTGGTGCGCCGGCCGGCCCCCTCTTGGCTCGGATGGGCCTGAAACTTTGCAGGCGTCGTGGGCTTCGTCGTTAGCTTCGCGTGATGGGTGGTTTACTAAAAACGGACTCCGGATGAGGGAGTTATGGCCATTTTAGTGAACCCCGCTCCTGCGGCCCGAAGCGTAGTTGGACTGGGTATTGGACCTCCACTTGTTGGGTTTATGAATTCATGGTTGGAGGCCCATATCCCCTGATAAGTGGGCTTTTCTCCTTGCTTTGCTTGTGGTCCAAAATGGATTGTTGTTTATCGCATTCTTTTCTCCACTTTGGATCCACTTTAGGTACGTTTTCATGTTTGTCCTGCAAAACAAGGGAAACACCAAAACTCGTGAAAATAATTAGCATAAGGCCCTATTCACTAAGTTTGGTGTGCCTTTTAGATTCTAATTGGTGGTACAAAATATTAGTTAAGGACCGCCAACAATCCGCCGTGCTGATTTTTCGGCAGACCGTAAGAGACGGGGAAGTTTCGGTCCGGGAGACACGCCCCGCGAGGTTGGCACGTGGGTAGCTCGACCCGGGGAGTTGGGGTGGAGGGGTAAGATGGTGTCGGGGCCGAAGAAGGGGCGTGCCATGGAAGTTTGGTGTGGGGTTGAGGCCCGACGACATCCGCCGTGCTGATTTTTCGACAGACCATAAGAGACGGGTAAGTTTGGGTCCGGGAGACACGCCCCGCGAGGTTGGAACGTGGGGAGCTTGACCCGGGAGTTGGGGTGGAGGGGTAAGATGGTGTCGGGGCCAAAGAAGGGGCGTGCCACGGAAGTTTGGTATGGGGTTGAGGCCTGACGACATCCGTCGTGCTGATTTTTCGGCAGACCGTGCGACAGGGAAGTTTGGGTCCGGGAGACACGCCCCGCGAGGTTGGCACGTGGGGAGCTCGACCCGGGGAGTTGGGGTGGAGGGGTAAGATGGTGCCGGGGCCAAAGCAGGGGCGTGCCACGGAAGTTTGGTGTGGGGTTGAGGCCCGACGACATCAGCCGTGCGAGGTGTCGTCGGGCCTCAACCCCACACCAAACTTCCGTGGCACGCCCCTTCTTCAGCCCCGGCACCATCTTATCCCTCCACCCCAACTCCCCGGGTCGAGCTCCCCACGTGCCAACCTCACGGGGCGTGTCTCCCGGACCCAAACTTCCTCGTCTCTTACGGTCTGCCGAAAAATCAGCACGGCGGATGTCGTCGGGCCTCAACCCCACACCAAACTTCTGTGGCACGCCCCTTCTTCGGCCTCGACACCATCTTACCCCTCCACCCCAACTTCCCGGGTCGAGCTCCCCACGTGCCAACCTCGCGGGGCGTGTCTCCGGACCCAAACTTCCCCGTCTCTTACGGTCTGCCGAAAAATCAGCACGGCGGATGTCGTCGGGCCTCAACCCCACACCAAACTTCCGTGGCACGCCCCTTCTTCGGCCCCGACACCATCTTACCCCTCCACCCCAACTCCCCGGGTCGAGCTCCCCACGTGCCAACCTCGCGGGGCGTGTCTCCCGGACCCAAACTTCCCCGTCTCTTACGGTCTGCCGAAAAATCAGCACGGCGGATGTCGTCGGGCCTCAACCCCACACCAAACTTCCGTGGCACGCCCCTTCTTCGGCCCCGACACCATCTTACCCCTCCACCCCAACTCCCCGGGTCGAGCTCCCCACGTGCCAACCTCGCGGGGCGTGTCTCCCGGACCCAAACTTCCCCGTCTCTTACGGTCTGCCGAAAAATCAGCATGGCGGATGTCGTCGAGCCTCAACCCCACACCAAACTTCCGTGGCACGCCCCTTCTTCGGCCCCGACACCATCTTACCCCTCCACCCCAACACCCCGGGTCGAGCTCCCCACGTGCCAACCTCGCGGGCGTGTCTCCGGACCCAAACTTCCCCGTCTCTTACGGTCTGCCAAAAAATCAGCATGGCGGATGTCGTCGGGCCTCAACCCCACACCAAACTTCCGTGGCACGCCCCTTCTTCAGCCCCGACACCATCTTACCCCTCCACCCCAACTCCCCGGGTTGAGCTCCCCACGTGCCAACCTCGCGGGGCGTGTCTCTCGGACCCAAACTTCCTCATCTCTTACGGTCTGCTGAAAAATCAGCACGGCGGATGTCGTCGGGCCTCAACCCCACACCAAACTTTCGTGGCACGCCCCTTCTTCGGCCCCGACACCATCTTAACCCTCCACCCCAACTCCCCGGGTCGAGCTCCCCACGTGCCAACCTCGCGGGGCGTGTCTCCCGGACCCAAACTTCCCCATCTCTTACGGTCTACCGAAAAATCAGCATGGCGGATGTCGTCGGGCCTCAACCCCACACCAAACTTCCGTGGCACGCCCCTTCTTCGGCCCCGACACCATCTTACCCCTCCACCCAACTCCCCGGGTCGAGCTCCCCACGTGCCAACCTCGCGGGGCGTGTCTCCCGGACCCAAACTTCCCGGTCTTGGAGGAGGGGAGGGAGGAGAAGACCTAGCTCCGATACCATGATAGAATGACTAGATTGATTATTGGGCTAACCCTAGAGGGTAGCTATGTAGCAAGTCATACATGGGCCTCATGGGCCTAATTCACACATACTCCAACAGAAACCAAATCTCTAATTGCTTTATAGGAGTCATATTTGTTGTCTATATTGGTACCTTGTTTGTAAAAAATTGCTACTATTTCTTTGCATTCTACCTTGAGAATTATATGCTGTTGCAGCAGTATTGGAGTGTTTGGAACTTTGTAATCATCTTTTTATCTGTAGGCAAATTGAGACCGATAGCAAGTTTCTAAAGTATCACGCAATAATGGATTATAGCTTGCTTCTTGGTGTTCATTTTCGGGCTCCTCAAAGCCTACGGACATAGGCATCCTTTTTTTTGACAACAAAAGACTGTGGGGGAGATCCCCACAGTACGGTCAATTTTCATTTATAAAAAAAAGGTACAAAGTTTACTTATAAGGATTAACTGAAGGCATCTAGCCAAACACAAAAGGTGGACCTAATGTCCTCCTTCAATCTACAAGATTGAAGCAAGCATTGACTTTTAAAGTTAACCTACACAGGCATCCTTTCATCAAACAATCCTACCAGATAGGCTGGCTGTTCTTTCGGAAGAAGGTACTTAATATTTTTCTCAGTAAAATGCTTAATACATGAGTGTTAGGACATACCTTACCTTTGTGCTTAGCTGTTTTAGTTGCCTATGTAGTAGCTAGGAGCATTTAGGTGTTTGGCTAGCCTATCTTTACATGTACATCTTACCCTTTGGCCCATGAATATGACACTATTTTTTCTGACATGGTAGTGTTATGGAAACATAACCCATTAACCCCCTCACTACCGCTGTACCACTCGATCAACTCTTCATTTCTTCCCTCTCTGAGCTTGATCTTGTGCTGACGACTGGCTCACTATGCCTCTAGTCTTCCACAACAACATTATTGCTGTGGAGTTTTTCTGGAAAAGCATGCTGGTAGTGTTGATTCCATGTAACACAATAAAACATTTGGACATGTACAATCTTCTCCATGTTATAGATACAGACACACAGCTGTAAAGGGGTGCCTTTATCGGGTCCTCCCAGAATTTTTTAGTATGCTCTACATTGAGGAACCTTTTGCCATCAAGTCCACTCAACATCAAAACCTTGTTATTTATGTAAACAATCGTACTGTGTATCTTTGCTTTGTAATGTAATTAATCCTATGTGCACTCCTACCCCCCCCCCCCCCAACACACACACACACACAAAAAAAAACTTGCAAAAAGCCTTTTCCTCCAGTAACATTTGTTTCAACTATTATTAACATATTAATTAATATAGGTGGTCTGGAGGAGGATGCTTTGAACAGTCCTGAAGGACTGGTTTTGGTTCAGCGAGCTAGTGATCAAAATGATGTTGTCATTGGTTCCCATATAAGGGGAGCCCGTCTTCGATCATCAAGTTCAAGTTTCGAGGAAGTAGATCTCTTGCTTCCAGGCACCGCAAGGCAAGTTATGCTTTCATTATACCATGATTTGTTGTATGTTAACTGCCAGTGCAGTGTAAGGCTGACAAGAAATTATGAATTTTATCAGGCTCCAGATCCAACTTGGGGTTAACATGCCGGCGAGAGCAGAACAGATGGTTCAGGATGATGGCAGTGCGGCCAATTGTCAGGTGTATGATGTGGTGCTCTACCTGGGAATAATTGATATCTTGCAGGAGTACAACATAAGGAAGAAGATTGAACATGCTTATAAGTCCATCCAGTATAACTCATTGTCAATATCTGTTGTGGAACCCAATTTCTACTCAGAGCGCTTCCTGAAATTCATTCAGACGATCTTTCCTGAAAAATCATAAAATAAATCCAGTAATTCATCACCTTCAGGAGCAAAGTGCAAGTCAGCGTGCATTGTGGCCTCTGCAAGTATTCTTTTGCTACGTCCTTGATTGATTCTCTTTCCTGACTCTGAGCATTCATCCTAGGAGGCATTCATCCTAGGATGGTTCCCTTTGGACATTTTGAGCTATCTGATAAGAGAATGTTGACCTGTTGTGGTAAGGTCTAGCCTGGTTTCTGGATTACAGGAAGCAACTGGTATCTCGTTCTACATCAACAATTCAACACTGACAGGACCTCAACGGTCACTATTAGAGCACAGCGGCATGTTGATGATTTCAGAGAAATTACATGTATTAACTATTATTAAGACACTGAAGAGTTTGTTTGGATGTGCATGTATGTATCTGCCTCAATCCACATGTTAAGTGGTTTGATGAAGTGTATTTTGAACTAAGTTTCACTCTAATCCGTTCCAACATATGTGGTTTGAGATAGATACATTGTCTAGATACACCCATATTAACCTCAATCCACATATATTTTAGTGTAAGTTTAAACTCCACCCTAATTCACCCCAACATACATGGATTGAATTTAAATTGAGGTGGATATCTTGTAAAAAAAAATTGAGGTGGATATGAGCACACCCAAATAAACCACTACTTTGGTATCCATCACGACCGATTATTTTTGACAATTCACTAAGCTGCACCAGCAAGGAATTTGGAGCAAATTAAATATGTTACATAGGCGGGAAAACAATCCTTATATGTCACATTACAACAGCTGCACAACATGTCTACATTGCATCCACACTAACATCCATGGGTGAGCCAGACCAATAAAGAAGAATCACATATTTATGATGTACGTTGAATTTGAAACCTCCCCACCCCATCCCACTCCTAACAGGCTAGTATCACACTGAGACTATCATATAAAAAAGAAGATATAACAGATACAACAGTCACCTCAGCAGTGAAAATCCCTACTGAACACATGCAGTCGCCATCTCACTCCAGCCCAAGCTAACACCTACTTCTCAACAAACACAGCATCCCACAATGCGCATACTGCCACCCAATAAGGTGCCTGAAATTCACTCATCTTTAGCTTTTGCCTTTGCAGCTTGTCCCTTGTATCTTACACAATCTTCTTCACTTTTATATATGGAAACAGATCAAGATGCCAATACCACCATGCTCACCAACATTTAGAGGAAAGGGATCAGGGTGCCCCTTTCCTATCTTTATCAATCACAGAGCCATACAAACAATGAGCTGCTTCTTAGCTTCATGTCCTTGCCCCTCCCATGCAATTCTCACATAACTAGCATTCAAGTTTCGCGACCAGCTTGTGCAGGTTTGATGTCCCCTGAAACACAGTTGTCCGCCCACCCTTTAGGTATTCACGCAGCTGCAGCATTCAACAATATTTACATCATTACAACCTCAAGTTAATTCATCCTCCTCAGGCATGCTAGAAAGTTGAACCTAGGAACATATACAAACCTCATCCTGGCTTATCTTTGTGAACCCAAAACGTTCTGTCCAGATAGACTCCGCTTCCTCTGCAGCTGGTAGCACAAAATGTTTCACCTCTAAAGATGCCAACAGACATTCTATGCAGGAAAAAAGTGCTTGGAAATACCCCTGCTCAGCACAGAAGGAAAGAAAGATCAATGTTGCTATATCTCAGGTCTTGTCTCAGCAACGTCATACGACTTTGCAACAAGGAAAGCCCCAGCTGTGCAGTTCCATTCAAATTAATAATCCAATTACTAATCGCTGTCCCAATAAACTAAAACATCCAGTATGATATATCTACCAGTCCAAAACATCTTTCGAAGGCTACGCAAGTTTTTTTTTAAAGCCAAAGGCTAGGCAGTTATAAGACAATACAGCATGTTTGCAGTCCCTTACAGTATGTGGTGTCGAGCAACTATGTACTGCACATATGCATGATCCATGGAGCTTGATTAGTTCAGATTCCATATGCTCAAAATATTCATTCTTTATGGTCCAATGAAAACTTGAATTATAATACATCCGAGAGCTTGACGAACTTACCAAGCCTTGGCTATCCCTACTTGTAGCAACCAATGGCAGCTCAGCAATTTCACTACCCATGATGCGGAAAAGACCTGCAGAAACTACAGTATTGCTGCATAAAAATATTAAAATTAGAGCTGTGTAACCAAAAAAACATTGACTGACAATATCATTAATTTTCAGCAAGACACAATATGAGGCAAAAACTTACTTCACAGTTAACACAGCACAATACATTCCTGTGTAATCTTGATCCCTTGCACTCCTCCTGGAAACAGAAGTATATAATTTCCACAATTTTGATTTGTCTGACAGAAATAAAAGAGGCAAATACTAGTCCATACCCATAAACCATGGCTGGAATGAGGTCCCGCCCAGTTGAAGCCTGGATAAGGATCAAAAGTTTCCTGCAGAAAAGTGCATTAAAGTGACAATCAATAAAACTGATTACTAAATAGATAAAAGGATGCATCTCAGGCATTATAAACAAACGAACAAAAATTACGCCTGCTAAGCAGAATGCAATCATTTCATCTTCTATAAGTTGGGCCTGATTTATTCTGTCAGACTTTTCTTGTTGATTATATAGTAGCATAATTGTTTAAATAAGCTGGCAGACCTGCAAAGTTACTCATGAAATGGTGAATAGGAAGATATTCATGGAAAGCCCCTACTTTGGTGGAATGTAAGTCCACTCAATATGAACATGAAGTTTATTCTTGAAATTTTATATAATGTCTGTACATGTTATCATCTCATCTACATCTATAGAGTTTTGGAGAAATTTTTTAAACTTCTATGTATTTTGAGTGGATTTTCACCATTCCGCCAAGAGTTTGTACCAGATATTCTCCCATTGGGAATGTGCAAAACAAGATTTTGGCTATGCTTCAACTGATCTTATAAAAAATATGCTCCACTCAATCCTGCATAATAATGGGTCCCCTTTCTTTTCTTAATAGCATATAATGTTGATTTCACAATATCCTGGTGTTATGGGCAAGGATCTAGATAACACAAGCGAGGCAGAGGAAGCAGGGAGGCCAGTACTGCTCACGTGGACAGCAACCAGGGAGACAAGTGAGAGCGGTGATTCACCAGATCACTTCCTAATAATCCAATTCTGGAAAAACCCTAGACTTGATGTGGACAAGGGCAGTGGGCTGGCTGCCACCTTGACACATGGCAGGGTCTGGCTGGGTCCACTGCTGCCAGCCTAATGAGCCACACAATACATGACCACAGCTTATTGCAAATTCTACCAAGTTTTGACTCAATCGGCAACTGTCATAAAAAAAAATTAACATCCAGTATGAAGCAACAGAAACTCACATGGAAAATGGCAACTGCTTTGGAGAGCACTAGTTTACTATCATCTGAGCTCTTGTCCTTTAAAACTCTCCATCTAACATCAAGGTCAGCATCCTCATTAAAACCTTTCACTTCCCGTTTCTTCTTAATAACATCTAAATCCATCGTAGGAACAGGTTCTGCTCCACGGTTAAGTAAATCTTGCAGTGTCTGGTTAATCCTCACACAGTCCGTAGAACAATACCATGCTCCCTCAGGCAATGCCTGCACAAGTAATCATTAGTATGGTGCTAGTTTTCGGCTACAAACCCTGCCAGATGTCTCAGGTTAGAAATATCACCGTCAGATCAGCCATATTATGTTCCTTGAGGCAACCAACATGATATTCTCTACCACACTGGTCAAAAAAAAAGACACATGAATGACTTATATTACAAAACCAAACTGTCACTGCTGCCTTATAAGAAGCAGAACACAGAAACAGCAGGAGTTACACTGTACATAAACCATTTAAGGGCAGTACTGCACTCGCAGAGGTAAACCATGGTTTATATAACACTATATGATTCGGAAACGTACTTGGTCACAAAGCAGCACGGTCCGGGTACTGAATTTCTTTTTGCTGAAATCATGGAGCCTGCCAAATAATTCAAACAGAAAATCTCCATGGATTATTTATATTTGAGAAAGGAAAGACCATTGGAAACTTCAGAGCATTGAATAGAAGCATATATAAATTCAAACAGAAAATCTCCATGGATTATATTTATTTGAGAAAGGAAAGACCATTGGGAACTTCATAGCACTGAATAGAAGCATATATAAAATTATAAATAACAAAAGTTGTATACCAAACAGTGGACCTAATGTTATGGCACTCCAAATTTCGAAGAAATCTCATGGCACTTGGCAAGTTGGCATTAAATGAAAACAATTTGTAACCTTTTTGATAAAAAGGTACCACGTACCAATGATATGACTTTCAAAAATTGGTAAATACTTAGCGCCAAACATGCATAAACGATCACGACTAGTGCTAACACAGAACTAACTAGGGCAAATAAAACTTAAAAAAAGATTAATGAAAGTAACATTTATGCAAAAGTAACCGGAGAATTCGAAATGAGTAAAGAGATTAAGCACTCTGACATTGAGCTTTAGCTTCATTAACCAGCCTATACAACAAATACAACTACTTGATGAGGAGTTTGCCAAATTTTCTCTGCCAGCTTATGAAATGTTTTAGGTAAGATTGGAAGTACATGTATTTTATGATTAGTGTAAAAGAAAAGTAGGCCAGAGTGGATATACAGGCACCATGCCATGGAAGAACACTTACTTGCACAGTGCGCAACCACCAAATCCAGTCTCAGGTGTTGTAGCAATACTATCGACCGTGTGAATATTTGTTCCAAGGCATCAACTCCTTCAACCCTCCCAGCAGCTATTGCATTGTTGTTATATGCCAAACAACTTTCCCTCTGTTGTCTATTCTCACAATATCGGCAACACCAAGTTCCCTTCGGGGCAGAAGACAAGCTAACACATTCTACGAGAGATAAAAGGGAGGGAATACAGCACACATTAATGAAAACTAAGATATGTGATCCTGTTCAAAGGAGGAGTTCACCAAAAGAAATGTATGAAACAGAGTTCTTTATTAAACACCAGACGTTAGAAATAAGAACTGCAACACGACAATAAGAAACAGTTGAGCTTAAGCACGAGTGTAAAGATAAAAAGGTCACAAAAAGAAGCGTAAAGATAAAAAAATGCAGCATTGTAATTTAAAGAAAAATATTATACAACAAGAAACCGCATGTTGACTAGAAATCCAACTTAGTGTTATGACATGATTTTCGTAAGTTTCAGGTCTAAAACCTAGATTTTAAGCATTAGTAAAATCGCTATATACAACAAAGTCAGCTATTTCACAAGAAAACATATATTTAAACAGACACATAGCCTAAACAAAAGGTAACTTAATTAAGCAGGAATCAAAGCATCTCATATGGACTATGCATAACATCTTACCTCTGTGAAAAGCTCTTGGACAGGTATCACAAAGGAGTAGTTGCCCACCATCTGAACAAATGCTGCACAAGTCATCACTTTGTCTGTTTGACATCTTTTGACCTTTCAAGAGTGAAATTGACAGCTCATGTAGTGAAACTCCGTTTGACATATATATGTTGTGGTAACTACAATAGTGTTTGTAGAAGGTATTAGAGTTTGAATTGTACGCTTTACCAAAAAAAAAACTAGAAAAAAATAAACTACAAGAATAAACTCACGGTTTGCGTCGAGCAGCTCGACCAGCATGAGCTTCAAACTGTGAAGGACTAACATGTTCATTGAATTAAACAGACTGATTTAGACTAGGCTGACTTATCAGTTGAGTTATGTTACATTCCATTTAAAGGGACTACCAACTTACCACTGTGCTGCAGCAATGACAGTAGATCCCAAATGCCTTTATATATCCATCCAGTAACCTCTAAGATTTCACTTCAAGTGTCAATAGAAGAACATTTGTACTGGCTGAAAACAGTAATTTGAGAGAAAATAAGAAAATGACCTTTCCACCAACATAGTAGCCAACATCAGTGCCCTCTTGTAAAACGCCACTCATGAAAACAACCTTATGCATCCCCTTATCCCTTTTTTCCATAAAATAATAAAAAGTGGATCAATGAGGTGAGAAATTCAAGGAAAATGATGCTTATCATAAACTACAACACCTACTTTCTTGTAAGCCTTCCTACACTTGAAGACTTTGCTCCTGGTGAAGCACTCTTATATACCTTGGCAGATGAAGTTGGACTTTGTCCACCTTTGAACGACCTAAAATAAAAGCAGGCAAGCAACCAATGGTTTGGAACCCTAGGAAAAAATTTCGATGTGATGAAAAATGGAATGGACACATCTGTTACAAAGGTTACCTTCTATTATTCTTAGCACCCTTGGACTCAAGACATGGATCACAAAACAAAGCAAATTTCCCACTGCGGAGTGTGCTGAATGAACCTGAAATATTATATATATCAACATCTGAGCAATTAACAAAGCTGAGCACGATAGAGATAGGGGAGGAACAACAAACTTTTGCAGGCTTTGCATCTGAATGTTCTCTTCTGAGGTGCTGGGCCTATTGCCTTCCGTACCGCAGACTCCAGCATGTCCAACGTAGCATTTGTGCATGCCCTCAATACATCATGCAGATTATTTCCATTTTCCAGGAAAATGTAGTCGGATGGGTGCTTCTTGGTACTCCCAGCATGCACCTCAAAGTAGTAAGGTGAAACAACCTGCAACTCATGTTCCGTTAGTTCAATTCTCAAAGCTGGGATAAATAGGTGGTGATTTTGGAGAAGAGGAGAAAACTCACTTTTCGGCCTTTGCATGAAGAGCATGAGCACAATATGCCGATGCGTTTGATAACTCCACGGAGTACTGCTCGCTGAAATAAGATGAGAAATAGATTCCTGGTCAAAATTACAGTAACCATGATACTGACCACAGAATAAGACATGGAAAATGCAAGTGCATGGCGTGATATCTTGGCATCCAAAGCAGCAAATAGAAATCAACATTCACCACAATGCAGGTGCAGTAGGCCATGCTCATATCACAGAAGTGTTGTTTTGTTATTTTATACCCCCTCCATTCCAAATTGCAAAAACTATATGTATCTAGAAAAGCAGGAACTGCTTACAATTGGGAACGAAGGGAGTACTAGCCTATCCAGCATTGTGTCTTACTAGTTGGATGCACCTGACACCATGACAAGTGTATGAAATGAAATCATGAAGAAACGTGCATTCTATTATAGATTATTTTTTCATTGGAATTTATTTTTGCTCACATTTCTTAGTAAGAAAGAAAGAGTGAAGGGAACAGAATTATGATTTAACAGTGGGTCAGTAAAATAGAGAAAGTATGGCAACATACATACCTTGCCTTTCCTCATGATGTACTTGACGGGCTGACCTTCAAGCAGGCCGGTGGCGAGCAGCTCCCTGAGGTTGGTGGGAATCTTGTTTGTATTCTTATTCCGCTTGTTGCCGCTGGTACTTGTGGTGGCGGTGTTGGGTGAAGGGGAGGAGGAGGAGGCATTGCTGGCGGTGGTGGTGCCTGAGAGGTCGTCGTCGTTGCTGTCCTTATCCTTGACCAAGAGCGATCTGGTGAAGCGCCTCAAGGCTGGAACGGGCTTGCCCTCCTCCTCTTCCTCCGGCGGTTCCGGTTTGGGTTTGAGCGGAGCCGCATTGTCAGGAGAAGGAGCGGCGTTGGGAGGGGGGACTTGGGCTGGAGCATGGAGCGCGTGATGCGCCTGGGCGACGACTCCGGCGGGATGACGATGTTGGCGCGGTGTGCGGGATCCGCATCCGCGTCGGCGTGGCGTTGCGGAGTCAAAGGCGTCGGCGGAGGGCTTGGCTCAGCGGCAGCCATCAAGGCGAGCACGGTGTCGGGGGCGGGGGATTCCTCTGGTGGAGGTGGAGGGGGAGGGGGAGGGGGAGGGGGAGGATCTGGTAGGCGCGGGCGCTTGGTGTCGGGGGTTGAGGAGGAGGATGTCGAGGCGGCCGATGAGTTGAGGGTGCGGGATGAGCGACGGGTGCGGCCGAGGGGTGCGGATGAGGACGAAAGGGCGGCCTGCGAGGCGAAGGCGAAGGCGAATTCGCGCTTGAGGCCCGCGCGGACGCCGGTGCGCAGCACGAAGGAGTCGCCGCCGCCGCCGTCCGCCTCGCCCTCCATCCTCTATTCCCTCGAATCCTTCACTTTCCTCTTCTTCCTAGGACTAGGAGGACGCCGTCATCTTCAACTCATTCGACGACAGCCTCCTCTGCTGCTGCTGCCTCCGCCGCCGAGGAGGGGGAAGAGGAGGAAGAACAAGTGGAACTGGGATTGGATCGAGATGGAAGCTAGGGTTCGACACAGCCGGAATCAAATCAAATCAGAAGCAGATTTACTCCGATCTGGAGCTGAAAATGGAATGGAATTGATGAGCTGCATCGCCGCCGAACCGGAACATGGATTTGGATTTTTTTTTGGAAATCCAATGGAAATGAGAAATTATGAAATATGACCCGTTATTCGCACGCGAAATATGACCCACAATTCGCATGCCTTATGAAATATGACTCAGGTCGTGCGAATTGTTATGAAATCTAGTCTTTTTCGATTCTTCCCTATTCCAAAAATTCCAAGGGGCTGTTTGCACATTTGGGATGAGGGGAAAAGACTTTGCTGCCCCTCCCTTTTTTCTTTTGTTCCTCTCGTGACCGGTACCGAGTCGCGAGTTCGTGACACATCCGCGTCGGTAGGGGCGAGTCGCCGCGCCTGGGAGCTCGCGCGGCAAGGAGCTGCTCAAGGGCGCCTCCCTCCGGATCTCGTCACGGCCGCAGGTACGGCCTCGTCGGCCCCAACGGCACCAGCAAGTCCACCCTACTCAATCTCCTGGCCTGGCGCCAGGTCCCCATGGAGATCGTCGGCGATACATCCTGCAGTAGCTACCGGCCGGACTAAAAGATATCTGTCGGAGCCCCTTGCTAGGGGTGGGGGTAGTATGAGCCGGAGTCCTCATCCTTACTCTTTGGAAGGGGTAGAGGAGATGCCGATAGGCGGATCCTCGTAGGGGAAACCTTTCCCTTAGCAAGAAGTATATCACCAGTAAGGACAGAAAGCTGTCCGCTTCTGTCCTTGAGTAGGATGCGGATCCTTCCGCATTAGGAAACGGATTTCTCTTTAGAGAAATAAGCTCTTAAAGAGTATTTTGAGATGTGTACGATAGATCGTACACGATCCGTTCCACAATCGAAATAGTCCCTATTTCATTAGTGGAATACCTGTCTCCGTCATGTCATGTGAACCATGACATCGGGAAATCACAAGCGGGAGTCCCCTCTAGGAAGAGATGCTTTCCAAAGGCCGTACGCTACTGTTGAATGGCCAAATAGGGATTGAAACAGAGTAAATAACTAGAGTATCCCGTCGTAGTGGTAGCTGCATTTACGCGACCGGGTCCGAGCCACGGGACAAGACCAAATTGGATTGGATTTGTCACATCCGCGGATGGAAGACGTAGATTTCTCACTTTCCCTACTCGGAGAGCACGTGTATGTAGTCCGCCTGTATCAGCACGCGGAGCACATGGGCGGCGTGGAGCTCGTGGCCTAACGAGGCGGCACGCGGAGCACGCGGTCCGTGCGGGAGCTAGTGGCCTAGGCGCGCGCGGAGCACGCGGCCGGCGCGGAGCTCGCGGCTCAGGCGCTCCCAGCCGACGTGGAGTTCGTGGCCCATCAATGGCGTGCTGCTGCTACTCCGGCGTGCTGCTGCTGCTCCGACGAGTGCTGCTGCTACTCATGGCCCCGTGGATGGCGAGCTCTTGGCTCCTAGCTGGCGTGCTGCTGCTGCTACCTGTCATGGACAGCAGGGAAGGATGCGTCTCACCGAGGGATGAAGAGAGCAACCGGAGGGGTAGGAGGTGTCCTGGAGTGAGGGAGGGGCAGCAAAGTCTTTTTACATACCTCTAAATGTGCAAACAGCCCCCTGGAATTCCTGGAATAAAGAAGAATCGAAAAAGACTATATTTCATAACAACTCGCACGACCTAGGTCATATTTCATAAGGCATGCGAATTGTGGGTCATATTTCTTGGGGCGTGCGAATAACGGGTCATATTTCATAATTTCTCAATGGAGACACGGTAGCAGCTCCCATTCCTGCTCGTGCTCACCGTTAGCCAGACAAATTACGTTTTGGTCCTTCTTCAGTATAAAAATGGTGCATTTACATCTGTCCATAAACTTAGGGCTCAACGTAAAATAAAATTACATTGGAGCAAACCACTAGCTCCCTATACTTTATGTTCCTCGCATCCAGTTGCGTACACCTTTTCAACAAGCTCCGTCGCAACCATGGAAGTACGCCAGATCTGGACGCTGAGTCCAGAATGTTGGGACTGTTTGTAAAACACATGTAAACAATGGAACACGAAAAGAAATAAATAAAATGAAGTGAATAATAAAAACAATAGGATACTAACACATATAAATTGATACTTTTGAGGTGTTTGGAATGGAGAGAAAAAAAAAGTTAAAGAAACATATGCAAACATAGCGAGAGTGAGCAAGAGCAAAGATTCTTTAAATCCTGCATTTCGCACTACTTTGATTTCCTTTCCTCTCGGAAGGGATTTGATTTCCCATTCATTCAAACATTCTGATGTGATTCGTTTTCTTTGAAAATTTATTCTTTTAAAAATTTCTGAGAATCCATTGGCTCCCAGTCAATTCTACGTCAAAAAGATTTAGACCCATATAAAAAATAAGCAAACCAAAATTATACAGAACCTCCAACTACTCAAGCATCTACCGCCACCCCGTTAACTGTTTTTGTTTTCTGCACTATTGCACTACCCAACAATTCTCGTCCTCACGCTTGCGTGTATTACCAAGATGCAAAATTATCGTTGTCCTTTCTCCTGAGCATGAGATTTGTCCACTGTTGGCCACGCGTAAAGATGTAGTCATCGGATCACCCGATGCCCTGGCTCAGAATTTTGATGCGTAAGCATTACCTCAACAAGATTGGCAGTGACCGCAATGTCAAGTCAGGCAAATGAAGCTCGGATATGGGGTAAGAAACAACATCAATGGTGATGGGTCGGTGGTGCACTAGGCTTTCCTTAAGTAGGGCCCCTCCATCTTTCTTAATTATTTGCGAAGAGGAACTCTAGTATATGGATTTATTCTTCTCTTTCATCATCATGAGTCAAGTTCTCTCCCATGACGGTGGAGTCATTTTGTATGCCACGTCGCATATGCATCCGCCATGGGAGAAGTCCTTGACATGAAAGTAGATCAAGATAAAGCAACTAATGAGTCATCCCCACATGATGAACCTCTAGCTAGTATTTGAATCTATAACATTTCTTTCTTGGCCACATGAGACTTGTGTATCACAAAATTATATTTTAGAAGAACGAAAATGAGCAAGAGCCCTTACAAACACTTCCACAGGCAATAACGCATATCCCCTCAAAAAACATTACAAATCATGTCTTTCGAACATAGGAAAACAATACGAGTTACATAATAATCTCTAATTTTCTGCTATCTAGAATATAATGCAAGATCGAGGAGGAAGGAAATGACTCTAGCCTAGCCCTAGCCTAATCGTAAAGTTCTTCTCTCAAGCAATATATAAGGCCCTATTTGGCAGGGCTACGCAAGATCGAGGAGGAAGGAAATGTCTCTAGCCTAGCCCTAGCCTAATCGTAAAGATCTTCTCTCAAGCAATATAAGGCCATGTTTGGCAGGGCTCACAACAACTTCATGAGCTGTTTTCTCTGCAAACATTTATCTATAAGACTACTTCTTCATGGGTGAATCTATTTTTATTCTTCTCTCACAAGGGATGAAAGTGGAGAGAGCTAAACAATAGCTTATTCCAGCTTCACATGCAACTGGTGGTCGTCCCAGCATGAATCATTTCTAATTTGCCCCAATAGCCAACAGCAGGGGTGCGCAGGCACCACTAGACTAGCCGGGGTGTGGGCTCTGCCGCGTGGCCGCGTGAGCGCCACCATGGGCAAAAGGGTGGGCACGGTCGTCGCCTTCGCGAGCGGGCGCGGTTAGGGTTGGAAGTTTGGGCGGGCACGACCTCCCGTCGCGAGCCATGGTCGGAAATCTAGGTGGACACGGACGCCGCCGCAAGCCCATGACCAGAAAGTCGGGCGTGCACGTATGTCGCCTCCGCGTAGCGTAAGCATTGCTGACAATGGGCGTAACCATGTCCGGAAGGCCACAACAACACTTCCACAGGACCTGCTTACAAGAGCCCTGCTTACAAAGCAAACACTTTTATAGTTTAGAACGAAAACGAAAACGAGCAAGAGCCCTACTTACAAACACTTCCACCGGCCACAACACATATTCCTCAAAAATACATTACAAATCACATCTTTTGAACATAGGAAAACAATACGAGTTACATAATAAATCTCCAATTTTCTGCTATCTAGAATATATCGTAAGGTCAAAGAGGAAGGAAATATCTCTAGCCCTAGCCGTAGCCTAATCATAAAGTTCTCTTCTCTCTAGCAATATAAGTAATATATAATATATAATAGGCGGACTCGAGAATATATAGGAGAAACCATGTCAAAGAACACACCGATTGCGGTGTCTTCATTTGGATCTAGATGCAAATAATTAATCTATTGCGCGCCGCACTTCGATCTGCTTTGTATCACATATCTGCATATGGGGTAACGGGAAGGAATGATACAGTAGTATACTCTTACTCCGATCACATCATCCGATCTAGTTCTAGATTGCTGAGACACGTGGAATGCTAGCTACTCCATTTTACCATTTTCTCGCTCCTTCAACCGAGGAGCTTGCGTTGCTGTGCTTGTGCGTTGGTTTCTATAGGAGCGATCAGTAGGATCGGATCGATTAACCCCCTTTCTAGCTGTTGGGCATGGGTGAATTTTATATATGATCGGGATTATTGATTGATCATATATAGGCACACGTGGCACGTGGAGCGCGAGGCAGCTAGCTAGCTGATGGAACTCCGCACCTCGTCGTCGTCAATCATCGGCGGCTTGGCCATATGGCAGCGAGGTCGGCCTCGGCGTCCTTAATGAGCGCGTCCAGCTGGTCCACCAAGTCGTGGTGGTCGTCGTCATGGTCCTCTTGTAGCATTAGCATGGCCAGGAAGTCGTTCTCCACTTCGGTGTCGTCGTCCAGGGACGACAAGGACCAGCAGCAATTGGTGGCCGTGGCGGCGGGTCCCGGCCCCGGCGGCCGCTTACTGCCTTCCACCTCGTCGTCGTCGGTGGTGGTGAGCAGGTAGTCGGACGGCGGGCGGCGCCTGGAGATGGTGCCCTTCTCGATGGTGATGAAGCCAGAGGACGAGGAGTCGCCGTCGTCGTCAGCAGTAGCCGCCTCTGCTGGGCCTTGATGATGCTGTCGATGATTCTGCTTCGTCGTCGTCGTCCGCAGCACTGGTGGGCAGCAGCCGGCGGCGAGGGGCACCCGCAGGCAGCTACGCAGGAGGCTGCTGCAGCCTGTCCTTGTGGTGGTGATGACCAGCAGCCTGTGGTGCAGGGTGAGAGAGAGCACGGCACTGGCGGCTGCTGCTGTTGCAGTCGTAGTGGTACGAGTACGACGACTGCCGCTGACGCCGAGCACGAAGCTAAGGACGCTAGGGGAGGGACGACACAGCTGCTCTGCCAGATCGACGTTGACACTGGCAATAACGACAGGAGCTGCGGCGGCGGGGTGCTGGTGGTCGTTGCAGGCGGTGGCGGCGCCCAGCAGCATGGTGACCGTGACCGCGACGGCGTGGATGGTGTTGACGGGTGCGCAGTGCAGGAGGAGCACCTGACGGTGGAAGTCAGCCACGCCCGCCCTGCACACTGCCGCAGCCGTTGCCGGAGCAGGAGTAGAGGTAGTGACGATACTCAGCTGGATGTGGCGGCCCTCCGCGGCGTCGGGCAGGCCGGCCACCTGCTTGCGCCTGCAAGCACAGCATGGCCTCCGGCGGCGGCGGCTGCTGCATTATACTGATCGATGTGTGATGATGAGATGAGACTGGAGCCTGGGGAGGAGGCCTGGCTACTGTATGTACTATGTTTGGATTTGGATTGGGATCAAAGCACATGTGTCTCTCTCCGTCGGTTTGGTTTGGTTTGGTGCGGTGCATTTGCATTTGCATTTGCATGGAAAGGTGAGGAGGATCAACGGCCTTGGATTTGGACGGCGGCGCTGGCGCAACATCCCAATCCCATGCATTGCATGCATCGAGGGAGGAGCGTCATTCCTCCTGGGCTGGGCTCAATTGTTTATGGGCCGGGCCGCGCTACCAAGGAGTGAGTCAAGTCAACGCATCCATCCATCCATCATCCCGATTCGATTCCAATCATCTCATCTCATCTCATCTTCCCTCATCTCATCCGCGTTGCGTTGCTTGCTTCACAGCCACTCTAATCCCATCCAAACCAAACAAGAGAGAGATCAAGATCTAGATCTGCTGCTGCTGCTTGGGGAATCAGACTCGATGGTGCGTCGCCGGAGCAGAGATCCGTCGCTGAGCCTGGGCTGGCCCGCGTGCTGCCTCGGCTTCCTGCTCAAGCTGCTCGCCTTCCTCCAGGCCTTCGCCGCCGTCTCCGCCCTCATCTACGCCGCATGGATCCTCTCGCGCTGGGCGCGACACCACCAGCTCCACCTCACCGACCTCGTAAGCACGGACCTCTGGTTCCCGTCGCTCGTCATGGCGGCGGGGCTCTTGTACTGCCTCCTGCTGCTCGCGGGTTACCTGGCAGCCGAGATCAACAACGGATGCTGCCTATGCCTCGTATGCACTTTCATTTCTTCTTTGGGTACCCATTTCTTTTTTTTATTTTATTTACAATTAATTATTTACTTACTTTTCCCCTCGACACGACACGGCACCGACAGTACACCATCCCGGCCATGGCTATGATGCTGCTCGAAGCTGCTCTCGCCGCCCATCTCGCGCTCAACCGCCACTGGATTCATGACCTGCCAGACACGGGCGGAGCCCAGTGGAGGCTAAACTGGGCTCCGGCCCCCCTTGCCGAGAAAACTTGCCAAGCGAATACTGTCAACTGCAGGACTGAAAGAGCAACGACAAACTATAACTCATCCGGCTGCAAAGATCAGGTCAGCAGCGGCAAGACTACAGCTGGCCTGGTCATCTACTCCTACACGTACTCCTACGCTTGGACACTAGCAGAACTACTATAGCTGGTCTAAAATTCAAAAAAAACTACTATAGCTGGTCTGCAACATGCATGTTGATATGTGCAATTGTGGGATGAAATTTCTAGTCCTTTCTTTTATTTTTGTAGTGGAAGACCTAATCTGCCTTAATTATTATTTTTTTGGCCCCCCCTTAAATTTTTTTTTTTGAATGCCTCTCATCTGGGTACAGCTGTAGTATCTGCTCATGTACAACTCACACCAACCCTACTACACACGCACACCACACACTCACACCACCCGTACACAAGCAAACCTACAACTACACTCAGATAACTAGATTGCGTCCTTGGTGAGATCACCAGGTCCATCTATGAATCTGTAGACGACGGGCACGTCGTACTCCATTTGTGGCTCCACGCGAGAGAGGCAGCTGACTATCGTGGCCGAGCGAGGCTCGAACCCACGACCGGCAGTCTCCACACCCGGAGACCTGCCAACCGAACTAACGTTAATTATTGATCACGCTCCGCCACTGCTGCCAGAGGACCGCACCGGCGAGCTCCACATGATAACCTCGACCTATGCAAATGGGCTGTCGTCCGTCCCACTCGCCTCTCGTGGGCCGCTATGAGACGTGGGCCGCGAGACCACTCGCCTCTGGCGGTCTCCTGTCGTCCGCCGCAGGCACCAACCCCCACCATCTAGATCCATATCGCCGCCGCAACCCGCAACAACCCCCACCATCTCCATCTAGATCCCATATCGCCGCCGCAACAACCCCCACCATTTCCGTCTCGCTGCCGCCGCACCATCTCGTCTCGCCGCCGCCGCCGCAAGGAAAAGATGATCCACGTGCGCATCTCCTGCCATGCCGACCTCCAAGCCCTGCAGGCCCGCTCCGATGGGCTCATGTTTCTAAAGTTCGTCTCTCTGGAGTCCTTGAGCATAGCAAGCGACTCGTATGCACTCCTCCTCCGCAACCTGATTGAGCGGAGGTACTGGCTATGCCCCCAGATCGATCTCCTCTCGCTGGTGGCAGGCGTGGCGGTGGAGCTCGACAAGATCAAGCATGATCTGTTTCCCCTCGTTGAGGCCAAGCTGGGAGACGACGGCTTCCCGGAAGCCCTCCTACTCCTGAAGAACTCAGCACTTGTGCTCGTACGTCTGGCGGAGGACGCTCAGGAAATAGTCAAAAAATGTGTCGGATTAGGCAAAGTTCAAGTGGTGGGCGCATTGTTAGACAAAGTTCAAGTGGTGGGCTCAGTGTTAGAGTTTAACGTCGATGAGGTACTGAATGGTACTCGCAAGTTTGCCTGGTTTCACTCACGTGTCCCGCCCGTGCTCAATGAGATCGAGGTTGTGTTGTCGACCCCGGTTTATTTCCCTGATTCTGAGTAGACTATCAGCTGTTTCTTGCCAGCTCGTGACTGTTGTGATGAATATTTTTTAGGGGCGTGGCAAACAGCTTAGAACTGTAGGGGTAGTTTGCACAGCTCAAAATGTTGCGATGTATACTTCTTGGAGTGGCAACACCCTTTATGTTTGGATGATGTTAATGGATTTTAAATGTTTTGTATTATGGTGCTGTTTTCTCATTCTGTGCTAGGGTACAACTGCAATTACTTTCAGTTAGGATGATTCTTTGGAACGGCAGCTCCACAACCATTCTGTGGAATGGCAGCTCCACAAATATTACGGAAACACGGTTTTACTGTACAGTCACATGGAGGTATCTAATTTATTTTCTCATCTATCATTTGTATCAAAACTAGGCTGTATGACCATCAGTTATGGCCATTCATGGTCTAGATCTCTTGTTTCGGATGCAGATGATAGTTTAAACTCTTAGTTGGTATTGTTGCAGTTGGACCCGAGGTTTGAAGGCTTGGGCTACATCTGAAGGAGTCTAGATAAAAAGTTTTCAGCCATAACAAGTATTGGAGCTACTGCCTTTTAGCAAGGTGATGCTTCATAGCACGTATTGGCCTTTTAATTCTGAAATATGCAGCGGCGTTCTTAAGCAGGCTTTTGTATGCTGCAACTTGCTTGACATCTGTCCAACTGCTTGCTACAATCTCTTGATATGCTGAAATCGAGATATATGTCCTGGTATCTATCTGCAAGACTAATGGGCATTCTCTGCAGGTTTGGTGTTGATTAATTTCTTATATGTGCACCAGATTTGGATGGTGATATTTATTTAACAGAGATAGCTGTCTGGTAAAGAGGCAAATATGTACCTTATTAGAGGTGAAAAAAAAGTCTCCTGAATTTGCTTATCATTGTACAGCTATTTCCTTTGTACTGTTTTGCTTACAACCCACTTCCTGATTTTATTGTTTTAAAATGGAGCATTTAACAGTGCCGGTTAACTTTCTATTTCATGCACCTTCTTATTTAATCACTCCCTCTAATATATGAATAGGCAGGGTAGAAAATGCTACTTGCTACGACTGTACAAACAATCCTTCCCAGTGCCATTCTGCCACATTGTTTGAATGAGATAAGTCACCTTATATATGACTTACCTAATTAAATATATTTGCACAATATTTAAGTGAACTGACAATGTATGATGGAATTATTGTTGCTTCGTTTGAATTGTTTTGTTGTTTGTTCATACAAGAAATAGTGTAAGAGTTGGTGGTGGCCAGATGCTCAGATGGCCCCCTAATTGCTATATATTGTAGGCTCTGCTTGCAAAATTTGTTTGGATGTCTTATAATGGGTTTCTTTTCTTACAAGTATAATTTGACCTTCATGCTTGTGATTCTCGGTAAGACTTTGTTTAGATGTAGTCAGTCCGGTTCCAAATGGAATTCTGTCATCTCTACTCCTATTAAGGTGAAACTGGAATCGTCCACAACCCTTCAGCCCGCCTCTCCGTCCCACGTCCCTCGACTCCCAGACCTGCTGCCCTCGCCCGAAGGCGCATCCTCTCCGTCTCCTCTCCTGCCTCCTCGGTCCTCGCCCCCGTTTGCCCTCGCCGCCGCTGCGGACGCGAGGAGCACGGACGCCCCGGTGCCCGCCTCCGACTCCCTACCCCCGACCCACGAACCCACACCCGCTCCCTTCGACTCGCCCCCCCCCCCCCCCCCCCCCCACACCCCAGGCCGCCGACGATGACGAGCGACCTGGCCGCCGCCGCCGTCGGTTAGCACCTCCAGCGTCGCCGCCGCTGAGGGCACCAGACGCGGACGGGAACGCGGACGCGGGGAACGACACCCTTCTCTCTGCTATCGTCTCCTCCTGTGTCGGCGAGCCTTCCTCTCCGCTGCTACGGTGGCGTGTACTCCGGCATGAGCCCGCCCTACTGACGGCAGCAACACGGTACAGATTGGCACGCATAAGCGCTGAATTGTGTAGCTTCAAGGTTTTGTGTGAGTTACATATTTTTGTGTCTGGCATTTGAATCTTAATTTCTGACTACGATAGCAGTTTAGAACTCTTTTTGGTCTAAGTGAAACCTGACAATATTTACGCCCTGAATTGCTATCAAACCTTTGCAAACAATTATAACCCAGAAGGTCAAATAACCACAACAAATAGTAGAGGCTGAAGAACAAACTGAGTCATGCCCTTTATCAAGTTTTTTTCTTCTTTTCTTTGAACTGTTCTACTGCTTTCTCGTAAATTTGCTAAAATAGAACAGCAGAGCACCCACTAAATTTGCTAAAAACAAAGCTAGGAGTTCAATCATGCTATTTCAATTTGTTCCCATATATACAGTTTTCATCGTATTGCTGAGGAGACTAATTGGTTTCCTAATCAGATCTACCAGGAGGTCTACAGAGAGGAGGAATCTCATATACCAGGTGCTTATCACACATGAATATGTCACTAACATGAGCGCGTATCTCAATTATGTCTCTAACGGAAGAGGAGACTACACTTAAATATTTTTTTTCAGTTATGAGAAGTATAATTGTTTAATTATCAGTTGGTGAACAATTTTGCCATCTACGTGCCAGTGTTGTCCATAACAAAACAATTTAAAATTATACACATCTGTTCCACCTGATGTGATTTGCGCTATCTTTAGTAGGAAAGTGTGGCTTGCCTCATAAACAAAAGAGTTTTATCTGTACCAAGAAGTGCCAGAATAAATATAACCATTCTTTATGTGCTTGACATTTCAGATTATGACCAACTACTTTTGAATCTTCCAAACTAATGCAGCATATTTCCTATCCTTTTAATAACTGTTGGATATATATATTACCTCCAGAAATTGTTGTCTTATGATGAAGACAGTAAATTTTTGACTCAACCTATTTTTAGCTACAATCAGCATTTTGCTGAACAACCGCTGCATATTCATGTTGAGCCTCCAGAAACAGTTTCTTCTCACAAGTTCGAGTACTATGAGGTTTGTTACTGGTCTGGCAGCCCCATCGCTTTGTTTCCATTTTGTTTTGAGTAACATACTTTTTTGGATTAACTTTAGTGATGAATTATATGCTCCTTCAGGAGAACCTTATGTATATGTAACACATCTTGCGTTTATCAGTCCTCACTATTCTGAACTAAGTTACATTTTGGTCCTGGTGTAGAACTTCTCGACGTACAACAACCGAAATGATGTTGATAATTTGGAGAGTTCAAGACAATCATATGAGATACAGCCCTATGTGCACATGCCTTATATCAACATGAACCTTATAGGCCTTCATGATGTCTGAATTCAGGATACTATCAGCCCTGCACTGAAGTGATAGCTCCTGAATATAACAATGTAAGTTAGAATGTTAGATAGCTTCATGGGGTTTCCCCTGATATGCATATTGTTTGAATTTCATGCCTAATTTTAATTTAGGGGGGGTGGGGGGGGGGGGGGGGGGGGGGGTTCAATAGTTTGTGTGATTCATTTATGCTATCATTTTAAACCGGGTGCTCTTGCTGACATTTCGAAAAACTAAGTCCAGCAGAGCCTTTCTACAGTTTTGAACATGCCATTTTGGTTTAACCCTGCTACCTCACCGAAGGCCACTAAAATGGTGTTCAAAAGTTACGGTAAAAGAAAATAGTCATAATGTTTGCCATTGACCTCAGATATATCATCAACTGTTAGTGGCAAGTGAATCCTTCTTTTCTTTGACATTATTCACTAAAATCCAATCGTCGTGCCTTTGTCCACTCTCAGCTCATGTAATTTAATGGCACATTGTCTTTCTATCTTATCTGCGTTGTTACTGATAAGTTTTTGAGCTTTCCCTGTTTTTGGATGCTCACTGTTCACATAAATTGTTAATGTTGCATGTGGTATGTCTATGGAATCTAATTATTATTTGATCACTTTACTTACGTCATACAACAGCATCATGAATGCTAGGATATGTCAAGCTTATTTATGTCTCCATTCTATCCTCAACAAACACAATCTTATGGTAGTCTCACGGTGGTGAAAATGTCTAAATTGGAAGAGCAACTGGAACGTGCTTTCTGAAGATAATCACCAGAGAGCCAAATTGGTATGCACAACAATGTGTGTGTGTGTGTGTGTGTGTGTGTGTGTGTGTGTGTGTTCTCGATGGTTTGTTGCTATATGAATCTGGATCAGCATACCCATACCGTTTCCTGAAACCAGCCAATTGATTCATGTGGGACTACATGTGCGCCATAATATCCTTTCCATTTTTCCTTGTGATTGATGGGTGACCTTTTGGTGGAGTCGGCCATTTTATTTCTTGGATCACTAAACTGAACAGAGAAAACTATTTTCTGTTTTCAAATGTTGTAGATCGAAATGTCATAATATCCGGCAGAACCTTTTCGTTTTGCCATCTAACCAGATGGAATCACAACTACCACTACCGCTAACTTTGGATGACGCAAGTCAACTCCAACCTAGCACCAGGTATTGTCTTTGTCCTCAGACCTAAAGTTTTGAGAAAAGTGAAGCTAATCCTATGAAATTTGCTCTTGATAATAAGTAATCAAATTTGCTCATCAACTGTGAATGCCTATTTATTTATTGTTCAGTATTTATAATCTTTTTTTGGCAGACTGCATTGATCTTAGAAATCATATCATATTCTTCATGTGTTGACTATTAAAAACATCAGAAATAAGCATATTTGATGAGTTTGATGGTGAACCCAGTGTCCAACTAGAGAAAAACAATGTCATGTTAATGCGATAATGTAATGTAGCCAATGCCATAAATTTCAGCTGGTCAATGCAATAGTGCAGCCAGCTAGACCTCTAAACCTCTGAAACTCCATAACTCCTCACAGTAAGGGCTGGTCAGTTAGCATGATATCTGAGTCGAGAAACATACATTAGTCAAAAGAAGCACACCTCAAAGTTTGGTGGAATTTTTTCAGTGGGTGTTCCCTAGAAACATAGTTATGTAGATAAGTAGATTTACAGAAAGGTGCAGTGATATTTTTTGTGCTTTGTGCAGTGTAGGTGTGTTCTGATGGCTTTGCTGAAACCAGACAATTAAGAAGATTATAGTGGCATGAATGATGAGAGACTAGCCTGGATATATTCGATGAAGCAACAAATTTTTTTTTCCTAATACTGGTCTTGAATCATGACTTCCATTTCTTTTGTTGGAGTTGCATCTCTTTAAAGGGACTTATTTTAAGGAAATGTCTCGTCAACATCAGGGTGGTATTGTACTGGTCTCGAATGCTAAGGGATGGTACACTTCCATAAAAAAAGCATCAAGCTATTGGGAAGGAGAGTGGATTTTAGTCTTTTACAAGGCTTGGACAATGGATGACCTGTTGTTACTGTGTGGTTGTTTCTTGAGATTGGTGTAAGTGTTGTTTCTGGTTTTCATTCTTCTTTCTGACCACCCATAACCCAAAATAAATGAGGATGAGATGCTTAATTAAAGCTTCATAGTTAATACTTGGTTCCAGTTTGTTGTTACTGTTGACATTCTTTTTTGTGTTTTCTTTTCCAACCATTAGATGCTTGGCAAATATGTTTTTCTTACTAATGTAAGAATTGATAAAGTTAGTATTCATTTCAGATACTGTAGAGGAGGGAGATTGGCTATGCTTTGGTTGGTGCTCAAAGTATTTGTTTGATCGGTGTTGGCAGGACAGCACATCGCGAAGAGGCCCTATGGGCAGCGGGCAGAGGCACTGGAAATTTTCTTAGTAGGTAAATAAACAATATGTACACATGCAATCAGTAGCTGTCACTATTTCCTATAGGTTTTTTTTTTTTTTTTTTTTGAAACAAAACCATTCCCTATACACTACCTTTCTTGCAAAACAGGTAGTGCATAAGCAAGTTAAGCCCTATGATGTCCTGCACTTTGAAATTTCAGATTCACCACTCAAGCAGGAAAATGGATGAAATTTCTCATTGATAGGCCAATGTATGATTCTATGATTCATGATAGGGTTCGACACTCTACAGTAAACAGACTTATATAAGCTGATAGATCAGTGTGCAAGTATGATTCTGAAAAATCAAGTCATCATGCAGCAATGCCAGTTATACTTCTGTTTTGTATCTATATAACTTTTAGCTAGCAGCAAATAGTTTTCTTCTTTTATGTTCTGCAAATAGTCCATACATGAGCTTTTTCAATGTGCAGTTTCCTACTGACGTTATTGTTGCATATTTTGTTTAAAAGAATCAGCGGAGTAGAAATTGATTATTGCCTGTTAGTTTTCTAGACCGTGCAGAATATTTTCTAGATTGATGTAGTTCTTCATCAATAGTCAATATGAAACCTGCAGATCATTTTCATCTAAAAAAATTCAACAACTACACCACCTGAATATCCGAAGAAACAAGCGAGCTATTGGGGATGGCTTTCTCAGAGAGAATAGAGTGACGATGGCTTTTGTTGCTGGCCTGAAGGAGGAAAACTGCTACTGTGGTTTTGTAATATCTGTGCACTTAACATATCAAAGCCTCAAGAAGTTGTAAGCTTGAATCCTGGAGCACGTTCTTTGAGTTCCTCGTGTTGCAAGGAGTTGCAAGCTTGAATTCTAGGCACACATATTAGAGCCTCAAGAAGTTGGTCTCTATTTTATTTTTTTTGTCTTCTGTTGCAATATACGGGTGAACACTATTTACTCCCTCCGTCTCAAAAGAATGTAGTCTTACTATTTAAATCTTGTCCAAAAGAGTATATAGATTTAGAATCACATTTTTTAATGGAGCCTACCTATTAAAATAATCAAAGTATCTATCCATGAGAAAAACATTTTAGAATATAGTGATTGCTTTTTGATTTTATGTATGGGAAAAATAATAGAGGAGGGGTAAAATTGTAATTTTACATCTAAACTAATCTTACCTCAAAAAGTGAGATTTATGTTTTTTCTGGGACGGAGATAGTATTTATCTATTGATTTTGACCTACATTTTTTTCCTACTCTTGTTGTGTTAGAAATTGACTTCCGTAGTCAATATTTACATGCAAATGTTTGTCAGTGTGGCTCTTTTTGACTGCCTACTGTTATAGTTAGAAATTTACTACCTATTGGTGTCAAATGACATGTTCCATGCTTATGCAGTTTTTTGCTTTTATTTTGTATATGCATCGATCTCTTTTCTATGATTTTGAACTTCAAATTTAATTTGGGTCGTTACCGCTGTTGCTCATGACATCCCCTAATAGAAGAATTCCCCATCGGGGATCGGGCCCATTGCCATCCGTACTCCTTGGTGAAGATCCAATCTTGGACAACGCAATGCTTCCCAAACAAAAGCAGACTACGGACAAGGGAACAGATGCCCCAGCGACTGTTGAAAAGCCTTGCTTATTTACGCTCTTCTTTTGTTGCCATTTTTGCAGGCCAAGCAATTGTGTAGTTGCGTCCATGCAATTGCTATCTTTCAGTGTCCATAAATGATGATTAATCTAAAGCTATTAAGGTCCTAAAAGCGAACACAGTATATTAGTAAATTGTTTAACTTTGTCACGGTCCCTTCTCCCTACCTAAATATGAAGCATTGTTGTGAGGCACATGATATGGTCTATGGTCCTTTTTTATGTGCCAGGATCATATGAAAAATTCTGAATTTGTCATGAGTGAGTTACGAACGTGCCACTTCTGAAAACAGTGTTGTGTGAATTCCTTTAAAGAAAACCTGCTTAAAACGTTGAGTTGCGCAACACTATAAATGACTAGGTGATACCCCACGCGTTGCTGCAGGAATTTCTACAAAATTTGAAGATGCAATTTGAAAGTAAAAACACTAAAATGATTGCATCGCAATATTTTTTGCAAACAACAATGTAGAGGAAAACACATTCATTTTATTGAGAGAGAACTACTTAGAAATTTGTAGCATGGTACTCGCAAAGACTAACACAATGCATAGCCGCAGAAAATCAGTAGAAAACATAAATTCATGATTCTAGTGGATGGTGATGTGGACAGCTTGCATGTTGAGAGAAGATCTAGTGGTGGTGACGTGAACATCTTGCATGTTGAGAGAAGTCTATCAATGATGTGTAGTGGGTCTCACCTATATAAGTTTTATAAATTAGCCTTGCCTTTTGTTTGCCTTTCTTTCCATACTTAACCACCCATAAAAAGAGTAGGGCAAACCCTCACTATTGCAATTGTTTGGGGACACTAAGGTTATTTAATCTGATTGACCAGAAATCTTCAATTTAGTTTGATATCTCTAAATGACTACAGGATGCTAAATTGCAGGCCCTTTTTGCATTTCTTCTTTAAGCATAGAAAGAAATGAGTGGCTCGAAAGATCAAAAGAAAGAGTTAGGTGAAATCCAATGGTCACATTTGCTTTATGCAGTATCCTGTCCTATCCCTGTTGGGTCTAAATGAGAAAACTTTGTTGTCAAGTGGTATGGTGTCAATATGATCTTTTGCATTCTCAGAAAAAATATTCTAACTATTAAGACGCAGAGGCACAATGGAGTATTTTTTTGTGGAGATATTAGCTACTTGAGTGTGGGATTTATTGTTTACCTATTTTGCGTTTTTTGTTGAAGCAGATTTTCCATACTTGTTCTTTCCATGGAAGCTGGATTCATCATTTTTAGGCCTGAATATTGTTTTCAATAAGCTGGACCCATCATAGAATAGAAGCTTGCTTACGTACGACATAAACCTGTAATGAAATATATTGACTGGAACAGTAGGGTGGCTTAGTCTACCTTTTAGGCTTTTAGCTTTATGTTCTGAAGGTAATGGAGACGGACTGATTTCATCATCCTCAGAGTCATCACCAGATTCAAAGTCTTCATCGGCAATTGAATCCTGCATTGGCTAGATCTAAAAATGAAACGAAATTTAATCTATCAGTGAGAGATAAGCCTAGTGCTGCTCTATGTATCTAGTGAACTAATTAGCTATTTACTGTTTACTGTCAAGTTGTTTTCAGCCGTTTCTAAGCTAAAGATAAGTAGCATCTTCTTTATGCATCTTGAATATGCGCATATGCTGTAGTGGTTGAGAGCCTTCTTGTATCCCAAGTTTGTTTCCTATATAATGGAATAGGCGGCCTATGGCCAAGCTGCCCTCTGGCAGTTCAAAAAACAGAGTTCACTTGTGTTCACTGGTGAACAATCAGTCCCATCATTAATATATGTTTCAGGTAAGTTAATATTTGAGAACGCATGGACGGCCCAGCTGCCTGCCCTCCAAACCTCAAATCCGATCCGACGGTAGAGGCAATCTTAACGGTAGAAAACAGATCGCACACAACCCCTCTCTTCGCCGCCGCAACAACCAACCACCACCATCTCCTAAATTTCAAAAAAAAAAAACCACCACCATCTCCTCCTACCTGCCCCTCGCTGCCGCCGCCGCAAACAACCACCCCTCCTCGTCTTCGCCGCCTCCACCACCATCACCACCACCATTCTCGACACCCCCCCCCCCCCCCCCCCCCCCCCCCCCCCCCCCCCCCCCCCCCCCACCCACCCCCCACCACCATTCTCGCCGCCTCCATCCGCCATCTGTATACTCTCTACTCTCCTTCTAATAAAAAGTTCAAAGAGGAGAAAAAAAAGTGGGTCTGCCTTCTGCCCTCGGACGACCACGGGAGACGACCGCGGCTCCCTCCTCGCGCTGCCCCCGCTCCCTCGGGTCTCCTCCGGTCCTCCCTCCTCCCTCCGCGCCGCCGCGCCCCTCGCTCGGATCGACGCCGCCGCCGCCACACAGGCCGGAACGACGGTCTCCTCCTCCTCCCTCCACCGCCGGCGCCCTCCCCTACACCGCGCCGCTCGCTCGGATCGACGCCGCCACGCACCGGGTCGACGGTCTCCTCCCTCCACAGCGGCGCCCTCAATTGGAGCCCGGCCCTCGCCTCCAGGAACGAGGCCCGGCCCTCACTTCCAGGAACGGCGCCTGGCCCTTACCTCCAGCAAAAACGCCGCGGCGCCCTCACGCCTCCAGCAATAACGGCGCCGTAATGTCACCCTGAATTTTTGTTGCTCTGCTAACTTGGATTGGTCGCCCGAAGGGAAGAATAGGCCAGCGAGTGTTTCATTGTCCAAAGATGGCAAAGGTGGACATCGAATCCTATGCAGACATTAATGGGCCACTTCTTTTGGGTTTCTGCTTATGCAGAAACCGGTTTCTGGATTCGGTGGGGAGAAACTGTTGTGGGGGAGAAACTACTAAAAACTGATTGGAGAGTTCTTTTGGGCTTGTGAAATTTTAGCTTATTTGTTGTCTTGAGTTGTGAGATGACTATAACACCCCTATATTTGATATGTGCACTAAATAAATGATGATATCTACATATATGTTTATTTTAATAGAAATGAGCTAGAAATAAAATAAAAATATGAAAAAGGCAAAAAAATGTCATATTATAATTCAGTACATGCCAAAATAAAAGAAATGTTATTGTGATTTCGAAATTACAATACAATAAATTAATAGCATATATCATCAATTCACAGCAGGGAAATTAACAGCAATGAAATCACGAGCGTAGCATCATTTCACACGCAAATACCATCACACCCAGTAAAAATTTAGTAGAAATTCAACCATCACAATCACATCCAGAAAGTACCATC
Organism: Poa pratensis; assembly: GCA_947311845.1. NCBI lineage: Eukaryota > Viridiplantae > Streptophyta > Magnoliopsida > Poales > Poaceae > Poa > Poa pratensis. The sequence goes on from CAMZMU010000086.1 coordinate 10,230,086, forward strand.
ACAATAGCATATATCATCAATTCGAACTCCCGTCTACTGGAATGTGAATCGAGTGCAAAGCCACTGGGCTGGGCACGGCTTGTGATTCTATTCAGCTCTGACGGAACAAGACCTATGCCTTCGCTGTTAACTGAATTTACAGAACACGGTTCAGACTTCAGGAGCAGAGAAGCGACGGCGGACGGATTCCGAGAGGGCGCCGGTGACGAAGATGAGCAGCGGCGCTGTTGGTTGCTTGGGCGAGATCGAGAGGTGTGCAGGCGAGGTGTGCGTCGGGTGGGAGCAAGCAGATGGTGCAGAGGACAAGAAAGAGCCAAAGGCTCGAGCTTCAAGCTCAGTTCATGGTGGCTGAGGTCAAGGATGGCGCCGTGCGCGATACATCGGAGGAATCGGACGGGAGGGAGAAGGAATCGGACGGGAGGCTCACCCAGAAGCTGATGACGAGGTCGGGAGGGCAGACGCGACGTGGAGTCGACGAATTGGCGGCGGCGACCATGCTCGGTGTCGGGGAAGAAGACCGGAATTCTCGCGACTCCGAGCGTCCCAGCAAGCACGGGTCCACGAGGGCGTCGACGAAGACGAGGCGCAGCTCCTGGTACTCTCGGACGGCTCGAGGACGAGCGAGGCAGCGGGGTGGAACGCGGCGGCGCAGGTCAGTGGGCGTTGGTGAGGACGAACTCGAGCTCGACGGCCTGCAGATACTAGAGGGAGAGCTGCTCCCGACCGCCGGCGACGCTTCTGCGGACGCGTGGGCGAGCGGCCGGACGACCTTGTCGCTGGGACGGGAGAAGATGCGGGCCGGGGATGGAGAGGAGAGCAGCGCCCGCGCTCGGCCGGCAGAAGATGGAGAGGAGGGAGGGGCGGCGTGGAGAGGCGGAGGATGGAGAGGAGGTGTCAGGATCTGATCCTGTTCACCTTCAGAGAGAGTCCTTGGACGGCGCCGATGTCTTCGTACTGTTTCATTAACATTCAACGGCCCGAGTTCTAACGATGTAACTAATGATGATATGGGCGCTAAGCGCAGTTATGTAATGACCTGGAAAACTCGTGGCTCTTCTGGGCGGTTATAACCAGAGAGAGTGGGCGGCTGGGTGGCACGAGAACCAAAATAACAAACCTATGTTTCTACTCTGTTCTAGGGTTTGTCCCTGTCTTGCCTACTTTCCTTTTATCTCTGCTGCATTTCCTCAGTTCTAGTCGCAATCTTGATTCAATGTCTATAATTCCTGTTATCTACTGCATCTACTGCTGTTTCCCCTAGAAGGTTGTGACAATTGGTACCAGAGCATCGATTCTCCGACCGAAAAATTTCTCCCCGGCGGCTTCACTCCCATCCCCCGATCGAACCCTCTGCTCCCGTCACTCGTCAGAGCGAGTCCACCGCCGCATCCCACACCCGGCCGCCACCCGCACCACACCCATTCTCTGCCCTCGCTCACCGACGGCGCCACCACGGTCCTCTCCTCGCCAGGACTCCTCCCGACGCCGCCGCCCCCGCGCGTTGAGCTCTCCACGATGTACGCCGTCACCGCGCCCCTTTCGGCGTCCTCTGTGCCGTGACCCCCGCGCCCGCCGTACCGAGCTCGCCGGCCTCCTCTCGGAGCTCCTTCCCCCGACGAGCCGTCGTCCCGGCCGCCTCTCTGGTCGTCCTCCTCTGCCCTCAAGCTCCTCGAGCCGCCGACGCCGCCATCAGCATCCTCCGTCTCCACCCGCGTCACCTCGCACGACCTCGACGTGCTCCACCTCTGCTCCGCGGACTAGACCTGGATGAATCACCGAAGAACTCGCTCGCAAGACAGAATGGCTACCGCAGCAGAAGAAGCAGAGTTGCTGGCGGCGGCGCAAGCACAAGCGCAGGCCGAGGAACAAATTGGTCAACGGCTCCCCCGTGAGGTCCTGAACATCCAGCGTCGGCTCGATCTGCAACAGTCTTCAGTCGACTCACTCCAAGGTGATATCTCGAACCTCACAAGTATGGTGGCTCAAATCGGCTTGTCTCTGCAACTCAACAGGTCAGAAACACCGCCGAGATCTTCAGTCAGTGATGGTCAGACTCCACTGAGAACTCCACAGCCAAATCCTAACCTGAGCCCCATTCCCGAAGGAGTCACACCAAATTCAGCTCCTACACCATCAAGTCGTCCTTCTCAGCAGCAAGGATCCATGCAATTTGGCAACTTGACCCCTGATCAGCTTCCACACCTTACCTTCCCACCATCCCCACGAAATCCGCCTCTTTTACCATCGACCACGGCTGCTGAATCAAGCAGACACATCCACCAAACATCCAATCCATCAACCCATCCACACATGTATCAACAACAGCCACAACCCACCCAATCCATCCTCATACTTCCGTGCCTTTGACACACGGACAACCAATTTACCCACCCTCCACAGCCCCTTACACAACAATTCCACCACCCTATCCACCTTCACCAGCTGTTTATCCACCAGCACCTGGTTATCAGCCTCAATTTTCCTACCAACAACCCACATACTACCCACCATAACCACAACAATACCCATATTATCCCCCACCTCATTCATACTATCCTTACACACCACCTATATACACACCAACAAGCCCCAGTCCTACGGTCATTTATCCTTCACCACCTCCACTACGTCCTAACACTTCCTTTCCTCCTGAGAGATTTCCCACTACAAATACCCCACCTTACCAAAACCATCACACCAGCCAGGCATCTCAGGAGCCTACATCAGAACACCAAATGTGGAGCTACCTCTATTCTTTGGAGAGAATGCACGGGAATGGATCGATGAGTGTGAAAGTGTCTTTACACTCACCGGCATTGCTCAAGAAGCAAAGGTCAAGTGGGCACATGCTCACATACGTGGAAAGGCAAAGACTTGGCTTGCAAGCACCAAAATCAACATCTACCTCATGAACTGGACTCAGCTATGCGAGTTGATTTGCGATCGGTTCCCAGCATCTGGAGAACACGAGTCAATGGAACAGTTTCAGCATCTGAAACAGACTACAACGGTTGCTTTGTACATTGAAAACTTTGAGACTTACATGATACAAATGCAGCGAGACCATTCCTACCTGACAGAGCATTTCTTCTTGCTCCGATTTCTGTCTGGACTAAAGGATCCGGTGAAACATGCTGTCAAAAGTCACGACCCTTCAACCTTGCGCTCAGCTTACTGGCACGCACGGCAACAGGAACAGGTGTATTTATCAATAAACAGAAAGACACCAGTTGTCCAGCAACGCACTGCTCCAGTCTTTCCTGCAAGACAACAGAACAACTTCAGAGACAACAGACCAAAGCAAATCCCCGATAAACTAAAGAGAAGGGCAATTGCTGGTATTGTCCAGAAAAATGGTTTGTTGGGCACACATGTTCTGGATTGAAAAGCATGCTGCACATCATCGAGATGCAGGGCCACTCCGATGATGAAACAATACCAGAAACACAAGAAGAGTTTGTTGATGCTGAACATACATTACCAACAACTGAAGCAGTTGCTGAGAAACAGAATCCTGAAGAAATACCACAGAAGAAAGGCCTTTGTATGCATATCTCTGCAGAAGCCTTACACGGCATACCAGGGGACTCAACACTAGCTGTATCAGTTCAGATAGGCAAGCATAGAGCAGTGGCTCTCATTGATAGTGGCAGTACCAACACATTTATTGACAGTGAGTTTGCTCGTAAAGCAAGATTGCCAATCCAAGCAACTCAGGTGCATAAAGTGATGGTGGCAGGAGGAGGTGAACTAATATCTGATGGTCTATTACCCAATTTGGAGTTCAAAATTCAAGGCACCCAGTTCGTTCATGACTGTAAGATACTGCCACTCAAAGGCTATGATATGGTGTTGGGAGCAAACTGGCTTAAGCAACACAGCCCCAACTACACTGATTGGGAAAACATATCCATTTCAGTAACTAAAGACGGCCAATGGTGTACCTTCTACGACAGAGCTGTGCCAACACAGAATACTGTTATATCAGCTAAGGCTTGTGCAAAGCTGTTGCAGTCTGGAGCTCAAGCTTTCCTCATTAACTTATCAGATGAGACCAATATTGAAGTTCTCAAAGAGTTGGAACACATGAGAAGTTGCCGGATGGTATCGATGAGATACTAAAACAATACAAAGATGTATTTGCAGTTCCAGAAGGACTTCCTCCCTCTCGATCATGTGATCACACCATTCCAATTGTAGAGGGTTCTACACCTCCTAATGTGCGGCCATACAGGATGCCGCACAAGCAGAAGAATCTAGTGGAAGAGCTAGTAAACAACATGTTAAAGAACTCTGAAATCAAGCCAAGCAACAGCCCGTACTCGTCACCAGCCAATCTAGTCAGAAAAAGGGATAAAAGTTGGAGATTGTGCATTGATTACAGGCAGTTGAATGCCTTGACAGTCAAGAATAAGTTTCCGATCCTAGTTATTGAAGATCTCCTGGATGAGCTACAGGGAGCTCAGGTTTTCTCAAAACTGGACCTCCGCTCAGGATATCACCAGATAAGAATGCATCCAGATGATGTTGCAAAGACTGCTTTCAGTACTCATATGGGCCATTATGAATATCAAGTCATGCCCTTTGGGTTGACAAACGCCCCGGCTACCTTTCAGAGACTCATGAATAATATTTTTGCCAAGTACCTGCGCAAATTCGTGCTAGTCTTTTTTGATGATATACTCATCTACAGCTCCAGCATGGCTCAACATAAGATTCACCTCAGCATTGTTCTGCAAGTGTTACGGATGCATCAGTTGAAGGCTAAACTCTCCAAATGCCACTTTGCAACTCCCACATTCGAGTACTTGGGTCATATCCTGTCAGGTTCTGGAGTATCAACTGATCCCGAAAAGATCGAAGCGATCAAGAACTGGTCAAGACCTCTGACAGTCAAAGAACTGCGGGCATTCCTTGGTCTCACCGGTTATTACCGCAGATTCATAGAAGGTTATGCAACTATTTGCAAAGCACTCCACGAAATTCTCAAGAAGAATGCTTTCTTCTGGGGTGATGCGCAAGAGAAGGCTTTCGAAGCACTGAAAGCTGCCATGTCAACACCTCCGGTGTTAGCTTTACCAAATTTCAGCTTGCCATTCACCCTCGAGACTGACGCCTCTGGAACTGGACTGGGAGCAGTCCTCATGCAGAAGGGCAGGCCACTGGCTTTCTTCAGTAAAACCTTGGGTCCTAAAGCTTGTGCTCTCTCCATCTATGAAAAGGAAGCGCTTGCTATATTGGAGGCACTAAAGAAGTGGAGGCATTACCTTCTGGGCAACAAATTGGCGATCAAGACAGACCAGCAAAGCTTAAATTACCTTTCAAGCCAGAGGCTTTTGGAAGGGATTCAACATAAGTTAATGTTGAAGCTGCTCGAGTTGATTTTACCATTGAATATAAACAAGGCAAACAAAATCACAGGCTTAGCTATCTTGCGCAGTTACTGAGGAATCATATGGAAGGGATGCCTTGTCCAGGAAACATATGGAAGCTACTGAGGAATCTTGCTTAGCTATATCTTGCGCAGTTCCAGCTTGGATGGTAGATGTAGAAGCCACATATCAGTCTGACTCGAAATGTCAGCAACTATTGCAAGAATTGGCCATTAACAAGGATAGTCACCCACACTTTACCCTGCAGTCAGGAATCATTCGTTACAAGAACATAATAGTGTTGGGTACTGCTACTGACCTGAAAGACAAGGTTTTTGATTCATTCCATTCTTCAGCGTTTGGTGGCCACTCAGGCAGTACAGTGACATATCACAGGCTGAAACAGTTGTTTTATTGGCCGAACATGAAACAATTCATCTCAGAGAAGGTGGCAATCTGTCCCATCTGCCAAATCTCTAAGACAGAACGAGTGCAATACCCTGGTCTCTTGCAGCCACTTAATATACCAAAATCCAAGTGGTCAGAAATTAGCATGGACTTTGTTGAGGGATTACCTAAATCCAAAGGAAAGGATGTTATCCTTGTTGTTGTGGATCGTCTCACAAAGTACGCCCACTTCTTGACGCTGTCTCATCCTTTCACAGCACAACAAGTGGCTACACTCTTCATTGACAACATATTTAAGTTACATGGGCCTCCGAAGGTTATTGTTAGTGATCGTGACAGAATTTTCACATCCAAGTTCTGGACAGAAGTCTTCAACACCCTCAAAGTGGAGTTGCATTTCAGTACAGCGTACCATCCTGAGTCCGATGGACAAACTGAACGAGTAAATCAATGTCTTGAGCAGTATTTGAGAAGCATGGCTTTCAAGGAACCACAAAATGGGCACAATGGCTTCCCACAGCTGAGTGGTGGTACAATTCTTCATATCACACTTCTCTCAAAACATCACCCTTCGAGGCTCTCTATGGCTACCCTCCTCCACAAATACATGATATGGCAGTACCTTGTGATGTCTCAGAGGAAGTGCAAGTCACAATCCAAGAACAACAGTCAATGCTCAAGTCCCTTCAACAAAACTTACAGCAAGCACAGAACCGCATGAAGCGCTATGCTGATCTCAACAGAACTGAGCGACACTTTGAAGTTGGCGATAAAGTGTATCTCAAGATGCAGCCTTATAGGGAGACAGCCCTAGGCCTTCGGAATGCGCTCAAGCTTTCGTCAAAGTACTATGGACCCTTTCGTGTGATACAAAAGGTAGGTCCGGTGGCTTATAAGCTCGAATTGCCTGAAGGGACCCTGTTACATAATGTGTTTCATGTCAACCAACTGAAACGACTTCTGGGACCAAAAGCAGTACCAAATGCGAAGCTTCCTGTTCTTACACCAGATGGGCAAGTCAAAACTGAACCTCTGGCGATTCTTCAGTACAGACAAGTCCCACGCCGCGCAGGTGAGTTCGATATTCCAGTTGCACAATGGCTCATCCATTGGGAAAACTTGACTCCTGCAGAGGCGACCTGGGAAGATGCAGATTACATCAGGGCAACATTCCCTTTGTTCCATCCTTGAAGTCTGGACTCAAGCGGGCGGCATTGTCAGGATCTGATCCTGTTCACCTTCAGAGAGAGTCCTTGGACGGCGCCGATGTCTTCGTACCGTTTCATTAACATTCAACGGCCCGAGTTCTAACGATGTAACTAATGATGATTTGGGCGCTAAGCGCAGTTATGTAATGACCTGGAAAACTCGTGGCTCTTCTGGGCGGTTATAACCAGAGAGAGTGGGCGGCTGGGTGGCACGAGAACCAAAAATAACAAACCTATCTTTCTACTCTGTTCTAGGTTTCGTCCCTGTCTTGCCTACTTTCCCTTTTATCTCTGCTGCATTTCCTCAGTTCTAGTCGCAATCTTGATTCAAATGTCTATAATTCCTGTTATCTACTGCATCTACTGCTGTTTCCCCTAGAAGGTTGTGACAGGAGGGCCGGCCGGCGTTGGTCAGGAGGCGGCGGCGGAAACCATATTTCTCGATCCCATCGCGGTAGAAGAGAGAGAAGGAGTCGAAGGCCAGGGACGGACGGGAGCGACGAGGTGTTGACCAGTTTTCCCTTGTTTTCCTGCGGTGGCAAGCTCTCATAAATAACTTGAAAACCTAGGGTAGGCAATCGTACCGGTTCGCCCCTTTGCGGGAAGCTGGCCAGAATCACCTCGCGACAGTTTCTCGAAACGTGAAGGCAAAGAGCTTCGCGGTCCAAATAAGCTGGCGAGCAGCCCGACACTTCTTTTGCGCTTCTGCGGTCTGGCACCCCGAACCTGCTGGAAACTCCAAAAGAAGTCGCCCAATTGTAGCCCTGGGGCCGCTCAACAATCCTCTCCTCCAAATCAATTTGAACAGACTGGAAGAGTTGCGCATGGCGACAGAATCATATAACTTGCTTCGTAGCATGGTGTATCCCAGAAATTGGTCTTGCAAGAAAATGATTGTGTTAGAGGAGTTGTGTTCGTTATCTGCTGATTTAGACGTAATTCGTGATCATCTCTTACCTATAGTTGAGCAAGCACAGCCGTTCCCAAATCTGGGACTCAGCAATGAAGTCGCTGGGGCTGTGGTGACAATGAAGGTGAAAGCCATGGCAATGGAAACTGTAGGGACGACGAAATATATAAAAGGACTCAGGAATAGGTCTTTGATCTGTCAACGAATTGCCAGTCTTGGTGAGCTCATGGCTTCCCTCACACGTGACTTACTAGCTAATAGTGAGACACTTGCCACATTTCAAGATGGTATTGAAGAACTGATCGCTCGGATAGATGAAGTATTGGACACCGAGATACAGTTTTGAGTCACGTGTAGTTGCAAAGAAATACTCTGGGCCTGCTGCTACTACTCTGAGTCTGAGATCTGATTCTGATATTTTGCACAATGATGACAAGCTTCCAAAAAAGAGTTCTAGAAAGAGAGGAAAACAGTGCAAGCGAACAATCCGCAAAAGGCTGAATTTGGCATCAGAAACCACTTTTGAAGAGAGTACTTGTGGTGCTTCTCCTGTTGACGTAGTTCCGACCAATTTACTGGTTGGTAAGTTGTCAGAAGCCACATCCTCTGCTAGCTCATTGGTTAAAAATGATAGTCGGCACACAAGGACTTTGTGGAATGTGGTATTAAGTTGAATTTAGGTACATTGGGAACTGATGAGATGGATGGTTCTGGATGTGCTGGTTCATCTTATGATCTCACAGGAGGGAGATTAAGCTCCAGTTGTGCTCCTTACTTGAATGATGAATCAAATATGATCGATTCTTCAGAATTTGATGGATCCACTTTCACTGAACATGTCTTGGGAGAAGAAAGCAATAGCTACGAGAAGTTAACATGTGCCTATGTTTATAACCCCAGTTGCGCACCCACAGACTCCATCTTTAGTCGGTGGAACAACGACAACAGTGGGAACTACAGTGTCGATGTTGAGGCTACCATCAAAGATGACCATTCAAAATCAGGGGCCTCCACAAGGCTGAGCAATATGAGGACGCCATGCGAGGAGTTGATAGGGTCACATCTTAGTGCTACTCATGCTGATGATACAAATGGTCCTCTAGGAACCAGATCATACCCTAAGGATGTTACTGATAGTTGTACCCATACTGAAAGGGTTCAGTGCAGCAGTCAGGCATGCAGCAGCAAGGCCTCTATTCAATTTAGTTCAGGGAGGAGGAACATAAAATCAAGTAAAACACCAAGCTACATTGATTTAACTGCGTCTAACAGAGTGAGAGGTTCTAATAGGCACAAGAACAATGGAAAAGATAGTTCAGCAGTGTGGCAGAAAGTGGAAAGAAATGACAAGATGATATTTAAAGCAGGACATTCAAGCACTTCACCTATTCATGATAAGGGTGCACATGAAGATGGTAAGAAGGGTGTACAGGAAGATCCAACAAGAATCCGGGCAAAATATAATCATAATCATAATAGGAAAGTGTGCAAGCAGGAGTCCTCAAATGGGACAGTTGAACTGGAGCCTACCAAAGAAGAAGATGCATTGAACTCATGCCATACATTTTTCTGGACCTGTCTACAAGAAGCAAGCACCCTTCCTACACCAGCAAAGAAGCTCTTCTTCGAAACAAGGTTCTCAGTCATTGAGAAACTACTATGCTCCTAGGAGTGGTATCCCCAAGGCGCCAAAGGATTACTTGCAGCAAGAAGAATTGCCTATGTTGGTAGTTCATGCCAAGAACACCAGTGATAGATCAACGTCATATTCAAGTTCAGCTAATGAAGTTTGTCTAACTGGAGCTGGCAGCAGCTATCCAACTGAGGGAACTGACGGTTCACAACCTGGTATTGAGATGCCAGCATCAGTATCTTGCAACTTGGTTCCAGATTTGGCCCCACAAGCTGCTTCTGATGATTCCCACATATCAGATACTCACTCTTTATGTCCTGATGAAAACAAGGGTGTATCCACCAGTCGGAGCTCCAAGAACTTGTGCACAAATCCTTGTGCTGCAGAAACAAAAGAAGCTCGATGTGTCAAGCTACTAACAGAGAATAATTCTCAAGAATGCTGGAACTGGTATTCTGCTGCTGGACACTTGTCACAGAAGTGGGTTCCTGTTGAGAAGAAGGAAACTTGCAATGGGATCTATTTGGATGTCTCGGCTAATGGTGAAAACAGCAACTTATGTAGTGAAAGGACATATAAACTGAACTCATCTGAACATGTTGATTTGAAATTCCAAGCAGATAATGCAACTGAGACCGATTACAGCAAGATGAAAGATACCATCAGTTATGTTTACTCAGCGCAGCAGCGAGTGGAAGACATCCAACTTCGCATTGGTAGGCCTATTGCTGATTTTGAGCAGTTTGTTTACGCTGCTTCTCCAGTTGTGCACTGCAGCCCTTGCCGTGCTGGCTGTAAATCATACCTGCAAGAATGTGTGAAGGATAGCTTATGTCTGCATCAGACTCCAGATATCACTCTAAGAACTGTTTGGCAGTGGTATGAAGAGCCTAGCTGCTATGGTTTGGATGTAAAGGCACAAGATCTCCGGAGGTCAAAAGGCTTGTGCGGTAGTCATTGTCAGTTTGCAACATATTTTGTACCATATCTATCTGCTGTTCAACTCTTCAGTCAACCTAAAAGAACCAGTGGTGGAAGCATTGGTAAGGAGTCAATCCATAGGGATGTGACATGTGAAACATCTCCAGACCTGAACCTGCCCCCGATATTTGCAAAGCTTTTTCCAAAACAATCTAATCCAGTAAACAAATCATCTACTCTGCATACTGAAGATGATCAGCAGCCAGCAGATGCGGAGCTAATATTTGAATTTTTTGAATCTGAACAACCATACTCGCGGCAACAGTTATTTGACAAGTGAGTCTAATTACATAACAGGGTGCCTGTGTGCTTATTGTTAGTGTTTTACATGTGATGATGGTCGTAGTCTTGTTTTGTAAACATGGTGTCTCATACCCAATGGCATTTTCACTTTCCTCCCATGTTCTGGGACTTAGACATTCCTTGTAACGATTTCTGATTTTCAAGCTGTGGTTCATTCTTGTACATTTGAGAAACAGGTGATTGTTCTTTGAAATGTTCTTATGGAATACTCGTTGCACTCGTACTAGGGTAAATGAGCTGATTGCTGGTGTGAAACCGTCGAAATGCCAAATCTCTGGAGACCCAAAGAATTTGGAGGCCAACCTGCATGATCTCCATCCAGCCTCTTGGTCTGTTCTATTCTCCTCTTTTATCGGTAACATTATCATTTAATGTGCACTTGTATCTGGATTTGTAAAACCTTGTGGGGTGTCTTGTGTTGAAAACAAATCTCTTGAATTTCAGGTATTGTGTTGCATGGTATCCCATACACTACCCCAGCCAACTTCTCTCCCGTTGGCCTGTGCTACTCCCTGCGGCTACGCCACCCGGGGAGACGAAGATGGAGGTGCGGGTGGCGCTGTCGGAGGCAGTGCACCGCTGGGCAGGGAGAGGAAGACAGCGGCTATGGCAGGCGGGGGCAGCGAGACGGGGGAGCTTCTGGAGACGCCGGGGAGAGGATAAGGACAGGAAGGAACGGCTGTGATGGAGAGGAACGAACGGCTAAGATGGATGCACTGTAGGTGGAACAGTCAAGCTACAGGAGATGACGGGAGGAACTAAAGATCTCATATGATGTGTGTTGACACTGTTGTGGCTACCTGAGCTTATGCTGCAACCGTGACACTGATTGGTTTTACAGAGCAAACGAAGCTTGGTCGTCCCTATCCTCCCGCTACAGTAGAGGTTAGGCGAATTTCTGAAACCTCCCGGAAGCCCACCTCGCTCGCCGTCGGATCGCTCAATCTCTCCCCCTCCGGCGGCCGCTCCGGCGGCGGGAGGGTGGGGGATCGACGATCCACGACTTGTACATAGTGTAGGGGTTCTAGGTTGCTGGTCGGCGGCGCTCAGGAGGCGGAGGTGTGGCCGATGCGGCGTTTTGGTGGCGGAGCTCTTCCTCTCCGGCGACGGCTCTCTTCGGGGCGCTGTGGTCGAGCTCTCCACTTCCCCGAGCTCGTGGGTCTTCGGATCTGTCGAGTTGGGTTCCCCTTCTCCGGCGACGGCGTGGCGGCTGCGTCGGATCTTCGAGCTGAATAAGGAGGAGGTGAGGTGTGGCCTCGCGGTGAAGATGTTGGGCTATGGGGTAGGCTCTCTGGAGCCGGCGACCGGCGACTTCCCGTCCGCGCAAGGGGTGCTCCTGATCCAAGCCATCGAGGGGAGCAACGGCGGCGGCGCGCCACCGGCGGCTTCGTGGTCTTCGTCATCGTCATCGGGGTCCAGGGGTTCGTGGTCCTGGGGACCTGCGTGTAATTTCAATCTTGTACTGGACCTGTCTGTAAGATCGAGGCTATAATATCACTTCCTTTTTACCGCAAAAAAAAAAAGTTGTTTGCTTATTATATCAATAGCTGAAGGGACATGATCATGATCACTAACTAGTAACCATACATATGAGTACTCTTGTTACACTGCATATATATAATATAATGCTTGTTGACACGCGTCTCTATACATTTTACACAGAGGCCCTCTTTGTTTTATAAAATCAACCCGCGGTCCAACTTGATAAAATATTTCGTCTAGACCCCTAAACTAAAATATATTTTTACGTGACGAAGGAAAATTCTAAAATCGAGTCGCTACTTCAAAGACACCCTTGTAACTTCCAAAAAAAAACCCGCTCCCACCCTGCACCGCAGCCTCCCCCACCTCCATATCCCTCTCTCCTCTCTCCTCTCCTCGCTTCCGCATCGACTCCAGCAACCTCGCTCCCGCATCGGCGCTTCAGCGCTTGGGTGGCACCTAAAACCCTAGCCGCTTTACCACATCTTCTCTGCGCTTCTCCACCTCGCCGTGTTCCCGCGCCGGTCTTGGTGGCGCCCAGAAGGCCAGAACCATAGCCGCCGCCACCTCTTTCCTCTCCACTCTATTTCGCCATGTTGGTGGAGCGCATTTGGACGGTGGAGGAGGCGGCACGCTGCACAGCGACGCTGCTGGTGCTCGTGTGCTACGCAGCAGCCCGGCGACGCGAATCAACGGTATGGCGAGCAGCTTCTTTTCCTTTCTCCTTCACTCATATTCCCTTGGTTCGACATGGAGGGCGAGGTCCGTGTGGATCTCGGCGTCAGCTCTCAGATCCGCGATGAGCTCCACCAGATCCATGCCTAGATATCAAGAGCAGTGGGAACCACTACCTCGTGGCGTGCCGGCGCCGGCCAACAGCATACTTGTTCAGAGATTGTGTTCGTGCAGGGACATGCCTATTATGCCTTTGGTTAATATCGTTTAGTTCCGTCCATTCTTCTAATAATTTTTCTCTTCACAGATCAGACAACGATGCTTAATAATCACAAAAAATAGAGCACCACCATTTGTCTCCACCAGTTGCGGTAGTAGCCAGCCCTTTTGTGTATGATCGTGTATTGCTCTGCACTAGGCCACTAGCGTTTGCCATTGCTGAATAAACGTACTACTCTTGTTATCCTCAACTCTGCTAACTCCTGTTCTGAAGCCTGAAACTAAATTACGTCCTTTATGTCTGCTGGAGAATGGAGCTGACAATTTGGTGAGTGGATCTGATGCATAGTTTCTGTCAAAACATTTAGTATCTACTTCTTGAAGGCCAAGCTGGTAGTTACTTTGTCTTATGTGAAATGAATGAGAGTAGTGGTTAGATCATAGACAAATAAACCCCTATCTGAACTGTTATGGTTTGAAATAATTCAGAGTAAAGAGAGAATTATAAATTTGTGACAGGACATATGAGAAGATCGGAACACTTTTAACCCCTTTTCATTTTCTGAAATAGACAAAGAGTGATATCCATTAAAAAGCTTCTTATCTTACACATTGTTGTTAGGCTATTACACCCTCAAATGTTTATTGGAGTCATGTTCCTTTCTAGATATATTTGATTTCATCCTAATGTTTGGAGTAACTAAAAGGAGGAAATTATATTAAAAAATAGTTTTGCATTCTTCTGTTCCTACAGAAAAATAACAAGATTGTGATTCCTCTATCCGGGTTTAACAAACTGTTATAGATGCCTGCTATATATAATTTAACCATTACCTCCCAGTACTGCCTCTCATTACTGGAGTTCTAGGCTTTGTTGGACAATGAATGAACCCTTATTTAGAATGGAATAGGTGCAGTTTCCTGTTAAGGTATGACATTTTGTTTTAACCTTTTAGTTCAGGGCTATTTTTTCTGTTACAATTATTAATAATTCCAGTATAACTTTTTGAGGGGTTTGATTGCTTTTGCAATACTGCTTCATGCCCTACTACTCTCTGTCATTGTCACTACGATGTTTGATGCTTTTCTTGTGCATTGGTATGTCTATAAATCGAAACACCAATTTGCTCAGCTAATTATGCCACTTCTGGCGACTTGAATATTATTTTATTTATTATACAATATATAGAGTATTCTGACTTAATCATCTGCATGGCTACCTCTTTTCCTTTTTGAAACAAGGCAATAACTGTTTGGACAACCTGTTGAGTTGGGCGTTCAAGATTTGTTAGGCCTGTTATGTATAGCCACTTAATAATTATATACATTTGCTCTCTTAGGCACAACAAAGGATTCATGTTTGCCTATTGGCATGCACTGCCAGTCTGCCACCCTACGGGTACGAGAAGTGCGCCTCTCATCCTTTACATCATTACTATGACAGAAACATGAATAGAGTCCCAACTAGATAAGCTCTCCATTGCTTGCAAGAAGAATAACTCCCCATATCACATTTACAGGCAGCTGAAGATATGGTTGACATCAACAGCTTATCCATTGCTCTCCTAGACTAACAATATTCTCTAACCCAGTAGATGTGTAACTTCTAAGAGCATGTCTTCCTGTAATCCTATGGATACTTAATGTTTTGAACCATGGCAGCAAGCAGTAGTAATGGGATGTGCCACTTGATTCTTTATGTTGTACTAACGGATCATTTGTCTGAGAACCGAAAGGAACCAGATTATTATACAGATTTATTGTTTGCAAATTCAAATACCATAATATTGTTGACAGTTTATTCCTACCATTTGCAATGTCGATGGTTTGTTCTTGGCAGTTTTTGTGGTGGTGCACTGGTACAACTGCAGCTGAAAACAACTGGTACAGAATGGTTGCTTGGCTTGCTACTGCTGGCTGTAGCTGTATAGCTGCTCCTGCTGCAATTGAAGCGTGGCTGCTGTAGTTATAGGCAACACTACATAGCTTCGTTTTTTTCTTGTCTTTTGTATTCAACTGTATGAAGTTTACATTATCTAGCTTTTGTCTGTTATAGTCTTAGAGCTTATGTACACTCAAAAAAATTTAAAAGTAGTTGTCCTTTTATGAAGCACAAGAAAATCTTTGCTGTAATTTTGGCCACATAGTTCTATATTTGTAAGTTTTACTAAATGATCATGTCTTAAAAAGCTGTATAACTTGTTGCTAAGTCTGCTGAAATTCAAGGCTATGATAGAATATTCACGGTAGGGCGCCCGAAGGGCGCCTAATGTTCTAGTCATTACAAAGAGCACGCGTGCTTGCTCTCCAGATGGTTGACATCCATGATGACTGTCTGGCCGGGTGCCTGCCGACGCCCTAAGGGCACTTGGACTTTGGATTGACCATTTTGTCGTAGGTGGCGAGTGTCCTGGCCTGTCCCCGGCGGCACGCAGCTGCACTTGTTGCAGCAGATGTTGCACATCTTGAGGCACATCTCGTTGTTCCAGCTTCGGATAGGGCGGAATTCCGCTAGGCGTCCCCTGGGCTGGAGCCGTCCCTCTCCCTCTCCCTCTTCCCTGTGTTTGTGTAGACGACGACTAGCAGAGCGAGGGACGAGCAGCAGAAGAAAAGACAAGACACAGAGACTAGTGTAGCAGCATTAGGAGAGCAGAGGCCCCAAATCCATCCAAACAAGGCACGCACACACTTCACGCTCGCTCGCGATTCATCATCCTGCAAAGCAAGCAATCCCAATTCCATTGGGGAGGGAAGTGGGGGCTTCCTTCCTTCCTCGCCGTCATTTCATCTGCTTTCGTCTTCCTCTTTGGAGCCAAAAGGTCAGTCCAGTCTCCACTCCCATCATCGTCATCGATCGATCCTTCCCTCCTTTGCATCGCATCTCATCTCGTGGTTGGGACTTGGGCGGGAAGCCAATATCCATTCCTCTCATCAATCGTCCTTGCCTTGCAGACGGTTCTAGACGGGGAAGGATTCGGTTCGATTCGGTGGAGCAGGAGGATCGATTGGGGGCCGTCGCCGGCGCAGGAGGAGTGGAGACTCGCCGCCCGCACTATTTGGAGTAAGCAAACCGACCATCGATATTCCTGGGTCAAACCATCCGCTCAATCTGGGCACGAAAAACGATAACCGAGAACCGAACCAAAATAACTGGAACCGAAACCGAAATAACCGAAACCGAAAATTTTGGTTCTAAATGATAACCGAATTTTATCAGGTCAATTTGGTTCTGACCGGTTAACCGAAATACCCGAAATAACCGAAATATTGAAAGAAGCCCATCAGCAAATATGCAGCCCAATAGCCCATATAGGAAACCCTATGTATATAAGCCACAACCATCTCATTCCCACCGTTCAGCACTTCATCCCCCGATCCCACCGTGCCACACGAGCGGCGGCTCTCCTTGCTCCCACACGAGACACCTCCCCATTCTAATCTGCTAGCTTCTTCCCTACTTGCCATGGCACCCCTGCTCGACTGCTCCTAGCCTTTCCACAGCAGTAGGCCGGTGGTGCTCGACGCCGTTCTTCCTCATCTGGAGCGGCAGCACCCCGACGCCCTTCTTCCCCATCTGCAGCGGCTGCTAGATCCATATCGCCCCCATCCACCGCCTATATAAAAACAGCGGCTGGCTAGATCCATATCGCCGCCGCAACAACCACCACCCCTCCGCCGCCGCCACCACTCACCACTCACCACCATCTCCTCCTCGCCGCCGCCGCACCTCCGTCTCGCCGCCGCCGCATCTCCGTCTCGCCGCCGCCAAAAGGGAAAGATGGTCCGCGTACGCATCTTCTGCCATGCCGACCTCCAAGCCCTGCGGAACCGCTCCGATCAGCTCCTGTCTGTAGAGCTCGTCTCTCTGGATTCCGTGAGCATAGCGAGCGACTCGTGTAAACTCCTCCTCAACCTGATTGAGGGGAGGGACTATCCCAAGAAGGTCAAGCTGACTGAGCGGAGGTACTGGAACTGCCGCCAGATGGTTCTCCTCTCGCTGATAGCAGGCGTGGCGCTGGAGCTCCACAAGATCAAGCATGATCTGTATCCCCTCGTTTCTCGGGAGGCCAAGCTGGAAGGGGGCTTCGTGGAACACCTCCTACTCCTGAAGAACTCAGCACTTACGCTCGTACGTCTGGCGAAGGACGCTAAGGAAATAGTCGAAGGACTTGATCAGGAGGTTGTGATCGATGGGCTCTTAGGCAAAGTTAAAAAGTTTGGCAAAGTGGTAGAGGATACCGCTGATCTGGTACTGAAAGGTACTCACAACATTGCCTGGCTTCAGAAACGTCTCCCGTCGGTTCTCGATCCGGTCGACCTTCTGTTGTTGACCCCCGTTCAGTTCCCTGATCCTCATAAGTAGACTATCAGCTGTTTCTTGCCAGCTCTGGACTGTTGTGATGATATTTTTTAGGGGGCCTGGCAAACAGCTTAAAACTGTAGAGGTAGTTTGCACAGCTCCCAAATGTTGCGATGTTTACTTCTTGGAGTGGCAACACCCTTTATGTTTGGATGATGTTAATGGATTTTAAATAATTTTTATTATGGTGCTGTTTTCTCATTCTTCTGTGCTAGGGTACAATTTGCAATTACTTTCAGTTAGGATGATTCTGTGGAATGGTAGCTCCACCACCATTCTGTGGAACGTCAGCTCCACAGATATTACGGAAACACAGTTTTACTGTACAGTCACATGGAGGTATTCTCTCTTTTGGGAAATTAACTCTTAACAAAGATGCAGAGTTCCCTCAACTTTCACCCCAGCTGCGTCATTGAAATTAATTTCGGCCGCCGGATCCTCCCATGGATGGCCACGACAGTATCTTGCTACTGTGCTGTGCCGAGTATATAACCGACCCCTCGTCTCCGTTTAAAAAAAATTTATGGAGACGAGGGGTCGGTTATCATTTTAAGTTACATTATTGTTTCCTAAAGTGCCCACATTTCTACTAAAAAATGCTTCCGCAAATATTTCCTAATTTCTCAGCTTAGCCAGATACTTCATAATCATTGTGCAATTATCTTTCATTACCTATAATAGTACCCTATTTGTACAAAACTCACTTTTCTCCCTCTTCATAATGGAACACGAATAACCTGATACCTTGCAATCCCTACACTATGCTAATATTCCCGTCTCTATCTAATATTTCTATTCCATGTATCTAAAGAGTATAATCATGGGGTGCTAGGGCCTTCACCGTTGCTCAGCGAATGTGGACCGTAGATAAGGATTTACGGTCGATCTCAGCCGTCCGATCGCTCTGTTTTTTTTTACTGTGCCCGGTCCCGCCTGTCATCGACCTTGCGGCTGGACAATCCGGTGACTCTGCGGGCGCGGTGGCAGTGGCCGTTATTCCGACGGAGCCGCTCTGGGCAAAATCGTCTTTTCGCGTCTGGGGATATATAAGCTGCCTCCACCGCGCTGGAAAACCTAGCCGCCGGCCCCCAATCCCCGCACGCGCTCTCCTCGCCCAATCCCGCTCGCGCTCCTCCCCCAATCCTCTTCCTCCTCCCGCCGCCACTGCTCCTCCCCACCACGGCACCGCTGCCGTCGCCCCTCGCTGGCACGAGCTCTCGTGCGCCCCTCCCCCAATCCCCTTCACCCTCCGGCCGCCACTGCTCCTCCCCACCACGGCAAACTCCAGCAGCTGCTCGTCCCGGCGCCAGCGCGGTGTGCCGCCGCCTCGAGAAGCTCGTCTGCCATCGCCTCCCCAACACCATCCTTCATCTCCCGTGTTCTTGGTCGTTTTTCTTGGCTGGTGGCTGGATGCGTGGGAGGAAGGACGACGGGAGGAGGAGGCTTATTCGCGCACAGCCTCAACAGGAGGAGGAGGAGGAGGAGGAGGAGGAGGAGAGGGGCGGCGCTGGGTGGAGGAGGGACTGGGGGCGGCGCTGGGTGGAGGAGGGGCTTGGGGCACCGCTGGCCTGGAGGAGGAGCTGCAGCCATGGGAGCCTCGATCGTCCTGTCAAGGTGCCCAGCCCAGCCGAAACCCCTCTCCCTCCCCCTCCCCTCTCGCTATGGATTGATTATGAAGTACCTCTTGTGTTGTTCATTGATCTGCAGGTTTACTGGTTTTTAGTTACCTTGCTTGCTGATCTTGCGCTTCGGCATGGAGCAAATCAACTACTGGTTTTTGGTTTACCTGGTCAGGTTTACTTGTGTTGTGGCGGCAGGGAAGCGCGCCCCCGGCCAGCCAGCCGGGAACAGACAGGTGACTGCGTGGATGCATATGACACCGGGTTGGGACTTCTCTTTATTCGTTTTTAGCTCTTCTCCTCCGCTTGTGATCTCTATCATTTGTACAGGTGATAGCATGGAGAGGATAGTCCGTTCGTGCCCAACATCGAGGCACGGTGCTTCTGGCTGCACCTCCTTGAGTGAGCTCCTCCTTCCTATTCTTTGCCCCTAATTTAATTTCTGTTCTGCAGCTATGATTTGGATATATAGTTGTGCTATTGATTATAATCCACTGCCAGTAAGCCGTGTTGTTGAATCTTTCATTGATCCAATTATGTAGCCTTCCAAGCAAGATTTAATGAGGCTGAACATTTTCAATGTCAGGTATTTCCAGCAAATCTGCACTATATGTTATATCTGTGGCACAGCATCGTCGACAGCATGGCAGCGGCGCTCTTCTGGCCTGTTTACAAAGCTTTGGTACATGGCATGGTACCACAGCGGACTGTACTTCACAATATACATTTCTGGAATAAGGCGTTGCAATATGAGACAGTCAATTAAGATCCGATGATGACCCTGAAAATTCAGAGTTTATCAAGGTTACTCTGATTCTTCTTGACATAATATTTCTGGACAATTTTAGTTTGTTGTGTATGAAGTACCTGTTTTCAGTATTCTTTTCCTCACTTCCCTGTGTTGCTGTAAGCTGCCTTCATATTTTGCATGACTGTTGATGCCTTAGTTATATTGATGAGTTTATATTTGAGGATATCCATTATGCTTATATTGAGTCTAAGAATTTTTTTGTGGTGAAATCTAGCTTTGAGCTTGCTTCTGTTATTCTTTCCCTTTCTCTAATTTAATTTTTGTTTCACAGTTAACTTGGGTGCCGAGGAGATTTTACGTTCATTGCTACTGAGCATGCTAATGTCCATTGCTACTGAGCATGCTAATGTCCACTTGCCATGGAAGTGAGGTAGTGCTCACAATGTGTTTGCCACTGAGCATGCTACTGAGCAGGGACAAACGCTGCAAGGTGATGTGCTGCCTTGATGCCCTTCTCTTCATGTTCTTGGCAATGCCCACTTTTTTCAATGTGTAATTTGGTGCCTATTCGGTTCTTCTGTACAGGTTGTGATTAATATGCCTGAGCAACAGATGGAGAAGCTGCTGGAGATGCTGCTGTGTGCACCAGCTACTAGAGATGTTGTTGTGTGGATCTGTTGTCAGAACTGGAGAAGCAAGGTGAGGTGATTTCATCCACTGATTTCTTCCTCTGTTAATGCCATCATGGTTTTCTCATACTTTATATAATTCATTCAAAGAATATTTTCAGATATTTTTTGAATTGAGGAGACAACCCATGGTTTGATAGGTGTCGCTTGTGCTGCTTATAGGTGCCTCGACGGCGGCGTCTGCAGCACTAGCACAGACGCCGCCGTCGAGGCACCTATAAGCAGCACAAGCGAAATCGCCGCGTCCCTCACTCCACCCCTTTATTAATTAGTGCAATGCTGGTTCATACATACACTTTCGGGTGGAAATTGCAGCCAAACATGGCTGCCTTCTGCTAGATAAAGTTAGCTCCTCGATAGATTGTGTGCTTCGATATTCGAAGCTCTTGCTTCATGGACAAACTGCAACGTCCTGAAGTCTGCTGCGCTCTGGCATTGATCTCCTGAACGAAATGGCCATAGGATCCCATACCAGCTCCTCCTGTTATGCTTCAAACCATATTGCTACAGTCGCTGGCCAATCTAAACTTGTGCAGGAGAAGTCAGCTGCCACTGCCAGACCTGCCCTGCACGCCATAGCTTCTAAAGTTTATGAATCCGATATTCCTTCAAACACAACCGAGGAAGCACATTAGAATTCTACCCTGATCCTCGTGGAACTGCAGCAATTTCCGCGGTGGACGAGCTCTTCGAGATGGAAGCATCAGCATTAATCTTCGCCAGGCCCGTTGGAGGAGGGATCCAAGCATCCAGCTCTGCACCGCAGTTGATATAGCTTGAACTCCAACCAGCGCATGCTTTATCAGCTGCAGGTCGGATATGAATCTATCCACGAAGCAATGTGTAAAGAGAGGACTGTGGTACACCCCCTCGTGGATGATTTTTCGCCTGGCATGCCATAATGCCCAGAGCGTGACAGTCACCAGAGTGGTCTCTTCATGCGATAACGCCTGTAGCACCGCCGCAAGCCAAGCCCTGCATGCGCCTGCTGAACATTATAGATGAAATCAGTGATATATATCTTCAGGAGCAAGGTCCCATACACTTCTGGCCTTATGACGCTCGAGGAGAGAGTCCGGTTCTCTACAGATCACACATGGATTTGTGTTTCCATGTTCTTATGATACGATATGCATATGGCCTGATACGATAGTAGCACACATCTATCATGGCCTTACGCGTATATGCCAATGCACACATTATCCGTTGTTTCTGCTTTCAGTGCGGTCCATCAGCAGAGCACAAAGCAATGACAAATAATATAGGAAGGGATGCCACAAAGTACGGCAAAGACGGTCCAAATTGTAACAATAATATCAGCCAAAATGCAGACAATCCGTTAGATCTTTAGAGATACCTCATTGAAACCATATTTGTCTTTGTATACTTGTCTTTATATACACTAGACCACGTTGTCCAAGCGTAATTGTCAAGCCCATTCAGCGATTTTGGGCTCGACGAGGTCCAGGAATGCCCAACAAATCGACCGATTCCACACAGTCGTTTCGCTAACAGAAAGTACGCACGCACAGGCACAGTAGTACTCCCTCTCCCTCATAACCCTACCGCACCGCCGCCCCCGAAGGCCGAAGCCACCCGCCGAGACGCGATGGCTCCCACCAAGAAGAAGAAGAAGAGAAGAAGAAGGTGCGATACGCCCGGCTAACTGCACAGCTTCCAAACAGCATGGCCGAATGCGGCACCACCGCTGTCTGGTTGCCAGGAGATGCCATCTTCGACATCCTCTCCTGGGTGCCGGTCAAGTCCTTGTGCCGTTTCCGATGCGTGTGCAAGGACTGGCTATCCCTCATCTCCGACCCGGCCTTCGTCGTCAATCACAAACACCTTGCCGCGTCGGAGCAGTTCCTCGTCGGCAGCTACTGCGAGGTAAATCGGCCCGCCTACAACAGCGGCATGCTGGTGATGGACTTGGAGGGGAACCTGCTGTGGACTATCAACGTTACCTTCCCTGTTGTCTGCTCGACTCTCGACAATCTCGTCTGCTTCTCCGGGTTTGATGCCGTCACCCGCGTGGTCGATGTCACCACCGGTAAGGTCCTCGTCACCTGCCCGACGGAACCGGACGAGCCTTTTGCTATTTCTATCAGTCTTGGCCGTGCCGCTGCGTCCAACTCGACCAAAGTGTTCCGCATCACCGAAAACACCCTGTATCAGCAGACATGCGATGTCCTCACATTAGGATCAGTACATGATGATAACCTCGTGTGGAGGCAGGCACCATTGCCCCCTACCGCCGTCCGGGTGTTCTACAACGAAAGCTCCAGTGCCACCGTCAGTGGTGTTGTGCACTTCCTCGCCAGCACTTTTGCGGTACCGCACAGGCCTGCAGCCAGTGTCCTCTGTTTCGACCTCGAGACCGAGGAGTGGAGCAAGACGATCCAAGGCCCACTGAACGAGGACATGGACTTGTGGAGCAAGACGAAGCAGGTTCGCTTAACCGGGCTCAACGAAACCTTGTGTATGATTCAGACGGAGGAATATGAGACCAAGAATCTACGCGCCAACCTATGGCTCCTAGTCGACGCCGACAAGAGCATCTGGGCCATGACCCACGCGATTCAGATGGCCAGACCCTTTTATATCGTCCAACCTTTGGCGGTAATGCCTGATGGTGTCAAGTTGCTCTTACACTACCGCTCCAGCAGCTCGCTGGCGCCTGTGCTACGAGTTTACGATCCCTCTGTTGGGACGTGCACCGATGCGCTGAAGCTGCCCCAAAATACCTTCCACAATATCAGTGTTTGCAACTTGCACTTGGATCGCTTTGTGACGCCGGCCCGATCTAATTAATGGCAGCCGCGCTGAATCAGCCTTCAACATGCATGCCGCTAGCTCTCTTTCTCATTGTTCCTCCTTCCTGCTCTCAATCATGTTCTCTAGGGTATCGTACTGCAAGTTCAATTAGTAGCTCAAGTTTTTATTTCACCATAAATTTTTTACTAGTCATTAGACAGTATTGCTGGGCAAAGAAGCACACTGGCGTCCACTTAGACATGCTCTTCAATTTATCTAATGTCAGCTAATTTAGTACTCCCTCCGTTCCGTATTATTTGACTTTCAAATGAATGTATCTAGCACTAAAAATAAGTCTAGATACATCTATTTTAGTGTCAAGTAATATGGAACGGATGGAGTACTTTGTAAGCTGTGGAGCATTATTCATCCTTTGTATATATCGATGAAACATGTATGTTAGTATCTTCTCCATGAATAAGATGGCAGTCCTAAGTCCTAACCTATTTTTTAAAAAGTAATGTTAAGGGGTTGTTTGGTTCCAACTATATTATGTATGTAGAGGCTGGAGCCCAGGTAGGTGACCATAAATTTTCAAACTCCATTGTAAAAAAAAAAACACTTTAGGTTATGCAGGTTTGATCTAATTATGTGGGACTAAAGTTCAAGCCGGATCATGCGTGGTGGTCAAGTTACTCTTCTACACGAGAACTGCAACACTACAAGTCTACGATCCTCTCGCACGAACATGCACACACCTCGCGAAGTTTGCTAGCAATCAGTTCGGCAATCTTTGCCTTTCTGTTTTGAAATTGGAATGTTTTGTCTCACCTAATATCTTGTCGGTTTGCCATGAAATTCATGAATCTTCACACAAGGTAGTCCATTTTATGAAGATTTGCGTTATAAAAATCATTGTATGATTTTTTCTTATAACCAGTACATTAAAAAAAGGAAGCTTCCATCAGGATTTTCATTTTTTTTAATTTTCTCGATTAATATGATTATTCTTGAAACATGGCCAAAATTATCCACATGACCATTCATAGATAGGTGTTGAATTTATTTAAAAAAACATTGTTGCTACAACTAGTACACGGACTTTCTTAAATAATATTTTTAACACTTATTTTACAACTAGCGCATGGTTTGAATCAATTTGAACTATAGCGCGCTGTCGGCACGGGTAGATTTTCTTTAAGCAGGGTTGGAGCCATAACCCTGCTCACCCTACTGTAATTTTTTTCTTTTCCTTCTTAATTATTGGATTAGAACAAAAGTCCCTCTTCCATATCATAATTCAAGATAAAATATATGCACGTTGACGAGTAGGTTCCCTCTCCGTGATTGGTTTCGAGTTTCGTTTACTCTAACTTCCTAATTTTGGATCAAAATTCGCACGATTGTTCGATGAGTTTTATCAAATTGGTCGCACTTGGTCGAGTTTCCTCACAGCTTTTATGTTGTTACTTTTTCGTTTTAGCGGGCATATACATATTTTCTGTAGCATCTATAGGAAGAAGACACACGTACTAGAGAAAGAATATATATATATATAAATATGAAGATATAAAATACGAAATCAATATTAATATATTCACCTTCGGATATATTTTCATAATATATTTATTTCACATTGTAGTTATTGATATATTTTTCTTATATTTAGTCAAAGATAGAAATGGTTGACATTTAACTCAATATATACGCCATCTATTTTCTTTTAGGTATATACGCCACTTCTATAAGACGGAGGGAGTAGCATGCACGCCACGAACGGTGATACGACATTTTTTTTTGAGAAGTTTGAACAAAAGGTGCAGGTCTGAGGTTGGCGACGCGAATGGCGACCGCGCCCTGACGGCCGAGTTCAGGCTCGCTGCTCCTCCCGTCCCCATGCTGACCGCGGCGGAAGGGTCTGCTGCTGCCGCGCCGGCGGCGGCGGACCCGGACTCGGTTCGTGGCCGGCGATGGGCGGACATAGCGGAGGAGGTGGACGAGGCTGAGGCGGATCGGCTGGAGGCGGAGCTCCGGTGCTCCCCACCGGCCTTCCCGACCTTGGCGGATTTCATGGTGTGTGCCCGCCGGTCCCCTGCGCGACGCCGCGCTTCGGTTGGAGGTAGAAGCCCCGGTGGTGATTCCTCGTCGCGGCCAGCTCGGCGCGGTGCTTCGGCTCCTCGGCTGCAGGCTGCCGGTGGGCCACTGGGGCGGTGCTGGTGAGTATGGAGGCTGTGGAGCCTCGCTCCGCGGCAGCATCTCGCCGGCGCTGGCTCCGGTGGCCTGCGTGCTGGCCGCGGCGGCGCCGCCGCCGCCTTGGACGGGGACGAGGCCATCCTGGCGGCTGGCAGTCGGGAACTCCACGCTCCCTTCCTTGCTGGGCCGTGGGCCGTCGCCTCGGCCTGCGAGCGATGTGGAGCGGAGGCCCATCCTGGGCTGGCGTAGCCAGGATGTGCGGGCTGCCTTTGGGCCGACGATGGGCTCG
This sequence comes from Poa pratensis, assembly GCA_947311845.1. Taxonomy (NCBI): domain Eukaryota; kingdom Viridiplantae; phylum Streptophyta; class Magnoliopsida; order Poales; family Poaceae; genus Poa; species Poa pratensis. The sequence goes on from CAMZMU010000086.1 coordinate 10,255,932, forward strand.
GCTTGTCAGGCTGGAACTGAGCCAGCGTCTGCGCACGGACTGGTTTCGGCCCAGCAGGCCAAGCCCACCTCGCCCTGGTTATGGATCCGACAGGGAGAAATGGACCTAACCCTAGGCTTCGCTGTGTCGGCTCGCCAGGTCGCTCTATCCAAAAACTCTGCCCGACGCGTTCGTGTTCACCCACCGCCGCCGCCTTTGACGCGCTCCTTCGCTGCAGTCGTCGCCGGCGCCATGAAGCGTCGCCGGAGCAGGAGCGGCTCCCCTGCACGCCGTGTAGCCCGGTCATCTCCCCCCCCCCCCGCGCCTCGTCCCCACCCCGTGCTGCTGCCCGAGCCTCCTCTCCACCCCGCGCCACCCGCGGTGATGTTTACCGCCCGCCCGCCGGTCGCCGATGAGGCGTTCGCCGAAGCGCCGTCGCCCGGCCTCGGGCAGGAATGGCAGGGGCCCTCTCCCCGTCGCTCCCCGGGCCGCGTGCATGGCCAGCGCCTCCGTTCCCCTCGCCGGGAACCTTCACCGGGTGCGCAGCGATAGGAGCAGCACCTCCGGGACGAGCTGGTGCAGCACCGGCAAGGGACGCAAGGCCTGCGGGAGGTTGGCCAGCCCCAAGTGCCGTCTGGCTCATGGAGGGCGGACAGGCCACGCTCCCCTCCTCGCCGTGGTGCCAATGCGACCCAAGCTGCTGCTCCCGTGGGTGCGAACCTGAAGCAGAAGAAACCTAATAAGAAGAAAAAGAAGAAGGGGCCGGCGGCTACTGTGGATGCTGGGGCTCCCGTGCCTTCGGGTCAGCTTCCAGGGTCGGGTGCGCAGTCAGGCAGCCCACCTTGGCGCTCCTTGGCCAAGGCATTGATGCGGGCTTCTTCTACATCGACACGGGGGGCATCAAGCTGTCGGTCCCGGAGCACATTGCCCTAATTACGGTGCTCCCGGAGCAAGACATTGACCCCTCGTGGTGATCTGGTGGAGACCATCCGCACCGAGCTCCTGCGGCTTGACGGGGATGCGCCGTGGGCGGTGCGGGAGCTCTCTCCTACCGAGTTTGCGGTTGCTTTCCCCTCCGAGCAGCTCCTCAAGACCGTCTCCTGGTTTGGCGCGACCACGCTTCCGGTGTACAACATCAGGGTCATCATCAAGCCTTCTGCCATTGACCCCGAGGTGACTTCCACGCTTGCCGCAGTGTGGATCCGGATCCATGGGATCCCACGTGTGTTGAAGACAGGGCCCATCATTGAGTTGGTGGCCGGGACAGTGGGAGTTCTTCACGAGGTGGATGGCGACTCCCTCCCGGGAGATGGTCCAGTCCGCCTGTGCGTCAGGGTCCCAGACCCCGACAAGCTGGCCGGCCTTCTTCCGCCGTTTTACTTCGACGGGGCGAGCAGGTCGCTTCGCGTGGAGGTTGAGTCGGTGGTGGACCCTACAGGGTCTCCCCCTGTCTCTCCGCTGCGCCGCTCCCCCTCCCCCTCCCCAAGCCTCAGCTCGTCCAGGGGGGAGGACGACGACTCGGAGGACGACCAGCCTGGCGGCACTGATGGTGGCGGCGAGGAGTCCCTACCCCGCCCTGAGGGGGCCACACCCCTCCCTCGCAGCCTCCTACTGCGGGGGCCTCGACCCTTACGGGGTCCCAGGTTCAGGCATCTTCGCCTGGATCTCTCTCCGCCGCGCTGGGGACTCTGGTTAAGAGTGCTCCGGCGAAGCTGGCGTGTGTTGACGGTCTCCACGTCTCCCGTCCTGCTCCCCTACAGTCCTTTGGTCTTCCGCTCGCACAGTACGGCTCCAACCTCTGTGAGGGCCCGGGTTCGCTGGACCTTTCTGGCCTGGTCTCGGCCTCCTTGGGTCTTCTCTCCCCACCTCAGGAGGGGTGGAGGGAGAGGAGGACTCGACGAGTGTCGGGTTGGAGGTCGCTGCACCGGACACCCCGCACTCCCCGGGGGTGGTCTGGTATACCCGCTCCCCTGGTACTCCCGCTGCCCTGGTCCTGGAGCCGGTCACGTCTTCCCCGACACTCCGTGGCTGGCACCAGGGCGCGCCCGCGGCGCCGCCCGACTTCGCCTCCCAGCCCACCAGGCACAGTGCCCGCCTGGCTCGGGCTAGGGCTGAGGGCGAGGTGGTGGAGCCCTCAGTCATGGCGCTGGCGACGCGCCGGCGTGAGGCGCGCGACCTTGGGATTGGTACGTCACAACCTGCTCCTCCCCCCCTCCCCCTATCTACCCCCCCTCAGGTTCTCGGTTCGGTTCTCGACACGGTTCCTCTAGACCACCTGGCCCAGGTTGCGGCGGACTGCGACGTTGTCTTCCGCGGTGAGCGGGGGCCGCGTCTAGAGCAGATTGCGGCTATTATGGCTAAAGGTCTATGAGGGGGCCCTAGCGAGGCTCGCGCTCAGGCGGAGCGTGAGCGGCAGGGGCCCCCGGCACCCTCCGGACCTGCGCAGAGACACATGGGTCTGGAGTGGAGCCCTCCTGTACCTGATGGTCTGTAGTCCCCGAGGCTTCCTCTCGAGTTGGGAAGAAGCGCGGGAGGCCCCCTAAGGTGACGTCCCGGCCCTCGACCTCTAGTAGGGCCCGATCGGTCCCCCTAAGGGGACCAACCCCGACAATGTTTCCCAATGAATGTCCTCACATTTATTTGGAACATGAGGGGGTTCGGGCAAGAGGGCCGCCGCCAGTTGATCAACTACCTTAGAGACGAAGATGTGGACATTGTGGGTCTTCAAGAGACGATTCGTCAGGACTTCTCGATCTCCGAGTTGGAGAGTCTTAGTCGCCACAAGTTCTCGTGGCATTGGCTCCCCGCGACGGGGCACTCTGGCGGTATCCTCCTTGGAGCCAAGGAGGATACCTTCGAGGTAGAAGATATGGATCGCGGGGAGTTCTTCGTGAGCATGTCGCTCACACATAGACGATCTAACCTCCGTTGGGAGGTTATTATCGTTTATGGTCCCGCGGACCACCGAGGTCTGCGGAGTTCCTAGCTGAGCTCCAGTCTAAGGTGGAGCGATGCCTACCCCTTGTAGTGGCAGGGGATTTTAATCTAATACGCTCCCCTGATGACAAGAGCTCGGATAATGTGGACCTCCCTAGGATGCGCATGTTCAATGACTGGATTGCTGACCTGGCTCTACGCGAGATCACTCGTGTTGGGGCGCGGTATACTTGGTCCAACAACCAGGCGATCCCGATCCGGAGTGTGCTCGACAGGGTCTTAGTGTCGCCGGAATGGGAAATTGCCTTCCCTCTGTGTTCGCTTCGTGCGCTCACTAGGATTGGCTCGGACCATTCCCCCCTCTCCTGTCCTCTGAGGAGGGGTTCCACCTAGATCGAATCGCTTCCACTTTGAGGAGTTTGGCTTGGTCAGCCAGGCTTTGTGGAAGCAGTTCGACTTAAGTGGGAATCGGCGGTCGCAGCCCCTCCCCGAGCTTATAATGCGGTTGATATTTGGCACCACTGTGCCAAAGTCGCTCGCCAATTTATGCGAGGGTGGGGGCGAACGTAGGCGCGGAGCTGCGTAAGAATAAGGCAGATATCCTCAGCCAGATACAGACGCTCGACGTGGCGGCCGATACGGTGGGACTCACTGCTGATGACTGGCTTCATCGGTATGCCTTGGAGACCTCCCTTATGGAGATCTACAAAGGCGCGGAGATCTTTTGGCGACAACGCAGTCGCCAAAATTGGATCCTCCGTGGTGATGCTAACACGGCATATTTCCATGCGATTGCTAATGGACGTCGGCGAAGGTGTTCTATACCGTGCTTGTGGGCGGATGGCCTCCTACTAGAGGAGGCCAAAGACCTATCCGCCCATATTTACTCCTTCTATAAGGAGTTATTTACGGAGGGACCCGCACGGGGGTAGCGTTAGCCGCTGATTTTTGGCCCTTAGGGGCCTTAGTCTCGGATGGAGAGAACGCGGAGCTTACTCTCCCCTTCAGCCCTGAGGAAGTTCGTCGAGCTATTATGGGGATGAAGGCCAACTCGGCCCCGGGCCCGGATGGCCTTCCTGTCTCTTCTTCCAGAATTTTTGGGGGAGTATTGAGGCGGTCATTATGCCGATGTTCCAGGAGTTCTACACTGGAACATTGGTCATGTCTCGCCTCAATTTTGGTGTAATCACCCTGATCCCTAAAGTTGTGGGGGCGACTGATATACGCCAATTTAGACCGATCACGGTGATCAACGTCATACAGAGACTGCTTGCCAAAGTGTGTGCTGCACGCTTGGCACCAGTTGTGGAGAGACTCGCACACCCTTATCAGTTCGCCTTTATCAAGGGACGATTTATCCATGACGGAATTTAGCGCTTCATGAGATTGTCCATGAAGTTAAGGCTAGACATCTTAAGGGTGTCTTCCTTAAGCTAGATTTTCAAGGCTTATGATCGTTTGGACTGGGCGTTTCTGCACCAGGCCCTCGAGCGTAGGGGGTTCGATGATCGATTCATATGCTGGATTATGCAGATCGTCATGAGTGGCAACACGGCGATAAATATTAATGGGGACATTGGTCCCTATTTTAGGTCCTCGTGGGGTAAGACAAGGGGATCCAATCTCTCCTCTTCTCTTTGACCTGGCCGTTGACGTTCTGGCGACTGTATTGGATAAAGCCAAGACGGCTGGTCACATCGCTGGTGTGGTCGGACACCTTATTCCTGGAGGTGGGGTCACCCACCTCCAGTATGCGGATGATACCATGATCATGGTGGAGGGTTCGGAACTTGACATTGTTAATCTCAAGTTCTTCTCCTCTGCTTTGAGGCCATGTCGGGCCTCAAGATTAACTTCGACAAGAGCGAAGTCATGATCATGGGGTACTCCCTACAGGAGCAACAGCGGATAGCGGACAACCTTAACTGCAAGTTGTCCACCTTCCCTGTTACCTATCTAGGGATGCCGCTTAGTGATTCTAGGATCTTATTAAGGATCTGGAGCCGCTGGTTGGGCGGGTCAAAGCCAAGGCGGAGCCTTGGCAGGGGCGATTTACTCCAAGGGGAGCAAATCTGTCCTCATTGATTCCTGCATGTCTAGCTTCCTATGTACATGATGGGAATCTATGATCTCCCGGAAGGTACGCATGGCGCATTTGACAAGGAACTCTCGCGCTTCTTTTGGCAGGCGGCCAATGGGCGTGAGAAGTACCACATGGTCAAATGGGCGGATGTGTGCGCCCCCAAGGACATGGGGGGCATAGGAATTTTAGCGTCGCGGAAGATGAATACCGCCCTTATGCTGCGATGGGTTTGGCGGATACTTAGGGAGGAGGGGGGTTGTGGCTGCAACTTATCAAAGCGAAATATCTGCAGGGACGCCCCCTCCTTGCTTGTGACCGCCGCGATGGCTCCCAATTCTGGCGGTCCATCCAAACCATCAAGCATGAGATTAGAAAGGGTGCGCGCTTCTCCACTGGGAATGGAGAGGGCACCCTCTTTTGGCTGGACTCGTGGCTTGGGATAGGCCATTACAGCATAGGTTCCCATCTCTGTTTGCTATTTGTTCGGACCCGATGCAGTTGGTGGCCTCGGCTATGCAGAATGGGAATTGGAACATCTCGTTCCGACGAACATTTGGGCAAGCCGAGGCTACAACGTGGACTGAATTACGGAGTGCATTACCGGAAGCGCTGCCAGGAGGTCAAGACCTTGTGTCATGGCACCTGACACCTTCTGGGACTTTCTCCGTAAAGTCGTCCTATCGGAGTCTCTTCAGTGGTCCGATTAGAGCTTGGGCTTCCCCTTGTGGAAGGCCCCCCTTCCACATAGGGACCGTCTACCCTCAGGGGTGGAGGTCCGAAAGCGGCGTGGACCAGGGAATGGGCTCTGCCCCATGTGTGGGATACCTGAAACGGGAACCCACATCCTGTTCACCTGCCCTGCTACCAGGTTTCTTTGGAACTTCGTCCACGAGGCGCTTGGGCCTGCGTGGCAGGCCTCAGACCTTGGCGAGTTCCTGGAGACCCAGGAGAATCGTACCGGTGGGAGGCGGCGCCTCTTCTGGTTTGTGTTCGTCGCAATGACTTGGACTCTTTGGACGATTCGTAACAAGATGGTGATCGAGCGGGTGTTTCTTAGACGTGCTTCTGACTCCATGTTTAAATTCCTGGCTTTCTTGCAGCAGTGGCATCCGCTTACTAGGCAGCGCGACAGGGGCGGCTAGACGACATGTTTGATAGACTCTTGGAGACCGCGCGGCGTATCTCCTCTACCCCTAGCAGCTAGCGCCGGTTTGGCCTAGGCTTTTGTCTCTGATTGTACCCCTCGCCCCATGCTTTTACTTGTTGTTGGGCTTACTTGTGCTACTGCCCCAGCGCTCTTTCTTCTTCCTTGCCTTCGTGCTTGTGACTTTGTATGGACTTGCTTGACACGTTGCTTTATTTATAAAGCGGGGCGAAAGCCTGTTTCGAGAAGGTGATCCTTTTGCATCGATTTAGACAAAAAAAAAAATACATGGTTTGCACACTGGGCCTTCTAACCCAGTGGCCCAGTGGTTTGCCACTAACGGTGATCCCAGGTCCATCTGCCCGGCCCTACAATGACTACGGCTGCACAGTGGCCCGCCATCGATCAACCCATCATTCCTTCCTTCCTCCTCTGCTCTGCTTCTGATGAATCGAGCAGCGCAGCGCCGGCGTGCGGTTCGTGGGCTGAGCACCTCGGACGCGGCGAGGAGCGGCTCATGTGGTTGCGTGGAGGGAAATGGCCTCGTCAACGTCCGGCCGGGCAACGACGTATTTCGCGTGGCCGGCGCCCTCTCGGGAAGCCACCGGGTTCAGGTCAGCTACTCAGCTTTTGCCTGCTTGCACACCAGGTGTTTGTGTTTATTCCCGGCCGTTCCCACTGCGTCCTAGGCTAGGACTCCTAGCTCGAGTAGCTTTAGCAAGTGACCGCTCACCGACGGAGCACGGATGGCGTGCTTGCTGGCATCACAATGTGGAAACATCCCCAGAATTGTCATTTGTAAAGGCCATTATCGATGCGCGCAACATAGTGACGTCCAGAAAAAAATATACTAGGCATCATCATGCGATTAAATTACAGCCGAAGAGACCCTGTCCTTACTCACCCTTAAAAAAAAAGACTCGTGTATTAATATGCTTATGGATGATCCAGAAATGAATCAAGCTGGGTCTTCGGCCAGGCCGATGTTATATATAATAAAGTGCAACCCCGCCGGCTCACCTATCATCGATTGTTACTAAGAATGCAAGTGGGTGCGACCCCCTTCTGTCAATCCGTCAGGAAGTGTCGTGTATGCAGTAATTCCGTAGCACTAGTTACCACAACACGATAATTACAGCGGCATAGAATTAGCCATTTTTTGTTCATGCAGACAGAATTGGACGGCGTGGGTGTGCCTGCCTGCATCTCCTTACTTATGTTATACATGTGTACTAGGCAACTAGCTTGTCGCAGGTGCATATGAGGCAAGTGCACCAAACTGTAACCCAGACCCTAATCATTAGTATAAGTAATTCACTTACATATGTGACGACACTGCGGTTAACTTAGTTACCCGTTCCTTACTCTTTACTAAAACGAGAAGGCTCGTGTATTAATGTGCCTGTGGATGGGCTTGAAACAAATCAAGCTGGGTCTTCGGCCAGGTCAAAGAAAAATATATCCAAGTGCAGCCCTGCCGTCCTACGTCCTACCTACCGCCACTTGGTATACCATATAAGCAACTAGCTAGATGCAGATCATACATTTAAGACAAGTGCACTGAACTGTGTATATGGACAAGTAAAGCAATTAAGCAGACCCTCACTCGATGTAACCACTAATATAAAAAAGTTACAGAACCATGTGTGCGTTGACGACTAATCGCGAGTACCCTATGTTCTTGAGTCGAGCAACTAGGATTGGCTGGGGCAAAAAGCCTCTGCTCGCGAACCGTACCCCTCCAGTAGCAGATCTGGTGCTCCCCGCCTCTCAGCTGCCTGCTGTCCTCCCCCATGCTCTCCTTCACGGCTGCTGCTGGCACTTGCTGTGCTGGCTGCACAAGTCACTCCCTCGCTGCTCCAGTGACTGCACCAAGCTAACTCCACCTCCGGAAACTGGTAACTAGTGTTCTCTGCTCTCCTTCCCTTGCTCAGCCAACCTGCCTTGCTGCAGCAATTTCTCATGTGTTGATTTTCTTTTTCATGTCTTGTTTGCTGCAGCATAGCACCATATCACTACCAGCGATTTCCCAAGTATTTTGTAGTATCTACAGCTCGACGACCTATCCACTAATCGAGCACTAGTCACGACTGGCCCCTCCCCCTTTTTTATCTGTGCTCTGTTTCTGACTCGGCTGAAAAACCGAGAGATCAACCAACAGGAAAATGACGGTGCCATTGTCACCACTAACCATGTACAACTATACACAGATTAGCGAGCGAGCTTGAAACGGGTCAGCCCTTCACTTTTGTGCGTGTTCAGCTGGTCATTGAGTGAGCAGGAGGGAGCAAGAGTCACAAGCAGCGATGGGTATCTCAGGTGCTGTGGAATGGTGGGAGAAGTGGCAGCTGCGCATCCTCGTCCTGGCCAGCCTCTTCGTTCAGTGGTTCCTCTTCCTATCTGCGACTCTTCGGAAGCGTGCACTTCCTTCCTGGTTCAGATCCTTAATATGGCTTTCGTACCTAGGCAGCGAAGCTGTGTCCATATACGCCCTCGCCACCCTCTTTAGCCGCCAGAGGAAGCAAGATTATAGTTCCGTAGACAACAATAGCATCCTGGTGGTGGTTTGGGCACCCGTTCTCCTGATGCACCTTGGTGGACAGGACTTTATAACTTTATATAGTGTGAGAGTGCGAGTTGTTGCCTCTCTTTTTTTTTCTGTTGAGCTTTTTTGCTCCTTCAGGCCTTAGGGTCTTAGCCTTCCGGGGCACTGTTTGTAAATACTTGCTTTCCCTCTAATCGAATGGCAGAACGACTGCCTTTAAGCTTAAAAAAAAAAAAAACTGCCTATAACATCGAGGACAATGAACTGTGGACGCGGCATGTTCTTACGGCCGTGTTACAGATCACTGTAGCCATGCTTCTCATCTTCCAGAATCTTCCAGAAGCCATGCTTCTCATCTTCCAGAATCTCCACTAACGGCCACAGTGATCTGTAACACGGCCACTAGCAGCAAGGCTAAACTCCCACCAACCTTTCACATATCCAAAAACCAACTCTGTGATTCTGGAAGATGAGAAGCATGGCTTCATGCACCAACGCTGGTCAAGAAAGCCCTTGCACTTCAAGGAACTAAGGATGCACATCTTTTTGTTGTGCCTTCTGTTGCGGGCAAAGAAACCTACTAGGCTATATTGGGAAACCACGCAGTCCATGGTCACAGAAAATCTCCCAATTGTCACGAAAAACATGGTCTGCATGGAAAGTACCTCCAGCACAGCAGTACAACATAACAAAGCATATGTAACGTTGACATCGTTAACATTATAAGCTTCTCTATGAATCTTGTGGAAGAGGGCAATGGCTGTGAATGGCAGGATAACAGCTACTATCCGCAAGTGAACAGGAAAAACCTTCGTATCAAAGTCTTTATCTTTGTGTACTCCCATTATCTTGTGTTTTGTGTAAAGAGGATCGAATGTCCCGAATATCCCTTTTTGCAATGAAGCATATGCCTTTTTATCAACATTATCCAACAGGAAGGTTTGTAGGTTACTTAGCCGATCAGGATACAGTGATGCAAGGTCCACAAATAACTTATGGGCTGCATGACCCAGTTCTTCCATTCGAAGGTATGCTTGATACCATTCTCTTCGGGTTTGAGGATGATAGTTGGGCTCAAGGTCAGCTGCATCGTTGTCTTGTGCTTGAAGAACATGGCTGGGCTCAACGCCAGCCACATCAACTTTTCCATGGGCTTGAGGAGCATGGCTATGCTCAATGTCAACTGCGGCGCCTTCTGCTATGGCTTGTGGATGACAATCGGCCAGGACCAAAGCCCTTGCCTTTTGCACATAGTCTTCAAGTGAGGCCTTGCTTACCATCCTCCAACTATGGGGAGAAGAGTCAGATAAGCTGACTAGGCTATTGAAGCTAGCGCTCTTGAGAGCCCAAGGCTTCTCTATGCATTTGAGGATACCCGAACGCCCACCGTGAGGTGGGAGGAACACATGGTAGATGCTGCCAGTTACAGGAGGTTCAATGATCACAGGGGCCAGTGGACTATTCAGCATAAAGGATGCAATCAAGACCTAGAATGGGGCTTAGACAGGCCGTTCGACGAGAGTTTCCTTCTCTGGCACACCGCAGCAGACTTGTGCTTCTACCAAAAGGGCGACCCATCAGTTAGTCATGAGAAGGCCATGGGGTGCAGAGAAATTTCCAACTACATGATATACCTACTGTTCATCAATCCTGAGATGCTATTTGCCCGGCACGAGATGAAATCTGTTCTTGGAAGCTAATACCGAACTGGAGGAGGTCCTCAAGGGCGACCAGCCATCGCTCATGGCCATCCTCAAGGGCGGCGACATCTGTCAAGGATATTGAAAGAAGAATTATGGAAAGAATTATTGTCAAGTTGCAGCTCACAGAACTGCCACCGGATGGAGAGAGGCATCCAGCTACACAAGAAGGCTTCATCCACAATGTCCGGGAGCTTACTAATGCTTTGCTCGATATAGGTGACAAGAACACGATGTGGGAGGTGATTGAAGGCGTGTGGGTGGAGATGCTCTGTTTTTCTGCAAGTAGGAGTCGTGGGTATCTACATGCCAAGAGTTTGGGCACCGGCGTGGAGCTGCTCACGTATGTGTGGCTCCTGCTATCACACATGGGCATGGAGACCTTGCCCGAGAGGCTTCAGAGGACAAAGCTTTCAAGTGGAGAAGGAAATGCCAGTGCGGCTCCGACAACTTCCTAGGTCAGCACTGCCACTGGGGAAGGCATTGTTTCACAAATGATGCTTATGTATGGAATTGATTTCTCCCTTGCATTTCAATCTTAGTTGTCGTTATTTGTTATTATGGAAGATTTGTCTTGATTGTTCAGTATAATGCTATGTCTGTATGCATCTAGTTACGGTGTTCAGCGTGATATAAGAAAGGATTTGGTGTATGCGTGATAGTCATTTGAATATGTTCGATTACCCTAATGATGTGCTATCTCTACCAGAAGGTCAAAACTGCAGGGCTATATAATTTCTGTAGTTATTACTAGTCATACTGCAATGTTGCACTTCTCAAAACAGAGCCTTATGGTGCCAACGTTGGAGATTATTTTCATTCGGAGGATCTGTTTAACGTTGTTATGTAGTCCACCAGATACATGGCATGGAGCCTGGAGGCTCATGAAGAAGAAGAAAACTTACTGCTAGCTCATCTATTTGCCAATGCCGCCCCAAAGAAATATAAGATACTAAACCACAGCCTGAGAAATTGGCTCTCTGTACATGGAAGGTGTGTTGCACCTTGAATGAGCTGCTGCAGTTTGATAGCGGCCACCGTAAAAGTTGTTGAGATTATACTCTGCTCAAGCTTCCTTACAACTGCCTGAGCTGCTTGTCTCACTTGTGTCTCGTGTGCCCAGCTGTTTTACCACCTACCTGCCCTATTCCTCCTTTGTCCTACAATGAGCATGCCTGCATCAGCGCCGCTCCATGTTTGAAAGTGGAGTGATACTCGCTGGGAAGATAACCAGGAGCAGTTATATTTGATAGCATCATCTCAGCAACCATCTGGAATCTGACCCGAGTATTTAAAACATAACAGGTACATGATCAGTGATGCATACTTAGCAACCATACTGCATAACGCATATTCATGTTAGTAGTATACCTCACCTGGAGCTTATACTGCATGTTCATTTTATTCCCATTTCAACTCCTACAATCCGGATTCTGGACTCGTTGCCCACCTGGTTTCAGTCTTTTCTATAGTTGGCCACAATAGTCAAGATTCAAGAAGCAAAATTTAATCAATGTGAAATAGTTTTGTATTTCAAAAATTTAAGGTCACCCACCCGGGCTCCAGCCCCTACATAATGTTGGTGGAACAAAAAGAAATATTAATATCCTTTTTTAAAGTTGGGTTAGGACCACCGCGTTTTGACTACCGAGCTCATCTACTCCCACGGGTTGATTGGTCCCGGGGAGCGCTGGGAGATGAGCTCATGCATTTTGCTTGATAAATACAAGGCGTTTAGAAAAATGTAAGATAAGAAATCCTGTTAGAGATACCTGTCGAACAAAATAAAATACATCACAATTCCATCATGACACTGGGACCCATCGATTTTAAGTAACAATGCCTAAGAGCTAAATTTTTGCTGGACGAAGAAGGCATTTAACATGAGCAAGGTCAGTGAAACTGCTCCGGTGTTAACTTCTTGCACTAGTACAGATCAAAGGACATCCCTCGTTGGAAACAACGCGAAAAAAATCTTCAGTTAAATTCATTTACGCATAGCGGACGAGACTTTTCAGGAATGGACCCGGACTGAGCTATACATTGGTGATGGATATACTTAATTGCCATCGCTCATCGTGTTGGCAACAAATGTATGTAAACGCCCATTTCCCATTTAGTATTCTATGGCAGCGATCTTGTATGGGAACCCAGTTGGTGAAAGAAAACACTTTTGTGAACGCAAGATTATCCAAAATTCATCACGTCCGAGCCGTGATTTCGGTTATATTCATATCTACATTTGATATATATCTTGTAATACGACAACACTAATAAGACTACACATAAAAAAGTTTAGTTGATCAAAAATACATAGCGGCTGATAGACACTAAATAGTTTGATGTCTGTGAATAAAGAGATCTCTAATGTATATCGCATATCCCCATCTCCACTTGATTAATTGGCACTGCCTTGCAATTATCTGATCTTTTTCCTTGTACTGAGCTTAGATTTGGAGACAGTTCCCACCGAAAATCACTATGTACCACAATATTTTCAAATTAAGAATAGCAGATGGCATTCACCTGGATGTTGTGCTTATCTGATTTAGAAAGTTGGTTCTTCACCGATTCAGATAAAGGGCATCTGGATCAAGGCATACACAATCTGGACGAGGGTGATGAGACAGTTGCTCTCTGGATGGCTGAGAGCAATGCGTTGTATTGGGAAGCTACTTTTTTTGTAAATATTGTATAAGTAGTTGGGTTGTGTGCATTTCGTACACAAAAACACAACATGGATACATGGATCCAAGGACATTTGATCGTAGGTCACAACCTATCGTTGACGAAACCATCTTTCCTCCTATAATTTGAAATCTCGACTTGTTTTGAAGTAACATATTCAGGTGGAATCTCTCCCACTTGTAATGATTGTTTTGAAAAAAATGCCATGACTGAAGCTATGGATGACCTTGCGGTAGTACGATTTCTCCGTAATAAGAAAGAGATCCAGTAAGAGATATACATATCACGTACAATGAAAATTGATTTAGCTACGTCGCTCATTATATTTTGGCGAGGCAACAATGTGCTCTAAGTGCAAACTACAAAGGCCAATTGTGTTGAAGGTATTATTTGGCATATTCATCGCAATCGTGCATGTCCCGTCACCGGGATCGTAGACACGCAATGCGCGTGGCTTTGAGAAGGTAAAAGGATAATTGTAGAAAAGAAGCTTTACACCATCATGCATCACCCTCAAAGGCAGGATCTGGCCACACCAGTTGTCCATCGGGATGTAGTAGGCCTTGACCCATATGCTCTTGTCGCGATCGGTCAGGAGCCATATGTTGCATCGCATGCTGGTAGATGGATGGGCGGTCTTGGGCACCCCCGTTTGAATCATGCACAATGATTGGTTGAGCTCTGATATGCGGGTGTGCTTGTGCTTGGTCCACGAACTCAACTCACTTGGCCCGTCGATCGTCTTTCTCCACTCCTCGCTCTCAACGTCGATCGTCTTGGTGCGGGAACCGACTATGTGCCTTGTACGAGCTGGATACAGCGGATTCGAGCCAAATTCTCCTTTTCTTCTTCTTCAGACGCGGGCCAATTCCATTGGACGCGAGCTGTGCCGTTTTCTATGCCCATCCTCCCGCGCGCGGGGAGGAGCTCTCGTGTTGCCTCTCCCTCGCGTTCCTCGTTGGGAACGTACAGAGACGATTTTGTCGGGGATGTAATCCCCGGTACCCCAAAATCATGAGGTGTTTGAGTTGGTAAAAGGAATAAAAGCAGGGAATAGCTGGGTAAGAAGAAATCACGTCTGGGCCAAAACCCTCCTTGCTGCCCGAGTCTTGTTTTACCCGAATCAACTTACCTCGGTGAGAACCGAATCAACTTACCTCGACGGGCCGAATCAGTTTACCTCGGACGGGTCGTGGCCTTTTACTTCGACTGGACCGAATGTCCCTGGCAAACCGAGTTGGGCCAAGGTCTCCCTTCAAAGCTCGGGCAGGCCACCTCCTCAAATCTCGGGACTGGGCCGAGTCTTCAGTCTTGCCAGGCCGAATTGCAGCCAGATCCGGTTGGGCTCCTAGCCTCGGTCAGTACAAGGCCTCCTCTGCCTGGGCTGGGCCGGAGCAACACCAAAACTCGGCTGGACCGGATCCCCACATTGACCCGGCTGGGCGAAGGTCGCCGATCGAGCCGAGGCACGAAACCTCGGACGAGCCTCGCTGCTCCACAAGCCTCGGTGGATCGGCTGTTGCGTCTCGGACGGGCTTGGTCCCTTAGCTGCCTCGGTCGGGCCAGAACTGATATCCCGGACGGGGCTGGAGCTCTTTTCACCTGGGCTGGGCCAAGTTTTCCTCTCCCCCGAGCGCTACTCCAGTCACGGAAGCTCCTGCTTACTTCGGTTGGACCGGATCTCCCCTGGACTCGAACTGGGCTTCCAGCTCAGTTGGACCGAAGCTTCTGTCTCCAGATTCGGTTGGGCCATACTAGCATCGTATCCACTGCGTTGGCTGGACTGAGGTCTCTAGCGATCATCTCGTTCGTGCTCTCCACCAACCGAGTCTACTCCAACCGGATCATCTCCACCGGATCTACTTCAGCCGGGTCTTCTTCAACCGAGTCATCCCTGCTACCTCGTCCAGTACAAGATTCCCCCGGTGTCCCGCCGTGGATCCCGGAGGACAGAAGCTAGAAGACAAAGACAAGGGGCGTGGCTACAGTGCCCTGATGTGACGAGAGTACAACTGGATGACGCCGGCACAGTGGTGACAAGACCCCAGTAGTCATATCGTGAACAGTGCACGTGTACAGTATTCCTTGTCTCCTTGTCCCCTGGGCTCTCCCTATATAAAGAGCACCAGGGGGAGAGCATCCCTGACGACCCCGCGGGCTCATTCCCCCTGGCTCCTTTCTTCTTCTAGTGCTAGCTCTTCAGCTCTTGGAGATAGACAGATGCAGATATGAGACATACAGCTCGAGGAGCATTTGTACAGACCACATATACGAGATGAGAATATACCAAAGTAGGATAGATGCTGCAGTAGGGGTTTTATCTCTCGCGAGAGCCCCGAAGCAGGGTAAATCTTGTGTTTGCAGTGTTCTTCGTGTGCGACTCCATCGCGCAATCCCTCCCCGAATCCTCAAGCACCCGTTCGGCCCCAGAATAAGCCATCCCCATGGCATCGGCGTGATTCCCACCACGACAGTTGGCGCCCACTGTGGGGCCGTAGTGGCGCTTGCTGGATCAATTCGGACGGGACCTTCTTCAGCAACTCGGGGACTCGGCATCACCATTATTCCCCGAGCTCGAGCTTGCTGCTGTAAGCAGTGGTAGGCGCGGCCTACAGCAACAAGCATCATCAACAGATCCCGGTTAGTTGATCCTGAAAATTACTCGGGGACTGCCCCTCGTGCCTTGCTAAGTTGTTTTCCCCGGGAGCAAGGTGTCTTGACCCGGGGACTGCCTAGCCTGTGTTTTACAGTGTCTTCTAGTTAAGAGAAGTAACTCGGGGACTCGGTTGAGTCCAGTTTTGCATCGTTGTGCATAGTATAGCTGCTAGATTTACTTTCCGACATATGCTACAGCTCGTTGCCTCTGGTCAGTAGACTTGCTGTTCTCTTTGAATGATCATGATACGTATGCTGGAACTAGTTGACCCCTGTTAGTAGATTTGTTGTTCCGGTCAAATATTCTTTGTGTATATATGTGCTGGACTAACATTGAAGGGTGGAATCGGTTTTGCTGAAAACGTTCGTTACCGGGTCATGCTGAAATCCGGGTCATCTTGGAAATCCGGGTCATCCTGAAATCCGGGTCATCTTGGAAATCCGGGTCATTTTGGAAATCCGGGTCATGTTGGAAATCCGGGTCATCCTGAAATCCGGGTCATCTTGGAAATCCGGGTCATGTTGGAAATCCGGGTCATCCTGAAATCCGGGTCATCTTGGAAATCCGGGTCATTTTGGAAATCCGGGTCATTTTGGAAATCCGGGTCATGTTGGAAATCCGGGTCATGCTGAAATCCGGGTCATCTTGGAAATCCGGGTCATTTTGGAAATCCGGGTCATGTTGGAAATCCGGGTCATCCTGAAATCCGGGTCATCTTGGAAATCCGGGTCATTTTGGAAATCCGGGTCATGTTGGAAATCCGGGTCATCTTGAAAATCCGGGTCATCTTGAAAATCCGAGTTAAGTTTGGGAATGCGACATATTGGTCAGATCTGACATACAGGTGATTCAAACTGAGATATTGATGCTCCGGCCGGCATAAGCATCTCCTTCTACAGCTACAGCAACACTGCCTTGTGAGTATCATTTATGTGTCTGCATCACCCTTTTAGGTAGTCTCAAACAGTACTCGGGGACTGCCCCTCGTACCTTGCTTAGTTGTTTTTCCCCGGGAGTGAGAAGTCGTAACCCGGGGACTGGCTGCACGGTCAGTTCTGTTTTTTCTCCTAGATCTGTAAAGTGACTCGGGGACTCGGTTGAGTCCGAGTCTGTGTCCTGTTGCATAGACTTGCTGCTAGACATAGTTTAGTCTGTTAAATAGAATTGCTGCTTTCGTTAAAGTTATTTGCTATATATGTTTGAACTAACATTGAAAGGTGGCATCGGTCTTACCGAGAAAATATTCATCACCAAGATTATGGTTATATTGGTTATCTCGGATTCATCTTATATTGCGGCTTCAGAGTATATCATATATGATCTTTGATATCGGCTTGCAGAATTATGAATGGCATATCTCCAGATCACCGTTTATGACGGTTTGACATAGTATCACAATATCACCCCTAATCTCCAGATCACCGTTTATTTCGGCTTGCCAAAGTATCATGGCTTCATGCGATATCTCCAGATCACCGGTTAAGTCGGTTCGCCAGTGTATCATGACTGTATCGGTATTCTCCGGATCGCCGTTTATTTCGGTCTGCCAACATATCATGGCATCATTCTATAGCCCCGATCATCATTTATGTTGGTTTGCCAAGGGCAAACTTTGAGATATGTCTATGCAGGTTGTATGTCGATCCAGCAGTGGCTGGAGACATTTATGTCGGTAAACGCCCAGAGTGGCTAAAACCGGCATTTGAGATATGCTTATGTCGGTCCAATAGTGGCTGGAGACATCTGTGTCGGTAAACGCCCAGAGTGGCTAAAACCGGCATTTGAGATATGCTTATGTCGGTCCAGTAGTGGCTGGAGACATCCGTGTCGGTAAACGCCCAGAGTGGTTAAAACCGGCATTTGAGATATGCTTATGTCGGTCCAGTAGTGGCTGGAGACATCTGTGTCGGTAAACGCCCAAAGTGGCTAAAAACCGACATATATGAGATGTGCCCAGAGTGGCTGAGGTATCGAGACATGTATGATGTGCCCAGAGTGGCTGAGGTATCGAGACATGTATGATGTGCCCAGAGTGGCTGAGGTACAGAGACATGTATGATGTGCCCAGAGTGGCTGAGGTACTGAGACATATATGAGATGTGCCCAGAGTGGCTGAGGTACCGAGACATGTATGATGTGCCCAGAGTGGCTGAGGTATCGAGACATGTATGATGTGCCCGGAGTGGCTGAGGTATCGAGACATGTATGATGTGCCCAGAGTGGCCGAGGTACCGAGGCATGAGTGATATGCCCAGAAAGGCAGAGGTATTTGAGTTATGTCTGTGCAGACATATGCTCCAAAACATGTGCCCAGAGAGGCTAAACTGTCATATGAAACATGCCCATGTGTTCAACACATTTCTAGTGCAAACTGTCTATCTCGATGTTGATTCGGGTGAGCTCGGTCAACCGGATGGCGCGTTTGGCCTGGAGGGCATGGCTAGAGGACCGACATATAAAAATGCCCACGCTGGCAAGATATTTCTTTCATGGAGATTTTGGTGTTGGATATTTTTTTTTTAAGTCTGCGCGCGACTCTGCGAGTCCCCCGCAGCCTCGGGGACTAATGTCGGGGATGTAATCCCCGGTACCCCAAAATCATGAGGTGTTTGAGTTGGTAAAAGGAATAAAAGCAGGGAATAGCTGGGTAAGAAGAAATCACGTCTGGGCCAAAACCCTCCTTGTTGCCCGAGTCTTGTTTTACCCGAATCAACTTACCTCGGTGAGAACCGAATCAACTTACCTCGACGGGCCGAATCAGTTTACCTCGGACGGGTCGTGGCCTTTTACTTCGACTGGACCGAATGTCCCTGGCAAACCGAGTTGGGCCAAGGTCTCCCTTCAAAGCTCGGGCAGGCCACCTCCTCAAATCTCGGGACTGGGCCGAGTCTTCAGTCTTGCCAGGCCGAATTGCAGCCAGATCCGGTTGGGCTCCTAGCCTCGGTCAGTACAAGGCCTCCTCTGCCTGGGCTGGGCCGGAGCAACACCAAAACTCGGCTGGACCGGATCCCCACATTGACCCGGCTGGGCGAAGGTCGCCGATCGAGCCGAGGCACGAAACCTCGGACGAGCCTCGCTGCTCCACAAGCCTCGGTGGATCGGCTGTTGCGTCTCGGACGGGCTTGGTCCCTTAGCTGCCTCGGTCGGGCCAGAACTGATATCCCGGACGGGGCTGGAGCTCTTTTCACCTGGGCTGGGCCAAGTTTTCCTCTCCCCCGAGCGCTACTCCAGTCACGGAAGCTCCTGCTTACTTCGGTTGGACCGGATCTCCCCTGGACTCGAACTGGGCTTCCGGCTCAGTTGGACCAAAGCTTCTGTCTCCAGATTCGGTTGGGCCATACTAGCATCGTATCCACTGCGTTGGCTGGACTGAGGTCTCTAGCGATCATCTCGTTCGTGCTCTCCACCAACCGAGTCTACTCCAACCGGATCATCTCCACCGGATCTACTTCAGCCAGGTCTTCTTCAACCGAGTCATCCCTGCTACCTCGTCCAGTACAAGATTCCCCCGGTGTCCCGCCGTGGATCCCGGAGGACAGAAGCTAGAAGACAAAGACAAGGGGCGTGGCTACAGTGCCCTGATGTGACGAGAGTACAACTGGATGACGCCGGCACAGTGGTGACAAGACCCCAGTAGTCATATCGTGAACAGTGCACGTGTACAGTATTTCTTGTCTCCTTGTCCCCTGGGCTCTCCCTATATAAAGAGCACCAGGGGGAGAGCATCCCTGACGACCCCGCGGGCTCATTCCCCCTGGCTCCTTTCTTCTTCTAGTGCTATCTCTTCAGCTCTTGGAGATAGACAGATGCAGATATGAGACATACAGCTCGAGGAGCATTTGTACAGACCACATATACGAGATGAGAATATACCAAAGTAGGATAGATGCTGCAGTAGGGGTTTTATCTCTCGCGAGAGCCCGAAGCAGGGTAAATCTTGTGTTTGCAGTGTTCTTCGTGTGCGACTCCATCGCACAATCCCTCCCCGAATCCTCAAGCATCCGTTCGGCCCCAGAATAAGCCATCCCCATGGCATCTGCGTGATTCCCACCACGACAGATTTCCCTCTTACGATCCAACCGAGCAATATGTAACTATGAACTATGCACATTATGATCGTGCAAGCACCAGGCAGATATATGATTACGATCATGCAAGCTCCAAACTGATACTATTATTTCAAGATAATAATATATCTAATACACATATGTAAATTTGCATTTGATAAACCTCATCAAGAAAAAGGTTATCACGTTTTCAATATTGCATTTTATCATGAGAACTATATATGGTGACAGACCACGATCGACTGTGCCCCGCCACGGACTTTATTATGGAGGCACAATGGCAGTGCGGACCTGGGTGAGTCTAAAGATGCACGGGCTATTATTGGGTATCCAATAAATGAACACTTCATAGCCAGCATTATTCCTATCACACGCCATGGTTACATGGATTTAAGAATGTTAGATCACAACCTATAGTTGGCGAAACCATCTTTGTTCCTATAATTTGTAATCTCAACTAGTTTTGAAATAACATATTCAGGTGGAATCTCTCTCACTTTTATTGATTCTTTGGAAAAAAAATGCCATGACCGAAGCTATGGATGACCTTGCGACAATATGATTTCTCCGTAACGAGAAAGATATCCGGTAATAGATATACATATCACGTTCAATGAAAATTGATTTAGCTACGTCGCTCATTATATTTTGGCGGCGCAACAAAGTGCTCTAAGTGCAAGCGACAAAGGCCGATTGTGTCGAAGGTATTATTTGGCATATTCATCGCAATCGTGCTTGTCTCGTCACGGGGATCGTAGACACGCAGTACGCGTGGCTCTGAGAAGGTTAAAGCGTAATCGTAGTAGAGCAGATTTACACCATCAGGCATCACCCTCAAAGGCAGGATGTATTCATGGAACCCGAAGTTCGTCGGGATGGAGTACGCCTTGACCCATGTGCTCTTGTCGCGGTCGGTCAGGAGCCATATGTTGCATCGTATGCCGGTAGATGGATGGTCGGTCTTGTGCACCCCCGTTTGAATCATGCACAATGATTGGTTGAGCTCAGCTATGCGGGTGTGCTTGTGCTTGGTCCATGAGCTCAACTCAATCGGCCCGTCGATCCTCTTTCTCCACTCCTCGCTCTCGAGGTCAAAGCCTAGCACACAGTCCCACTCACGCGAAATGCCACTGCAGAGGAAATACACAACACCATCGACTGTTGCGCCGCCCAATCTTCTCTGAAATCGAGCAAACGGACATGGGTCGGAGGTGGTTGCGCCGTCCTCCAGTAATCGCCGATGCATCTTCTTCCTATGGTGAGAACCTCGCAGGTCTGGGGAGGCAGAACGCCGTAATCGCGGTGGTAACTGCGGATACGGACCGCCTTGCACGAGCTGGATACAGCGGCACGACCCAGCCTGATGACATATTTCCTGAGGTTCCCGTTCGGTTTCTTGGAGGACGGTTTTTTGGAATCCAGGAGCACCGTCCCGGTGGCCACATCGACCACGCGGGTTATATCTCCAGAGCCCACACAGATGAGGTTGTCGAGACAAGAGTCCAAGCAAAGGTCGCTACCTATGCTTTTGATCTCCCTCACGACGGTGCCTTGAGTATCCATGACCAGCACGCTGGTGTCCGCGTAGCGAGTTTTCCCACCGTAGCTGGTGACGATGAGCGGCTCCATCTGCATGGTGCGGGACTTGTGCTGGGCGACGAAGACACGGTCAGAGATGAGGGCTTGCCACTCCTTTGACACGCATTGGAAGCGGCACAGGGACTTGACCGGCGCCCGTGAAAGGATTTCGGAGATGGCGGCATCCCTTGGCAGAGACACAGCAGTAGCGGCGGCGGCGTCGCCTTCGGCCATGCTGGTTGCCAGGTTGCCGTAAACAAACAGCAAAGATGTGGCGTCGCTCAGGGAGGGTTTACGTACGGGTGGCTTGCTTCCATATATTTGTGTACAATACATGACACAGGTTACAACCAGAACGTATCAATCTAGGATACGTGAGTCTATCTATACAACGTGATACGCACGTATTCTATCAGTCAGCCGTACCTGCAACCGTGGATATGCCCGGCGAGACCTGGAAAGACACGATGTATATCGGTTGTGTATTCCAAATTTGCAACCGTGGGTCTTTTATTTTAACAAGGAACACGCCGATTTCATATTTTGGCTCGGCACTAGCCACCAGCACGGTTACATGGTCTGGTACAGGTCTAGGCCTAAACCAATCTAGCAAAAGATCGTACTCAACCCTCGCCTCGCCGACACATCCGTCCCAGAGCTAGCTGCAACGGGACCGGCATGCCTGCACCGGCCAAGGGCGCCACCCTTGCGTCGCTTCCGAACGATGTCATCTTCGACATCCTCTCCTGGACGCCAGTGAAGCCGGTGTGCCGGTTCCGGTGCGTGTCCAGGGTATGGCGCGCCCTCATCTCCGACCCGGCCTTCGTCGCCGCGCACGGGTCCCGCGCCGGGCCGCTCCTCCTCGTCGCCAACTCCTCCAACAAGGGCAAGCAAGGCCGCTACCTGCGGCTGGTGGACATGCACCGCAACGTCGTGAAGGTGATCAAGGAGGTCGGCATCTACTCGGCGTTCTGCCCGAGCTCCGATGATCCCATCTGCGTCACCTTTGATGCTTGTCGCACGGACGTGGTCGATCTGGCCACCGGGAAGGTACTCATGACCAGCCCGAACTGGCGCCGCCACGGATCCTCCTACAGCTTCGGATTCGGCCGTGCCGTCCCGTCCGGCGCGTACAAGGCGGTCCGTTTCGAGACCCACGCCGCGAACGGCCACCCCCACATCACCGCCGCCTGCGAGATTCTTACGTTGTTGCCGGACGGCGCCGCCGCGTCGTGGAGGGGAACGCGGTCACACGCGCCATCCCTTGTCCGTGGAAGGTTCGCCACCACGGTCAGTGGTGCCTTGCATTTCCTGAGCTCTTTGGCGGACGGCGCCCGCTAAAAGCAGACGACGACGGTGTGTATGGAAGAACAAGATAACCCAGCTCAATGGCACGCTTTGCATGATGGGATCTCAGCCGCAGGTGCTTAGCCTTACACGCACTCGCACCGACATATGGCTCATGACTTGATTATGACAAGGAAATCTGGATCAAGGCGTACTCAATCTCAACGGCCCTCGACATCAGTGCTATGATGCTTCTGACCGTGATACATGGAAAGCTTCTCTTTTGCTGCTATGGACCCTACGGACTGGAGACGACCCTGCAATTCTACGATCCATGCACTGAGGCATTTACATTTGCAATGGAGATGCCGTACACCACCACGGGTCAAGTTGGACTTGGCAGCTTGCATTTGAAGGGTTTTAGCTCCCATAGCTAGTTTTTTTCTCTCTATATGAAGCGTTTATTTATCGGATACCTAATAATAACCCATGATCTTTATATTCACCTCCATAATAAAGTTGGTCACAATCGATCGTGCTTTGTCACGATAATATGCATCCTTTAAAATGTGATAAAACTTTTTTATGAGGTTTATCAAATGAAAATTTACATAGTATGTGTGTTAGATATATTATTATGTCTTAAATAATAGTATCAGTTTGGAGCTTCCATGATCGTAATAATGCAAGCAAGCATTCAGTTATGCAATCATCACAGTTACCCTGCTAACAGAAATAATCCTTAGGTGAAAGTTCAGAGATGTACTTGTGTACCTGTCCAATCTTCTCAGGTGAGAAACTATCATGTAATGTTCTCAGGAGAGAAACTATCTTTCAGCTAACTTGTTCTCAACTATATCCCTGGGATCTTAGAAAAATTACCCAATGCTAGAACTGCATGGGTGTTTCAGCTTCAATGTTTGTGTCGCAGCTTCTCCTCCTTGCTCCAAGTGCTTGGACTCTGTCCTCTTTCTTGGTTTACTTGTTTTTGTAAGCCTTTATATTTTCAGATTGAGATGGAATTAAATGGCTGCTACGTGGCACTCCTAAAGACAATGAAGAGCCCACCTCATGCCTTGTTGGGAGAGCTCGTGCTGGCAACGAGATGAGTATTCAACGGCTGGTTAGAGTTTAAGTGTTTGGGGCTACTTAAGATGATCTGGTATGCTTGGGCGAGCAAAACGAATTTGCAAGGAAGTTCGACAAACATTCAAAATAAATATTTTTATGCAACTTTTTTTTCTTTTTTAGATAAGGGGGTGCGGATCCCCGGCCTCTGCATCAAAATAATGCACACAGCCTTCCGCAATTATTGAAACGTCAAAGTATCAAGTTTTACAATTCACGGATCACTTAAGGTGGCTACAAAGATCAGCCACTCAAACAAAGGGGTACTAAACATCAATTCTTCTATTGTGAAGCCACCCAGCCCGACTGAAGATAGCCCGCACGACTGTCAACATACGGGTGCATCCGGCATCCATAAGGCCACGTTGGTCCACCGGTAGCAGGAAAGACCAAGAATGAATCCAGTAGCACGCCTTGTGTATAACCTGCAAATAATGAGTAGAGTTTGTTTTGTTAAACACAATATCATTTCTACAATTCCATATTGTCCACAAAATGGCCGCAACACCAATTCGAATGCGAGCCTTCGTCACTTTATCTATCCCGTTTAACCAGCTACCAAATAAGTTCGCAATACTAGTAGGTGGCTAGACGTTAAAAGTAAAGTGAACTAAGCGCCAAATGTCTCTAGCAAACGCGCATTTGATAAATAAGTGGTCCGCAGATTCATCCTCATCACAAAATACACATTTTTTGCATCCTATCCAGCGCCTTTTAGCCAAATTATCCTTTGTCAACACTTCCTTTCTATGAAGGAACCATAAAAATATTTTAATTTTCAAAGGTATCTTCAACTTCCATAGGTATTTGCGCAGGTACCTAGTACGGCCGTTTAGAAGGTCTTCGTAATAAGATTTTACCGTAAAAATTCCATTATTAGTAAGGGACCATCTAAACTTATCGGGTTCATCTGTGAGGGTTATTCGCATTAACCTTTCAACCAAATGAAACCAATCTGACCTCCTTTGTCCTAGTAATGTCCGTCGAAAAGGAAGATTAATAGGAGCTACCCCAATAACATCAGCCACCGTGCTGTTCTTATTCGAGGCAATGGCATACAGCGATGAATACTCATTTTTAAGTGGCACCGGCCCTAACCAGGCGTCCTCCCAAAACTGACCCTGTTCACCGTTGCCAACCAGAAATTTACCGCGCTGGAAAAAATCATCTTTAACCCTCATGATCCCTTTCCAAAAAGGTGAGTCAAATGGTTTAGCTTGCACTTGAGATAACGCTTTATCCCCCAAATATTTATTGACTAAAATTTCTTTCCAAACTCCCTCTTCATTTAAAATTTTATAAAGCCACTTACTCAATAGGCATTTATTTTTAGTTTGTAAAACCGCAATTCCCAAGCCACCCTGTTCTTTCGGCCTGCATACTATGTTCCACTTCGTAAGCCTATATTTCCTCTTAAGTTGGTCACTTTGCCAAAAGAACCTTGACCGGTAATAATCTAATCTTTTCCGAACCCCTTTAGGGATTTCAAAAAACGACAGCATAAACATTGGTAAGCTTGTTAAAACTGAATTGATTAAGACAAGACGGTCTCCGTAAGACAACATCTTGGCTACCCAAGCCGCCAATTTCCTCTCAAGCCGATCTTCAACAAGTTTCCACTCTTTATTCCGGGGTCTACGATGATGAATCGGAATTCCCAAATATCTAAATGGGAGTGATCCTAGTTCGCAACCGAAAATACGTCGATACTCCTCTTGGTTATCTTTGGCTTTACCAAAACAATACAATTCGCTCTTATGAAAGTTGATTTTTAAACTTGAGAGTTGCTCAAAAAAGGCCAGAATCAGTTTCATGTTTACGGCCTTCGCAATGTCGCGCTCAAGAAATAAGATCGTATCATCTGCATATTGTAGGATTGAGACAGACTTCATATTTGTTCCCCTTCTTTTTTTACATGTAACATTTCTATATTGTACTTCCATTATTTGCAAATGTTTATCCATTGTCACTGTGAAGTATCATGTATCATATTCCACCAAACTTTTATCTAGCCAACAACACGGCACAACAACTCAACCAACCTATCCATAGGACAGTTGACTCCCTGAAATTGATTCAACTAGCTGCTGTGATAGGCAGCAACTCAACCAACCTATTCAAATAGTTGACTCCCTGAAAGCAGGGCCAGTAAGCATCAGAACGAGCAAACGGTAACGACAAATACTGACTCTGTACTAACCGTGCACACAAATGCTAGTACTCAGAACAAAATAGTGTGAAGTACAGTTAAAGAGGTTATCATCCACGTGCAATGCCAAAAAAGACTTTACATCCGGTGACTGAACTAAACAAAATAAATCACTTATAAAGAGGTAAAGGGAATTCAGTTGGCGCAACAACTGGCAAGATCTTACGTCAGACTAGACACTCGGCGCAGCAACCGGCGAGATCTTAGGTGAGACAAAACATTCCAAGTGCAAATGACGAAGACCAGCATTGCCAAAAAGATCGCTCGCAAACTTCATGAGGTGTGTGCATGTCCGAGTGAGTGGATCGTGGACTTGTAGAGTCGAAATTGCCATGGACTTATTCCACGCAGAGAATAGCAATTTTCGGCCATCGCGCATCACCTTTAAAGGCATCGGCAAATCGAAGGTTGAAGCCATTGGTAGAGTGTACAACTTGCTCCAGGTGCCTTTGGCGGAATCTGTGAGGTGCCATATATGGCACATGTTGATTGAGATCCGTTGAACCATGCATAGGGCGTCATTGAGCTTGACCATGCTTGTCTTCAATGTCTCCTTCTCTACTTTGTTACCAGATCTTGTTGGGCCAATGATGGGCACCTTCCATTCTTCACTTTCAAGATCAAAGCGGAATACATAGTCCTCGTGCACCTGTGGCGTCACAAACTTGTAAAGAAAGTGCATGACACCATTGACCGTGACCGGAGGACCCTCGTTACAGCCGGTAGTGGCTAGGAGTGTAGTTGGAGGATACTGCACCTCCCTCCACTTGGCGCCATCTTCTACTGTGAGAACCTTACAAGGCTGTTGAGCATATTCGCTCATGAGACCAACTGCCTTGTATGTGCGCGACGGGACGGCACAACCGATACTGAAGTTCCAGAACTGACTAGTGTTCAACTCTTCAGAGGCCCTCATCACATTCCCAGTGGCCAGGTCCATCGTGTTGACTACAATATCCAAGCCGGGGACACGAATACCGTGAGTGAAGCAGACGGGGCCATCGACGATGTCGTAGTGGAACGTCCAAAGATTTGGGATCTTAATCATGCTTAGTATGTTGCCGTCAATGTCTACCAACTGCAGGACCGTTTCACTTGAGGAGTCGGAATTGGAGTAGGTGACGGAAAGGAGCAGTGGCTCCGAGCGGGTCTTCTGCGTGGTGAGGAAAGCCGGGCCGGAGATGAGAGCGTGCCACCCCTTGGACACGCATCGGAACCTGCACACTGACTTCACCGGAACCCACGAGAGTATTTCGGAGATCACATCATCCGGCAACGACGGCAGCAGCATCGTCGGTGACGCGATGGTAGCAACAGTAACACCCCAAGTTTTTTAGACAGAGAGGAAGATAAGTATTGCTTTGGCATTGGACGAAGCCTTCTGCTCAACATTTAAGCCAGATAGAGAGCCGACCAAAACGGACGCATAGCTAGAAAAGGACTCTGATTCGTAGCGTATACAAAGTCCAGAACCTAACTGAGTTCCTCCACGATTTTAAAAGAGAATATGCGGTGATTTTCCCTGGAAAGAGATCGTGTGGTAACAGAAACCGAAATCAAAGACGTACACGGTCTCTTTCGACTGATTGGCTTACAACCGATACACAGTGCAAGACGGATCGTGCGTGCTAAACAAGGGAGCTGATCGGCATGGCATTACAGATCGATTCCATCATAGTAGTTCTAGCAAAGAACAAACAGAGACAGAGCAGTACGACATTAAACTATCTTGGACACTTGGTGATACCATCATAATGTCAGGCTTCTCATTACCGTGGTTTATTTTTCTATGTACAAATACGGGTCCAATCTACAAGGGTACGAACAGAAAAAGAAAAAAAGGGAAGATACAAGTATGTTTATGCTTTATAAGCAGGGTGTTGGATAAGAAGGTCGAACCACACGTATGGCCACTGCTTCTTCAGATAGGAGGGATGTTGGCAAAAGAGAAGCCCTGGTAACATTTGTAAGCATAGTATGCTATTCTCGTGTAGTAGAACCCAGGGATGAACATTACTACACCCAGCACTGTAAAGAAAACTCCTGTTTCCAAAAAAAAAAAGCAGGGCCAACAAGCATCAGGAAGAGTAGAAGATATCGAGAATTTTGCTATGTACTAATGATGCACGCAGAAATGCTAGTACTCAGAACAAAATAGTACCTACTCTTAAAGAGGTCAACATTCACACACAACGCAAAAGATTTTTCTATCCGATGACTGAACTAAACAAACAGAGTATTTGTGCATGACTTCATAGCACATTGCATCATGTAGAACACTCCATGATTCCATTTGCTCCGCAAATTTTCGTCTATTTTCTCTGACATCATAAGGTTCACACATCCCAACCAAATGGCTGGATACTTTCTATGGCCGCAATTCTGGGTAATCGTATATCTGATACTACATAGAATGGCTTAAACTGACAGAGGAAGAAAGTTAGTCGGTTTCTTTAGACAATCGAAGAAGTCCAGCATCTTCAACGCATTGGCGTAGCAGTGGAAATGAAGGAATTAATCGTCTCAGACATGCAAAATGCAAACAACAGGCACTGGTTACACCAACTATAATCTCCTCCCTCGCTTGCCATTCTCAGCTATGACGAACAAGCCGATCACAGATTACCAAGTTCAGTCCAGCACCCAACTCTGGCCAACGAATCAACTGAAACTTCGAGCCCAATCGCGGGTAGGTAGATAGATATATGGGTAGATATATTCGTCTCGCCGTGGGAGCGGTCACCGCCGACGCGGTGGGCGGCCATGACGAGTCCCGCCACGACGCCGAGCGCGCCGAACGCGAGGAGCGCAGCGGCGAAGGCGACCTCCTTGACCGGCGCGCCGCGGGGCCGGGCCCCCGTCGCGCCGTCGACCAGGTCGTCCTCGTCGGTGAGGGAGAAGGCGTGGTCCACGTACGCCATCCCCGGCCGGCCGGTCGGACGGACGCCGCGCGGGCGACTAGGGCTCCCGGGGCGCGGGGGATGGATACGTTGCCGCGCGTTCTCGCGATCTGGGCGTACAGAGAGAGGCGGCGGCGGCGGGGTTGGGGAGACTTGGAGGTGGAGAGGCGGTGCGGTGGCGTGGGACGGCAGGGATCGAGGGAGGGCGAAGCTTGCGAGGCGGACAAAGGGAAGAGGAGGTGGCGGTGGCGCGGTCGCTTCTCCCGGCCGTTGCGGGGTCGCGCTTCTGCGGATTTTGTATATGCCTCTTTTTCATCCTCGCCTCATCCCTACGCTTTGCAAAGTTTTGATTACTCCTACTTTAATTCACAGAATCACAAGGGAAAACTCAAAATCGTTTGTAAGTTTGAAAAAAAATCAGGGTGTAGATAATGTCGAACTCTATCAGTATACAAAATGTCAATGCAAAATTTGTATTATTTTATAGTACATCAATGAAAAATCTAACAAAATTTTGAGTTTGTGTAGATGTGCACTGATCGCTTTGAAAAAAAAGTAGACGTGCACTGTTCACCGACCCGAATATAAGGAATTGCGGATTGGTTTTTTGCATACCAGGATAGTATATCATCATCTACATCTAGATTTTTTTCTCGGATTTTTGAAACTTTCAAATGAGAATCTTGAACTTTTAAAAAACAATCTGCATGGAGCTTGGTCGCCAAAACAATGCCACACTCAATATTGAAGCGCAGTACAAAGTATGGAACTTCGAAGAACAGAGTAAGACAGCCGATAGTATCCCGGCGGCTCTCGCATCAATCTGATTGGACTGTGCACCACCTAAGGTTCAAAAGAACTGAGCTGGAGATTTGTTTTATGCTTCCCTGAGATCAGCTCAAAGTGTCATCTCTCCATTGAAATCTGGAGTTGGCAGGGTGACGACGATCGCCCGGGACGAAGGAGAGGAATTCTCCTGGCCTACAGGCACGGCCTGAACCAGCTGCGTGTGGCTGCCGAGACACCGCTGCTGGACGATCCGGCATTGTCATGGTTCTTCTACCACTACAGATGTCCTCTGGTTACAGTACATCAAATACTTCCATCTCATAATTTCAGGCCCTTCCGATTCAAAACCAAGCGACAAGGTACAACATTTAGGACAAAATGCAATACAATTTTGGTACACAGATTACAATAAGTCCAATATTACTTGCTCTGCTTCAGATACTCGAGATGGGGTTACAAGCTAGTGTGCTACTACACCAAAAGCATCCATCTAGGAAACATGCCAGCACAAAAATAATATCCAAACCGTCCAACTACTATCCTCAGTAACTCAAAATGTTCGAGCAAAGCTCTGACCATGCCCCGCAGCTTCCTCGACTCGTCTTCCTCTTTTCCTCAATCTGTCGAGTTCTCATGGAGCAAGACGTACTCCCGGCTGGAAGCAAGGGAAACACTGACATCAATAAGTCTGAACATATGGACGGCGGAAAATTGCGTACAGTCCCTGGCACTAGGCTCGAAATTTCTTAAGAAAACATTTGCATTGTTAAACTTGCAATCGAAGTAACACACAGGAAAACATGTGTCAGACAGGTTTGAACCTAGGCATCGTTTTGAAGACTAGTCTTAAAGCAAACTCTAATCTAGCACAGGTTAAATTGAAGAGATATTAAGGAATATAAATGGATATGGAGTAATTTCCTTTGAGTTGTCTCCAATCAAAATATAAAGTGGGAACAAGAAAATGCCGCTAAAAACTGGCCAGAGTTACTAATACAGTTACACATACTTGACAGTTCAATGTCACAATCAAGTGCTGGCTCGAACAAAGCAAGCAAAACATTTTAACGAAGCAAGGAAAGTAATAAATTCTTAGACTGTCATGACCGTACCTGCTATTGCCAAACTTAATGTTGTCCCTTTCAAAGAGTTCATAGTAACGGTGAGGCTCAATACGATTCTCCTGTAGCAATACAAGCATATTTGAGAAAAATATTCGCATAAAGCAAAGTATTGGAATGATTAAACGTGAAAAACATGTATTAGAAAGCTTACATTAATGAAAGTCCCATTGGTACTACCAAGGTCCATCAGGTAAGGGCTATTACAAAAGCAGAAAGGTAAAAAAACATCATTAACATACGAAGTACTGAAGAAGTAGGATAAGAATGCAGATTAATTATGACATATTGCTATATACAATAGCTAAGTACCTCACTTTCTTTGACATCATGCCATCTGGTTGCTCCTTCTCTACAAGCCTGAATAGGGAGAAGATTAGTTAATCACAGTATGATTTCTCAACATACGGAAATAAGAGTGTTAAACTTACCTATACTGAAGAACCGCATGTTGCTTGCTGCATGAGGGATGATCTGTGGGGATGTCTGCAATCCTCCTTTCCCTTCCAAAAAGGTAGTGGCTCATACGATGAACATACAATGGTTCTGTTCAATTAGATAGCATCATTAGAAACACTCACGCACTAGAAACTGAAATATTATATCAAGAAAAGCATGCAAGTTTGACGGCATCCTACATATCATATAATCACCAAAATAATTTTTCTTGCTGGGTCAGGCAATCCTTGCTAAGGAAATCTTCTGTCTGACTAGGGAGCTAAACATCCGTCCCGATTTCTCATTAACCTTGCTAACGAAGGAGACACAAGGTCGAACAAAAGAACCAAACATGCCCTAATGTTTTTATTAATCCTTGCTGCTTATTGCCGTTGACTTCAGTGCATTCAATTCAATTCAACACCAGATCTAGTGAACTACTACCTCCATTTCAATGAATAAGGCCTATATTATTTTTGAAAAGTCAAACTATGTGAAGTTTGACCAAGTTTTTTGAAAAAATTGTGAACATGTACAATGTAAAATAAACATGGTTAGATGCATCATGAAATATATTTTCACATGATATCCATATAATATTCTAGTTGTTTATAATTTTTTCAAAAAGTTTGGTCAAAGCTTACTTAGTTTGACTTTCCAAAAATATAAGCCTTATTCATTGGCTTGATCATAAAATGTATTGCTAATGATTCATAGGCTCATAGCTAAATAAGCCGGAGAATCTCTGAGATTATGGTGTTAGCTATGTTTTCCACTACTCGTTGACAGACAGAGGCAGCATGTACCTATCAGTTACAAATAGCTACTACAAAGATGGACAGCATGACATGAAGAGTAATAAGTCGGAAATAAGTACCATTCAGTGCTTCACCACCCTTGAATACATAGAGTCTCCATCTAATATCAGATTTGCGAGCCTCCGGAGGTTCTGAATACAACAGAGCTATACCTGAAGAGGAAAATAAACTGTCAGCTCTGGAGATCATGCAGTAACAATGCACAATAAAAAACTTGCTTTAGCTTCTTCTAATTGAACTGTGGGCGTCTATAATGAATTAATGATGCAAAAAATTAATATTGAAGATACACATGCATGTGATTAGCACCTCCAACTTTGTTAGTCTCCTCAGCAAGCTTTCCAGACAGCTCAAATGATGGTTTTTGCTGCAAAACAAATGCAGTCGCTAAAAGTAAGAATGTGTCAGTGTAAAGTAAGATAAAGAAAAAAATGTTGTTACGGTAAGTATTACCAGAAAACAACAAGCAGCACATACAAAAAAGCACAATATTCTACAGAGAATTAAAGTTGACATTAATGTAACATCCATTATGGTGTATGGACTACCTTTTCCTTCACCTCCAGAGCTTCCGCAGCACTTTCCATCATTGCTAATGAATCAGGACCACCACTCCTGACCAAAACAATAAAACGCATAGCAGTGAGAACATTTGCTTAAAGCAAATAGCATGCTCCAAAGATATAAGAACCAACAAAATACTCTGGTAGCATAGCACGCTCGAGTAAAACATAGAATGATTTCAGGAAAACGGCATTTATAACATAGCAACCTAGCATGTTAAAAAAAGAGTTAATCAACCCTTTCTAAAGGAACGGTACTGATCCAGAAACAGCAGCATATTAATTTCACTTGAGAGGGGATGCCATTTGATAAACAAACCAGTGCTTAAGGGAGATCCTCTTTTTGCCATGTAAAGGCCCAAATTTGTATATGCCACCATACATGGGCATAAATCTTTACCACTTGACATCATATTAGAATTTTTTGTTTGGCACTCATGGCAATCAAATAGTAATCAACTATAACGGAGACAGGAAATGATCTTCATGTCCCCACCCTGCTGTAGCATGACTCCAACACGAGAGTTTGGAGAGTAATTTTTTTTCAAAAGCCACCACAAAACATCCCAGCTTCTGCATACCTTGGCTAGCAGAGGCATCAAGATCATTTTCGTATCTCCATTACACATCACTGCCATCAAACTGCCAATGGCAACTGACCCCACTATTTCAGGTGGCAACAAAGACATGCCCTTAACATTTTTAGCATGAAATTATATTGAACATCATCTAACAAAAAAAATTCAGGTACAACACCAACATAATACAGATTAGACTGATCATTAAAAAGATAAGATTTCCCTTAAAGTTTATACCTATATCAATAAACTTAGTATTGTAGAAACCAACGCTTCCATTAAGAATTTGAAATGTATATCAATCAAGAGTTTTGAACACTCACCGGGATGCAGCATCAGCTCTGGAGCTTGTGTCCTGAAACAAATCAAAAGGAACTTTGAGACTGAAATCTACAGGCTATGATAAATAGCAACATCAAAGTTACCACCATAGTTTAAACTGAAAAGGTAAATGGTTATTAATTATGTCCTATAGAATCTGCAACTGGAATGGTTGAAATGTATCAAGTTTAGCGTATGGTACATATAGTGAAGTGAGCTACTGGCTACACAGGTTGCACAGCGTCCAATTTATATTCCAAGGTATGAAAAGATTTTCTGACATCCTGTTCATTTGGGTGGAGCATATTAGATATTGAGCAGTACCGAGGAACATACATGCAATAAAAGAAGACAAGGCCCAGTAACATATGGAAATTATGTAGAGATATAAGGAAAAGGGTTGCGTGTCACCACACACCTCAAGACCTGCTGCACTTCTGGATGTCCTTGGTGATGAGTGAGATTCATGCCTGCCCCTACGCCTATTCTCTTCTGGAGAAACTGACCGGCCATGCCTAGATGATTCCTGATCCAGCAGTGTTCTCATGCCGATCTGCCATTCTCTGTCGTGCGGAATCCCTTCTGTCATCCTGGTCTGTCCTTTGCTCCCTGGAAGCACCTCTTCGGTCATACGAATCTGACATTTTCCCTCTTGAATCATGCCTTTCATCATCCCGGCCTGACCGTG
The DNA here is from genome assembly GCA_947311845.1 of Poa pratensis. NCBI lineage: Eukaryota > Viridiplantae > Streptophyta > Magnoliopsida > Poales > Poaceae > Poa > Poa pratensis. The sequence continues at coordinate 10,290,149 of CAMZMU010000086.1, forward strand.
CCTCTGTCGAAGCACCTGACCGGTCATCTTTGTCAGTCCGTCTATCTCTTGAGTGAGAGTGATCCCTTCCGGCACTACTATCCAGTCTTCCATCCACCTTCCTATCCCTTGACACATCCCTCTCCTCATCACGCGCCCTATGCTTCCGTGTGCTCCGCTCTTCCCTGCTGGAAGGCTTAGGACGCTCGCCATCAATTACTTCTGCCCCATCTTGAGCTCTCCTTAATCGTTTGGAACGTGGTGAGGGCGACCGAGACTCCCGTTTCCCAGCAGGTGATGGCGACCTCTCCCTGTGTGAAAGGCTGGACTTAATAGGCGATCGCCTCCTAGGTGAGTGACTCTTCTCAGCCTGTGACCTCTCCCTCCGAGCTGACGGGCTCTCCTTGCGTGGAGGTGATACCCGCTCCCTTGCCGGAGAACGGGATCTTGTGTGCCCCGACCTACGGGAGGATTGATTCCTCCGCTCCACACTAGAAGCCATTCCCTGCATCACAAGATCAGTTCAGAAGGAGAAATAATGGAGAAACCGTGAGGGTTCGTGAATAACAGAAGTGGGAGACCCAGGGATGATGCAAGGAGGGGTGCTAGCTAGCTTATGACTGCCACATCAAAACATGCCTTAAAATGTATACTACAGCAGATAAATATCTTCTGGATTATGTATTTCCAGCGCAAACTGAAATCCTTTCAAGTTCAAAATTAGCTACTTAGACTTAGGCACTCAGGGATGCAAAGGAATAATCGACCGTGTCAGGCCCAGGATTGTTTTCCGCCAACCACTTGAGACCCAAATTTTCAAAAGAAATAGTAACACCTGACAATGTTGCGAGCTAGTTCTACAATAGGATTAACTACTGCTGATATGCTGGTCATTCCAAGTTATGAGATAAACAAGTTTATAAAACGAGTTCACCTTGGGCGAAACACAACAAAGAATATCCTCAAAACCTTACCAGATCTGCAAGCCCTAAACAGTAGATGCTCAAACCAAAGGAATCGACCTAGAAAAAGATAAAGCACGTACAGTGAGCCGCGGTGGGGCTAGGATTTCGAAGTGAGCCTTATGAAGGGTGGCGAGAATCGCAGCAGCGTGCTGGGACAGCGAAGGTCTTCCTCCCGGCGGCGGCGGCGAGGATGCGCAACCTAGCCGGCCTTGATCCTCCACACACGGGCGAAAAGGTACCTCGATGGCTTGGGCGCTCCGGCCGCCCCTGAAGACCAACAGTCCTTGCCGGCTGGACGCGCCTGGGAGGAGGGAGGAGACGGCTAGGCAGGTCGGCGGCGGCGGCGGCTTGGGCTAGCGATGGTGAGCGGTGTCGGAGGATAGATTGACGACGAGGAGCCGATTTGCTGGCTGGGCTTTGGCGTCGATTTGTCTGGGCTTCTATTCTTTTTCGTGGCGGTTCCCACCTGGGCCGGGAGAGGAAAAAATAACAAGCAGGCCTCATCGCCACTCCCACCGAGATTTCTGAAAAGAGGTGTTCCTGAATATAATCCGCTAAAAAAAAGGTGTTCCTGAATATAAAAATATAAGATGTTTTAGTGTTTTTCTGATTCACATATATGTAAACGTGTTTTAGTGTGTATGCTTAATCATTTTAATCCGAATGTAGTCCATAATGAAATATCTAAAATATCTTATAATTAGAAACGGAGGGAGTAGTATTCATTTTTGGGATCAAACGAGCTTTTCTTTTCTTTTAAGTTTTGAACTTTAAAATTTCTATGTATATTATTTTTACAGTAAGGACCAGACTCCCTGTCTATGTATATTTCTTTAAAGTTTTCCTTTAAGTATTTTGTCTTTCTAATAGGGTTAGCGACATCCTCTTGCCATTTTTCTGCCCGGACGCATATTCGTTGATTGTCATGGTACTGAGTAATCCATCCGCTCTAAAATTCTGTCGTATAAACTTAGTTAAAAGATCAAAACTTACTACGTTTGATCAAATACAATGGTGGAGCCAAAATCCGAGCAAACCCAGGCCAAATGCAGAGGAGATTTTTTTAGGGCACAAGACGGCGTAGCGACCGGCTGCTTGTTCTCTCTGAAAACGGAGCAGGGTACTCTCTTTTTCTCGCAACTAGAAAACTTTTATTCGTATGCAATGTAACCGGGGACGTGCTTCCCTAAGAATCTAAAAAAAAACTTTGTTCGTATTTTGGTTCAATTAATGGCTTCGCCCTTGCTCTCGTATTGTTATGGTGGACTAATTGATACGGATTGGTGATGGTGGCGTGAGTGTTGTAGAGTTCATACGGTCTACTGTTTTTAGCAGCACGGCAATCCTAGTATTCACGTATGTAAGGGTGAGGAACATTTCCATGCCACGGCCATGGCCTTGATTGACTGAGCTAACCTGATCAATCAAATATATAAATAAAATATTAATATCTACAATATTGTATAAATACACTATAAAAATATACTCTATAGTGGATTTACACTCTCCGTCCCAGTTTTCTCCATAAGTGCGGTAGATTAAATTTTAGGCCTTATATTGAAACAGAGTGAGTATATCCAATCCGTGTAAGTTACGCCAAATGATGAGATGCGCATGTCTAAAGTACTCCCATGAAGATGGCAGCAATGAAGCCCGCCAAAGCCTGAGCCCGTAAATGCTAATACTATTGTCTATAGCATTGGTCATAATTAGATAAAATTCATTTTTGACTAAATATATATAATTCATTGGAATAGAGTAATTTTTTATGCAGGATAGAAATAATTATTCATTGCATGACTCTGAAATAGAAAAACCCCTTTGAAAAGAGCACTTATGAAGAAACAACATCGTTATGGGTTGGTAGTGTGAATATGGATATGATGTACTGCATTGTAATAATTGAAGATTCACATATATATTACTGGTGTGTTAACAGTTGAGTACAAGAAAGCACCATGACACATGTACAAATTAACTAAGGATCGACGGATCTTCGCTCATTTGGATCTCTAGTTTTCGATCACTCGGATGGAAAAAACCATTCCGACATTGCACCATCCATTATGTGACCTCCACCTAGTGAAACTAGACTAAGAGTACCGGTCATCATGTCGTACACGCAGTAGCTGGGAATGTCGCCATTGACGTGGTTATGACAGTCATGACACCTGCATGGGCCGACGCCGGCGATGGTCCTCTTCTGGTGTCAGTCGATGCCCAAGATGTACACACGGTTCCCTTGTGAGAATATCGGGTCCATCGAACCAAACCCTGCAACAACTTCTGCTGACGACAGGCTTGGCCTCCTAGTTCCTTCACCTCCGACCACTTGCCCTTGGACAAGTCCGCCTCAAACACATGTAGATCCATGGCCCCGTGGTGATCATCAACCTCGGGACGACCCGTGGGCTTCCGGGGCGGAGGGATGCTCCACCTTACCATGAGAAGCTTCTGTGTGTCAGCAAAGTTCTATCTCTCCCATGAAGATGGCAGCAATGAAGTCCGCCGAAGACCGAGTCTGTAATTGTTAACATTTTTGTCTATAACATTGGTCATACTTAGATAAAATTGATTTTTGACTAAATATATATTATTCATTGCAATGCAGTGAGTTTTTTTATGCAGATTAGAAATAATTATTCATTGCATGACTCTGAAATAGGAAAATCCATTTGAAAAGAGCATTTTATGAGGAAACAATATTGCTATGGTTATCATGTAAATATGGATATGATGTACTGCATTGTAATAATTGAAGAACTCGCGTGTTACTGGTGTGTTAACAGTTGAGTACAAGAAAGCACCATGACACATTTTTGTACAAATTAACTAAGGATCGACGGATCTTCGCTCATTTGATCTCTAGTTTTCGATCACTCGGATGGAAAAAACCATTCTGACATTGCACCATCCATTTTGTGACCTCCACCTAGTGAAACTAGACTGAGAGTACGGGTCATCATGTCGTACACGCAGTAGCTGGGTATCCCGCCATTGATGTGGGCACGACAGTCGTGGCACCTGCATGGGCCGACGCCGGCGATGGTCCTCTTCTGGTGCCAGTCGATGCCCAAGATGTACACACTGTTCCCTTGTGAGAATCTCGGGTGTCGGTGCTCCATCGAACCAAACGCCTTGCAACAACTCTTGCTGACGACGAGGCTTTGGCCTCCTAGTTCCTTCACCTCCGACCACTTACCCCTGGACAAGTCCGCCTCAAACACATGTAGATCCATGGCCTCATGGTGATCATCAACCTCGGGACGACCCGTGGCCTCCCGGGGAGGGATGCTCCACCTTACCATGAGTAGCTTCTGCGCGTCAGCCGACACGACCAAGTGGCAGGCGGTGCTGTCCACCGGTTGTTGTTGATCCCATGCCATGGATGACTTGACAATATCATGACGGTTAAGGGTGAGCAGGTCATGGGAGATGAGCTCCCCGGAGCGTGCGACCGTGAAGATCCTTCCACGGTAAAAGGCCATGTCCACGACGTCGCCGATGAGCGGCAGCCATGGATGCTGCACCGACGGCCTGCACAAGTCGGCGGGCCAGAAAGGTGCAATTGTGCAGATTCCTCGATGGAGGATCACCGCGATGGATAGTGAAGAAGAGCACAGGACAATCTTCGACGGCTCCCTGCAGGGCCACAGGATCTCGATAAGAGCACACGACGCGTGGAAAGGGTTGCGCAGGAACAAGCATCGCCCTCCTGATCTGGGGGTGTCGGGAGGGTCGTGGTAGTAGAGGATGAAGCGGCCGGAAGAGGCGTGGCAGCAGAAGCGGTGCACCTCGCCGTCGTCGAGGCTCTGGTAGACGCCGGGGCCGATGTTGAGCCATGGCGTGGTGCGGCCCCGCAGCGCGCAGTGCCGCTGCACGGCGAGGCGCCAGCCGCGGCAAACGGCTCCGAAGGTGATGCGGTCGGCGTATGAGGTAAGGTGACAGAGGACGAGGCCCGCTACATCCGGCGGGAGGTCCGGCCAGCTGGGATCGGAAGAAGGGTTAGGAGCTGCCTCTGCGAGGCAGAGAGCCATAGTCGATGGGGGCAGCCGGTTGGGAGCGCTGGAAGAAGGATCAGGAGCTGACTCTGCGAGGCAGAGACCCATGGTCGATGGTGGCGGCCGCTTGGGAGCGCTGGAAGATGGATGAGGGGCCGCCTTTCCGAGGCAGACACCCATGGTGTATAGGAGCGGCGGCGGCGGCGGCCGGTTGCGAGGGTAACAAAGAGATGGGGACGGGATCGATGGAGAGCTGATGGCTAGCTAGATCGGAAAACAAAGCCCTCAATGTGCCTAGCAGCTTCATCGATTGTTGATTCCATCTCCTGATCGATCCTAATTGTTTTTTTAGAGGAATCGATCCTAATTGATATACCGGCATTACTTTGGAATCAAAGCCCGTATTCGGCTGTTATACACATTTTCTGGGCTGTAAGATCGGCCGATCGGGTTTCGTTAATCCTAACCCAATATATCGTGGATCCAGGCCCGGGCCCAGATTTTGACGCCCGGCCTTGCTTCGATGAAGATTTTATTGATAAATAGTGTATTGTTAGTTTGCTAACAAACAATCCGATTTTCTATTGATTACTGAAACAAAGACATCACAAGAAAGGTTAAATTAAAGTTAATGTTTCAAATCTCTAGCTTCGCCTTTCGTATCCTCAGAAACGTTTTGACTCACGGTGCATATACATTCCCATTACAAAATGTAAAACAAAAATTGCAGAAAAATTTACACCATCGTATGTGTTCACGAAGTTGTTTCACGAAAAACTTACATCTTTTTGCGGTCTGTATAAAAAAATTGGTGCTAAAATAAACATTTTCACAAGACATTTTTAATCTGTTTTTTACAAAAGCCACAAGAAAACTCGATTTTTCGTGAAACTACATTATGAACACATAGATAGTGAAGATATATCTAAGAAATTTTATTTCAATTTCAAAATATGTTTCTTAAATACCATGTGCATATGCACCCGAGTGCCAAACGGTTTCACCCGATATTTTTTTATACTTCTTGCAAAAAAGGTAAATACTAAACAAAGCGGCTAGAGGTACGCTCCCCCATCGGTCCGGACGTGCTGTCCAGACGCCCCAAAGTAGACAGAATTTGGGAATGTCCGTACACATTTTGCCACCGCAGCTAGAGATGCTCTTAGTAACCAAACATGTGTGTTATACTCTTTATATAATGTCATGTACAATTATGCCAGAGGCCAGATGAATGATGAATTAGTGGATACCACATCAGAAAAGCAGGGAGGATGATGCAGCTGCAATGGCGTTTGACGATTCCGTGATCCCGCCATATGATCGCTCGTCGCTAGGATTGAGGCGGCAAATCATGTCCAACCAAGTCCATTTTTCCTATAGCTCAACTGACATATATGTCATGGCAGATGGAACTTGCGGCAGCTGAGAGATCATGGTGCACAAAACTACTATGGCGACGAAATGGAGGCCAAAATTCAGTCCAGAGCAGCTTTCATCTTGCGAACCGGTGCTGGTTTTGGCACGCCATCGAGCAACGGCCGTGTGAAGGAGTCGTGATTGAAGGTCCACTTGGAACTCGACCACATGGAGACCCCGCTGTTCTCCGTATCCACAAAGCTCAGCGCGCTCGGTGACTTCCGGATGGCGGATTTAAACCCGGCGAGAAACGAGCCGTTGCTCTTTGCGGAGGGATCAGGGCTGCTCGTGTCTGTACTTAGACGGATGTTGGAAATCGGCCTTGGCAAGAAACTCTTGATCATCTTGATTGAGTCTGACAGAAGGTCGTCCGTTGTATCAGCTTCCACTTTCTGTCGTCGGCGTATGGAACCATCTTGCTTTTCTTTGGTCACACTATTTGTTGGCGAAAAACCATTTGCTGTGCCTTCCGAATTCTGGTTTCTGCCTGTGCTTTGCCTACTGCCTGGTGGAGAAGAGGAATCGAGCAATGTGCGTTGGGAGCTTCCCTTGCTGTACAAGGACAGCTCAGTACTGCAATCCATGTCACCACTTGTTTGAGAACTCAGGCCGTAGTAGCTCTGCAAGGTGCTCATTGCAAGCGAGGACCGCTGGTTACTAGAATTGGACGAATCTAATGAGTCCACAACGTCCCTGTTCTGCTCATGGTTCGGAGTCCATGCTCTGGAAAAAGAAAGAGCACAGTGAATAAGCTTAACAAGTGTGCTCAAGTACGACTATAGTCATAAAAACGCCTTTGGTATGAAGAACAAAGACTATCATATTTATGTATCATCTACCAACCTAAATGGTCAAAATGCGGGTGAAAATGTCCTGATGTAACAGCAAGAAATTCGAGACAAAAAAAATGTGAAAACCAATGTAATTGTCTTTCACCAAAATGAGCGGCATCACTACATGAAAGTAGTTTGATGTAACCAAAGTTAACAACAGTTGAACTTCTGGGCTGTAAGTTATAGAATGGAACAAAACTCAAGGAACAGACATGAGGAAATATTTACCTCTTTGGTCGTTGGCTGGAGCCGTTCAGCCTGACGGACGATGGCATGGGCGTTCCTGGCAGAGGTATGAGCAATGTCTTGTGTGCGTACATTTGGCTGTCACTGACAAGACCATTCGCCCTCTTAATGTCAGGTATCTACACGCAAATTGGAGATATTAACACGGCAATCATACTAACAAAGTTCATAGTACAACTCTCAGAAGATAGCTAGTATAACAACTCCAGCTAGCAAGCTACTACTAGATCAATATGATCTCCTTCAGCGAGTCGCTGGTCGCACTCGTGAACTAAAGCACGGCACATGATGTCAAAGATCAGTGTTTTGCAACATGCATGAACGGCGGAGAATTATGGAGTGGAGCAAGACAATGGCCAAAGCTAGCACTAGCCGCAAACTAGGGAAGATATTGGTCACTTCTGGATCTTTGTGCAGGGTATGGCCACGCTGCCTCGAGAGACAAGCTCCATATCCTATTTTTCGTACTTTTTTTTTGACCTTTGCTAGTCTGAATAATTAGCTCGTAAACTATTTCACACAGATCACAAAACTCGGCAGCCATGAGGGAAAGAGTGGGATTACCTCGACGCCGTACTTGATGGCGATGCCGGCGAGCGTGTCCATCCTGGACACCTCATGCTCGAGGAAGCCCTCGTCCACCGCCGAGCAGCACGACGCCGGCGGCGGCGGCGAGGACGGCGGCGACACCAGAAGCATCCCACCGCCCCCGCCGAACTCGTCGGACAGAGGGTGCGAGATCCCCATCGCGACCGGCCAAAATCCCCTGCCGCCGGTGGCGCCAAATCGCACGCACGCAGGATGCAGATCCCGGCGTACGGCGCGCGATTCCCGGACCGTAACTCCGCCGGGAGGGCTTCGCGCCTTCCGGGGGAATGCGGAGCGGTTGGTCAGGCCGCCGGGGTAGGGGTGGGTGGGCAGGTGGCCTTTGCTTGTCGGCAGAGGAGGAAGAGGAAGATGAACGCAAAGGCGCACACCGGCCGGTCGACGCAAAGATTCGATTTTTATTTTTCTGTTCTGTTCGTTTCAGTTAGGCGGCTTGTGGAGCCACGTGGCCGTCGTGTTCCACACTTCCACGGTCCACACTTCTCACCAGCTCCCTTCATCTTCCACGTGTACGGCTGTCACCAGAAACAAAGGAAAAGAATCAATTTTTCTGTGAAATAAAAATCAAGAACAATGGCTAGGTCGGCAGGGTCAACAAGAGAAGCACCGACGCAGCCACATAAATGATTGACTAATCTCTTGCACAGTTAATGATTAGTACACCCATGCATGTGTTTTCTGGCGGTGCTTGCTTGCTTGAGGTAAAGATGTCAACTCACCAAGAATAATACTGTACTATAATCTACTCGAGTGAGTCCAACACCTTTCAAAGTTCAAGCAGCTGCCGGGCTCTAAATCGTGTACAGCCGTGCAATGTTCAGTTTGGTAAAATAAGCCCCAAATGATAATTGACCACTTCGGTTGAGGGTAATTTGTGGGTCTTATTTGGCAGGCATAAATTAGCATGTACTCCTCCGTTTTTTAATATAAAACGTTTAAGATTTTGTACGCAAACTTTCGTCACGTTACGAAATCTTTGGGGTTTCCAAAAATAACCCTTCACTCGCTCGCGCAGACGCGCATACTCGCTCTTGTTCCCCACCACTCTCTCTCTATCGTTCGCCTCGTCCTCTCCCTCTTGCTCCCCGTCGCCGCCCTGTCCCTCCGTCTCCCCTCATCGGTGCCTTCTTCCTCCCCCTCGGCCACATTCCTCTGTTCTCCTCTCTCTCTCTCTCGTCGGTGCCTGAGCCGGTCGATCTCGTCGCAGCCACAACTTAGTGGGCGAGGTAAAAGTTCTATTTTTCTTGCCGTATCACATATCTGTGGGCAGCGGTGACGTATCTTAGGTCGACCGTGATGGATCTGTTGGCGGCGGTGCTTGATCTGCTCCCCGACGGCGGCGTGGAGAAGATGGCGGCCACGGCTCCTGCGCTAAACGGCGGCGCTCGGGGCCGTCTCCCTGCTTCTACTCCTCCTCGTCCACTCTGGCGGCGGCGTGTGGCTCTGGTAATTCCCCCGGTCGCTCGCTCCCTACCTTGCTATGACGCAATTCCGGCGGCGCGCGGTTACTTTTTTCCTTTTGCGGCGTCGCTCGAGTCCGTGCTGTTAAAATTATTTCCCCTGCTTCTTCTGATTTTCCACCGTTCATGCGTTTTTGATTCCGGGCGTTGCTCTGTTTCCAGGTCCGAGAGCGCATCCGCGGCGATGACGGTGAAGGTGCGGCTGAGCATGGTGGTGGTGCACTGGCTTGGTCGTGGCAATTTCGGCGACTGCACCTGGACCAGCGGGAGCCGGGAGGACACCGGAGCCGGCTGCACATTCATCTTCTCCGTGCAGAACGAAATTCTATAGCAAGAACAAAATTCAATGGGTTTGCAATTTTTGTTAGACTAATTAGCAAGAACAAAATTCTATAGTGCATTGGAGTAGTGCTAGCACTATTGTTTGCTTGCAGTACAATATTTGAACACAAATTTCAAATACTCATTTAAATAAATTAATTAAATAAATTCTGGGAATATGCAGCTAAATCAACTCATTTAAATAAACTCATTGATGTTGCAGACTATATGGTCTATGTGCCTTCTCACAGAGCTGTAATAGGAGCAAACCTGAACTAACTGTATCTCACACATGAACCAATTCTTGTAATAATCACGACCAACCTGTAGCGGTACTCTTGGCCATTTAGCATGCACTAATTCATCCGAAGACTAGCATGACTAACTTAGCTTAACTTTTCAGATGTCCTCCAGTGGGTGAAGCTGTAGTTGTTGCTTCTCCTGACAGAGTGGGCAAGGATAACACATGCGGGTATGTGGCAGACAACAACATCTCTAAGCTATGTGAAGGTAGCAGGTCGATTGAAAAGAACAAGAGGCATTCAAGTGAAGCTGCATCTGAAGTTTCCAAAAGTCTTGTTTTTGGTTTACATGAAACTTCAGAGACAAGAGTTAACCAATGTTTAGTGCCATTGTCATAGGTATGTCTTCCACTGTGCATTTCATTTGATCAGTGTTGATGCCACCATTTTTACTCTATGCAAAATGAAACCTTAGGAACATATTTGCGAGTTCTTGGTAGATTTAAATGGCATCTAGTGCAGGATTCTATGTAATGTTGCAATACTTATTTCTTTGCCCTACATGTTACTGGTTGAGTCCAGGTAACATCCGCTGCTTGTAGAGTAGACTGATTCAGGTTAACCAACAGAAATACCAAAAGATAATACTGATGGGTTGGAGGAGGAGGGTTCACGGCCGGCTCTACCCTGCCACAGAGCACATCAAGTTTCTCCTGTGAGCTCAGATGCTATGTCTACCGAACCCATCAGACCCTGCCACAACCGCCCATGCGTGGACGCGTGTGGACGCAACCTCCGGTCCACATATGGCGAACCCAGGTTTTGGCAAAGACCGGGTCTAATTTATAATGGAAAAAAAACTATAAAAATATATTACCTTTGAACCTCCTCCCAATAAAATAATATGTTATCTATAGCGCACTAGAAATGCATAAATGATGTTTTGGCGTGAAACATAAGTTCAATATGTAACCAAATGACTAAGAAAAAGCACAAAAGTAGTGTGATGGTATAATCGCATACAGAGGACACATTTATATTACCTAAATAACGAAGCTTTGCTTTGAATCTACACTAACATTTCCTCATCAATCATAGGCGAAGAACCAGAGCCTACAAAAACAAGAAAAACTAATCATAAATAGTATGGATGAAACTACACAATGGCGAAAATCGATGACAAATTATAAGCAACCTTCCCTACTCCATGTAACACAACGCTTTAGTCAAGTACGTACACCACAAATGGATCATTGGCTTAAACACGTGACAAATAAGAGTAAATTTTTATTAGGAAAAGATAGCATAAATAGTTACCACGAATTAATTTTGAGTACCTGAACAATGAAGACCACATTGATCAGGATGAGAAGGTCTTAGACCTCGGTGTCCACTCCATCTTCTATAGCCTTGCAATCAGACCGACTAAAATCGTTTAATCTCCTATTTCAGCAATTGAGAATTTGTAATGAGAAGAAACAATTAAACTTGAGTTTGAGACATTCAGGAGAAGACGATTTACCTAGAGGATAGAACTCGATCTAGGGTCTGCTAGGACACGGGCGAGTAGAAGGCTACCCGGCATGCACGGATCGGGTTGCCCCCAGCGTGCGCAATGGCAGAGTTAGAGTGACTCTGTGAGAGTCGCGCTACAGCTGTGGAACGGAGGCTGCGGCGCTCCGGCTCAGTTAAGAGATCGAGCAGGTTTGCGGTGGCGGCTGCGGCGCGGCCGCATCGCGAGCAACTCAAGTCCTCGAGAGAATATCGTGCGGCCGTTGCTGATGCGAACTAGTGCATTCCTGACTCTGTACGGGATTAGTGCTCTTCGTCATAGCTGGGCCTTTGCAGTATATAGCCCTGGTCATCCTGGACCAATGCACCGGGCTGGGCTCTTTGGTTTCAAAATTTTGCTGCACCACGCGGAAGGTCAGTCGCGGAAATAGACTAGCGAGGTGACGCCGCGCGGAAGGTCATCGACTTCGCTTATTTGCTGCACCACCGGAGCTCTACGATGCGTTGAACAGAGAAAATGGTGAGAGAAAAAGGTGAGGGAGATTAGTGGTCAAAGATAGATAGTTTGTTATTCGTAAGAACAATTACTTTTGTGCAACGTGTGTGCGTTTGCGAGCCTGTCTTTTGTGAGAAAAAAATATCAATTTCAGTTAAAGATCATGTGTGTCCGCCATTTTAGTAAACAATACATTAATACACACGAGATAATTTATTATCCGTCAAATTAGCATTTCAATATCTCTACTATATAATATTGATAAGCGACCGTGGTGGTGGTACGTCGTGATCATTTTGCACTTTAGTCCCTCCATTATGTTGAAAACAACCCGCAGTCCTTTTACTTACCGGTTCGTTTTTGTCAACGCAGAGAGAGGAGACGAGGAGGACCTCCACGACCGATCTGGATCCGCCGCCGACCAGGTCTACGGGCCGCCCCTGTGCCGCCGACCAGGAGGACATCCGCCGCGCCCCTGTGCCCCACGTCCCCGGCCGCCGAGCAGAAGGTCCTATGTGACGCCTCTGTGCGTCGGGTCCGGCGCGGACCTTCCTCCGCGTGCGGATGGAGCTCGCCGCCGTCAGCTCGCTTATGGTGGCCGGCTCCCAGAGGATCCCTGGTGTCCCTCGGCGTCGACCGCGGCGCGCCTCTCCAGCTCCCACACCGGCGACGCATGCCTCCGCCCCGGATACCCGGCGCCTCCGCGGCTGGGCACGATGTGTCGCCTACTCGCCTATTCGTCCGTGCCAACAACTGCTTCCCCTGAATCCCCGATTTCCCGTGCCCACAACGGCAGTACATAGTCACCGCCGACGGCCACCTGCACCCTGCTCAGCGAGCACCATTTACTGCACACCTGTGTTCCGTCATGTACGATGGTCAGTTAGCTTCTCTATGCTAGGAAATGCCAGTTAGCTTCTCTAATTGTAGCCCACTTCTGTTCCGTTTCTCTCTCTGAACTGAATATGGTCTCACTTGTTCAAAGCTGAATGTTCTATTTCGTAGGTTATTTTTAGAGCAAGATTCATGGTTGAATGGTGTCCAAGCAAGCGTGTCAAAAAATGTAAATAGTCTGTGCAGGCAAAGATACACTATATTGTTCCTGATTTGCGTGTTTGTTTGGTTTAGGTAGTTTTTTCACCTGTCAACGTTGTTGGTTTTGTTGATTTTCATTGCTTCTTAGATAGATGAGTGCACTGGATTTAATTCGTAAGATAGACATCTGGCAGAATTAGAGTCATAACCAGTACAATTAGATGGAGAATAGAGTGGATATATAGCACTGTTTTCCCCGCCTAAATCTTTGTCATTTCTGGCCTTCTAGATTTGCTATTAAAGGGTAAAGAGATTAATCCAGAACAGGAGAGTCCCGAGCTTGAGAGATGATAAGTGCGATGTACTTAAGAAAAGAGTGTGTATAAGATGGGTCTCTCTAGCGCTCAATCGATTGAGAATTAGCTTAGTTCTCAATCGCATGACGTCATCAATTCCAGTTGCAAGTCAAGTTGCAACTCATGATTAGCACGAATCACGAAGCAAATCAAACGGTCCGGAACAGTTGCAAGTCCACTTGCAACTCAGTTGAATGAGAATTAACTTAGTTCTCATTCACATGACGTCATCAAATCCCAGTTGCATGTTGACTTGCAACTGATGCACGAATCACGAAGCAAATCAAATGGTCCAAATCAGTTGCAAGTCTACTTGCAACTGATGACGTCATGCGATTGAGAACTAAGCTAATTCTCAATCGATTGACAATTAACAAAACCGGTATAAGATACATTAGCAGCCAGGGAAACAGAAGGTTTGATTGACTTGCGTGAGCTGATGACGATTTAGTTCTTGAAACCACGAAGAATAAATGATTTTCTGCACTTCATTCTAGAGAAATATATGGCTAGAAACCGTCCATCATCTAATAAATTGTTGTTCATTACTTAATTCTCCAGACAGGCACAACAGGAAGCAACCGATAGATAGTCTCATCCTTAGCGGTCATGATTTTTCTCCCGTTGCAACGCACGGGCAGTTTGCTAGCATGATTAACTTAGAAACAGCAAATAAGCGCGGTCCTGAGATCTCAGAGCTATTTCAAACATTTTCTCAACTCACAACTGGTTTGCCAAGCGATTAACCCTTGATCGCAGCCGCTTCCGCCGGAAAGCAGCTTTGCCACCACAGTCAGCCCACTGATGCAACCAATGGATGGATCTAAATCCCCTCTAACTCGGAGGGCCGCCCGGTTTTACCGACAGTACTGCAGCTTGCAACACTGACTTTTTAAAATGATTTTGTCTGAAAATGATACTCACATGTTTGCCCAGTCTTTCTGAAGTTTCTAGCTCCACCACGGGCTGTAGCCCAACCAAACAGAGCCTAAACAACCATTGCTTGTGACTCTTCCACCAGATCCGAGAGGAGGGGTCTGGCTGTCTTCTTCGCTCCACCATAAGCCCCAGCGAAGAGCATGCAATTTTCAAGGTTACCCATGATTCTCGAAGCCCTAGACAGTGTTTCCACGAATTTCTGATCCTTGAAGTGCGTGATGTACAGGCTGCGCCGCATCATGGTAACAGCAATCTGGCCGCAGAGCTTCACAATTCGCAGGCTGTTAGCTGTGGCCTGACAGTTCTCCTCTACCATAATCTTGAGGTTCGCCACAAAATCACCTTCTCCTGGAGCCCCTAGAGCCACATCATCGAAGTCATCTGCACTGATCAGTTTGTTACATATCGCCAAAGTAAGGGATAAAAGCGCTTCATGGAATTTCATCATAGTAGTATGCTCCTCATCTGTTTGATTGGGTGACTTGATTGGGCCTTTGTGTTCTGAAAGTTGTTTTTCTTCATCGTTCCTCTCCAAAGAAACTCCATGGTTGTCTTCATAGTTTAGCCGCCCCGATGGCTCTGGTCGGGGTTCTTTTTTAGTGGTTAGTATTTCTGTGAGGACCTGCAGTAATAAGGTAACATAGCTAAATTCACTTGACACATGAAACTAGTGACGGCCCAGACAATTCAGTTAATATGTTTTAAGTGTATGGTTTTAGTTTCTAATTTTTGATGTGTCAATGACTGTGTTGTGCTAGCTTAGATATTTGAATTGCATAAATGGACTTGTATGGTTACCTTTGGCAGCAAGGTGTTCTTCACATGATCGAAGTCCATTGTATGGTGAGTAATTAAATTCACCAAATTCTTAGCATCCAGTATTTCAGTCAGACGATCAACAAGGTAACTATGTTTGCTCGTTATAAAGGCAGAGCCACTTCCTGTATCGGACATACATTCTATCTTGCATAATCTTGACAGTGTTTTCCCGGCCATAAATTTAAGATTTTCATCTTCCCCTTCATCATCAGCAAGGAAGATCTGCATCTGCTTCTTGATTAGATTCTCTTTTGTTTCCGTGGTGAGGTTGGTGGATGAATCAGAAGTCAATTCTGCGAGGATCGCCATGGCTAGCATCTGCATTTGTTTTCCAGCTTTGTTTCCCTGACCGAGAATCCACTCCAGGTTGCTCACTGCCTGCTTGCTAGAACAGATATCATGGGCCAAACTTTTGCCAGTCACCTCCGGTGAACGAATGAGCATGTGCACCACTTTGAGCGATCCGTTCACTACATCGGCCCATGAACTTATGCCGATATCTTGGATTAGTGTGTTGGAATACAAGGGTGCCATAATCTTGTGAAGGAGATAAGGGGTGCCGCATATGTCGCTGCAGTTATGTTGGTCGGATGCAAGCCTCTCAAGTATTATCAGACCTTGCAGAATCAACTCATTCCAACCATTTCCTTCGGTCTCGTTGATGGAGCTGCTGCACCCTACACCCTGCTGATCATCACTGGCTTGATTGTTTCTGTTTTTTTCTCCGTGTTGCTCTAGCATTTTTACATGAGAAGTCTGTCTTTCTTCACGGGTAGGCCGTTCCAACCTACTTTGAGGTGACTGATGGCTGGTTTCTCGTTGGTTGTTCCAATATGGCATGGTAGTATCTACTCCCTCTGTTTATTATTACAAGACGTTTTAGATAGTACTATCTAGATGTAGGTGCATGTGCATGTTGATGAACCTACATACTAAAAATAGACTAGGTACAAACTAGAGTGAGTGAACCTAGAAAAGAGCTACAACGTCTTATAAAAAAGAACGGAGGGAGTAGGAGAGAAGAAATGCACCTTATTGCCCCAGGGAACTGGGTTAGATCGATATCCCGGGCAAGATGAGCCAAGATCCTGGCCGCGAGCTCCCTTATTTCTCTGTCGCTGCTCCTCCACCTCAGCGTATCGATGAGCTTCTGAATCTTTCGCCGCGAGGGGAGGAGCAGTGATCTTACATCCACCCCCTGCTTGATGAACATGTCCAGCATCCTTGCTCCGGAAAGGTAGTATTGTGACGATTCAGAGCCCAGCAAGTCGACAGAGAAGTCGACCAGGTTAGTACCTTTGACGGATGAAGGGTTGAGCACGCATTTTGCTCGGGTGTCCGCGAAGTAATGTTTAATTGCTCCTCTAACCCACTTCTTTGGAAACTTGCATACTCGACAGAGTGAAGTTACAACGTGTTTGGCCCGAGAGTTAACCCGCCAAAGTATAATTGTGAGTGCACTTTGGCAGAGAACAAGAGAATAGAATATGTCTAGTGCCGGCATCAAGTTTGCTTGGGTGCCGTCTCTGTTGGTGTTGCTATAATCGCGTTGTGCCAGACGCCACAGTGAGAGACCGACACAAAGGAATGGCTTGAGCTCATAGATTATCGTTACTACTTCAAGGACGGTAATGAGAAGATTTAAGACTATCCCAGAAATATTAGAGTGTGCTGTCATCGGTAGCATGTTAATCTTGGGCATTCTCTGGTCGTCTGCAACATCGAAGATCCTGCGAGCCAGTGCAATTGACGAATAGTCAGGGCACCTCAATGACAATTAATATCCTGACATAGTATCGTATAACAATATACAGTAGTATAATTTTAGGTTTTCGAAAGAGGATATCTCAACCTTTGTATCGATTTATCCACACGACCATATATTAATCATTAATACAACAACCAACAAAGTCGACCCAAAATAAAAATCAGATGTCCTCTGCATCGCGAGAGTAACTCCACCAAACAACCACTGAATCTATGGCAAATAACTGAAACAAAACTAAAAGTGCATAAACTTCTAGTCAAAACCTTCAAAAAGAAAACACCACACATGCGCCACTGATGAGGATTCCAAAAATTGGTCAATCTTGTGTTTTCATCCCCAAAATCGAGATTCGAGTCACCACCTTCATTAAGGGCAAGACGAATGCACGTGCTGACATAAACTAATCAGAGATATTGTGTTTCCACCGGAGTCACATGCTCGTCGTTGAAGACACATCTATAATAATCACTTTTCCAGCTACCGACACGTCGCTAGCAGGATACAGCTTGGAGAAGACACCGGAAGACGTGGACGTCCGAAACCGCCTCACCTACGGTCATTATCACACAACCTTTGGACCAGCAGCAACATGCATGAAGAACAGAAATGCATGTGTGTTTGGTGATACCAGAAGGCAATTCACGACAGTGCAGCTCGCTACACGAGTCCCTGGATGTGCTGAAACTATGGCTGATGGCACGAAGAGGCACCCGGAGAAATAGAAGCGTAGGGGCAGTAGTAGTAACAGGTGTTGGAGTACAACTTAGCGAGTAGTAGCAGTAGGTCTTTCCCTAGTTGGTGTAAAGGTGTTCTCTGCCCGGACTGCTCACAGATGCGGGTATGATCTTGTAATTAACCCTCTGCCTTCTATTAAATTAAGGTATGCATTCACGTACTCTCTTAAAAAAAATGCATGACTTGACACCTTCGGACATAGCACCCATGGGCCGCATGCATGACTTGACACCTCTTCATGAGACGCCGTGCGTAAGCATCAAGCATGACTTGACTCCCCCGAAAAAAACGTCGTACCTAGCACCTGCCAAGCCGGATGGAACCCGACCAAGAGGTTGTGGGGTTGTTCGATATCGCCAGCGGCTTCAAAAGGCCATCACCATCTCGAGACCCATCCATGAGGTCTTCCACATGACCACACAGGCAGTCGCCATAGAAGATCCAAGGCCGCCACCCAATTGTCAAACAATTGTGTTGCGATTTTGACATCAAAGAGCAGATCACGTCCATATATATATCATCTCTTGACTGACTAGTCTACAACGCAGCCACGCAGCAGCAGCGTCGGGCAGGCGCCATCACCCGTCGCATATCCCTATAGACCACACTCTGAAGGCTCGTTGGCGCTAAGAACTTAGCCGGGTTAGCACCGACTGACACCTCACGCTGCATTGGCAACTTGACGACCACTGAAGAGTCCCGAAGCCTCTGCACCAACGTCCTTGTTCTGCCACATATGGCCGACTTCCAAGGTCGTCGGTGCTCTCTAGGATAGAGATCTCCATTCGCGAGGACCTGACGAGTAGACAAGAACCCCCCCCCCCCCCCATTCATTGGATGGGGCTTTGCTCGCCGACATTGTTTGACGGTCGACCGAGATTTAGAAGAGAGGAGGGGCGACAACGACGATGGCTAGGGTTTCGCCCGAGCCGCCCCTTGGAGCAACACGGATGCGATGCCTAACTTTCAAATTTTTTCCGGAAGGTATTAATCTCAGCCTATGTTGTTTCGACGAAGCTCGTCCCAAGCCCGAATAAAATAGGAGGTATTAATCTCAGATGCAAGTACCCTCGAGTTAGACTCGACAGGCAGAGTCGATGGATGTGTCCGTGATCCTTAATTATAATGCTTTGAGCCTTGTATATTCACATGCATCGTTGAATATGTGACTCAATTGTGGAACTATATGTTTTATAAGATACTTATTCAAATTGTCCCTAGTCAACAGAGTTTTGTGTAAGCAACTTAAATCTGACTAGTGTGTTAAGTCGACTGATGACCCAGTTCCACTTAGCATGGGCATAGAGATGTTGACTCAACACATGGACTGGACTAAAAGAGTTTAGCGAGTCAGACTAACCCACATGAGGCGCTACGAGCAAGTTGTAATTTGCGGAACAAATGAATGTGTATGATACATTCTTAGACCCGAGGTCTTCGTATGATCCGAGTTGTGGATCGAACCAGCTATAGGTTTTGCCAAGCACTATGTAACATGATAGTTACAAAGGCGGAACTCACGACGACTTGTAAAGCAACTTGCATGACCTAGTTGGCCCAAATACGGCTTGAATACGAGTTGGTGGAGCTTGATTGAAGGGGGTGTCGAAAAGGTCCCGAGCTGGACCCGACTGAAGCGCCTCAGGAGGGGTCTTAGGCACCTCATCGATGAAGGAGTTAAGATGCGTGGAGGATCTAAGGCGTGGCTGCGATAGATGTGGCGACATAGGGATGACAAAGCGGATAAAGTTGACAGGGAAAACCACATGCGTTGGAGGCAGCTGATGAGCGTGTAAAAGAAGAGGCAGGGTGTCTGGACGGCATCAGGGCGGTTCCCGCTGGTGGCGGAAGGAGGCGATGACAGTGCGCTCACAATCTCTAGCTAGGTTATGTTTGTCGTCAGAACCCTAAGTGAATCTTGAGCGGTGCTCCGAATAGAGGGTCCGGGAAGTGTGCCAGACAACAAGTGCTACTGGGAGCACCGACATACGTTGCCGCTCTGTTGGTAGCGTCTCCCCCCACCGACGGCTCCCAATAGATTTTTCCAAACTTTTACGAATATTGAAACTAAACTTCCCCAACAAAATTTAAACTAAACCACAACCCATGTCGTTGGATGCTGGATGTGGGGAAGTTGGATGCTCCTAGTGCACAGCACATGTCGTTCCACGTCGTCGGAATCGTCATCGTCGAAGACAACGGCGACGGCCTTGAGGAACCTGCATAGCTCTCAAGGAACTTTCATGCCTCTAGGTTGCCGCCCTTGCCAGGGTGTGGTGGGGTTTGATCTAGTGACGGCGGAGGGAAGGGTTGATGGCCACCTGCATTCTCCCACTCCGGCTTTGACCAGTCGTCGACGTTGTCCTCATCCTATGCCGGTACTGGTGCTTCGGCAGGTTCGTATGCCAGAGCCGGTGTCGGTGCCGATGTTGTGGTAAAGGGAAGCTCGTCGTCATCGTCGTCGGAGTCCAGCTCGTCGTCCGACGTGAACCACTCCCTAGGTGCCGACCGCATACAGGTAGGGAGGAAGAATATGCTGTCGTGCGCCTCGTACTCATGGTCCACCATGGCGTGCCAGTAAAGCGCCATGAGGGAGTAGAAGGGGTCGACCCGCCGTCCCCACGGCATTTCCATCCACTCCCGCATGTTGTAGTTGAGACGCGCCTGCCCGCCAAGCCGCGACACCACCGACACGTTGACGATGTTCGTCACCCACCCGTCCGGTAGCTGGCCGACCGGCACCGAGATGTTGTGCCAGAGTACCAGAGGTGGTGCCACGCCTCATCGACCGTCATCAAAGTTGGTGGCGCGCGGGAGTACCTGGCCTCATCGGGTTCGTACGACGACAGAGGGTATGCCGGAGCTTGTGGCAGTGGTGGTGTGGGCGCCTGCTCTGGCGGCGCATGAGGAAGGCCGCCTCTCGCGCATCATCTCGTGGTGCCACGCCTCGCCCATCTTCCGCTCCTCGTGCAGTAGGCCGCATTGCTTGCGACGCTCGTCTGCCACACATTAACGCCAACGCATTAATGTCGCTACTCATGAACGTGCGCACCGGCTCATCTACCAAGCATTAACGGCGATGACTCATTAGCCACGCATTGACGCTTCTTCCTAGTGCCAGGCCGGCAACACTCATGGTTGGACTATCGGAGGACGCCGTGCAGGGGGGCGAAGGCGTCGTGGTGGTTGATCTGTCCAACGGTGGCGTTTAGGGAGAAGTGGTGTGGAGAGGAGTGGTGGGAGTGGAAGACTCGGTCAAATGCATATGGGTGGGGAAAGTAGGTGCGCCGGGTGGAGTGATGGGAGAATCTTGCATGTGGTTCATATGTCAGATGATTAGCAATAGTTTCTGAGGGGGTTGCATTAATTGGAGCATCTCCATCGGCGCACCCAATAGTGCTCCCAATAGTTCTATTGGGTGTGCGGCACAAAATCGGCCCTCGGTGGCGATCCCAATAGCCTAAAAGTTGCCGAGAACCCCGATTCACGCCCTGCTTCTAGGGAGGCAAGCAGACGAGCCGGCAAACCGCGGAAACTCCGCCCCGTCGGATCCTTACGGGCAGGACCGTCTTGTCAGCGACACGCACTGGTCTATTTCACTTTCCCCTCCCTCCAATTCATTTTCGTTCTCCAGCCAGTTGGCTCCCCTGCCCACCTCCTTCCCGCCTTTCCCACCTTGGGCGTTCCATGTCCGCCGTCGATGTCTCCCCTCAAGCGCAATCGTGGAGCTGCTCGCGGCGGCGCTGAATGTCGAGGTACTGCTCGAGGTGACAGTGCTCGCAGTGGCACCGACGGTTATGTCGTCCCTTGCAAATCCCGCGCACGGTCGACGAATATGTTGGATGTAGCGTGGGCGGAGGAGCAGCAACATCGACATCGGCCACCATCGACAGGAAACGACGGCGCATGAGTGCGGTGGGTAGGCAGAAGCAGCTCGATCTCGTGACCGCATCGCTTGTGTTCACCGGTGGTGGCACGTGACGCAAGTAAAGGGAGCACCAACGCGTTGAGGACGCATCGCCGTCGAACCCAGCGTACTTCGATGGCGGTGGCGCCACTCCATGTTCAGGGCCACGGATCTCGCCAGGGTTCAGTGAGAGCGGCCGCTCCAAGTCGCCGAACATCTGCAGAGGGGACAGCCATGACCAAGCGTCGATGGGAGTGTCCATGACAGTGCCGACAACAATGATGGGAATGGTGCCCACATGTTTGATGGAATGCCGACCGGAGCGGATGACGATATGGTATGAAATGAACGCCCTTTCCATAATTCATCTTGTGTTCGTGACATGAAACCGACGTGCGCGTCCTTCTTTGCAATATTGCAATAGATTGACTGTTCGAAAGTATTGTGTGGCGTGATCAGTGATGGCACGGTGAAGAACGGCGCTCCGGAAGAGCAAGAACAATAAGAGGAAGAGGAAGGGGACAAAGAGGAAGAGGAGGGCGACAGTGAGTTGGAGGAGGGCGACGGTGAGGGGGAGGATGGTGAGGCCGACACAGAGGTCGACGTGCACGACGTCGAGATCAGGACGGTACGCAAGGCGAGGAAGAAAGGCACTAAAGGCAAGATGTGGAAGACCAAGGAGGACGAGTGCCTATGCGACGCATGGAAGCTTGTGACAAACAACTCCATCGTCGGCGCCAACCAAACCTAGAATAATTATTGGAAGAGGTTTGAAGAGCAATTCCACAAGACGATGATATATGGTGACTATACGAAGGTGACAATGGATCTCAACTGGAATGTCATGTCGGATAGGTGGAGGACCATCCAAGCCGAATGCAACAAGTTTCACGTGACCTTGAGGAAATCAAGAGAAGGAAGGTGAGTGGCAAGACGGTGAAAGATGAGTTGCAAGACGCGCTAAGGTTCTATCGAGAGAACAACAAGCACAAAGACTTCAAGTTCATGCATTGCTTTGTGAATCTTGAAAACAACAAGAAGTGGGAGCAAACCCGAATCGATCCGTGTGCCGAATGACCCGACGTTCTCCGCGTCGGAGGGACGCCCTGTTGGAAACAATTAACCAAGTCCGTCAAGAACAATGCATCATGGCGGCATCCGTCCAAGCGTCCATTGACAAGTGACTTGCCAAAGTCACAACCATGTCAAAGGAAAATGCAAGCTCGTTCGCGACAGCTGGTTGTCTTTGATGAGCAAGCATGATGAGAAGCTCGCCATAGAGAAGGAGAAGGTCATCGTCGAGAAGGAGAGGCTCACCGTCTAGACGGAGAAGGCGCATGCATCCATCATGCAAGCCGCGTGGCAATAATCTAGGCGATGTCGGAGGCGTCACAGTTTGTAGTCCGGAAGATGAAGGACTCCAAGATCTTGACCGCGGACCTCTCTGCCTACACACCGCCGGTGAGGTATTGGTTTGTGCTCTCTCAGCAGCGCATCTTGCATGATATGGTTCTTCTGCCGCCGGAGCCAACGCCAATGGCCACGGCGGGGGAGCCAACGACGAGCACGATGCCCTCCGAGCGGAGCCAACGCCAATCCCTGGCTGGAAGACGCCGAGACACATGAGAAGCCAGAGTAGGTGATGACGATCAATTGATTCCCATGCATTCAACGTTTTGTAATATGATCATCGCACCTGCCGATGCTTTTGGGTGTGAACTTGACCGGCGCTATTCAAACTTGACCATCTCGTTGTTTTTATTTGAATTTGATCAAAAAATTATTAGGAGTCATCTATTAGGAGCGACCGGTGGGGCAAGCCGCTCCTAATAGGGTGGTAACATGTGTTGGCGCTCCTAATAGTATATGTCCGACATCGTTGCCGCATGCTATATTGGACATACCGGTGGAGATGCTCTTAGTATGGTCTGATCAGATTGAACCTGTGTGAGGCAAGTAGCCAAGTAGGCATGCGCACCCCCCTTGAACACCGGATCATTTCCGTTAGTCCAGAACATAGTAGAAGACCATGTTCAATAGTTTAGACATGTAGTGGTTGTAGAATTCCGCCATCTCATCTATGGATGTAATCACGTCGTATGGTAGGTTGTCTTCTAGGTGTAACTGTGTATAGAAGAGAAATATGTGTACAATATTAATAGGATCGCATGCACCGCACTGTACTCCATTGCTCTGTACATGTGCTCATCTCAAAGAAGAGTACTTTGGGCTGGCAAGGAGAGAGCGAATGAGGGGCAATGCTTCGTGGCATGGGACAGAGTTTGCAAGCCAAAGGAATTCAGAGGCCTTGGAGTCAAGGACATGCGGCTACAGGGGCTGGCTTTGCGGGTGCGCTGGGAATGGCTCAAGCGCACTGGCTCAAGCGGCCTTGGCAAGGTCTCCCAATGTTGCGCGACAAGGATGCCACAGCCGTGTTCGACAGCCTGGCGCAGATTCAGGTGGGCGGCACCAGCACCCTCTTTTGGACTAACCAATGGATTCAGGGGCGTGCGACGATGGATTTTGCGCCAGGGCTTTCGATGATAGTCAGCAAGCGCGCTAGAAACCGGCGAACAGTGGCAGAGGGTCTCACGGATAACAATTGGCTGCGCGATGTGCCGGGAACACTTGCCTACCGGGGTGCACGCGAGTGCCTTGCGCTGTGGGCGGCGATTCAGGACGTCAACAGAGAGGTGAACAGCCGAATGTTTTTAGCTGGCCGTGGTCTCGCTCTGGTGCCTACACAGCCAGCTCGACCTATGGCATGCCGATGCATGGGCAAGTAGACTTCCCGATGGCAGGAGCAATCTGGCCGAGTGGCGCATCGCCAAAGAGCAATCTTATGGCTAGCTATTCAGAAGCGAATTTGGACTTCTGGTCGTGGGTTAGGCACAGCCTACAGCCGACCACCTCCCCATGCTTCATCTGGCTGCAAGAAGAAGACACTGCGGACCACATTCTGATGCAGTGCGTCCTGGCGAGAGAGGTGTGGTTCATTTGCAAGCAGGAGTTGGTGCTAATCTTTGATCCACCTTTGCAATACAGCACGCTCCAAACCTGGTGGTCAGTGGAGAGAACAAGGTTCAGAGAAAAGGAGAGGAAGTGGTTCGATGCTTTGGTCTGCACGACTTGCCATGCTCCCTGAAAAAACAGAAACGCGTGGTGCTTCCACAACACAAGGCAACAGCTCCCGCCTGACAGATCGGCGATGCGTGTGTTAGATGAGTTTAGGTTGTTATGTGTGTTGGGGAGGGAGAGATAAGGAGTCACCAACCATGCTGCGAGAGAGTAGCCCTAGGTTTTTTCCCGGAGAGGTTTTACCTTAGGCGTTTGCAGTTTGCTGTTCACGCCTTTCTTGTACATATACTCTGCCTTCTATACAATTATGGTAGGCATTCGCGTACTCTCTAAAAAAAGAATAGGGAGTTTCTGTGATTGAACGAGTAAAGCAGCAGGATGCTACCTCCGATGCTAAATACAAGCACTAGCCATACGGTTGTGGCCTTGGTGTCTGAATGAAAATCATGCAACGGACTGAGCTGTCCAACGCGATTCGTAACAGCCAGAGAATATGAGCTATATCAGAGGAGGACCAATTGTTATCAGCGGAGAATGACGATGGAACAAAGGAGATGCTGGCAAACAGGCAAAGAGGGTTATTGCGCCCCTGGCCGGAATGCCGGTAGAGGATGTCGGAGGAGATGTTGGGCAAGAGTCGCGGCAGACGGCGGCTAATCACCACGGGCCACGGCGACGATAGACAGGAGCAACGGCGGCGTGCAGAGGCGCAGAGCGACATGGAAAGGGGATGGAAGGACTCTCTCTCTCTTTACTCTTTATTTACTGGCTGGATGTCCCAGCCGGCTCAGGAACCAATCGAGCCAAGACTCGAGCCCATCGAGCCGTTAGCCCGACTATGCGAAAAAGTTTCAGAGGCAAGCCGAGCCAGGCACTGCTCGAGTTTTGACGTGCCTGTACGAGCCGGCTCGGCTCGATTCCTCCCCAAGACCCCAACGAAGGTAATTTCTTTAGGTAATTATAAAACGAAATTACTTCACAAGAACCTATTGTCGAGAACAGCTCAGGTATCCGCATGAATAATATGTGTAGATTTAAGCGAGATCAGAATATCAGATAAAAACATACAAGGTTTGAGGTTGGAAAATAGAGGTTTGGATGGATGGACTGAAAACAGAGGTTCGAGGTTACTGACCTGGCTGCCTGTATCATGCTGATGGTTGTGAGGCACCAAAATTCCTTCTTCCCCAGCGTGCTGACGAAACAACCCAGGAGGACTACCGTCGACCATGTAAGAGCCAGATAGCCCAAGCCCGTCACAGCCATCAAAAGGTACGCCCGACAGAGCACATGAAAGTTCAGTGACTCCTCTTCCGGCCACAACACTCTCTGTCGCTTGTTCGTCCCAGTCGGATCTGCATAAGAGAACAATTTTTATCAGTAAACACCTTGTCATTTCTACACAGTCCCAGCGACCATATAACGGCAAGCGCTGCCACCCTAATAAGTTGTTTAAACCTCTTATCCACCCCCATTCAGCTAGTTGCCAAAAATATTGGCAATGCTTATGGGCGGATATAAAGTAGAACCTATCTGGATGATCGACCATATAGAACTAGCAAAGTGGCACTCGAAGAATAAGTGTTTGATAGTTTCGTCCTTGTGACAGAAAACACACTTTTTACTTCCATGCCAGTTGCGTTTCGCAAGGTTGTCTTTAGTAAGAATAACCTCTCGACGAAGATACCACGCAAATACTTTGTTTTTTAGTGGGATCTTCATCTTCCAGATTTTCTTATTATTGTCAACCGGCACGTCTGGTTGGATTAGCGCTGTATACATGGAGTCCATAGTGAATTTACCACTCTTGTGTAAATTCCAGCGAAACTCATCGGTCCCTTGTGTCAAATTGACAGCATCTAGACGCTGCAGCAACTCGTGTCAAGCTACTAGTTTAGGCCCAATAAGATCTCTTCTGAACGTCAAATTTGGGGGATTATCCACCAAAACTTGAGCAAGCGTATCACTCTTGTGGCGTCCAAGGACTATGTTGTATAAGGCTGGATATTGTTTCCGGAGCGAGTTGTTTCCCAACCACTTGTCCTCCCAGAACCTTATCTCCGAACCATCCTTGATAGAGAAAGTGCCATATGGGAAGAAGAATTTCTTCGTCGCCATTAGGCCAGCCCAAAAATGTGAATCACCAGGTTTCCATGATACCTGTGATACCGCACGTGAGCCAACATACTTTCTCCTAAGAAGCGTCTGCCACACCCCTTTTTCAGTCAGTAGCTTAAACAACCACTTACCAAGAAGGGATATATTCTTGACCTCAAGGTCATGAATCCCGAGACCACCGTGATCTTTAGGGCGGCACACAACATCCCATTTGGCTAGCCGATATTTCTTTTTTTCGTTATCCCCTTGCCAAAAGAATCTAGATCAAAAATAATCTAATCGATGCAAGACTCCTTTCGGTAACTGGAAGAATGATATCATATACAGAACCATATTGGTTAGGACTGAATTTATGAGAACCATCCACCCAGGGATAGTATCTTTCCTTTCCAGCTACTTAATCTTTTTTTTAGTCTCTCCTCGACGTGTTTCCATTGAGCAATCATTAGCCTCCTAAAATGAATTGAGATGCCTAGATAGTTTATAGGAAACTGGCCAAGTCCGCAGCCAAAAAGCTCAGTGTACTGGGTGGCCTCGTCCTGGGCGTCACCGAAACAAAACAATTCACTTTTATGGAAGTTAATCTTTAGCCCGGAAAGTTGCTCGAACGCTGATAATATTAATTTCAGGTTTCTTGTCTTTTCCATATCATGTTCCATAAAAAGAATTGTATCGTCCGCGTATTAATTGAAGAATGGACAATCTGCCATTCACTAGATGCGGTACCACTCCTTCAATTTGCCCATCCACTTTCGCGCGCTCAATGATTATGGCTAACATATCAGCGACTATATTAAATAATATAGGTGATAATGGGTCGCCTTGCCTTAATCCCTTTTTCGTTTGGAAGTATCTACCAACGTCATCATTAACTTTGATGGCGACACTTCCTCCGGAAACGAAATTATGTATCATAGTACGCCACTAATCTGAAAACCCTTTCACCCTGAGTGTTTATTGGAGAAAAGACCACTTGATTTATCATAAGCCTTTTCGAAGTCTATCTTCAAAATTACCCCGTTTAGTTTTTCCAATGCATCTCATGCAGTGGCAGCTCCAGGAACTGAAGCCTGGGTATTCCACCCAATTTTTTTGTTTTGCTCTAAATGTAGTATATGAACCGAATTTTTTTTTGCTGCTGTCTGATTTGGTGTGGACATTTCATCAGTTTTTCTTGTCTTTGCAACCTTTTCCCACATTGTAAATATGCTACTACCAGGAATCCCCTGTTTCTTTATCTACGTTACAAGAAATCAAGTAAAACAGAAATTAGATCTTGCATCTAGTCAAGTAGTAGTTAAGAAAACAAACTGGCGAATTAATACACAAAAATTGGGGGGCGAGGCTTGCCGTACCTTGTGCGATGTTGCGCTCAGCCGAAGAGGAGGGACGCGGGCGGGCAGGGGGCGGGGCCGGGGCGCCACGAGCTTGGGCGCGCGGGCCGACAGGGCCGTCGGCGTCGCCTGTCCCTGGCTGCATCGGCCGGCTGGCGGCGGGCGGTGCAATCCCCTGGGGCGGCGGCGCTTCTTCTCTGCGTCTCCAGGTCGAGCAGGGTCGTGCGTCTGTGCGTCGTGTGCGAGTCGTTCGCGTGCGTGCTGAGTCTGTCAGCCTGAGCGAGAAACTTTCTTACTGGGCTGGGCCCAATATGTATACATATTTTTTTGCTGCAAAATCTTGGGTATTCCAGGGAATACAGGGGCATACCCCTGGCGCCGCCCCTGATCTCATGGACAGTTTCATGTAGGATCACTACACCATCCAGGATATTGCGACGTTGCATAAAAGTCGTCTGAGTTTGTTTCACAACATGATCAGCCACCGATTTAAGCCTAATAGTTGCGGTTTTTGTGAAAATTTTAAAGCTAATGCTTAGAAGGCAGATTGGTCTATATTGTTGAATCCTTTCTGCTTCATTAACTTTAGGCAGCAAAATTATCTCACAGAAATTGAGGCGAAATAGCTCGAGTTGTCCAGCATGCAAAGCATGAAACATCTCGAGCAAGTCCGGTTGGATTATGTCCCAAAAGGTTTGATAAAACTCAGCTGGAAAACCATCCGGACCCGGTGCTTTGTTGTGTTCCATTTGGAAAACCGCCTTCTTTACCTCCTCCATAGAGTAAGGCGCTGTAAGATGAGCGTTTTCCTGATCGAAAACTTGCGGTATGTCATCTATTTGGGATTCATCTAGCGAGAAATTATCTGCATCTGGCTCCCCAAACAAATTCTTGTAATAATTTGTGATATATGTTTTGAGTTGCTCATGACCTTCAATCGTACCCTCATCTTGAGTGAGGGAATGAATGAGTTTCTTTCTGTGTCTGCCATTAGCTAGACTATGAAAGTATCTCGTGTTCGAATCCCCTTCCAAGATAAATTGAGCTTTTGATCTTTGGTGCCATTTGAGTTCCTCTTCACGAAGGAGGCGTGCCATCTCCGCATTAGATAGATTTTTTAATTCAATCTCGTGAGGGGATAGTGGTCTCACTTCAGCAAAACCTTCGAGGTCATCAATTATGGCTGACAATCGAAGCTTTTCCTTTTTTAGTTGACCTACCATATGTTTAGCCCATCCACTCAGGTGTTTGTGCATCGCGCGAATTTTATTGTTCCACCTTTGGAATGGATTAAAACCAGGTACAGGCCGTTCCCACACCAATTTAACCATATCAGAAAACCCTCCCTGTGTAACCAACCCAATTCAAATTTGAACTGGCGTTTACAGTGTGGGTTAGGTGTTCCCGTGGTTAGAAGTATGGGAGCATGATCTGACAATGCCTCAATACGTTCGAGAGCCCGCACTGTGACCATTGGGAATTTGGCTTCCCAATCTGAGTCCATCAGTACGCGGTCCAACTTCTCGTATGTCGGTTCTAGGAGGCTATTAGCCCAGGTGAACTGCCTCCCAACCATTGATACCTCTCTTAAATCAAGACTGTCAATGACAGCATTGAATAAAACAGGCCAACGGGTGTCAAATCTAACTCTACTCTTCTCATGTGGGAACCTTAGTAAGTTGAAATCGCCACCTATAATTATAGGATATGGATTGTCTTTTACCAGGTTTACAATCTCACGGAGAAAAGCAGTTTTATGCTCATCTTGGGCTGCTCCATACACGGCGACAAGACTCCATGTAAAATTGTCGGCTTTGTTGCGGATATGGAACTTAATATGAAATTCCCCTTCCGAACTAGCCAACACATTCATGGTTTCTTTTCTGACGCCTAGTAGTATGCCCCCAGATCTACCATGTGGTGGACGTGACTTCCAAGTGAATTCTACACCACCAGATAGGCGGTTCAGTAGGCCCGCGGAAAAATCATGTTTCCCAGTTTCGGAGATTCCCACAAAATCCAATTTATGATCCCGAATAGAATCCGCAATACGAGCATGTTTAGCCAAGTCACCAAAACCTCTGCTATTCTCAAATATGCCATTCATCGGGAAACAATTTTCAGGTGTGTTAATCTTTGCCTTTTTGCGTGGCGTTTTATCTTTATTTTTTTTCAGAGAGTCTGCTTTGGACTTGCGGCCAGACGCTTTCAGGTCATTTAATGAGCTGAGCATCGTCTCATCTAAGCCACCCTCTGATACATCACCCACTAGATGTGAGAGGAGCTGGACATCAATTGTGTCATGTTGCTCCTCCTCATCCATGTGAGGAGTACTCGATTTACACGAGTCTTTTGGGATGACTATTAATCGGTCAAATTCCAATTTCCTCAGTGCGTTAGTCGACATCGTAACAGTTGAGACATTACTACCCAAAGATACTCCTACTCTACACAATTTAGCTGAAATGCTTGAATTTGAGAAAGCGAGAAAAGACTTGGGTGTTGTGTTCATACCAACGGTGTCGAGATTCTGTTCAGCCTTGCGCCGCATCGCCTTCATCAAGGAGCCTTCATCCGTGCCGGATGTCCCGTCCGCCGCGACGGTATGCCTCCCGCTTCTCCTTACCAGAGTCGACACCGGGGGACATGGTTGGAGTAGAACCCCCTCCCAGCATCGACTCGCCAGACGGCTCCTTCGACGAGATGAGGTCGCCCACGTGCTGGTCAGCGCTCCCCTGCGGCACGTGAACAGCAGAAGGTGATGTCGGCTGCTGCTCACGTACAGGGGTGATCGCCGGCACCTGCACAACACCCTTCGCCGCAGCGTCCTCCAGCGCATGTTGCGTCGCAGCGACGCTGTAGCCCGGTCCGGCATGCTGTGCAGGCGAGACCTGGCCCAGCTGGTCACGCTGCGGTCCAGTCGACTGCTGGCCCAACCCGTCCATCCCCCGGCGGAGGGACGAACCGGTCGCCGCGGGCGGCAGATAGCCGGTCAACTCCAGTGGCCCAGCTCCATTGTCCAGCAGACCAGGCGGACCAGAGAGGGAGCTCTGCCGTGTGCAGTCCGCCGCCCTGGGCGTGTCGAGCAAGCCACCGCCATGGGTCGCGAGCCAGCCAGGCTGGGGCAGTGGCGTTGCTTCCCAGAGCTCCCAAGCACGCAAGGTGACGATCCTGCAGCAGGTGAAGTAGAAATTCCCACCACGATCTCTTTTCCTCTTGGACTTTGGGGGCTTGGATTAAACGGTGTAACTGCGATGCCATGGAGCACATCCGATGACCCAAGCAGCCCAAGAGATGACCCCCCCGGCCCCGCAACATTAGCTTGAGTCATGTGGGTGTCTCCATCCACGGTCGTCGGGGGTTCAGTCGATTGTGTCTCATCATGGTCTTTTTCCTCCATCCCTCTAGCATCATCATCCTTCTCATTCCGCTTCCAGATGAAGGGTACAAAATCCGGCTCGGCGACATAGTCAGCCGCCTCCTTGCTGAACCGAAAAGAGTACCCTTTTAGTATCACAAAGGCATCGGATTTAACAACCCTTGTCTCAAACAAGTTGGGGTTGCGAATAGCCACCAGAATCCTGACCACGTTGTGCCGCCGGAGAGCCAGAAGGTCCACATCCATGGTTTTGCCAATGAGAGTACCCACTGCCCACAGTCCCAGAAAGTGACGAACCGAGTTTGGTACCCCAGCCACATGTACCCAAGTTGGTGTCAACTCCGCCGTGGGTAAGACCTCCTCCAGTTTCCAGGTGTCCTCACTCCCAATACCTGCCGTACCCGCATACGACTTCGGCACCCTCAGGATGGGGCAATGGATAGTCGGGTGCACCACCTTGTCACAAAAGTAGCACCCCGACTTAAAGATCTAGGCTATTTAATGTTAAGTACACCAACCACTTCACTTGCACCAGGTATTATTAACCAACCAAACATGATTCTATACAGAGATAGGAATTGCCCTGCTTCACGTCTGGTTTCAATATTGGCTCTCTTGTTTTCCTGTAAAAGCTACAAGTTATCTGGATGCTATAAACTGGCTCACATTTTATATTTAATTGTCCACAAAACAAACTTTCTTGTTCAAATAGAACACTAATTAACCAAGACAAAGTTTAATGCTCCTATATAGTGGGAATTTGTTACTGCCTACATAATTCAAGTGCATAATTAGCAGACTGGAAGGCCTATTGGATCATTGGATGGCCATAAAAGTGACTTCATATATATTTGATGATCTGTCCACAAGAAATACTCTTGTTCAAAATTCCAGTACAAAGTCAGAGTGCTGCTACTACTGAGCATGCAATTGGTAGTAGCTACTCACTCGAGCGACAAGATTAACCCAGTTGCTATTTGTTTCGCTAATGGATCAAGTACACCAGAAACTCTAATCTATCCACTTACTTCTAATAAGGCAGAATCAACCATAGAAATAACAAAATCTGATTTTATCGGAAAATTCAAACGATCGGACGGATGGGTTGGCACAAGTAGAAGAGACTAAAGGTACTAAAGGGAGGGAGGGAACAAGATTATTTAGTGATGAGTGTATGGTCCAATTTGACATCCAAAAGTGGGTAAAGACATAATTCAAACTAGCAAGCGCGTCGTGTATTTATTTTTAAAGGTAAACAAACTGCAAAAGAAGATACCTCTCTCTTGCTTGGCGCAGGCATCCTTGATCATCTCGTTGTACTCATCGGTCCTGTCCAATCCGTCAGGATAGGCCAGCATACACCGCCGCTCCTGCTCTGTAAAGTCTGCGAAATAGCTCACTTCTGGAAAATACCCCTCCTGGACAGACCGGGGATGCGATTCGATCCACTCGACTGTGGCCTTGAACAATTGGAACCGCATAGCCTTCTCTTCCTCATCTCGGTATGTCTTGTTGTTCTTCACGATCCAACGCTCAAACCTCACCTCCATGTCCGGTTTATTGAACTCGATGACCTTGTAGTAGGTCACCTCCTTGATGGCCGCAATCACCTTGCCAGCTACACAAGACAGGTATGAGGCGGTGGTTCCTAACATGAAACGGAGCTAAGGAAGACGAGGAATCTACCTGACTCAGCTGCAGCACCTGTGCCTTTCTTGAAAGACTGAACTGCCATCGCCCCACCAGCACCAGCCAACGCAGCCACGGCAAAAACGGTAGCATTAAGGGCGAGATCCCTCTGTACGTATCGATCGGGGTGAGGGAGGAGCCTGGAGTTGTAGATCTTTGTTGTAGAACAAAGAGGGTAGAGTCTCACCAAGGAGGGGGCCTGGAACGCGCGCGGCGAGAACCTCCGCCGCGTGAGGAGGGAACCGAGGGCCCGCCGGAACATGATCGCCTCTTCCTTTTCGCTCGTCTCCGGCCGCCGCCGCGGCGCCGCCTCACGTATTCTAGGGCTTCGCTGCCGATGGGCACGGCTTCGAGATTAAGGGCAAGGCGTGACGAAAGGGCGCGCCGTACTGCTTGCGCAGTTGCGCTTCGTTCCTTCCTATTAGTTCCTACCAGTGTACGTGCATGTGTGTTGGTACGATGCATTTTCTATTTCCCTTTTGACATTTTTTTATACGCCAACTGTTATTCTCTGCAAGCATGCGGGCGTCACGATCCCTTGGACTTTTTTTTTTTGAGAACCTACGATCCCTTGGACTTGATGATCATGATATCAATCTCAAACAAAAAGGTAGGACCATATATGCTACGAGTAGCTGATAGCTCTACTCGGAACTGCTTCTGTTGCCGCATGGATTTGCAGCGCGTGCGTGAGATCACGATCAGATCATGGGACGTGGAGTTGTTCATGTCATACGTGTTACTTATATTCGGTAACTACAGATTAGAGACAGACAATGATAGGAAAACAGGCCGTCCTTCCTTATCACCGGCGGCACAAGTGGCGATGTTTGCGGCGGCAGTTTTAGTCGCTTTCAGAGCTATGTCGGTCGTCAGATCACCCCGGCACCTGCTCCTACGGATGTCCGTCGGCACAGCAGGGCAGGTGACTGAGGCACCGGTATGGAGGCCATCGACCCCTCCTCCCTTGTCGTCCTCTCCTCTCGGGGTCATGTTACTCAAGAGTCAGGACTGATGCTACTCCTTCCAATCCGACTACGACATCTCTTTGTAACAATGAGAGGCACTGCATGCCTCGCTGCAGGTCCTTGTAACAACGATAGGCACTGGACATGGAAACCCTTGTCCCATTCCTTGCACTTCTCTTAAAGCTGGACTGAAGAGTCAAGGTTTTGAATTTCGGCCGGAAAAATAAAAAATTTGGCGAAATCCGGCCATTTTTGTTCAGGACCGGTAGATATGTTAACCGGTCAAATTATTTTGGACCAGTTTGAATTTTTGGCCCGACCCAGCCTACGGCCCAACTAGCAATACCCATCTGTGACATAAAACGTCCGAACAGAAGGTCCCCCACGTCTCATGTTTGTGCGGCGGCGCCTTCCACCGATGTGCCGCCTCCTTTAGAGCACACCGGCCCTCTGGCTACAGCTTCATGGCGCTAGCCACGACGAGCGCGGCCACAGCGCGGCGGCCACAACTTGGAACTAATCCATCTGTGATAGCCTACACTTGTCCTACA
This sequence comes from Poa pratensis, assembly GCA_947311845.1. Lineage (NCBI taxonomy): Eukaryota > Viridiplantae > Streptophyta > Magnoliopsida > Poales > Poaceae > Poa > Poa pratensis. The sequence continues at coordinate 10,324,902 of CAMZMU010000086.1, forward strand.
CCCGCAGTTTCGAACTACACATTAAACCATACATGACCTCAAACTAATCAGTCTCCATAGACCATAGCTGATCCCCCAGTAATTAATTGAGTACATTCTGATTTTAATGCATAGTTCCTCCGTTTTTAAATATAAGATATTTTAGTCTTTGTCCACATTCATGTATATACAAATGTATCTAGCCGTGTTTTAATGTGTATGTTCACTCGCTTTAGTATGCATCTAGACAACATATGCAACATCTAAAACATCTTATATTAAAAAACGGAGTGAGTACATGCCAATGCTATATATATATATATATATACGTGTCGTCTACATACCCAAAATGTACTGTATTCTATCTTGGTGCCCGGGCACCAGGGAGTATTTGTTAATTTACCTATATATATATATATAGCTGTCAGCTATTTTACAACCGGTTGTAGATTAATGATCTACAATCGAAGTTGTACTGCCCTTTTGTTCTAGGTGTACTGCTCATATGATCGCGAAGTTCAGGTGATTTTTCTTCTGTTTATCGGTGATTGCGGGTTCGATTGATGTGTTTTAAAACGTGTAGAGATGAATTAAAGGCTCGCGATGGTTCGCGTAGTTGCCAATGACTTTAACTCGATCCGGCGGACACCCGCGCCGTCATCCACCTTCTTCCGCGGCGCCTATTCCCCCGCCCCTCACCCGTGCTCCTCCCCAGCGGCGACCGCTGCTCCCTCAACCCTGGCGCGCCCCCGTGCTGCCCACCGGAGGTAGAGGCCGAGCTGCCCTCCCGCGTCACCCGCGCGCTTCCACGGCGCTCCCAAGCACCACTGCCTCCCCCTACCTAGGACGCAGCTCTGTGGTCCGCCGCCGCCGGGATCGGACGACCTGTGCTCGTCGGTACTGGGCTTGGACAAGGTCTGCACCAGAGCCATCGGGAATCCTCCACGCTCGGAACAGAAGTCTCCTTCAGCGGCCGCCCGCCACCAAGCTGCACGGCTCCTGCCTGTCTCTTCCTCCGCCCTTTTTCTGAACTTCCTTAGCGCGAAGCACTGCGCTGCTACAGGTGGACGAGGTCGAACTAGAGCAGCACCTTTGCAGATGGATGAGCGCCGGCGTGGACTTTTGCCGCTCTGTTTTTGTCACTGTGAAGTAAGCTGCACCGGCGGCCGCCCGACGAGCTCTGGCCGCACCACCTTCCCGCACTTGCTGAACTGCCACTAGCCGTAGTGGGGACGATAGCGGATGCGCCAGTGCTCAGCGACGTTCTCTCCTGGCGCTCCTCTGAACTCTGTAGTGGCGCTCACAGGCAGCTGCACGCGCGCGCTGCCGATGTAGCTCCGCACATTCGCATCTGCTCCTGCTGTTAGAGTTTGCTTCGATGGTTGAATGCTTGGGCAAAGAACAGAGAAAGGATAAGGATATAGCACGTGACGTGAGTGGTGAAAAAAATTCACCTGTATTAGAGTAATAATAATCATTTGCTTCTGAAGATAGTACCGTGCTAGTTATGTGTTTTCTGAAGAAAGCATAGAGCCATAGACTGCACTTTGTGTACTGCTGATGTTTATTTATCCTGAATCTAATTAACCTCAAGAAAATAGATGCAGTTTACTGATGAGTACATTTAGTTTTATCAGAAAGTACATTTATTTATAGGGAACTTCATCGATTCGGGGTACATGAGAAATGTCTTCTGTTGAAAAATTTCTTGAGGTTAATTAATAACGAAACTCCTGCTAGTGCCTCTTGCCCATCGTTGGCAGCACACTGCCCGGAACAATTCGTGGAATTTGCAGTACAGTGTTCGCGCGACAGTAGTACAATGCTCGTGCACGGAGCAGTACAGGCAGCAGCAGTTATTCATTATACTTGATTTCTAAATGGATTTTTTTAGGAATTAAAGCTTGGTCAAACCTTTTTTTACATGTTTAATAAATTATTTGGCTACCCATCTGACCTCCGAATCGGGTGATTCTTGTTGCGTTGGAAAGATACAGTCATTGGCTATTTAAGAAAAATAGGAAAATAAAATAAAAATATACATATAGCGGAAGTACGACTATTATTCACTCAAATAAGTTCATTTTTCATGTGTACTTCCCGAAAGTATAAAATGTACTTCCAAGTTTATTTATTTGTACTTCTAGGCGGGATATTTACTCTTTCGTTCAACTTCCTGGTGAGATGTGAAATTCACAAACGAAATACTTGGACTTCCCTGAAAACACACTTGAACTTCTCGGTTGATGCATGTGTACTGCCGACTGTATATTTTTGCAATTAGTGTTCAGTAAATCAACGATAACATAATTGACGAGTTTAGCATTTTAATTTGTCATGAAATGCACTACTTATTATAATTAAACTCATATTACACCATATGAATCATTTGCTACTGACATTTGAGGCGTATAAAACTCAAATCGACGAGATTACCATGATATATTTCCGCCCCGGAGAACAGAGTACTTGAACTTCTCTCGACACACACCTGAACTTCTCTTTTGACTCGTGTGTACTGCCGACGTAGTTTTCATGATTAGTGTTTACTAAAACAGCGATAATTTTCTCATACGATTTTCGTTTCAGCTCTATGACCACTCAAAATGCTCATATTGAAAAGATGCATCTATTAAATTTACGAAAATCTAAAAATCAATTTTTAAGTGGGTTTTTTGCGGTCAAAGTTCGGTCAAACCTATTTGACTCGTTTGATAAATTATTTGACAACCCATCCGACCTCGGAATTGAGTGATTCTTATTGCGTCGAAAAGATGAAGTCAGTGGCTATCTACCAAAACTGAAAATGAAAACTAAAATATATGTATAATAGAATTGCGAGTATTATTCACTAAAACATGTTCATACATCACTTGTACTTCCCAGAAGTGAGTTATGTACTTCTCAAATTACTTATGTGTACTTCTAGGCGGGATATTTTACGGTTTCACTAAACCTCCCGGTGGTATGTGAAATTCCCTAACAAAATACCTGGTCTTCCCTAGAAACGTACTTGAACTTCTCTCGACACATACCTGGACTTCTCTATTAATTCGATTGTACTGCCCAAATAGTTTTCGTAATTAGTGTTTAGTAATTCAGCGATAACTGAATTAGTTTTCGTCATACGGTGTCCGTTCAGATATATGACCACTCAAAATGCTCAGACTGAAAAGACGCATCTATTAAAAATACCGGTTTTATCGAGGCTGAGGAGTCGTCGACATGTACTTCCCCCTTGTTCAACCTGTACTGCCATTGTAACCAATCATGTACTTCCCTCTTGTCTTTTAGTATATAAACACAATTTTTTATACGGAAGGCAGATTGACAATCTTGCAGCATCGGTGGCATTTGGACCGGCTCCGGGAAGCCCGACATAGAAAATGCACAGATGAATGACTACTTCCCATAAGTAAACAACTATAGTGCACACACTCGCATGAATGCATTCTCGTGCATGAACTTCCCAAATAAAAATCTTGCACTGCTTCGAACCAACAGTTGTACTGCCCTGAATTTGAAATTAAATTTATATTTATCGTTTCGTTAAACTTTCCGGTGGGATGTGAAATTCACAAACAAAATACTTATACTTTCCTAGAAACAGACATGAACTTCTATGTTGATTCGCTTGTACTGTCGATTGTTTCAACCCTGTACTGTCTTGTTTTGTGTCATCGTTTTGTTTTTCTAGAACAATATAACGGGCTCGGCTGAGTCGTCGTCGACGCGAAGGTAATAACAAGAAGTTTGATTTATTATTATTTTTAATATAATATTATGTCCTGTACATGTACTTCATGTGCTTAAAGTTTGTACTGTCTACGTTGGCAATACTGTACTGCCCTTTGTTTTGTGAGTCTAACTTGTGATTATTTTTTTGTGACTCCTGTTGGTTTTGTGCATCGCCCATATGTGAAGGTAACTAATTCACATGTTTTTTTTTCACCAATTAATGGAGAAATGTCTAACCCATGGTGCGTTAGCGATGGCGTTAGGGTTTGGAGGTTTCGTCGCCGTCAACGCGGACGGCGACGAAACTCCGAACCCTAACGCCACCGAGGCTGAGTCCGCCCGTACGCCGCGGAAGCGGCGACGGGCGACGAAGCCGAGCCGTTGGATCAACAAAATCCTGTAATGTGTATTTATTGTGACTTATGGTTGGGGGTGGGGGTGTAGTAATCCCAACTTATATATCTTTACATAGGAGAGATTTAAATCTAATTATTTTGTAGAATTGGGTTTATCGAGGCTGAGACGTCGTGCCGAACCCGTTATATTGTTCTAGCATGTTGACATTCATTATTTGTTTTAATATATTTTAGAACTAGTAGTGTTGTCATAGTTCGATTTATTATTATTTTTAATATAATATTATGTCATGTACATGTACTTCATGTGTTTAAAGTTTGTACTGTCTGCGTTGGCAATACTGTACTGCCCTTGTTTTGTGAGTCTAATATGAATATGTGTAGTGCCACATGTTTAAAATTGAACTGTCAAGATACCGCTACTGTACTGCCTCATGTGCACCTTTATCATGTCTCTTAACATTTTTCATGTGCATCAAAGTTAGCTTACGGCGACACATCAGCAGCTTCGCAACAAGGGCTGTTTGGTTCCCGGCCACATTTTGTCAAGCCAAACTTTGGTAGTAGCCACACTTGTGGCAAGTCATAATGTGTGGCAAAAGTAGTCTGTTTGGTTGGTGACTAAATTTTGGCGAAAAAAAAACAGTAGCAACTTTTTGGTTTGCTGCCAGAACTGTGTGGCAGAAAATTGTGGTAACTGTTTGGATTGCTCCCACAAGTTGATTAAACCATCCTATAGATGATAATATTGGTACGATTATTTATAATCGAAAACTGAAAGTGCAGCATTCAGTTCAGTAGTCCAAATCTCATTATAGAACTCGTACCATTCAGTCGTCACAAGTATACTGCCTGTGACTAGATAAACATCCTAACCTAAATAAACACAAGTGCAGTTTCGGCCTGGACATTTAGAAAATTAATCACAATTACCTATGTAAATAGAACACAAGATAGGTTTACTGATATCAAACATCGTTCAACAATATCACCACTTTTTTCTAATTAGGAAGAGAACAAAAATGATGTTCTTCTAGGCATCAAATCGTTGCCTGAAAAAATAACAATTTTACAATAGCTCGAACCAGTTTCCAATGGCTGCACACATCACGGAGGAAAATATCAGCACAACAAACCAATAGGAGCGCTGAGATTAAGAAATAGCTAGCTGGGCAGCTTGCTCACAACAAACCAATAGGAGTGTTGGGAGTAAGAAATAGCTAGCCGAGAGTAAGAAATAGCTAGCTGGGCAGCTTGCTACAGCGGCGACCGTCTTTGTGCGGGCGAATAACTGTTTCTCTCCGCGATACGCGTGCACGCGCTGTTTTCTTCGACAGCTCCACACATATAGGATACAATAGCAGCAGCTGCACACACACGCACATGGAGATTTAAAGAGCAGCAGCCGCAGGACGCCGGCTCGGTCCTTGAGGCACAACGAAGATGGGGAATTACAGGAAATAGGACCGTCCATATGAATTTGTGCATGTACTGCCTATGCTAGAACAGTAAACTTCAGATATAGACATACTGTACTGCCCGTGTAAGGTTGTCTCAAATGCTGCTGTGAAAATTTTAACACTATTTTCAGAATTAAACACTATTGTAGACAAAGAGAAATCAGAAAACTCATCAAATATGCATGGTTAATAGAATGCATAGCTTTATCCCCATCTAGAACAAACGAATCAGTAGAACAAATGAAAGCCAACTGGATCTTCTTGTGTAAATATGCAACACCAGTAGGAGAGAGCTGCGAGCCTTAACTACAGAGAAAAATCTAGGACATAAGGGCAGCAACGCTCGTTATGCCACTGGAGCCGATTCATACCTCTGCTGTAGTTGCAGACGCCAGTTTAGGGGACATGAGGAGAGCAACATACATACCTGTGTTGAGAGGTGAGAAGGTTGAGGCGGCTAAAACCGTCAGCCTGAGCCATAACAGGAGCATTTTTCCATTACCACATACTAATAGGAATGAATCCTCGTACACCGCAACACTCAAAGCTTGAGCCATCACATGTGTGCTTTACATACAGGATATCTGGCATACTTGACTACCACACTAATCACTAAAGAGTAAGCTGTTCTTTCTAAGTAATCAGGGTAGCAGTTATATATTTAATGACCAACCTTGACTTCAATTAAATCCATATGGTTGATGATGAAGCAAACTGCACACTGCTGAATGCAAGATGGAGTTGGCTTACCTGGTAAAGACCATAGCCCTTGTTGATCCATCATGGACGGCCATATGCTGTTTGGGCATTTAATCAAACATGTGGAAGTTGTATATGCCTGCAGTTTGATTGTTTCATCGGCAACAACATAGATACAAATAATCTAGTGACATGAACTCCAGCATGGTGAGCATCTCGGAAAAAAATTCAGTTCCTGTAGACAAAACAACAAACAGGTATAGTGCATCGAATTATAACTGAAAACTTAATTCTTTTGCATCAGAACATCACCTTTAAATTTGGCACGAGAAATCAAACACCATCAGATATATGCTCGTGTGCACGCGAAAGAGAGACCAGCAGCAGCACACGCAATAGCATCAACACAAATGGGAGAGACAGAGTAGCAACAGCATCGCGCGGCAGAACAGGATACATAGAGAGAGAGCACCAACATCAGCAATATCAGAGATTTGAAGGCAGCGTCGATCAGAAATCCCCTCTGCAAGATACAGAGCATCCAAAATATCAGAGATTGAAAGTACAACAGCTAGAGAGTAGGAAGTACAGCTGCGTAGGCTGGGCAGGCCAGTGGTTTTCGACGCAGGGAGAAACGCAGCCGGAGGAGGGGCGCCGGTCTGACAGACTGGAGAGCAGCGGCCGATGCCGTCGGACCTGCCGGGACCAGGGAGAAGGCGGCCTCAATTGCATGTCGTTGACTAGGCATTCCATCGAACAGTTGGTGGGCGTTGTGGGTGTGGAGGTTGTTGCTGCAGCAGGAACACCGGCCGGAGGAACCGTGACGATGGCAGAGGTAGTTGTGGTTGCTGCAGTAGAGAGGCCGCTCGGGAGTACGGCAGCTGTGGTGAACCTTGAACACGAATCCCTCGCCATGCCGTGGATCGGAGAGATCAGGGTCGTGGACGAAATGAGCCGTGAAGATGACGGCACCGCTGAGGTGCAGATCGGGGAGGTGGATGCGGCTGCTACATCGGTCAGTGAATCTACCTTCTCCCTCTGCTCACGATCTTCTGCTTGCTTAATTTGATATTTGAGTTGCCTTATCCTAGCTGTGCTCTCCTCGTGCATGAGCCGCAACATCTCCATATCAATGAGCCAACCAATCGCCGCCGGAGAGATACACGAGCCTGCTCTTCCGCCGGGATTTTACCACTGCAAGGAGATCTTGCAGCAACCGCGTAAGCCAGCAAACTTGTATCCGAATGTTTCTACCGCCGCCAAATCGCCGCCAGAGAACGCCGCCCCCGACGCCGCCTCACTCGCTCGCGCGGCCGAGTAGAAGGTGGTTACGATGGGTCGCTGCCATGGGGCGGGCCTCGCTCCCTCGCGCCGGCGTCCGCCGTCGCTCGCTCGCTCGGCCCGCCAGGAAGAAGCTCTCGTTCGATTGGTTTGGTCAGCGCTCCCCCGCGCCGGAGCAGAAGGTCCTCTTGGTGGGGATCCCGCCGTGGACGGGACGAGCTCCCTCGCGTCGGCGTGCCCGCCGCCGCTCGCTCGCTCGCCCCGATAGGTAGGAGGTGGTCGGGTCGGGGGTGGGTGGCAGGATTGGTTCGGATCGGGTCGGACCCGAGGCGCTCCGCGCCCTATATAGGAGACGCTGGTTTTTTTTTTTGCGAAACACAGTACAACGCAAGCGCTCATATACACGCGCACACACTCACCCCTATGAACGCACGCACGCACACCCTACCCCTATGAGCACCTCCGAGAGACTGAGCCGGCGGGTCGAGTCTTGAGATTGACGAAGTCACCACGGGCGCCTCGCTGTCGACGGGAACGTCGCCTCCCACTGAAGAATATTCCGCCTTAAATGAGAAACACCAGCGTCAAACCTGGGGTTTGAACTCTGGTGGGCTGGGGGTACAACCACCCACCTAACCATCTTGCCACAGGCAAGTTCTCATAGGAGACGCTGGTTGTAGATCCTTATTCTACAACCAATGGTATAATATACCTGCCCTATATATACTACTCCCTCCGTTCGGAAAAGGATGTCGCAAAAATGAACTATCTATAGTTCATTTTTGCGACATCCTTTTCCGAACGGAGGGAGTAGCAAATATGCCTGTGCGTTGCAACGGGATAGAATAAATCAACATCATGGAGGTTCCGGGTTAGATGGACACTTGGTACAAATGATGCATTTCTACTATGTTAGAGCCCGGTAATAACTGTAACTTACATATTTCCTGTTATAACGTGTAGTACTATCATGAATCTGTTTGAGACCTTGTAAGAGTATTTAAAAGTTTGCAATAATGGTTTGTTAATTCTTAGTTGTGTCTGCCCAGTAAGCAGTATTGCCTGTATATATTGCTATCGGTTGCCCTATACTAGACTTCTCCATATTGAAGTATAGACCTGCTAATTGTTAAAGCAGGACTACCAAGGTATGTAGCTTTTGCACGCGCTGGTCGTCTCCCCTCTCGTTTCACTGTAGCGGGAGGGCGATTTGTGAATCCACCGGGTCGATCCACCTCCGCGCCGTCGATCCGTCGGATCCCTCGCCCTCCGGCGGCCGCCTCGGCGGCGGGAGGGTGGGGGATCCCCGCCTCGCGTGTGTATATGTGGTAGGTTCTTCTGGGGCAGCCGGCGGCACCGTGGAGGAGGAGGTGTCGCGGGCGAGGTTTTTGTTGCAGGTGCTTCTCCTCTCCGGCGGCGGCGCTCGTGGAGCTCCGGGCCGGCGCGCCTGCTCCCCTGGCACCCGCGGATCGGTGGATCCGCGCCGTGCCTCGATCCACTGCCAGATCCAGCGACGGTCTCCGTCCTGGCGGTGGATTCGCTCGGAACCTGGAGCTCGCCGGGATCCACGGCTTCGTCCAGCGGCGGCTCCGAAGATGACTCCGGCAAGGAGGTGTAGATGGGACAGGGGGGCGCTCGCCCCGGCCGTTCATCGATTCAAGCTCCGCCGCGGCGCGGCGGGCGGGCACGGCGGCGTCTCTCATAGGGCAAAAGCATCCCTGACTGCGGCAAGAAGGAAGGTGGTCGTCTTCGTCTCCGACGCCGGCGAGGCCGGTGCTCCCGTTGCTTCTGGTTTCGTTTCCTCCCTCGTATTGTACGTCTTCTGTTCTTCCGTGTACTTTGTGTATGTGGTTGTTTTGGTGAATATATGAGGAAGTTGGATGTGTCAAAAAAAAAAAAAAAAAAAAAAAGACTACCAAGGTATATGGTCAACTAAGCAACCGGAAACAATGAATAACCTGGCAACATGGACGAAGCTGGTAAAATAGTCTGATGGGATCAGCTCAGTAGCACGAATGTCATCTTTACTAATAAACAATGATTATTACAAAATTAGTGAAGTATTTTCATAATCGTTGGTGTTAGCTGACACCATTGCCACACAAGCCGCTCCGTCTTGCCACTGGCAATATGTTTCTTAACAACATTATGAGATTGTAAAATGAAGTTGTCTATCAGACACATGCTCCGGTGGCCAGAAAACAAAATCACACCTCCTGAGTTCTTAACAATGGTGAAAAAGGTACAACCAGAAACGTCTTTTGTGTGGACATTTGTGCTGCCCTTGAACCGCCCAAGAAAACCTCCACACCTGCAGCCGAATCATTAACCTTAACCCACATGTGCAGATTGCTCAGCTGCAACTGTTTGGTCGAATTTCCGATTGGGTTCATCCTTTCCAAGCCAAGGGATCCAGAGTGAGCGATCTTGGTGGTGTGTGTATCATCAGTTAATATTCGGCTGTCATGGCTCATGGAGCACGAAAGATAGTTAAACCTTCAAGCCAAACTGGCGGACTGGAAGACGATATGGCAGGGGGAATCGGGCAGCGTGCGCCTCCATGGCAACGGGAAAATCCCCGATAACCCCCTAGTTCGCGCGCCTTCTATCATATGCCCCCTTGTGTCACTGACATGTGGGGCCCTCCCCGATAACCCCCCTAGTTTGCGCGCCTTCTATCATATGCCCCCCTTGTGTCACTGACATGTGGGGCCCCCCACATGTCAGTGACACAAGGGGGGCATATGATAGAAGTCGCGCGAACTAGGGGGGGTTATCATCAATTGCCCCGGCAACCATGGCAACCTAGCTGCACAGGATAGGACCAATCCTTGCATCCCAAAGACCAACGTGTATTTCCAGGAAAGCTTCAAATCGAGATTCGGTACCATAGATAGATCAGGGGTATCGTCTTCCTCCCAGCGACGTCGTCCCGGGCGCCACATAGGCCAGGGGGTCAACAGCGAGCGAAGCAGGACAACCAGATCGCCACGGGATCTCGTTCGGGGTTCATCAAGGGAGTGGACTGCAGGTTAATGCGCGAGCGTGCTGCCGGCGCGCAGCTGTATATAATCGAACAGGCGAAGCATCGGCCAGCGAAGAGTACCTGATCTAGAGAAGTGGAGGTCTTGCAACGGCGAAGCATGGGCAGAGCTCGCCGAGCAGGGATTGTCGGATGGAGCACGGGGGTGAGCGGAGCCGCGGAGGCCGTCTGGTCGGGGACCCTGCCGCCAATCTCGCCGTTGTCCGTCGCCTCGTCGACCTCCGGGACGGATTCGGTCGCCGCGGCCGCACACGCTCACGGGTCTGCCGCCATCGGCCGCTTCGTCCCAGGACGGCCGCCGCCGCTCCGATCGACTGTGTTGGTGGGGGATAGGATGAGGGGCTAAAATAAAAAAGTTTCAATTTTCTGGACTACGGGTTGACTCCCGGATTTTGTAGGGGCTTTTTTGCAAACTATCCCCGACGTACCACGGTCGTACCAAAAACGGACGAAAATTGGGAGGAAGAAACACTACTCGTATTATATAGTAGAGATATATATATGTAGGAGTCCTATTATATACTCCTGAGTGTACATACTCTCATATGCAATATACCTCACATATAAGGGTATAATACCTATTTCTAAGTTTTTATATATCTCATTAATTATTCTAAGATACTTCAAAACAGGAAGTATGAAAAAATTATCATCGGAGTACTCGGTTTTTTTCAATATACCATTTTTACGTACAGAAAAAGGAGTATATGTGCAAATAATACATAATATATAGATTCAAACGAAAAATTTCACATCACTCATTTCGGGGTATCTACTATTAAATAATGAAGTATATTAAAAATGATGAAGAGGTATATATACTTCAGCTATGTGGTATATTGAATGTGGGAGTACGTACGCCCAGGAGTACAGAACCATTTTTATATATAGGCAACGTATCCTGTGCATCCGGCCCCTACCGTGTATCCGTGTGTCCCTGCGTTTCCGGCCGAGCGATTAAATCATGCGGTTCACATTAGGCTGAACAAATATTTGCATTTAACCGCCCGCTCCATTACTTAACAATAGCCAATTATTTACAGAAAACCCCCCAAACGCTTTGATCCATGTTCCCCAAGGTCGAACGAAGGTAGAGAGATCAACGGCGACGCCGACGGTCACCGGCGAACACAACTTGGACCTCGGCGGCTAATCCGTGAGATGTTCCGCGCGGTGAGACGGTGACAAAACATCACATCTGAAGCGCCAGTGGCCTCCCGTCACAGCGATGGCTCATCCCATGGAATTGTCATGTTGAATAACTGTATCAGTGTCTATTCTCGTTCATGGCGATGCAGAGATCCTCCTTCGTGGGACCTGGGGCGCCTTTTAGGTCGTCACCTGCAGGCTTCTTCATCGCCTCCTCCGGCAGCAGTTCGCCGGCGGCGGGCGGTGGCGCAGAGGCTCTTCGAAACCCCGCGCCACCGGAGGGTCTTAGAGAGTATGTCCAAGGCGAAGACGGCCTTGGAGTCGCGCGAACAGAGGAACTTGAGGAAGGACTATAGACGCCCATGCCCGGCCAGGCGGCCATGGTCGCCTATGTTCACCGGCCGCCGCTAGGATCGCATCAGCGTGACTGCGTGGGCACGATCTAGTCCAGGATCAGGGGGTTTTCCAAAAATATAAATTCTGTTACCGGGTGGAGCCATCGTGAGCAGGTGTGTTTGTGGAAAAATAATGCAGACTAATCTAGCTCGTCAAATTAGATCGTTCGGCCGGAAACGCAGGGATACATGGATACACGATAGGGGCCGGATGCACAGGATATGTTGCCATATACATATATATATATATATATATAGGGCAGGACTAAACAGGAATCTGTCTTAAGAGTTCCTATTTAGCTTAAGCAGGAACTATGCCTAAATTGGGGACAGGACCCGAGCCGCACACAGTACCGAACCGTCTTCTTCACGAGGCAGTTCCCCACTGCTCGGGCCACCCCCGTCTTCTTCCCCGGGCGCCGCCCTCCAGCCACCTTCTACCGGGCGCCGCCCCTCCATCCCGCGTAGCCACGCCGCCTTCCACCTTCCGTCGGCGCGCCCCCGGCCACCTTCTTCCGGGCGGGGCCCTGCGCTGTGCGCCCCTGGCCACCTCGCGGCTCCCTCCACATCCTGCCGGCGGGGCGCGCCCCCGCCACCTCCTGCCGGCACGACACCCTCCACCTCCCACCACCTGCGGCGGCGCCCTTCCCCTCCACCACCGGCAGCGGCGCCGCCCCTCACCTCCCCCACCGGCGGCCGCGGCGCACTTCCTCTCCCCAACCGGCAGCCGCGACACTCTTCCTCTCCCCCACCGGCGGCCGCGGCGTCCCTCGCCTCCCCCGACCTCCACCCGCACGGATCCGCCCCCGACCTCAACCCGGGCGCTCCACCGCCGGCCTCGACCCGCGCGACATCCTCCATCGGCGACAGCAGGGCGGCGCCCCACCCCAGATTCCACCCGCGCGCGCCGGCGTCGACAACCTCCATCCGCGCGGCCTCGTCGACCACCCACCGCGAGCGCCCGGGCGACCTCCCATCGGCGACGTCCCACCGGCGCGTGAACAGCCAGGAGCAGCCACCCCTCCCCCTCGAGCTCCTACGCGTCACCGACGGGACCTGACCGATCCGCGCGCCGCCCCTGCTCAACGTCGGCGAGACGTGCTAGCCACGAGAGCCGTCGGGGCGTCCGGGCAGCCGCCCTGCTCACCATAGTCTGCAAAGATGGACTCCACGCCCCGTCGCCGATGAACTGCACCTCCTCCCACGCGTGAGCTGAACTTCATCTAGCTCCGTGGTGGACGATCGTCCCGTAGTTTTTTATTGTGATGTTTCCATTTTCTAACTGAAGGTTCAGTTAGCCAGTCGTGGAAGTTTCAGTACAATAGACTTTATTTATATGACACAATGTTTGGAATTGATAAAAATGGAGGTTCACTACAGAATGGAACTATAAAAATTAGTAATTCACATTTTGCACAGCGACAAGTTCATATTATATTTGCTTGGTGTTCGTAGTTATTTTTTTGAAGCTTGGCTTAAATTAAGGTTCACTTGATAATTTTCAAAAAGTTCACTTCATTCATAAAAAGGTTCACTTGGTACAGAAAAAAAAGTTCATGTGAAGTTGCGAAAAAAAGTTCACCTCGTTCCAAAAAAATGTTCAGGAAAAAAGTTCACTTCATGTTCCGTCTGAAGGTTCACATGTCATGCGCGAGAAGGTTCACATATCATTGCCGAGACAGTTAAGAAAGCCTCATTCATAAAAAAAAAGTTTAGAAAAAAAGTTCACTCTGTTACAAAAAAAAGTTCACTTCATTCATAAAGAAGGTTCACTTGGTACAGGAAAAAAGTTCACCTCGTTTCGAAAAAATGTCCAGGAAAAAAGTTCACTTCATGTTCCGTCTGAAGGTTCACATGTCATGTTCGAGAAGGTTCACTTGGTACAGGAAAAAAGTTCATGTGCAATTGCGAAAAAAAGTTCACCTCGTTCCGAAAAAATATTCAGGAAAAAAGTTCACTTCATGTTCCGTCTGAAGGTTCACATGTCATGCGCGAGAAGGTTCACTTGGTACAGAAAAAAAGTTCATGTGCAATTGCGAAAAAAAGTTCACCTCGTACCGAAAAAATATTCAGGAAAAAAGTTCACTTCATGTTCCGTCTGAAGGTTCACATGTCATGCGCGAGAAGGTTCACTTAGCATATCCGAGAAGGTTCAGAAAGTTCCTGTTTAGCTTAAACAGGAATAGATTCCTTTTTAGTTGAGTTATATATATATATATATATATATATATACCTATTCCAGCTATTCAAGAAACAGTTTCTGAATAACTATTCAGAGCACCTTTTCTGAACTTCCGTGTCTATACTATGTTAACTTCCGGACGGAACTCCCAGATTTTCTGTTTTGCGGACAGTATATTCAACGTCATTTTCTAACCGTTTATCGGAACGACGCATGCGATCTACCGTTGGAAAGGTATGGAAATTGCGCACCTTTTTCGTCTTGGCGGGTTTTCCAAATTCGTTGCGGTTTTAAAACAATTTTAGAAATACTAAACACAGTTTTCACGAATTTCTCCATTTTGGTACTGTTTTTCGGCCGCCATTTTCAAACCGATCGTCGGATTGATGCAAATGATATGCCGTTGGAAAGCTACGGATATTGCGCACATTTATTGTCATTACGAGTTTTCCAAATTCCTTACAGTTTTAAAACAATTTTAGAAATAGTACACTCAGTTTTCACGTTTTTCTCCAATTTCGTACTGTTTTTTGGCCGCCATTTCCAAACCGTTGGTCGGATTGATGCAAATGATACGCCGTTTGAAAGCTATGAAAAATGCGCAACTTTTCTATCTCTAGTAAATTTCGAAATTACTAACGGTTTAAGAGCAGTTTTAAAATTAAACAATACTGTATTCTGATATTTAGATCTAGCGGACATTGTTTTGTCAATTACTTTTAAACGGCTTATCGAAACTTAACAAATGATATGGCGTTGGAAAGATATTGACAAGGCGCAACTTTTTCGTATAGAAATATTTTCCAAATTCATTACGGTTTTTGATTAATTTTTAAAATACGGAAAACAGATAAATGAGACAACATGGGAACGATTCAAAATTGGCACTTTTTGTGGTGTTCGAATTGGATGACTCGGCATGAGAGTGTCAAAATAGACTCATATCCTTGCTAATTGCACGCGGCGGCGGTCAATTTGGACAAACGGAGCTCATAGCGATGATTTCTATGCGTAGGATTTCCGCCCCACAAAAACAGAGCATCCGAACTTCCTATGACACGTTTGTGAACTTCGGGGTGTGCCATAGTGAACTTCCGATCGCGAATTTTTCTGTTCTGTGGTGCGCACTGTTTTTGTTGTCGTTTTTAAACCGTTTGTCCAATCGATGCAAATGATATGTCGTTGGAAAGGTATGGAAATTCCGCATCTTTTTGTTATGACCATTTTTAAAATTGTTCATGGATTAAGAGCAGTTTTAAATATAGTTACTGCTGTATTTTTTGAATTTTCTCTGTTTTCATGTTGTTATTCGGACTGAACTTCGTGATTATATAAACTGAACTTCGAAATTTTATTAGAGTGAATATCTACAAATTTGTGAACTTCGCGAAAAAATAGTGAATATTTAGAAATCGCAGAAGTAAGGAAAGCGAACTTCAGGAGGTGTTCAAAGCGAACTCCCGATAAATTAGTAAACGTCCAACATATTTTAATATGATTTTTTCGACGCTTAATGTTGAACTCCTGCTCGGTACAAAGTGAACCCCTCGAAACTTAAGCATGAACTTCCTTCTATGATCTGGGTGAACTTCCCTTTGAAATAGTGAATCTCCAAGCAGAAAAATGAATCTCTTACAAGCCATGCACGACGTGAATTTCACGACACTGAAGAAGTAAACTTCGCGACATTAATTCAGTGAACATTCGGTCGCGGTATAATACTTTTTTTATTGACATACTGTTTTCTAATCTTTTTAAGCAGGTTTTTTCTAGTCTAAACTTCCAAATTTCACCAAGTTAACTTCTGTTTTCTAACGCAGCACATCTTCTAATTTTTTTTTGACATACAATATTACAATTTAAAAGAAAAAAGTACTGCTCCACAATACACATAGAACGGCTCTGAACTGAAATGTGGACATTTTTGCATCGAGGGCCACTATCTACCTGCAAGCAGTGTTGTGCTCGATGAAATTTCAGAGCGTATGGAGAAATGAGAAATTCAGAAAGATCTAGTGAACGAATCTCGTCGGGTGGCCATCGGGGACAGTGGCCGGAGCTCGTTGGAGGGGAAACCAGAGAGGACGCCTGCCTAAGCGATGGCGGAAGCAACGGCTGAACCTGGTGACTCCCGGGCCGCCCACGGTGAACTTCCCCGACTATGGCCCGAGCTCAGAAGCGGGGACCAGTGCGCCGTTATGGCAGGGCCGCGGCGGGCGCTCAAGGAGACGGGGAGGAGCTCCGGCGGCCGAGGTCGCGGCAGAAAAGGGGAAGCGCGGAGGAGCAGGGGCCCTCCCGGGCAGGCGGAGGTCGGGGTCCTCCGGGGCGACGCACGGCGGAAGTCAGGGACGGCGGGAGGTCCCCGTGGCGACGCGGGTAGGGAGGTCCCCGTGGCGGCGCTGGTCGGGAGGTCCCCGTGGCGGCGCGAAGGGAGGTAGCCAGGGGTGGCGCCTGGTGGGTCGGAGAGGACGGGGAGGTCGCTTGGAGATGGCGGGAACCGCCCGACGCAGGGACGGCGGGGGCGCCGCCGCGCTGGGGAGGTGGCCGGGGGTTGGATCGACGGCGCAGTCGGCCGGTCGAGACCAGCGCGCAGGTGGAGGCGTGCGAAGTGGCGTGAAGGTGGGAGGAGATCGTGTGGGAGGTTGGGGCGATCTTTACGGGATAAGAAGGTGATTAGGATGGGGGAGTGGGTCGGGATTTAGAAGGTGATTAGATGGAAAGGTGCTCTAAATAGTTATTTAGAGCATCTCTTAAGGAGGGTTTCTAAATAGTCCCACCCTATATATATATACCAGCTATTCAAGAACCAGTTTTCTGAATAACTATTCAGAGCACCTTTTCTGAACTTCCGTGTCTATACTATGTTAACTTCCGGACGGAACTCTCAGATTTTCTGTTTTGCGGACAGTATATTCAACGCCATTTTCTAACCGTTTATTGGAATGACGCATGCGATATACCGTTGGAAAGGTATGGAAATTGCGCACCTTTTCCGTTTTTACGGGTTTTCGAAATTCGTTACGGTTTTAAAACAATTTTAGAAATACTAAACATAATTTTCACGAATTTCTCCGTTTTGGTACTGTTTTTTGGCCGCCAATTTTAGACCGCTCGTCGGATTGATGCAAATGATACGCCGTTGGAAAGCTATGAAAAATGCGCATCCTTTTCGTATTGGCGGGTTTTTCAAATTCTGTACGGTTTTTAAACAATTTCAGAAATACTACACCCTGTTTTCACGAAGTTTTCAGTTTCCGTACTGTGTTTTGGCCACCATTTTCAAACTGCTTATCGGATTGATGCAAATGATACGGCGTTGGAAAGCTATGGTAAATGCGCATCTTTGCTATCTCTGGCAAATTTTCGAAATTCCTTACGATTTAAGAGCAGATTTGAAATAAACAAAACTGTTTTCTGAAATTTTAGGTCAAGCGGACAGTTTTTTGCCAATTACTTTTCAAACCGTTCGTCGAAACGTAACAAATGATATGGCGTTGGAAAGATATTGACTAGGCGCAACTTTTTCATGTAGAAATATTTTCCAAATTCAACACGGTTTATTCTTAATTTTAAAAATACGAAAAACAGATAAACAAGACCACATGGGATCAATTTAAAATTAGCACATTTGTGGTGTTCGAATTGGATGACTCCGCATGGGAGTGTCAAAATAGACTCATATCCTTACTAATTGCACGCGGCGGCGGTCGATTTGGACAAACGGAGCTCATAGCGATGATTTGCATGCGTAGGATTTCCGCCCCACAAAAACAGAGCATCCGAACTTCCTTGTACATGTCGGTAAACTTTCGGGTGTGCGATAGTGAACTTCCGATCGCGAATTTTTTATTCTGTATCGCGCACTATTTTTGTTGTAGTTTTTAAACCGTTTGTCCAAACGATGCAAATGATATACCGTTGAAAAGGTATGAAAATTGCGCATCCTACAGTGTTGACCATTTTACAAAATTATTCGTGGTTTAAAAGCAGTTTTAAATATACGAACTGCTGTATTTTTAGATGTTTCCCTATTTTCATGTTGTTATTCGGACTGAATTTCGAGTTTGTATACTTTTGAACTTCGCAATTTTCTGAGAGTGAACTTCTATAAATTTTGAACTTCACGAGAAAAAATTGCGAAACTTTTTTCCAGTCTCTAGATTTGAATTTTTTTCATCGACATAAAGGTAAACTTGCAGCGTATTCGAGCTGAACTTCTGTCGCGTTTAAAGTTAACTTCCGATTTGTTCAAATCAAACTCGCAACAAAGATGTAACATACAAGGCATTTTCATATGAACCGCCGACGCATTCGAGGTGAACTTCTATTCGGTACAAAGTGATTTTCTTGAAAGCCGAACTTCCAAGAAAAAGGTAGTTATCCGACGTGACCGAGGAGAACATTCGACATATTTCAGTTGCCTCAAACTATTTCCCAAATAACAACTAAGCTATTTTATGTAATTAATCAAAGTAAACTTCCGACGTGGTTGAGATGAACTTCCAATACCTTTTAAGTGAACTCCACACACCGTCAAAGTAAACTTCCCAAAAGTAACAAAACCAAAACACAAACATAGACAGTAGCTAATGTGAACTTTTATTCCGCCGGATGAACATTGACAGTAGCAAATATTTTGTGAACTGCCCCAGGATCTATGTGGCGAACTGCAGTAGCAAAGAACTGTTTTTTTTAATCAAACAACCAAACGCTGCCGAAGCTCAACAGCAGTTTAGACTGAACCTTTTTTCTGCCAAATGAATTATTTTTTTATCAACAAAATAGTGAACTCCGTTACCGAAGGACCTAAACTTCCTTAAAATAAGTGTTTTGATGTCTAGATCGAGTTAGAGAACTGCCCCAAATAACAAGTGAACCGCCCGAAATACACTAATCAGAACCTAAATCTCCAAGCCACAAGTAAATCTTGAGAAAAAAATCAGCTCTCACACGCATAAGAACAAACAGGTACAGAGCACACACACTTTTTGCTAGGGATTCGATCAGTATGCGTCGCAGATGCGGAAATTGATCATGCATTTCAATCAGTGCACTGTATTCTCCAATTAAAAATCGATAGAGAGATTGGGGTTGTAAGCACAAGACTGGCTTGTGCGCATCGCGCAGGAGCAGCGACCTCACCGCTCGAATTGGCACGGCGGCCGGAATTCCGGGTGTTCCAGCTCGCTGCTTGAGCGGCGGAGGATGGTACGAGCGGAGGTGGTGGCGGTGAACTCCCCAAGGCGGCGCGGTGGACTCCGCAAAGTCGGCAACAAGGAGAGGCCGGGCAGCAGGAGCCCTGGGCGGTGCTCCGGGGGGAGGCCGAAGACGCCTCGCACGGAGCAGGGAGTCCGTCGGTGGCACGGGGACGGGAGGGCCGGTGGGGAGATGCCGGGGAGGAGGGCGGTGGTGGAGGGACGGGGGCTGAGCGGTGGTTGTGGAGGGACGGCGTGTGGTCGGGGCCGCTCCTGGGAGGAGGGCGGCGGTGGAGTACGGCCGGCGAGGACGAACAGGGAGGAGCGGGGGCGCAGGGGGGGCGGTGGTGTCGGCGGCACGCAAGGAGAAGGGGGAGGAGCTCCGGCGGCCGAGCTCGCGGCAGAGAACGGGAACCACGGCGGAGCAGGGGCGGTCGCCGGGGCAGCCTCGGGCTGGGCGGGCATGCGCGGCGAGCAGGGGCGGTCGCCGGGGTGGGGCGAGGTGAGAAACCTCCGGGAAGTCGCGCGGCGGGTGGTCCCCGTGGCGGCGCGGTTCAGGAGGTCCGCGGCGGCGCGATGGGAGGTCGCCGGGGGCGGCGCCTGGTAGGTTGGAGAGGATGGGGAGGTCGCCGGGATCCGCGACGCAGCTTGAAGCCACCGGGAACCGCGAGACGCAGGGACGGTGGGGGCTCCGCCGCGCTGGGGAGGTGGCCGGAGGGTGGAGCGACGGCGTGGGCGGCCGGTCGAGACCGCGGGCAGGTGGAGGCGAAGGTGGGAGGAGATCGTGCGGGAGTGGGGTGGGGGAGATTTGGATCGGGTTCTTTTTTTTTTACGCGTGGGACGGGGGTTGGTGGGAGGTGCGCATAGTCGGGTGGGCCGTGGGTGCCGGTTTTTTTAGAAGGTGATTAGGACTGGAAGGTGCTCTAAATAACTATTTAGAGCACTCTTAAGTGGGGTTTCTAAATAGTCCCACCCTATATATACCTACATACATATATATATATATATATATATAGGGTGGGACTATTCAGAAACCCCCTTAAGAGGTGCTCTAAATAGTTATTCAGAGCACATTTCCTATCTAATCAGCTTCTTGTCCCGACCCACCTCTCATCCTAATAACCTTCTTATCCCGTACCCACCCGACCCCCACCTACCCCGCAGTCCCGCACGGCCGCTCCACACAGACAGGCGCACCACCTGCCCTCGTCGCCGCCGGCGCTCCGCCCCGTCCCGCCGGCGAGCCACACCCAACTCCTCCGTCCAGGCGCCCCGTCGTCGCCGGCGAGCCGCATCCGAGTCCTCCGGCGCGCGCCCGTTCTCTCCACCGACAGCAGCCCATTGGCTCTGTCCCACCAGCGGCAGCGGACGGCGGGACCTTCCTCTCCAACGCGCCGCCGTCGGGCGCTTCAATCTCCGGCGCGGCACCTCCGGCCGCAGCCCAGACGCGGCGCCCACGGGAGGCACATCCTTCGCCGACGCGCTGCCGCCCGGGAGGCCGAGATCCCCTCACATCCGCTGCCCCTGGGATGCCGAGTGCGGCCCACCATCGGAGAGCAAAGGTGGGCGGCCGCCGGCTGCCGACCACGACGGCACCGAGGCGGGGCAGGAGCTGGGCGGAGCGGAGTTCCATGACGGGACGGAGGGAGGAGCTAGAGAGAGGAGAGAAGAGGCGGCCGGCGAGCAGCGCCGGTGGCGGCGCTCGATGCTGGAGTAGTGGTGCGAAAATAGATGCAAGCCGCTACCGTCGGCCGTCGTTCCCCTAGTGCGCCGTCGTTCCACCCGCGTTCTTTCTCCGTCCGCGTACAGAAGCAGCCGCACCACACACACCCATCGCTACCCTATCCATCCACCTACCACCACTACCTAGCCCAGCCACTCACGTGCTGCCATGGGCACTTTCTTATTTACTAGTTTGTGTACGGGATCTGATTGGTAAATAGCAAGCCCATATGCGCATACACTATTTTGTGGATTTTGTCCCGTACGTGGCTTGTTTCGAGACAACTTTGTACGCGTATGTTGTACATAAGATAGGAATGTCCAGCGAGTGTCTCCATATAATCAGAACACCTTTTATCTAGCCATAATTAGTGTATTTGTAGAATGTTGGGTGTTCGAGCTATCTTCAGTATTGCAGTGTCATGGTTTAAAAAAATTGACACTAACTAATGTTTTGATTTTATTACTTCTAAGAGGTTCACTTTGACCGTGTCCGGAGTTCACTTTAAAGGTATTGGAAGTTCACCTGAATTGCGTCGGAAGTTTACCTTTCTATTGGGAGTTCCCTGAACCAGACGAAAGTTTGCTTTGCATAGTGAACGAGTCCACTTTAAAATATGTCGGAAGTTAAGCTTTCAAAAATGCCTTGTGTGTACCGAATAGAAGTTCACCTCGGATGTGTCGGATAATTACCTTTTTTCGGAAGTTAAGCTTTCAAAAAAATCACTTTGTACCGAATAGAAGTTCACCTCGGATGTGTCGGCAGTTCATATGAAAATGCCTTGTGTGTTACATCTTTGTTGGGAGTTCGATTTGAACAAATCGAAAGTTAACTTTAAACGTGTCGGAAGTTCAGCTCGAATACGCTGCAAGTTTACCTTTATGTCGGTGAAAAAAATTCAAATCCAGAGATTGAAAAAAAGGTTAGAAATTTTTTCTCGTGAAGTTCACAATTTATAGAAGTTTACTCTCATAAAATTGCAAGTTCAAGGTATACAATCTCGAAATCTAGTCCGAATAACAACATGAAAACAGGAAAAAAATCTAAAAATACAGCAGTTCGTATATTTAAAACTGCTTTTAAACCATATATAATTTTAAAAAATGGTCCACACAGTAGGATGCGCAATTTTCATATCTTTTCAACGGTATATCATTTGCATCGTTTGGACAAACGGTTTAAAAACTACAACAAAAATAGTGCAGGTTACGGAATAAAAATTTCGCGATCGGAAGTTCACTATCGCACACCCGGAAGTTTACCAACGTGTAACAGGAAGTTCGGATGCTCGTTTTTTCTGGGCGGAAATCCTACGCATATAAATCATTGATATGATTTCTGTTTGTCCAAATCGATCACCGCTACGTGCAATTGGCAATGATATGAGTCTAATTTGACTCTCCCATGTTGATTCGTCCATTCCGAACTTTATAAACGTGCCAATTTTAAATCTATTCCAATGTCATCTTGTTATTCCGTTTTTCGTATTTTCAAAATTAATCAAAAATTGTAAGAAATTTTAAAAACATTTCTATATGAAAAAGTTGCGTCTAGTCAATATCTTTCCAACGCCGTATCATTTGTTACATTTGGATAAGCGGTTTGAAATTAATTGACAAAACAGTGTCCGCTGGATCTAAAAATCTAAAAAACAGAATTTTCTATTTTTAAATCTGCTCTTAAACCGTAGAGAATTTGGAAAAATGTCTAGAGATATAGAAGACTCTCATTTTCCATAGCTTTTCAACGGCGTATCGTTTGCATCAATCCGACAAGCGGTTTGAAAATGGCGGCCGAAAAACAGTACAAAACGGAGAAAATTCCCGAAAACTGCACTCAGTATTTCTAAAATTGTTTTACAACCGTAAGGAATTTGTTAAACCCGTCTTGACGAAAAAGATTCGCATTTTCCATAGCTTTCCAACGGCGTATCATTTGCATCAATCCGACAAGCGGTTTAAAAATGGCGGCAAAAAAACAGTAGAAAAACAGAGAAATTCGCGAAAACTGTGTGTAGTATTTCTAAAATTGTTTTAAAATTGTAAAGAATTTGAAAAACCTGTCAAGACGAATAAGGTGCGCAATTTCAGTACCTTTCCAACGGTATATCGCATGCGTCGTTCCAATAATCGGTTGGAAAATTGCGCTAGAAATACTATAAAATCTGTGTGGTCCGTCCGGAAGTTAACATAGTATACGAACGGAAGTTCAGAAAAGGTGCTCTGAATAGTTATTCAGAAACTGGTTCTTGAATAGCTGGAATATATATATATATATATATATATATATATATATATATATATATATATATATATATAGGAAAATGGTTCTGTACTCCTAGGCGTATGTACTCTCACGTTCAATATACCACATAGGTGAATCATATATACCTCTTTATCATTTTTAATATACTTCATTATTTAATAGTAGATACCCCAAAGTGAGTTACATGGAAATTTTCATTTGAATCTATATATTTTATATTATTTGCACATATACTGCTTTTTGTACGAAATAAAGGTATATGAAAAAATTGAGGATTATGGTGATAATTTTTTTCATACTTTTTGTATTGAGCTATCTTAGAATAATTAACGAGGTATATAAAAAAATATAAACAGGTATAATACCCTCATATGTGAGGTATATTGAGTATGGGAGTATGTACACCCAGGAGTATATAATAGGGTGGGACTATTCTACAACCCCTCTTAGGCCCTGTTTGTTTCTAGAGTTTTTGTGGGGATTGGTGGGGATAATACTCTAGTGGATTGGTTGAAACCCCAAACTTCAAAACATCGTTTGTTTCTAGTGTATTGGACAGGTTTTATCCCCACCTTTCTCCACAAATCCCCAAACTCTAGTTCATTTTTTCTCAATCCCTAGGGGATTCAATACACTACCCCTACCTAGTGGATTGATCCCCAATCCCCTAGTGGATTGGGTGAAGTTTGGGGTTTCACCCAATCCACTAGAAGATTATCCCCACCAATCCCACAAAAACTCTAGAAACAAACAGGGCCTTAAGTGTTTGTAGAATAGTTATTCTACAATACCACCCGAAACCGCAAACACACGCAGAAAATCACCGCACCACACAACAAAACTCCTGATGCAACTCGTCGTCCCCAACCACACTCGCTTCCCCGGCGACCGACCAGCGCGCCTCCCCCGTCTCCTACCGCGACGACCCACCACGGCGCCCTCGCCGGCAACCCCACCACGCGCCTCCCCGTCCGCCCACCACCGCGCCGCCTCCCCGGCGACCGCCACCACGCGCCTCGCCGGCACCCACCACTAGGCTGCCTCGCCGGCGACCCACCATCGCTCCCAGGCTCCTTCCTCGTCGAGCCTCACCACGCACCTCCCCGGCGAGCCACCACCGCACCGCATCGCCGGCTCCTTCCCCGGCGAACCCCCACCGCGTGCCTCCCGCGACTCCTTCCCCGACAACCCACTGCCGCTGACGCCCCTCACCCAATCGGCGTGCAGGCGGAAGTTCGCATCTGCGAGCATGGCAGATCTCGGCCTCTGATGCTGCTCCTCTCTGCCATGGCCGCGTCGGTGTTTGTAGGTGAGGATGCGTACTGGCTCCGTGGCGTGCCCCTGCCCTTCTCTGTTTGCCTGTAGGGCTAGCACCATCGCCGCAACGGGAGTCCGATTCTCGCATGTGAAAGTCCATCGTGCGCCCGGCGTCCCTGCACCCCGCAGATCTCGACGAGGTCTTGCTGCACAGCCATGGGAGTCCACGGTGTGCTTCACCACCGATGGGAGTCCACCTTGCGCGCCCGTGAAGTCTACCGCGCTTGGCCGGGAATTCCACCCTAAGCCTGGTGCTCACCGACCCTGACCTCTTGGACGATCCCAATCCTTTTCCTCGGTGCCAAGTTTGGCGATCTACTGGAGCTCCTCTAGCCCGTGCTGCAGTTCATAGTTCACAAGTGTGAAGTTTAGAGAGAGAGAACAATAAAGTTCAGAGAGACCACAGCTCCTCGCACCTCCTCCTACTGCTGCTTTGATTCCTTGCTCACCTCGATGCATTGGGTATCGTCACCACCTGCGGTCTCCGTGTCTCAGGTCCCACAGCAGACTTCTTTTTGATGATTGATAGGTGCCGGTGCGTTGATGCTACAAGCAATTTTGGTTGCTAGCTTTGCTTCTCAGTTTACATCGTTGGGAAAAATGTCGATCCTTGGCTAGCTATTCTTTGTCTCAATTTAATTCCGTGGCTTCAAGAATAGAAATTCACCTCATCAATGCAGGAAGTTTATTTTATTTAGTTTAGAAGTTGGCTAAAAAGTGCAGTAGAAGAATTGCCGTTTTAAATTGATGGTTATGAAGTTTTCTTTAGTTTGCAGGGAAGTTCAATTCTTTATTATTCAGAGTTATTATTTTGGCAAAAACTTAAATTCATTCAAGTAAAAAATCTCATTCTGAACCTCCACCCATGGATCGATTCCTTGCAGTTCACAGCGCGGCCGTGTGGTGGTTCACATGGTGGCTAGAGGTGGTTCACACAGATGACACGAACTGCTGCTACTGAAAGTATGTCAGATTGGTTCTAGATTTAATCCTTATCCCTATTTTTTATATTTTGCTGGATCATACAGATTGCCCTAATAGGTCTGATTGGTTTAGTTTGCTCATCGTCGGATCACTTTTCCTTGTCTTTTTTTGTTCTTTTTACATCTTTTACGCAACCATCATGTTGTACTAATTCTTTGCTCTCGTATATGCAGGTTACTGCCCTCTCGTACATGCACGAAGTTATCATCGTTTCACTTGATTTTTTTGCAGTTTAGATCTTCGGTAGTTGTAGTTCTTAGTCTTATGCTAGGAAGTTAACTTCCTCGGTTCACACTGGGCCGCTTCGGACTTCCGTTCAGACTGGGTCGTCGACAGCGTCTTGCTGCCTCATCTGAAGATCGTCGTTGTCGAGGGCAGCTAGCAGCAGGAAGCGGAGTGTCGTTTCTCTCTTTTTTTTGGACAACATCAAGCGGTTTCATTTTGTAAATTAGAGCAGTTCGATTAGACTCAAAGAATGATTTCAGATTCCTGTAAAAAAAGGAGAAAAGATACTCGCAGTGCACCAGTTTGTTTACCGTCAGTTCACTCGTTAGGTGTCAAAACAGTGTAGTTCTTTCAGCTAGAAAAACAGTGCACTTTTATTTACTTTCATGTAAAACTCCGCTGATGTGTGTACTTAACTTTTACTGCCCGGTAAAGTTCATTTCTTGTTTACGGGAGTTAACAACATCCGTTAGAAAATCTACTTTTTAGCTGAAAACTTCTGCTTTTGTGTCGCATGGAGTTCACATATATGTGGGCTAAAAAGTTTCAGTTCAACCGTTTTGGAAAAAAAACCTCACAATTTTTCATCGTGAAGTGCACAAGTGCTAGAAGTTCACTATTAGAATATTACGAAGTTCAATGTATATACTCTCGAAGTCCACTCCGAAAACAACAGGAAAACAGAGAAAGTTCGCGTATAAAACAGATTTAGTATATTTGAATCTGCTCTTAAACCATTAGCATTTTCAAAAAATATCCAACACGAGAAAGATGCGTTATTTGTATTATTCCGACAAACGATTTGAAAACTACGACCAAAATACTGTGCCCAACTATGAACGTTTATACCGCGACCCGAAGTTCATTTATACATACCGAGAAGTTCGCTAACATATCAGAGGAAGTTCAGTACCTCGATTTTTTTGGGGTAGAAATCTTACATAAAGAAATCGTCCGTACGAAAATCTGAGTGTTTCGTGTGGAAGTTCATATTTGTGAATGCGGGAGTTCACTGCTGTGTTTTGAGAAGTTCAGAAAGGGTTGTAGAATAGTTATTCTACAAGTGGTTGTAGAATAGCTGACAGCTATATATATATATATATATATATATATATATATATATATATATATATATATAGCTGTCAGCTATTCTACAACCGGTTGTAGAATAAGAATCTACAACCGAAGTTGTACTGCCCTGTTGTTCTATTTGTACTGCCCGCATGATCGAGAAGTACATGTGCGGTTTTCTTCTGTTAATCGGTGATTCCGGGTTAGATTCTTGTATTTTTTAACATTTACCGGTGAATTAAGTGCTCGCGATCGTTCGAGGTGTTTTGAAACAACTTTAAATCGATCCGCTTAACAATTGGTCTCAGATGAACATGTCCGTGCTTTCCGCCTGCATGCTCGATGCCAAATTCGGACTGTTTAGTCAATAATTACGCAATTAACTTGATATGCTACTGTAAATTGGTCATATTAACAGTTTCATGCACTTCCGATTGTTCGTGGAACCACGTATTGGTCGAATTTTTCGCGCTCGTAGTTTTGCTTCCGCCTTTAGCTCGATGCCGATTTCCTTCTGTTTTAGTCGATAAGTATGCAATTAACTTGATATTTATCTTTTACTTGGTCTTTTTTATAGTATCATGTATTTGCGATCGTGTTTTGAACGTTGTATTCTACGAATTTGCTGGCCCGATATGAGCGGACATTGCCGTTTGCGGTAGATCCCGTGCGGCGGTTGTTGGATCTCGAATTTGTTAACAATTATTGTTTTTATTAATTTGCGGAAGCTTCTATTTACTTGTAACTATGTTTCGAATTGTAAAATGTTGATTTGATATGCCAATTTGTTAAGTAGCAGTCTCATCTGTTTCGCGATTTTCGTTTTAGGCGTATATTTTCTTGAACTTCCAATTATGTCCTTCTGTACTGCGCACGTTGTTCTTGATGTACTTCCCTGAGTCCTTTGCTGAACTGCTTTTCCGGTACTCCGTTCAAATCTCATACTTCCCGCGCTTTTTTCTCAACTGCTAACCGTACTGCTAATACTCAGCTAGTATTCCTCTACTCGCGTTAACTCCTCCGTTTGTTGGCAACCGAATAATTCGAATTGGATGGATAAGCTTATCTTTTCCAATTTTCTCTCATTCCGTTTCGTGATGGCATCTGTATATAAGTTCTTCACTTGTCGCTAGTTCTTCCCGACCTTTCATAAGCCTCTATCCTTTTCGTCCTCTCCATCCCCTTTCCCAGATCTCACCAAACAATTCCAATGGCCAATACACCTTTCACCCGTGAGTACACCGTTGATGCGCATGGCGGTACCACCATCAACGCCTTGTACACCAACATGTCTTCATCGGCTGATGCCTGGGTTGACAAGGCTGAAGGTCTCTTGGCTGAGTCCAAACTAAAGTTCGTTGGAGTCGACGTCGAGTTCAGCCCTAAAGGCTATGACCAGAAGGCAGCCGTGCTGCAACTGTGTGTTGGCCGAGATTGCTTGGTCTATCACGTTTTCTGTGCTGCTGATGAGGTCTCCTGGAAGTTCAAATCTTTCATTCGAAGCTGGCAGTACAAGTTTGTCGGTTTTGACATCAGCAATGACACAAGGATGCTTCGCCGTTGTAAGCTGTATATCTATAACCATATAGACATTCAGCAAATTTGGAAAGATCCTGACTTGATCAAGCTTCGTAGTGATGGGTCGCCTGGCAAGCAAGGAATGAAGGATCTTGCTGGTCTGCTCATCCACCCTTCATACTATGAGATGAAGGGTGGAATGACAGATGCTGATCATCAGTTATGGCATCAGGCTCCACTCTCCTAGAAGCATCTGGATTATGCAGCCAAGGATGGATACGTGTCCTACGAGCTCTACAAGAATTTGGACTTCTACGAGAGGGGCCGTTACAAGGTCATGAAGAGGAAAGAGCAGGAGCGTCTTAGGCAGTGGTGAAAGGATTAGTTCTTTTGCAAGATTCGTGTTTAGATTTATTTCTGGCCGTAGCATGGCAATAATATTTTTTTTTTATAAACATAGAAACCTGTACTTCTGTCAGTTCCCCCTGTACTGCTTTCATACGGGCAGCTGCACTGCCTTGTGTAACTCAGTACTGTTCGACCTTTTGTATCAACCTTTTGTTACTTTCAATAATAAATTAGATTAATAAGATATGATTGTTTGTACTTACATGCATTACTTAACTTATTGTATTCACATCTCAGTGAATTTTTGTGATCTCTCCAATTGTATTTGAACTGTACTTCTCTCAGTGTCCGAATGTACTGCTTTCTTTCTGTCAGCTGAACTGCCTTGTGTAACTCAGTACTGTTCGACTTTTTGTATCAACCTTTTGCTGCTTTCAATAATAAATTAGATTAATACGATATGATTGTGTGTACTTACATGCATTAATTAACTTATTGTATTCACATCTCATTGAATTTTTGTGATGTCTCAAATTGTATTTGAAGCGTACTTCTCTCTGTTTCCGCCTGTACTGCTTGCCGACGGGCCGCTGAACTGCCTTTGTAGCTCAGTACTGTTCGACTTTTTGTATCAACCTTTTGTTATTTTCAATAATAAATTAGATTAATACGATATGATTGTTTGTACTTACATGCATTATGTAACTTGTTGTATTCACATTTCCTGTGATGAATTTATGTGATGTCTCAAATTGTATTTGACCTGTTTTACGTTAGTACTCCTTCAGTGTTATTGATGTATACGCCTGAACTTCGGTCACTTTTTCCTTGAACTTCCTAGCGTTGCATTCTTGAACAAATTTGTCGGTTTAATCAGAGTGAACATAGTTGTGAGGATTTTACGCTGTTTAGTTATCGGTTCGTTTTATGTATTACTTTAATTATTTTTATTCGCATTTTTTTTGAAACCGTCGTATGGATAACAACCATGTTGTGCTTATCTTGTCGCAACAGAAAATTGTGAAACATATGGATAAGCTTATCTTCCACTCTTCTAGCTGTTATCTGTTTGTCCCCTGCGTCTCTCTATATTAATGCGTGCGCAGATATCATCTTTTTTACAAAGCCTACTTCGTCTTCTAACTCCATCCCCATCGCCAGATCTCATCAGGTTCTTTATCCCCCGTAAGTACACTTGTGCTTTTTTTAGTTAAGTCTTTATTGTTTTTCTTGATATGTTTGTAGTCCCTGTTTGCATGTATGCATGATTTAGGTTTATCTTATTTATGAACTGCAGTTTATTCATCCTTGAACTTCTATATCTCTGCCCTTATTTGTCTTGTCGTTGTATTTAAAATCGTTTGCATATGATTTTTTATTCAGAAAGTCTATCTGGTATTCTAACTCCATGCCATGTTTCAGATCTCACCAAGTTTTTCCGATGACTTTTCTTCCTTTCACATCTGAGCACGCTGTATCTGCTCATGACGATACCACCATCACTGCGGTGTACACCAACGAAGTTCCTTCTGTTGATGCGTGGATTGAGAACGCTACAGCTATGTTGGCTGCAATGGAATTGAAGCTTGTGGGTGTACATGTCAAGTATACTGGGAGAGTTTACACTCGCGGCAAAGGCTATGTTCAGAGTGCAGCTGTGGTTAGTCTTTGCGTTGGCCAGCAGTGCTTGGTGTATCAGATATGTTGTGCTGCTGAAGGTATAGCTGCAAGTTTTGATGCTTTCATTCGGAACAGGCAGTACAGGTTTGCCGGTTTCAACATCTCTAAAGACACGACGATGCTGTATCGTTGTTCCACTCCTTTGTTCATCTTTAACCATGTAGACATCCATAATATTTGGAGTAATCCTGATAAGACCCATTTTCGTAAGGAAGGATTGATGGATGTTGCTGCTCTCTTTGTTGATATTTCATACAAGGACTATTATGGTGGTTTGACAAATGATGATCATCGTGTCTGGGGTGATGTGGCCCTTTCGAACAACCATCTGCAGTACGCTGCTACGAATGCGTACGTATGCTCCGAGCTGTATAAGTGCCTGCAGAAATATGAGAGGGGTTCTTCCGTCGTCTTTTTACAAAGAAGAAGCAAGTTGAGGAGAAAGTGTGGGGTTGGGGATGGTGGAGATGAATAAGTATTAGTGATTTCTTTATTTCATCCGTCAATAAGTCTAGTGATTTCTTATAATTTTTATTTCGTTCACGTGAACTTCATCTAGGTGTCGGTGTGTTTGTAATTTCCGTTGCATTCCTTTTGTGGTCTGCTTCAATAAATATATGTTTTCATCTTTGTGTTCTTCCCGTTTCTTTTGTCATGTAATTATTTATCATCTTTGTGTGGTCTTCTTTGCAATTATTTGTCATGGTTGTGTGGTGTAATGCTGATTATTACTCCCTGTACAGAGTCGACCTGCTCACAGGAAACAGTGGAAGGGAAGCATTTTTTCAAGATTGAGGGCTACAGCTTGTACAGGGACCTAGGCGTCGGCGAGTTCATCAAGTCCGCGAGTTTCGACATCGGTGGACACGAATGGTGCCTCAAGTTCTACCCCAACGGTTACACAGAGGAAGAGGAAGAGGAAGAGTGGGTTTCAATTTTCATCTCGCACAGTTCAAAGAATACCAACGTGAAGGCACTACTGGATATTTGCCTGATCGACCAGACCACACCAATACCAGATTTCATATGGTCAGAATTCCCTGATAAATACAAAACGATGGTGGAGTTTCGTGATGAAACACAGAACCAGGGTCATGGCAGATTTGAGACAAAAGATGACGTCCAATCTTACATTGTGGACGACACCCTTGTCATTGAGTGTAATCTTCTTGTTATCAGGTTCAAGGAGGCTGAGATGAAATCTGTAGTCCAAGTTCCATCGTCAGACTTGCTTGACAACCTTGGTGATTTGCTAGACACACAAGATGAAGCAGATGTGTCTTTCGAGGTCAAGGGGGAGGTTTTTCGAGCACATAAGCTAATCCTCGCTATGCGGTCACTCGTCTTCAAAGCGGAGTTGTATGGGCCGATGAGGGACAAGTCTACATGGAATGTAAGAATCAAAGATATGGAGCCGTGTGTTTTCAAAGCACTCCTTCACTTCATCTACAAGGATTCGTTGCTCCCAATGGATGACCTCAACGATGATGAGACCGAACATATGGTTAAGCATATCCTCGTTGCTGCAGATAGGTATGCCATTGAGAGAATGAAACTGCTGTGCGAGTGCAAGCTTTCAGAGAGTCTTTGTGCCAAGACAGTGGCAAACACCCTAGCTCTAGCCGACCAGCACCATTGCACCCACTCAAAGATGCTTGCATTAATTTTCTCAACTCTACCAACAGAATGGATGATGTGGTTGAAAGTAAAGGGTACGAGGACCTGAAGAGAGCTTGCCCTTCTATATTTGCTGATGTATGGGAGAGAGCAGCCAAGAGTCGCAAAAAATAGGATTTTCACATTATTGCAGCCTGCAAAAATGTCTCGCGTTTATGAATCAGATCACCTATGTAGCAACTATGTGTCGCGTTTTATGAATATCAGTACCTTATGTTTGATTCTGTGTGCCTTTTTGAATTGTGAAGCTGTACTTCATGTAATCCGCCGCTGTACTGCCTCGTTATTTTTGTTGTACTTCATTATGTCAACCTTTGTACTTCCTCGGTTATCATTGTATACTTCCCTGCCATTGCTCTTGGTTAGGCAGTTGTACTTCGTTCAATTTACTCTTTGTACTGCCTTGGTGATGTTGGTTGTACTTCCTTGTGTCTCTTGGATTGTCTCGAATATCAGTACCTTATGTGTGATTCAGTTATGTTTTTTGTATTCAGTCAGTGATTTGTGACTGCTGTACTTCATGTAATGCAACCCTGTACTGCCTCAGATATATTGGTTGTACTTCCTTTGCGAGTCCTCTTCGTAAAAGGGTGATTTTCTTTATTTTATTTATTCCTTTTATGATATGTGACCCTGTACTTCATTTAGTCAACTTTTGTACTTCCTTGGTTATCATTGTTATACTTCCCTGCCATTGCTCTTGGTTAGGCGGTTGTACTTCGTTCAATTTGTCCTTGTACTGCCTTGGTGATGTTGGTTGTACTTCCTAGTTTCTCTTGGACTGTCCACTTCACAATTTGAAAAGTAACTTAACAAATCAACTGTTTAAATATACAAATGAAGGAGCAAATATTGTTTGCACATTTCAATTAAAAATCTCCAGAAAATCACCATTTCTCGTTATTTGTTTTATACTATATATGACAGTATGAAATAACAGGATTTACAAATAAGAAGTTCACAAAAATAGAAGCCCTGTTTCAAAAATGCAGTAAGGATCATATTTTTGTCAATCTGATGCTCCTTCTTGGCGTTGGTGTTGCTGCTTGTTCAACTGATGGTTTTTTGCGTCTGCTACTCTTCTGTACGGATGGCTCTGGCTCTTCCATTTCTGCTTGTTCTTCTTCGTCTTTCCTTCTGGTGCTCTTCCTTGTTGCTGGCCCAAACTGCTCTGGTGTTGCTGCATGTTCAACTGATGGTTTTTTGCGTCTGCTGCTCTTCTGTACGGATGGCTCTGGCTCTTCCATTTCTTCTTGTTCTTCTTCGTCTTTCCTTCTGGTGCTGCTCCTTGTTGCTGCTCTTGCTTGATCTCTATTAAGACTGTTCTTCTTTCCTGATGGCTCTCCCTCATGCTTGTGTACTACTCTTCTTCTTCATGTTCTTTAGTTCTTTCTTCTTCTTCCGCATCTTTTTCTTCTTGAGCATCTTCTCCTTCATCATCATCTTCTTCTGTATCATCATCTTCTTCTGTATCTTCTTCTTCTTCTTCATCATCATCGTCGTCGTCATCATCGTCGTCATCATCATCGTCATCATCTTCTTCTGCCTCTTCTTCTGCTTCTTCTTCCTCATATTTCTTCTTTTTACTCTTTTTAGCAGCACTCAGTTTCTGTGATATGTCCTTTCTCTGAGGACATGACAGAGCATTGTGTCCTTTTGTATATTCTCCGCAATACCCACAAAGCCTCCCTTTTGTTACTTTGCCTTTAGATGCATCATCAGCAGGTTGGTCAGCAACACATTTCTTCTTTGCAGCAGGAGCTGTACAAGATTTCTTCACAACTGTTCGACCAGCATTACTTTTCCTGACAGCTGCTGGACCATAATTTGGTGGGTCATCTAGTAAAGGGCAATTTCTGGCGTTGTGCTTCTGTTTCAGTCCACACACACTGCAGATTCTCCGTCCAGGTTCAAACCTTTCATCGTACAAAGTTTTATTCTCAGCAGCAGCTTTGGCCTTGCTTCCGGCCTTGGTTCCACTTCCTTTTGTCTTCGACATAAGAGGAGGAAGAATGACTCTAGAACTAGTCTCAGCCTGATGATTTGTTTCCTTGGTCTGGTTGTATATGTCAGGCTCAAAGCTGCTGAAAGGTGCTGGAATACCAGGTTCATCATCATCAGAGCCAGCAGTTGAGCAGCCTATCGCCTCTACCTTGTCTATCAGTTCTATGAGACCAACCCTTGATACGACAGTCTGCTCGTCTGACTTGGATGCGGCCCTAGCAAGTCGGAAACATAGCTGGAGAACCTCATTGTGATTATAAGCAATTTGCGACCCATCATACGCTACCGTCCTTGAATCAGCCCTATTAAATGTATGCGTCAGGTTTGCACTTCTGCTATATCTTTGTAGTATGTACCCGTCAGGAATAACGTCCACCCTCAAGTGCTCCAGCATTGCAATCACATGTACGCAGAAAAGACCTGCATACATTTCCTGTTTGGTAAGACTGCATTTTGCAAGATCAAACTTGACAAACAATAAGTAACATCTTACAAAGTACCTGTATGTTCCCATAGCATACATTCGCACTGGAACTTGCCAGCGTCAGGGTCTGCTTCCACTTTGTACTCGTGTTGGGACCAAGAAAAAGTCTTGTAAGGTTTCTTGAACCTCACCAGGTAGTGAGGTTCCCGAAGCACCGGGTCTATCCTCACAGCGTACAGAGTGCTCTTCTTGAACTTGCTACGGAAATCTTTGTACACGGCAATAGTGTACGTCTTTCGCAGCTTCTTCTCGAACCCATAGTGAGTACTTGTATTTGGTTTACCCTGCATAAAGTAAACAAAAACATATATCAGGGTTAGCATGATCAGTACTGAAACTGACAAGAACCTCTAAAGTTACTAGTTGAAAGGCTGAAACAACTTACAAGGTTTGCTATCGTCTGTCGTGTTCTAACATGCGCCGCGATTGAATGCAGTTATTTACTTGCTCCACGAAACGGTGCAGGGTAAGGGTCTTTTTAAGGAACCCTTTCTTCATGATGTAGTTCATGCTCTCGCTACGCTGAGTAGATGTCATCCTTGCGCAGAAAGCTCCCTTGAAGTAAGCTGAAATCCAATCCTTCCTATCTTCCCACAGCGATAACATCATCGCGTTGTCATGGAGGTTGTATTCTTCCACTAGCGCTTGCCAAGCAGCTTCGAATTCTGTCGGCATCAGAGGCCAGTTTATTATCGCTCTGAATTCACCTTGAAGTTTGGATGCAACCGGTAAAGTGTACCCAGCTGTTCCCTGAACTTCTTCAGCATGTGCCATCGGCACAGTTTGTGCAGCGCTAGATAGAAGACCCTTGGAATCGCCTGCGCCATCGACGGGCATTGGTCTGCGCAAAAAAATTAGAACAAATGATTCTCATGGACTGTACCAGTTCTGTACTAAAACTCATGGACTGTACTTCTTACTTTTTTGTACTTGAACTTCCATGAAGTACAGTGCTATGAGAGACATACTGAACATGCAGGTAACTTGAACTAAAAACCTGAACTGCCCACCTACCTATCATTTACTGCCACGAAAACTAGCTTGAACTTCTACACATGCAATGCAACACTACATCTTTTTTAAAGCTTCATTACCTGTTAGAATGATCATAGGTTGCTTCCATTTCATGCACTTCAGAAAGGTCTGAAACAGCCAAACAAATGAGTCTTCACTCTCGTCTCTGACAAGAGCGCATGCAAAAATGCAGGACTGGAGGTGGTGGTTGACGCCAACAAACACCCCCAGTGGCATCTTGTGTTTATTTGTCTTGTACGTTGTATCGAACGTAATGCAGTCGCCGAAGTCTTCATAATTGCCTTGGCAGCTGGCATTTGACCAGAAGATGTTCTTGATGTTGTCAGTCTCGTCAACCTGGATGTCGAAGAAGAACTGATCATTTGCAGTCTTCATCTCGGTGAAGAACCTGATGAGCTTATGGACTTCGCCGACGCTGTCATCTTTAGAGTTCTTTGCCTTCCTGCATTTGCACATAAGAAGCATAAGGATCTTAACCTGGGTGGAAGTACAATGTCGGATGTTTTGCGCACAACTACAACTATGATTTCAGGTGGTAATGCAACTTACTGGTTCAGAATGTCACGGCCATGCATCGTCATGTATTGCGATCCTCCCACTGAACCGGCTATTATTGACATTATCTGATAATGCTTGATGTTTTGAAACTGGAGGAACTTCACATACTCAAGAAGAGACGGGTCCAGTGTCTTGTGCGAGTGCAGAAAAACGAGCATGCTTGGTGTAAGTAACAGCCGGTGGTTGTGTTCTAACTGCATGTCCTCAATGACAAATGTTCCATCCGGTTTCTCCTTCAGTCTAAGCTTGGCCTTGCAGCCACACCTCTTGCTGCTGTTCATTCGCTGTCGCTCGGGGTCAGAAACGTTGGATATATATTTGCCTTCCCGGGTGCACTGAAGGTATCTGTTGTTACCATTGTGCTGGCCAATCTTGGTACCAAATCCAGAATGCCTCGCATATCTGTTGTAGAACTCCTTGGCTTTCTCGAAATTGTCGAACCTCATCTTCATCTTAGGCAGCAAATATTCTGGCAGATCAGGTTTCTGCAAACACATACAGTTTTGTTTGTCAGATTTTCACACATCAAAAAAACACGCACGCAGGAACATAAAATTCGTAACGCTGCATCTCATTGAGCTGAGTTTTCTTGTAGTTACTTACATGAGTGTAGCTGCGCGCCGCTGATGGAGTTTGATTCTGCCCAGGCAATATGGGGCCTGGTGGTGTCACGAGCGGCCTGTGTAGCAACGGATCCCTGAATTTTTGCTGTCGCTGCGTATGCATATGAGATTGACCTGTTTCAGGACGCTTACTGGGAGGACAGCTAGTGGATGTATCATCATGGATGACGTGAGGCTTCTTATTTGGAGGTAGCGAGCATGCTTCTTGAGGTCGCTTTGTACGGTGCTGTGAGGCAGGAAACTCAGGCCTCCTGGGTGGACGCTGTGCGCCATCAACTTGAGGCCTCATAGTTGGACGTTGTGTGGCAGCAACTTCAGGCCTTGTTCTTCTACTCTCCTTGGCAGCAACTTCACGTCTCCGATGCGACGGAACAAATTCAGGCTGCTGAGTGATAGCACGCGAGGAAGCAACTTGACGCACAACTCGCTGAATATGCGACGAGATAGGTGGCCCACCATATATTCTCACTTCTGGTGAATGACCATCATCAGTTGTAATTGGGGTTGCTTGCGATTGCGCAGAGTATGGGAATCTGCTTGTGGTCACAAAGTAACTAGGTGGTAGTTCTGGAGTCCTCCATTCAGGACATACCATTGAATTGGCGTCGGATCCATGACATCTGGTGTAGATTTGATTCTTTTGTCTTCGTTGCCATCCTGCATTTGGACAAAGATGTGATATGGGTTAGTTGAACTTCTCAGCTACCTTTCATGTACTTCTTTCAAAAATAAGTTGTACTTCCCCCCAATGCCATGAACTTTTCTGAAAATAGTATATCTAGCTGCTCTCCCAGGTACTAGAGTTGGTTTTGTTTTAGTTGAACTGCTCAACTACCTTTCATGTACTGTCATAACAACATAAGTTGTACTTCTCCTAATGCATCAAACTACCTAGAGGTAATTCTGTCCAGGCACACATACAGTCGCTCATAGCTTCAGTACTAAGAACAGGGCAGCACAGATTTATTTACCTTGGGCAACTTGTCGCATGAAGTAGCAGCTCGACGCTTCCGACTCATGGCAGCATCACTGAATTTTTTGGCTAAAGCCCGAGCAGTTGGGGCCATCTGTTGGATATGCGAGGAGAGAAGAGCGTGGTTAATTTGGAGAAGAACAGCGCATCGGCAAATCGAAGCAGCGTCGCTCCAGCGTAGTTGACCATGTCACATCTCGCCGGAGACGGAGAAGAAGGCGGTCTAAGGGTGGGGGTGGGGGTGTGTACCTCGTCGACGCTAGCTAGCCGGAGAAGAAGATCCTTAGTGCTGCAGTTGAGCCTTGTGCGGGGCGGAAGAAGGTCCGGCGGATCCAAACTAGACTCACTCACCCTCGCCCTCCCGCGCCGGAGAAGGAGGTGCTTCTAGGGTTGGGGGTCGCGCCGTGGACGGGCCGAGCTCCCTCGCTTCGCTCGCTCGCGCGCCCCACCGGGAAGGTGCGCTAGGGTTGGGAGCTCGCCGTGGACGGCGCGGGCTCCCTCGCGTCGGCGTCCCGCCGCCGCTCGCTCGCCCGCCCCGGCCGGAAGAAGCTGCGGAGAAGAAGGACGGCGCGAGACACGGCCGCGCGGGCTCCCTCCGTCGGCGTCCTGCCGCCGCTCACTCGCCTGCACCGGCCGGAAGAAGGTGCGGCTAGGGTGGGGAAGGTGGCGCGAGTCACGGCCGGCGCAGGCTCCCTCGCGTCGGCGTCCCGCCGCCGCTCGCTCGCCCGCCCCGGCCGGAAGAAGCTGCGCGGGGGTGGGGAAGGTGGTGCGGGCGGGCCGAGCTCCCTCGCTTCGCTCGCTCGGCCCGACGGGAAGAAGGCAACTTGGGTTCGGACCGGTTCCTAGGGCGCTCCGCGCCCTATATAGGGAAGGGATGGTTGTAGATCCTTAATCTACAACTGGTATGGTGTCTCACGTCCAACTAATTACGAAAATATGCCACCGCGCCCAACAAGCCATCACATCTAAACTAACTTATCCATCCCACTTGCCAAATTTCAGCTCGACTTATTCGCGTTCACCAGGTCGTAACAACCCACGATCCAATCAGTGCTCCTTTCCTGAATTTACTCAACAAATTATCCAAACAATAAACCAATCCCAATCGAGTTAATTTTTTAAAGTACACGAGGTGAGTTTCTCCTCACGATGTGCCGATGCGGCCACCGTTGTTCCTGCATCCGGGAGTCATCGCTCTACGTCCACGGTTGCATGACCTGCAGCAACGAGGCGGCAGTGGTCGAGCAGCTTGGTCAGCAGCTGAACGGCGTCACGTACCATGGAGAGAGAGATGGGGTGAATTGGAGATGATCGGGGCTACTGAATGCCGAGATTTGAACTTTTGAAGGGAGTGAGAGAGTCTAGGAGGATTAGATGGTCCGGTGTGTGATCTACAGTGCGATTTTTATTCGGAAGAAGAGAGTAACGAAAGGTGAGTTTTTATCCCCCTACATGATTCAATTTTTGTTGTTTTGTTGCTAGATTGAACTGGCATCAGGTATTGTTCATGCTGTCAAAGAGAAGAAGAGATCGACCTCAACGTTGTTCCAAACGAGAGTCTTGCCGGCGCTGACATTGGCATGTCTGCTCGGCGGGCATGGGCATGGAGGAGGGCTGAGTTTGTTCGGGAAGGCGAGTCCAGCACCGGAGTCCACGCCCACCTGTACTTCCATTACGACACCAGCGGTGTCGCCCGCGTATAGCGGGGATGCCGGTCGTGGTTGGGCTCCATCGAGGCAGGACCTCGCCGGAAGCAGCCAGCCAAATCCGTTCAACAACGAGGGCCCGGATGCCTGTTTAGGTCGTGGCCGAGCGAGACTCGGAGTCGCTAGACGCGGCCAGCCAAGTCCGTTTAACACCAAGAATCCCAACGCCGGTTCTGTTCATAACCCAGCAAGGCTCGAACTCGCTAGAGGCGCGCGGCTAGGAAACTCCATTCAACTCCTTAGCACTTCAGTGGTGGTCACGGACTCACGGTGCACGGACGCCAAGTTGTTGCTGGGCGAGGCGTGGTGGTCTCGCCGGCGCGGACGTGGGCATGGTGGTCTCGTCAGGTGCGGACGCTGGCGTGGCTATCCTCCTGGTACCGTTATGTTGGACAAATATTGACTCTCAATGAATGCTTGCCCAGTGTTATTTTTGTGTGCCATTTCTGGTCGTAGGTAAGTTCATAAGTTCAGAGGAGGTGCAAGCTGCGAGAGATGGAGTGAATGAACAGCCTTCTTCGCCATGGACGTCCCCCTCGTCATCTCTTCTGAGACACTAGGTGGTTTCATACTGATTTTTGCGTCGCACTTTGGTTGGCCGGCTTCATGCTGTTTCCGATGGCATTTCTGTAGAAATCAAGCAACAAAGAAGGAGGAATATCACTAGATTACTCTGTATTTTTCCTCTGTTTCTTGAGGACGAACAGTACAAGTGTGGAGAGAAACTGAAGCTTCTACATCACTCTGCTTCGTTCCCTTTTCACATATTCACACATCACATTACAGTTTAGTCCCTCTACTATCTTCTATTTCAAATCTACAACACTCCCCCTCAAGATGGGGCAAATGCATCAAATAACCCCATCTTGCTACATAAACTAGAAAACACTTTTCTGATAGGCCTTTAGTCAATATATCAGCTAGTTGATTAGAAGAACTCACATATGGCATGCAAATGATTCCTTGCTCCAACTTCTCTTTTATAAAATGTCGATCAATCTCTATATGCTTTGTCCGACCATGCTGCACTGGATTATGAGCAATATCAATGGCAGCTTTATTGTCACAGTACACCATCAATGGTTTTTCTTTAGAGAGTCCCAACTCCTTTAATAAATTATGTAACCAAAGTACCTCACATATTCCATGAGCCATAGCTCGAAATTCTGCCTCTGCTGTAGATCTTGCCACCACACTTTGCTTTTTACTTCTCCAGGTGACGAGATTGCCGCCAACAAAAGTGCAGTAGCCAGAAGTGGGCCTCCTATCATCCACTGAACCTGCCCAATCTGAATCAGTGTAACACTCTATTTGTAAATTTCCATGTTTGCTATATAATAAACCTTTACCAGGGCAACTTTTAAGATAGCGTATGATTCCCATGACTGCATCCAGATGATGACTACGAGGATCATGCATGAACTGGCTAACCATACTTACTGCAAATGCAATATCAGGACGTGTGTGAGACAAATAAATTAGACGTCCAACAAGTCTCTGGTATTGCTCTCTGTTTATAGGAGATCCTCCTTCTTTACTAAGACGTTGGTTAGTCTCACTTGGGGTGTGTGCTGGGCGACACCCCATCATTCCTGTTTCAGCCAACAAGTCCAAGATGTATTTTCTTTGGCAGATATAGATACCTTTAGCACTTCGAGAGACCTCAATTCCAAGGAAGTATCTCAATTGTCCAAGATCTTTAACTTCAAACTCCTTTGCAAGATGCATCTTCAACTTTCCAATTTCTTGATCATCATTTCCTGTTATTACAATATCATCAACATAAACTATCAAAATGGCTAACTTCTCACCATTCCGTTTATAGAACAATGTATGGTCAGCATTACTTTGCTTATAACCAATGTGCATCATAGCTCTGCGAAAACGGCCAAACCATGCCCGAGGAGACTGTTTTAAACCGTACAAGGAGCGACGCAGTTTTAAAACCTTGCCTTCAGTCTTAACAGTATTAAAGCCTGGAGGTATTTGCATATAGATTTCTTCCTGTAGCTCCCCATGGAGAAAAGCATTTTTAACATCTAATTGATGCAGACTCCAATCAAAATTAGATGCACATGAGATTAGGGTTCTTATAGTATTCATCTTGGCTACTGGTGCAAAAGTTTCTTCATAGTCAATTCCATAAGTTTGGGTGTATCCCTTGGCTACTAACCGAGCCTTATACCTCTCCACCTTGCCCTCCGGATTATATTTAATGGTGTACACCCATCTACATCCAACTAGTTCTTTGCCAGGAGGTAATTTTACTAATTCCCATGTACTATTCTTCTCTAAGGCATTCATCTCTTCTAACATGGCAGCCTGCCACTTCTTGTCATTTATAGCATCCTTCCAATCTTTTGGAACAGACATAGAGTCTAAGGCAGAAATAAACCCTTTGAAACTCGAGCTACATTTCTCATATGTAATAAAATTAGCCAAATCATGCTTATAACCAACACAGTCTTTCAGACGTGCTGGTATATCAGTTTTCCTAACTGGCTTTCGCAAAGCAATTGGAGGTTCAACAATTGGAGGATTAGGAGTTGGGACAGGACTTTCAATACCTTCCATCTCTGCGGTGCCATGAGTAGGTTCTCCCAATGATGATGGGTCCTCTGAGGTAGATATATTATTCAAATCTTCATGGATCGTATCATGAGGCACTAACTCGCCTTGTTGCTCTCTAAGATTCACAGGCGAAGAGATATTAGGCTGCAAAACATGACAAAGAGGAGAACCCTCACACACTTCATTTTCTGTATTATTCCCTGCTTGTTCCTCCCCCTGCATTCTATTATCCATCTGCAACATATCAACCATAGGAATCAACATGGGACTATTCAAAATAGTTTCCTTGTTAAAGTTCTCCCCCTTGCTACCATTTTCATATGTTGTAGTGCTGCTTGAGGAGTAAAAAGGTTCTCTCTCATGGAATGTAACATCCATGCTAACAAAGAATCTTCTCTCTGTAGGACACCAACATCGATATCCCTTTTGTGTGGGAGAATATCCCACAAAGACGCACTTGACAGCCCTTGGGTCTAGTTTTCCCACTTTGTTCCTGTAATCATTGTAATCATGAACAAAGCAACTGCAACCAAAAACCTTGGGAGGTACAATAAAAGAATTACTACCGGTTAAACATTCAATTGGGGTCTTGTAATTTAGAACCCTTGATGGCATACGGTTAATAAGATAAGTTGCTGTTTTAATAGCTTCACCCCATAGGAATTTTGGTACATTCATCATAAACATGAGAGAGCGAGCCACTTCTAACAAGTGTCTATTTTTTCTCTCTGCAACCCCATTCTGTTCAGCAGTATCAACACAAGTTGTCTGGTGTAAAATGCCACGAGAAGACAGATATTCATTAAAATCTCCATTGACATATTCAGTCCCGTTGTCTGATTGAAATATTTTTATACTTGCATTATATTGATTGAATATCAAGTTATGGAAGTCCTTAAATGCAGACAAGACCCGAGACTTGTGTTTGAGAAGATATAACCAAGTACATCTGCTAAACCCATCAATAAAGGTGACATACCAACGCTCTCCTAAAAGAGAGGTTACCTTTGAAGGACCCCAAACATCTGAATGTACCACTTCAAAAGGTGTTTCACTTCTCTCATTACTGCTGGGATAATTATATCTTGTACTCTTTGCTAATTCACAAACATCACATACAAGTTTCTCCTTGTCACATGAAGCAAGAAGGGAAGGAAACATACGTCCCAGAGTCCGAAAAGACAAATGTCCAAGTCGGCGATGCAGCATGAGCATCTCGTCTGTAGATGTGGCACTAGTTGCAGCAAGTGCAAAGGAAGTTGTACCAGTATCAAGATAATACAGGCCTTCACGTTCAGTCCCCTTTCCAAGTATTTTTTCTGACTTCAACTCTTGAAAAATACAAAAATCAGGTTCAAATATTGCTCTGCATTTCAGTGCCTTTGTAAGAGAACTGACCGATAAAAGATTCATTGGGAAATTAGGGACATGTAGAACTGGGCTTAAAGAGAGAGATGGAGAGCAACTGACAGTTCCGATGCCCATTATGGGAGCTTTAGAGCCATCTGCAATCTGAACTTTTCCTTTCCAGACCGAGGAGTATATGATGAAAAATTCTTTGATAACCCTGTCATATGGTTGCTAGCCCCTGAGTCAATGATCCAGTGAGTAAGTGAATCACTTGAGCTGCGTTCACCAGGTTGTTCTGTAGCAACAGCTACTAGTTTAGCTTTATACTTTTCAGAAGCTTTTACAATTTGCTTTGCATCTGTACTAGCACCTTTCACTATCTTCCACAATTCATATTCATCACAAGTCATGAGAACCGGAACCAATCCTTTCTCAAGTGACATTTTGAACAAAATTTCAATATTTGTTTCTATATTGTCCTCGGCATCTTCCAATTCATGCCTACTCTCTGAACTGTGCTCTCCCGGCTTCCCATGAAGATCCCAATAAAAAGCTTTTACATGTCCTATCCGTCTGCAATACTCACATTCGATCACACGTTTGTATGCCTTCAAAGGAGATAACATAGTGCTGCTAGAAATTTTATCAAACACCTGTAGAGCAGGCAAGAAACAAACACTATTCCAAGTAATTACTACTTTAATCCGGCAAGCTGACCAACACACGAATTAGCTCTCGTCTTGGCAATACAAATGAGAACAGAGCTGCTGCACTAGCAATCAACCATGGAGGCCAGATGAGGAACCACTGAGGAAACCAAGCGACAGAAATTGGTGACTAGCGACGACGCTCACATAAACTGGATAAACAAACCTTGAGCACCAAATCAGATCAGAAAACAGCTGCAATATTTTTTATAGCACCGGAACAGGTTCAGACCGGCTTGGCACGACGACGGCAGCGAGGCGGCACAACGACGGCGATGGCCTTGACGAAGACGGCGGCAGCGCACAAAGGCGA
Organism: Poa pratensis; assembly: GCA_947311845.1. Taxonomy (NCBI): domain Eukaryota; kingdom Viridiplantae; phylum Streptophyta; class Magnoliopsida; order Poales; family Poaceae; genus Poa; species Poa pratensis. Next base: position 10,369,511 of record CAMZMU010000086.1, read on the forward strand.
CCACGACCACGACGACCACCAAATCCCGGAGCACGAATCAGACCAAATCAGAGTCAGCCGCACGCTCCGGGACCGATTGCTCTGATACCATGTAGAAATCAAGCAACAAAGAAGGAGGAATATCACTAGATTACTCTGTATTTTCCTCTGTTTCTTGAGGACGAACAGTACAAGTGTGGAGAGAAACTGAAGCTTCTACATCACTCTGCTTCGTTCCCTTTTCACATATTCACACAACACATTACAGTTTAGTCCTCTACTATCTTCTATTTCAAATCTACAACAATTTCTTATGGTAATGCAGATGGTCTGCAAATTCCCTAAGCTGGGCGTGGTTTTGCAAGCTGCTTTTCTGTATTTGCAAATTAAATCAAAAGTAAGGCTTTTTTTTTTGCTCGGAAAAGTAAGGCTTTTTTATTGAAGGTTGACGAGTTTGTGTTACCGTGCATTTGCTAACTTTTATTTATTTATTGAAAGCTGAGCGTGGTGTTGCCTGCACATGTTGGAAAGGGCCAGCACTGGTTCTTTACCTGCTCCACATTTTTCTGCTTAGCTCAATGATGGCGTCTGCAAATCAAATTGGCATGGAGTTCATGCTGGCATGCTCCTGTTTCCTCGGAGATCTCTGAATCATGTCATTTGAGTGTATTAAAATCCCTTTATCAAAAAAAAAAAAATTGAGTGTAATGCTCACAACTGAATAAGGATATTTCGATATGTGTGAACCGGTGGAGACAAGTTGCTCAAATGGTCATATATTTGAATGATATTTCTGTTCACATGCAAAAGACAATAATTTGTGGCAGCACAACAGTCAAGTATCATAATGCTTTTAGTGGCAGCGCATTTTGTTCTCTTGAGTAGGATCTTCTCGGTTCTACATGCACAAGGTTATGCATGTCTGAAGATCGCCATGTGGAAGATGCAGTCGTTTTGCTCTTTCCAGCCGTGATGGCCGATGCTGGCACGCAGGCGGCGATGGTGGACGAGTTCAGTGCTCCGTTGCGAAGCACGGGCGTTGTGCTAGTATACATACAACAGGAGCATTTGGGTATTAGAATTCGCAAGGAGTACCCTTTGTCATTTCAAACATATCAGATGTGTGCCGTGGAGTGAACATTTTTTTCTCGTATTGGATATTACACTATACTACCCATCTTATCTATTTCAGTGTTTGTTTGAACTACTTTTCTGCTATCATCTCCCTTGAAGCCATCTGGGTAGCAAGCTCCATGGCCTCCTTGAGCCGAGAAGCATCATTAACCTGCATTGCAGAAATTTCAGATTCTCTCAAATAATGACGATAATTAGTAGGCTTTGACCAAATACACTTGTCACGAAGGCTCACCTGGCCCTGGGCAAGACCATTCTTGCCGCCACCTCCTCTTCCCCTGAGTGGTGTGATTTATTGTGTGCTCCTTTGTAAAAATGGAACGTAGTCAGGTTAGGGTTAGTCACCACTTAGCAAATCTTGCTAGGGTGGAACGCCGTTCTGAATTATGGGTTGGTTCGGGACCTGAAGATTTTCTTCAGTTGCTTGAACTTGACCGCTGTGTAATCCTTCCTGATTAATAAAGTCTTGTTTTACCCGCAAAAAAAAAAAAGAACATGTAAGCCAATCCATCACCTCCAAGCCGTTGGGTGCTTCGGGAGCTACACCGGCATAAACAGCAGCCTTGTTTGATGCCACATCCGTGCTGAACAGCATTATCGGCAAACGGTTCATGCATTTGACGACTGCTTCCCGGAGAGCAATGGCGTCGAGACCCACGTCAACACGAGCAACACAGAAGGGTTGTCTTGCAGAAAGAGCGGCTTCTGCAGCTTCCGTCGCAGCCTTGACAGCCTTTTGGATGTTTCCTTGACGCATTTTCTTCTTCTCTTTCCTAATTTGATCCTGATGATATACGGAACAGCAATAATCATCTTTTTACGATTTAACTATGAAAACAATACCAGATGTCATATCTCTCTGAGAATATGTGAAAACACACGAAGAGAAACATTTACATACCTCCAACTCTGAGCAGGGTTTCGGTTACCGGCCAGAATACCGCGGTAACCGGATTTATCGGCCACCCCCGGTAATTGTTGGATTCTGCTAAATCACAGCTGACTGTGTTTCAATTCAGTCACGCTCGTTTTTTCCATCGTTCGATCTTCGTCGAGATTCGCGTGGCTTCGACTCTGTCAAGTCTGTCGCGGTGCGGCTAGCTCGCGACGCCTCAGCCTGAGTATGTTGGGTATGGGCTTCTGTGAGTTTCGTTTGGATATGAGCCCGTTTCTAGACCCACTTTTTTTAATTTCTTTTTTTACGGGTTGGTGTGTCTGGACTCTGGAGGGGCGTTTCGCTGCGTGGCTCTTTCGTTCGCTGGAGAGCAGACAGAGACTCTGAGTTGAGTCGTCGGTGAGGAACAGGCGGAGGCAGAGAGGAGCGGCGCCTCTGCGTTTGAATCCGCCCCGTCGGCGCATGGCAAGAACCGGCGTTGGGGACAGGAGAGGTCGCCGCCGACCGATGTATTCATCCGCCTGCTCTTCCCCCCGTGAGTTACTCTCTCCCTTCTTCCTCCCGTTTTTCATGAGCAAATAGGTGGGTAGGGGCGCCCCTCTGTTCGATTTGATTTTGGGTGCGGAGGCGAGCTTCTAGGTCGCCGGATCCCGGCGGTGGATAGTGGTTTCTGTCTGATTGTATGGTTCGTGTCGCCTCCTCTCTTCCCTCTGCCTGGCGATTCGATTTCATGAGCAATCGATGGGCAAGGAGGACGCTCTACTCTGTCCATGTTTCATGTTTGTAGTTGGGGGCGCAGGCAAGCTCTAGGTCGCCGGAGGCTGAAGGCGCGGTGGTGGTTATTGTTGTCTGTTGTGGGTTGTGCGTGCAAAATCGAGGTCGCTCAGTGTTCAGCAATAGTGTGATGGATCGTTCTGAAGTCATTTTTTGTTGTACTCAAATCCTTTTGAGAGAGGGGATAGCTTAGGATGTGAGATATCTCCATTCGGTGTTCAGCAGTAGTTTTCAAAAATTCTGACCTGTGATGTGTGTTTTCTGGGGGTGCAGGCAGGGAGAGGCTGTGTGCAATGGTGGTGCTGCTGTTTATTATGTCCTTAGATTCCCCTTATGTTTCTTTTTTCTGCGTGGGGTGGTGAAGGCAGTGGAGGGGGATGTAATGGCAAGCAAATGTGGATGCTGCTGCTTTCTCTTTGGTTCAGCATGTACTTGTGTGTGCAGATGCAATCAAGTTTGTGTAGGAATTCAGATGTATTTTTCTGTGTCTATTTTTGTAGTATTTGTTTTGTCCTCTGAATCTGTTATTGTGTTGTATGAACCTCTTTAATGTGTGTCATGTGATCATCTTAGTTTGTTATGTGATATGTGTTCTGAAATTTGTTTTTTGTCGTTTGAACTTCTTTTCTGCACATCTGAATGTGTCATTTTTTTTTTTGTCTTGTGCCTCTTTTATTTGTTATCTGTTTTGTGTCTTCTTATTCTCTTAGTTGTGTCATTGTTTGTTATCTGAACATCTTAATGTGTCGTTTTCTTCTTAATTTGTCATCTGACCATCTTAGTTTTGTTCTCTGAGTTGTGTCGGTCTTATGAACCTCTTCAATGTGTAGTCTTCGATGTGTGTTTTTAGTGTATTGTGTAGTCTTTGTTGTGTCCTCTGATACTCTTATTGTGTCATATGAACCTCTTAGTGTGTCGTTGTGTCCGTCCTATCTATGTTATCTGAATTTTCTCATGTGTCTTCTTATTCTCTTAATTTTGTCTTTCTTTGTTTTCTGAACATCTTGATGTGTTATGCTTAGTTGTGTCAATTGATCATAGTTTTCTGATAATTGAAAACCAAAGAAAAAACTTGCCTGGCCACTAAGTACAGCCCCGCCATTCGCCCTGACAGCTTCTGCGGCTTTCTTAAATCTCCCATGTCCCTGGAAATTTCACCAATAACACAATCATTTAACTGGCTGAACAGCAACGAGTAAAGACAATACATATTATGATGGTTCAAAGAATAAACCGGTTATCTAGACTTTAACTTAAGCTTTCTTAGCCTCATTTTCTACATAAGAAACACGACAGCAAGGCACCTAGGGGAACAACCCTTAGAATATAAGCATGGCCATGTGAAACCAAATAACTTAGATAACGGTCATTCATATAGAGGTGAGACAATTCGTGGATGGTAATTACTCTGATTGAAGTTTGCTAAGCTGTTTATCCAATCCATTTGTCCAAGATTGAAACTATTATCCTGGACGTTCCAATTTAATGTTTTGCCTCAAAACAAGACACTGCCTGGCTAGTCAGCACAACACATCAATCTACATATGAATCATGTAGCATAATCACACGAGCAAACAATGGTAGAGAGAATACAAGGTCTAAAGTGGGCTAGAGCCACTAGCAACAACAAAAGTTTAGGTTATCTCATAACAAACTAACTCAATTACTTTGAGACTAGCACATTTTCAAAAGGTAAATAATGCTTTTCTAAAATATAAGAAGGATAAAGTATGTAATTGGCCAAATTGATATCAATGTTATGCAGATGCTCTTGGCAATAATTACTACCTTTACTAGGTTTTTCCCAAACTTTTTCTCTTCGTCTTTAATTATATCTTTAATCTTATTTTCATTGTCCTTCAGCTCAGGAAACGTTTCACCCATTACTTGGACAAAATCATCCACAAGCCTGTATAAGCAAGATAGAAAATGATAAATCAAATGCGAGAACAAGGAGGGGAGAAGGATGCTGGTCAACAGAAATATGGAGAATAAGGAAAACTTGAACAAGTTCGGTTTCGAACACCAATCTGGAACGGCGACCATAATGCATGGATTTCATAAGTATATGTTCAACCAAATAGAAAATATGGACCAAAGCTTGATAGAAGATGTATTTAGTAATTTATTGGTCCATATGCACTTTAACGCCGCACAAGTAACAAACATGAAATAAAAAACAGAGTGGGTATTGTATCTGTACATACGTGTGTATCTAATACATGCACATTTCACCATCTATTAATTATCTCTACAATCATGCTCATAAGCCTTACACTACTTTTATAGCATTCTGTGCAAAATAAAGCTATCCAGATAACGGTTGACATAAGTGTATGGAATACAATACATGAAGGTTACTATTCTTACCCGAAAAGAAATTCTTGCTCTATCATCAACTTTTGGCGACCAAAGTAAATAGCCCGTCTAAGTATGCGCCTTAGGACATATTCACTAGTAGAGAAAAGCTTATAGGTAGACGGGCATTCTGTGGCGCACCCTTAATTGGTGCGCCACAGAAATAATTCTGTGGCGCATGGAGCAAGGTGCGCCACAGAAATATTTGCCTTTCTGTGGCGCATTTCTATCCCATGCGCCACAGAAAGCAAACATTCTGTGGCGCACGTCCACGCATGCGCCACAGAAATTCAGTGGGACCCACGGCCAATCATTGGACCAGATCCATCTGGGCACTTTCTGTGGCGCACGGCACTTGGTGCGCCACAGAAAGTCGGATTTCTGTGGCGCATGCTGGCTGATGCGCCATAGAAAGTTGGCTTTCTGTGGCGCACCGAGCACCGTGCGCCACAGAAAGTGGGCGCCAGATTTACAAAAAGGTGGCAGCCCCACTTTCCCCATGTGACCTTCTCCATTCCCCCATCTCTAGCTAGCTCGAGTTCCTCCTCTCTCCCATGCCATTTTGCCCATACTTTTCTCCATTATTTGTAGTTAAACCTACTTTGTTTGTTATATAATTGGTGAGGGCTTGGGCAGAGCCTCCATACATACTCTCCTCCTCTCCCAATACATCTCTTTTTCTCCACTATTTTCTCTCCATCACCACACACTCTCTCTCATCGATCACGGTCACGTCTCGGTAACGGATCTAGATCTACTAGGTGGGTATTGTTGGATGGATATGTATATATATGCATGTTTTGTGTGGCCGGCGGTGTGTATGGATGTTTGCACGTATATGGCATGTTGTTGCCTTTTGTTGCCTTGCGCCGGCGTGGTGTATGGATGTTTGCCGAAATGTTGATTCATTTCCATTTCGGTAAATTTTTGCACCACCCATATGTCCTACTTTTAGGGGAAGTCATGCCGAATTTTTTCGTCGAACATGCATGTTTGTGTATGTGCATGTTGCGGTTAATTAATTCTAATTAATAACACACTACCGCGTAGGCGACCATGGTCATCAAGATGAGCTCCGGTCGAATCAGCAGCTACAAGGAAGAAGCGAAGGCGGAAATGATTCGGTGCAACGGGAGCCAGATACGATGTCCGTGTCGAAGTTGCAAACTTGTGAGATGGATCGACCCTGATTCCGGACAATTGGAGGAGCACCTGCTCAGGCGCGGTTTCATGCAAGGCTTCAACCAAGCGCCGACAGCAAATGTTGCGCGTGAAGACGAGGGCGGGCAAGATGATCATGACGAAGGAGATGCGGCGGACATGATGAAGGAGTAGATGGTGGTGGAGAAGACGCGAACACGCAGAACTCGCTAATGTCGGCCTTGATGGACTCTCATGTTCAAGAACTGCTCCTCAAGGAGGCGAGCACCGCTAGAGAGAAAGCCAAGCTGGCGCAAATGGAGATAGACGGGAAGACTCCGTTGTATCCTGGGTGCCGGCCACAGGATACGCGCTTGCAAGTAACGCTTGATGCTCTGGAGATGAAGTCGGGAAACAAATGGACCGACGTGAGCTTCAACAAGAACATGCAATTCTTCCACGAGCGTCTTCCCGAGGGGAACACATTGCCAACTAGTATCGAGGAGGCCAAGAAAGTCGTGTGCCCTCTTGACCTACCGCACGTTAAATACCACGCCTGCATCAATGATTGCGCAATTTATCGGGGCGAGTACGAGGACAGAACCACATGTCCGGTGTGCGGCCAAGGACGGTACAAGAGTACTGGGAAGAAAGTTCCTCGAAAAGTGGTATGGTACTTTCCTATCACTCCCCGTCTGCAGCGGTACTTCGTGGACCCTAAGGAAGCAAAGCTCATGCAATGGCACGCGGAAAGGGAGAAGCCCGAAGAAGATCCGGAGAAGGGCAGGATCCTGACACACCCTTCAGACGCTAGCCAGTGGGAAGAATTGGACGCCTTCGGAAATTTCGGAGGCGACGCAAGGAACGTCAGGCTCGGTATGAGCACCGATGGACTCAATCCGTTCGGCAACCAGAGTAGCACGCATAGCACCTGGCCCGTGTTTGTATGGCCTTACAACCTTCCCCCGTGGTTGTGCACGAAGCAAAGGTACATACACATGAGTATTCTCATTCAGGGGCCGAAACAAGCAGGTGTCCACATACATATGTATCTCGCGCTGTTGAAAGAGGAGTTAGCCACGTTGTGGGAGACGCCAGCCCGTACGTGGGATGCCTACACTGGAGATTATTTCGACATGAGAGCCGCGTTGCTCACGACGGTGCAGGACTATCCTGGTTGCTCATATGTATCGGCCCAGGTAGGCCACGGATTCTGCGCATGTGTCAGGTGCATGGATAAGACCCCGCATCTCCAGCTACCAAGGAATCCCGGGTCTTCGAAAACCGTGTACCCAGGGGCTCGAAGGTGGCTTCGCATGGATCACCCGTGGAGAAAACGCGGTGACCTGTTCAATGGTAAGGACGAGATCGAAGGAGCCCCGAGCCCGAGGAGCGGCACAGAAATCGACGAGCTGTTGAAAAATTGGGAGGAGTGCCCTGCGCCGGGAAAGAAACGACCGAAGGTAGATCCGCTGCTGGGTGTATGGAAAGCGAGGTCTGTTTTCCACGACTTGGAGTACTGGAAGGTCCTCAAGACGCCACATAGCCTCGATATGATGCACATTACGAAGAATGTCACCGAGAGTCTGCTTGGCACTATTTCCAACATGCCGGAAAAGACCAAGGATGGGACGAAAGCAAGATACGATCTGAAATGGCTTGGTGTCAGGAAAGATCTTCAGGCCCCCGATAGTGATGACGATGATGATGATGATGATCAGACGGAAGGGACTCAAGGTCGCCGCAAAAGGGTAAAGAAGAACACGTGGTGCTTCCCGCTACGTGCTTCACTATGAGTCCGGAGGAGCTCGAGCAATTTTACAGGTGTCTCCTAGGAGTCAAATTTCCTCATGGTTACGCGGGGAAGATAAGCAGATATCTGGACGCAACGAAGAAGAGGTTTAGCGGGATGAAGTCTCACGACTGTCACGTGCTGTTGACGCAGATACTTCCCGTTGCGATTCGAGGGATAATGGACGAGCACGTCCGTGATACGCTGCTTGCCCTTTGCAACTTTTTCGACGTCATCAACAGGAAGTCGATCGGCGAGAGCAGCTCGACAGGCTACAGGAAGAGATCGTGCTGATACTATGCGAGCTCGAGATTTACTTCCCGCCAGCATTCTTTGATATCTGCGTGCATCTCCTTCTCCATGTCGTTGATGACATCAGGCAGCTCGGGCCGACGTTCCTGCACTACATGATGCCGTTCGAAAGGATGAACGGTGTCATGAAAGGATACGTTCGCAACAGGGCCCGTCCAGACGCAAGCATGGCCAAGGGCTTTCTAACCTATGAGTGCATCTCCTTCTGCCAGAATTATCTAAGCACCGAGAACCAGGATGTTGGTCTGCCCAGGAGGAAACACCTCGGCAGGCTCAATGGATATGGTCACCGCGAGGGCACCCTCTCACTCTTTGTCGGCATTCATGGTCGAAAGGACGACTTCGACAGGGCTCACCGGGTCGCGCTACAACACTTACAATTGATCGAACCTTGGGTGAAAGAGCACAAAGCTTAATCGAGAAGAATTACATCGACCTGGGCCGGCCGAGGAAGAAGGGAGACGTAACCAGAGAGCACAACTCCAGCTTCACGCGTTGGTTCAAGCAAAGGCAACTGGATCTAGCAAAGAGCAAAACGCCATCTACAGAAGATGAAAAACTCATATTCTCCTTATCACGGGGCCCCGGGCACAACGTAAGGACCTATCAGTCGTACGACATCAGCGGTTTCAGATTCTACACCGAGGAAAAGGACAAGAATAACGAATATCAAAACTCAGGAGTAACTATGCTATCCTACGGCGATGACGAGGCTACTGTCAAGCAAAGATACTTCGGAAGGATCGAGGAGATATGGGACCTCAACTACTGTGGAGAGTCGGTGCCAATGTTCCGTGTGAGATGGGCCAAGGACGTCGTCAAAGAAGGCCGGTATTTCACCACCATGGTAATACCCGATGCCAAATCGAAGAACGCCTCCGCGAAAAATGAGCCATGGGTACTCGCTAGCCAAGTTGAGCAATGCTTCTTCATTACCGACCCGTCAAAGCCTAACCGTGTTGTCGTGAGGAGGGGCAAGAGGAGCATCATCGGAATGGAAGGAGACGCCAACGAGGAAGACTTGGAAAGCGATCCGAAGATCGAGGAGGAATTCGACAAGCACTTCGACATGCCTACTACTAGTACACAAAGAAGGAAGACCTCCCTACCTACTAAAGGTTGTCCGTTCACGCGAAGAAATCTCAAGGTGCCCGGCCTAAAGTATTCAACCGCGAAGAAGGGAAAGAAGAGAAACTAGCTCGGAACCGAGACAAAGAAGAGACTTTTTGGTGTATTTAATTTGTGTGTGTGTGTGTGAGAGACAATGCAAGCATATATCATGAATTTGATAATTTGTGTGTGTGAGAGTCAAATATATGTATATCATGAATTAGATAATTTATGATATGGGTATCTCGAAATTTGTGTGTGCTCTTTCTCTAAATTTAACCAAAAAAGAATAACAAATTTATTTATTTTAATTTGTGTGTGTGAGAGACAAATATATGTATATCATGAATTAGAATAACAAATTTATTTATTTAAAAAAAAGTGAGAAAGCCAGGATTCGAACCTGGCTGGTCAGAGTTTCTGATTTACTGCCTAACCACTGGGATCTGCTGGTGTGTTTGTTGCTTAACAGTATCTCAGGTTCTTTTGAACTGAATTTAGTGAGAGATTTCTGTGGCGCACCGAGCCAGGGTGCGCCACAGAAAGTTAAGAATTCTGTGGCGCACCGCAGCCAGGGTGCGCCACAGAAATTTGTCGCCCACACTTACATGTGGGCCAGGGTGCGCCGCGGCCTCACACACTCGCGATCAAAAACGACCAAGTCCCCACAACTCGAGCGCGCTCCGGCCGGCCGTTCTCGCCGTCCTCGCCGTCGCCGTCGACGCGCGCTCCGGCCGCCCTCGCCGTCCTCGCCGTCGACGTCACCCTCGACGTCCTCGCCGCCTCCGCCCTCCCTCCCCCTCGCCGTCTCTCCGTCGCGCGGTGCCGGCTGCAGGACGCCGCCGTGCAGGACCTCGACGCCGCCGGCTGCAGGACCTCCACGACACGTTGGCTGCAGGACCTCGACGCCGGCTGCCCCTCCACGACGTCGCCGCCCCCTGCCCGATCGAGGTGCTTCCCCTTTCCCCCTCCTCCCTCCCCTACCGAAATCCTGCAGCCAACGTGTTTGTAGAAATTCCAAAGAGAAATTCCAACGTGTTAGTGCTTGCTGTTAGTGCTAGGTTAGTGCTTGCTGTTAGGTTAGTGCTAGCTAGGTTAGTGCTTGCTGTTAGTTGCTTGCTAGCTAGGTTAGTGCTAGCTAGGTTAGTTGCTTTTGTTGCCATATACTTGTTGATTAGTGCTAACTAGGTTAGTGCTTGCTGTTAGGTTAGTGCTAGCTAGGTTAGTGCTTGCTGTTATAGGTTAGTTGTTTTGCTCCAAAGTTGGTGCTTTTTAAAGGAAATGAAGATAAATATGGATGTGAATTTTAGTGTTTAGCTACTAGTTGTTTTAGTGTTTTGCTAGTTGTTTTGCTGCTATATACTTGTTGATTATTCCACTGGACATGATCCTTTTTTTTGGTTGAACAGGGTGCAAAGGTGCTTGTGTGTGCTAGGAAAGAAGACGCCCGTGGAATCGATTTGGTGAGCTCCGGTGACCATGTGTTCTGTGCTACCACGACCATCGTGTCGTGGTTGTTTGTGATGCTGTTGGCCGGCAAACATTATTTATGAAATGTGGATGTTTTTCATGTGATGCTGTTGCCGGCCAGCGATGTCGGCCATTATTTGTGAAATGCTTGTGCAGGTACCCCGAGAGGCCCTTGAGATTGCCGGAACGTCGATTAACTTCCGTTCCGGCAAATTCGGGTACTCCATATGTCCTATTTTTAGCAAAGGTCATACCAATTTTTTTCGTGAAATTTAGCATGACTTTGCTAAAAATAGGACATATGGGGTATTGCGACTAATGCATGGAATGGGGTATCTTAGTACTAAATTAAGTGATGTTTTTCTTATATTTGTTGTACTAACTTTTGCCTCTTTTTAATGCAGTGCAAACATGTCGGCCGACGCGCCCGACCCTTCTAAGCACATGAGCGTCGAAGAAGAAGCTAGAGAAAAGAACAAGCCGTTCTGGGCTATGCCCAGCAGTTGGAGGAGGCGGAGGCCGCCGAACTGGCTCGTGGCGGCGATGCTGACTATGAGATAGAGGATGAGGACGAAACCACCACCACCGATGGCGGCGACCACACGGATGTCCCCAGTGGCGACCCCACGGATGTCGAGGGTGGCGACCACACGGATGGTGGTGGTGGCAGTAACCCGACCGCTCAGAAGAAGAAGAAGTCGAGTAAGCCGAGGAAGGACCGGACACCGCAAGCGGTCGGCAACGTCACAGACGAGTTCACTGAGGTCAGCTCAAGTGGCCAACCACTGGAGCCTAAGGCCCTTTCCTGCGGGTACGGCATGCAACTAGGGTGCATCCTCCGGGAAACCGTGCCGATCAACACGAAGGACCTCAGAAGCAAGGACAATGAGGCTTTGGTCCAAACCCTCCTCACGAAGCTTCACCAACGATACAAGTTCCCGGAGCCGTTCAACAAAAAGGTGGACAGTGCAGCCATCACGAAGATGAGCACCGCCTTGAGCAGCTGGAGAACCCGGGTGAAGGCGAAGATTGATAAGGGTCTTAGCTGGGAGGAGATAAGTGCCAAAGAGCCGATGCTCGACGAAGAAGAGTTCCAGGCATTCAAGTTGTCCTTAGAATCTCCGGAGGCTCAAAAATGGACCAAGTGGGGGAAGGATATGCGGGAACTGAACTTAGGTAACCACCGTTGGGAAGCGGCGGTTACCGAGGAAAACAGCCCGTTTGGGTCAAGGAGGATGCAGAGGTTGCAAGACTTGGAAAAGAGAACCCGTGGCATAAAATCACGGACGAGCAAGTTAGGAACTTTGTTCGGTCCCGCTACTATCTGAAGCCGGGGACGGGGGAATTCGTTACCGACGATAACGATGTGCTGGATTTCGAGAAAGTGCTGGTAAGGAACTTAATTACCGCGGATATCTCAAAGTCCATTGCGTTGATTTCTACGTGGGTTCATCTTAATTTCCTTTGTCTGCAGGAGAAGGAGTTGGAGGCTGAGGCTCAGGCCGGCCCGTCGTCCCAGGAGGGGTCGACGGAGCCGTGGGACACGACTTTCAACATGGCGATGAACGTTTACAAGGGGAGGGACAAGTCAAAGCCGCCGACGTCAGCTGGCCGTGTGACCGGCTTTGGTACGAGCGTGAAGTTCCTCCAGTACTACAACACGGACACCGAGACGAGAAAGGAGAGGAGGAAGCCGGCTAGGGATAAAGCCGAGGTTGTCGAGCTAAGGAAGAAGCTGGAGACACTAGAGAACGAAAAGGTGGACTCCAACATGGTGGACAAGTTAGTGGACGAGAAGGTGGACGAGAAGCTCCGGAGTTTCTTACCCCCTGCATTGCTGGAGGGGATAACTGCTTGGCATGCGGGAGGTCAACGGGGCCGATACACGTGCCCAGCTACACCGGCAGCAACTCCAGCAATAACGTGTCGCCGGTCCTGGCGACCCCACCGGTGCCCCCTACCGTGGATCAACATACTAATAGGCCGGAGAATAATGATAATGCACACGAGCGGCCGGAGAATGATAGGCCGGTCGCCGGCACCGGCGCCCTTGTCTCAACATTAGCCGAGCTCGACGCCATCACCAAGGTAACTAATTAGTTAGTCCGCGACATCTTCTATAACTATGCTTTTGATGACTGCCATATCTCATGATGCCCAACATGTGTTGACTCCCAAGACATGCCTTGCATACTCCTGCATAGGGTGGGGGCCGGCGGCGAGTTGAAGGAAGTCGCAACGGCCATGATCGTACAACCTTTGACCCACGATATGCACAACACTAGAATGAGTGAGCTCGTGATGAAAGTCAGGGTGACCGAGGTAGTGCCTGAGTTCCGTGACATCGACCCCCCCCATGCAACCTCCGGGAGCCGAGAAACACATGGTCCTTGGAGAATGCTCCAAGTGGATGATGGAATGGCCGAAGACCCAGATTCGTCTTGGGGATGGTCTTCATGGGGTCAGGCGCACCGACGACGCCACCTCGAGGCACCGGCCCCCGGTCGTTCGGCCCTCGTCGAGGCGGCCAGAAAAAGCTGTTGCGGATGAACCGGCGCCACAAGCAGCCGTCGCCACCACCCGGAAGGAACCGCCGGTCGCCGCCACCACCGGCCGGAAGCTACCGCCGGTTGTCGCCGCCACCAGCCGCCACTAACAATTGTTGGGAACGTCTGAACCGCAACAGTCCAAGGTTAGTTCCGACTTCCCGACTTCCCGACTTCACGACTTTCCGACTTCCCGACTTTCCGACTTCCCGACTTCCCGACTTCCGACTTCCCGACTTTCCGACTTTCCCGACTTCCCGACTTTCCGACTTCCCGACTTTCCACTTCCTCGACTTCCCGACTTCCCGACTTTCCGACTTCCTGACTTCCCGACTTTCTGACTTCACGACTTTCCGACTTCACGACTTTACGACGCCAAGCCTTTATATCTAATAACGGATGTGCTATTGTTTATGTTTAGGACAAAGCCGTTGCCCCTCAACTTGGTGCCAACGACGGCGATGATGACGATAATGTCAACGTCGATGACTTCCTCAACACTGGCGCCTGCAGGGAAGATTTGTACATGCCTCCTGTGGATGAAGAACCCTTCCGCGATCAACGCGGTCAACCTCCTCGTCCCACTACATGCACGCAGCGCCTGGTCTTCGAGGGTTTATCTCAAGACACGCCTCCGGAGGCCGGCGATCATCAAGCTCAAGTCAAACCGGGTAACATTTTCAGCCCTGGCACACTGCACCAGACGGTTCACGCGGGGTTCACTGCACCCCAACCATCCCCAGAGATGAAGAACAAGGCGAAGAAGCACAGGAAGAGAAAAGGAGCAAACGCCTCTGCGAGCCAGCCAGCTCCTAAGATTATGCGGGGTCGTGAAGACACGATACCACCCCGTGGGGATGGCTTGACCCGAGTTCATGAAGCTGGTAAACCTATACTGTCTGAGGACTTGCTCTGCCTTGCAGAAGGACCCATGATTTCTTTGCAGGAATCTATCTTGCATCTAGAGAGCCTCCTTCTTAAAGACAAGCAGCCGAGTTACCCGGTGTTCGCGGTCAAGGTGCCAAAGGAGGTGGACTTCGTCCAGGAAGCCCCCGCGGATGTGTTCTTCATAGCGTACGAGGACATCTTCAACCTGTTTCACTCCAGACGGCTGGACTATAACTTGGTCCGCCTATATGCGCTCGATGCGGCGATGAAGATCAGGAGAGATGATACCCCGTACGTCGCGATAGTGGATCCCTACTACATGCGTGACAGCCAGCTGGTGGAAGGATCAAGGACACGGACCATGGCCACGGAGTACCTCCAGAGGCTCATGCTGACCAACAAGAGGAAGAACAACCTTCTTCTGCCTTTCTTTTACGAGTAAGTACACATCCGCTCGCCGTCGTCGTATCTTATGTCTTGTAGATTTCTTCCATTGCTGATCCTTTGTCCAACATTCCGTTTCAATTGTGTTGAGCAGGGACAAGTACTGCGCACTCATCGTCGTAAGCCCGAGGTGGTCCATTGCCACTTATTTCGACTCGGGGAATAAATGCAAGCCGAGGAACTACAACAGAATAAAGGGTCTTCTCGATGAGGCTCTCGAGGGCTATGCCCAAAAGGGAGGCCCCTTCCAAAAGAAGGGGGAATCTTTCACGCAGGACAACAAACACAAGTTCATGCATGGGAACGGATTCCATTGCATCAAGCAACTGCCTGGCAGCGTGAAGGAGGCCTTCTACGCCCTCCATCACCTTAAAGGGCTTGTCCGGGATGCCGAGAAAACGAGGATTCCATCTAGTCTCCCAGAATGGACCAAAAGCGAGGATGCTCTCACCGATGCTGATTATAGACAAGACTTCCATCGCATCATTCTGCAGTTATCGACGATCATCCTCGAAGATGTCATGAACAAAGCAGGGTCCTACCACTACCCCAGAGGTAGGATGTATTATAAAAGAAAGCCTTGCTAAGCATTACTAGTGTATTTTTTGTAGAAGTGCATGTGTAGGGTTATATATTATATATATGCTATGCTTTGAAACCCAAATAGGATAGCCATATGATTTCCAACCATGACAATTGATTGATTGTCTTGCCTCTCTACTTAGATGAATAAATTATACTCTATTTATATCACTAACCAATATATATCCCAATCCATCTTCAGGGTTGTGTCAGAGGGATATCGAAGAACGACTAGAGCGCAGAATGACACCAGGGAGTGGAGGACGAAAGAAGGCTATCTACCGTTCCCGGCGCCGCTCAAGAAGAGGACTCCATGATCATGCTCCCGCGCGCTCTTGCTCACCATCATCGCCGATGTACTACATTTGACCCTAGTTAGACAGTGAACACTTCATTTGTAATGTGTAGTGTGAAATGATGAACTTTTGTTTGTATCATGACTAATTGTGTAAACATTCGGCACTTTTGTGACTATGTGTATGTATCTCGGGCACTAAGTAATATGTGTGATGACATAGTGATTAATGTGTTTGTCTGTTCATATACCTGTCAAATATACCTGTATTTCTGTATAAATATGTATAAATCCTGTATATACCTGTATTTGTATAGCAAAATGTAAATATACCTGTATTTCTGTTTTATAATTTAGTGGCGCATTTTTTTTTGTGGCGCACCAGGCGTTGGTGCGCCACACAATTCCTCTGCTGTGTACTGCAGAGCTATTTCTGTGGCGCACGGGCTGGGTGCGCCACAGAAAGTTGGTCTTTCTGTGGCGCACAGGCTCGGTGCGCCACAGAATAAAAATTTAGTGACGAGACTTCTGTGGCGCACCCAACAAAGTTGCGGGTGCGCCACAAAATTTCAAAACGGTGCGCCACTAAAAGGCTTTTCTCTACTAGTGATTCTCTTCCCTCATTTCCTACAGAAAAACTTATCTTAGACAAAGAAACACCATTGTATAACAAAAAAAAGTGGAGCAGTTAAACCAACCAAAACAGTATGAACTCACCAGGTTAAGAACCATCCACGATAGCAAAAGAAAGGGTTCGTATGTGATCTGCAACAACCCTATATGCTGTATCAACTTTGCCAACATCATTGGAGCCGAGTTTACCAGAGTATGGTCCGACTCCAACGCCAACCCACTATGCACATCAAATTAACAATTGTTAACAAATAACACTGTAGCAGATTACTGTTGCACAAGTACAAAAGAAGCAACAAGCGTGCATCTGGACAAAGTACCTTGTGTATGGATTTAAATAATGGCATGAATATATCTATATCGTAATTGCTCATTTTGTTCTGGAGGATGGAAGTTAAACGCTCAAAGCCCATTCCAGTGTCAACATGTTTTGCTGGCAAGGGTTCCAAAGAACCATCTGAATCCCTGTTGGACTAGGTATTTAAAAGCCAATAGGTCAGTACATAGAAAATATAAATAAGAAAAAACATGTCACATAAAACGGTGCATTGGAAATGGAATAAAAGATCAACAATCTAAACAAAATCGAATTTTGAGAAATAGCATGTTAACCTGAATGAACACGAGATTCCATATCTCAATACATGTAGGATCATCATTATTCACTAACAAAGACGCATCCCGGTTGCCGATCCGATCAAAATGGATCTCTATGCAAGGCCCACAAGGACCTGTTTCGCCATCTCCCAGAAGTTATCCTGATTAAAGTATACACATTGCACCAAGAAAGTAAAAACTAACAAGTCCAAAATATCCAGGAGATTTGACCAAGAGACCAAGCACATTCAGTAGTGTACCTTGCAACCAAAGGCAGAATTCTTTCCTCAGGTAGATACTTTGACCATATATGACGAGGGGTTAACTCATCAAATCCCATGGTTAAGGACCTAGGGTTGAGATTACGGGGGAGAGAACGTGGTAGACCTGGTAGTTTCGTCGGCTGACAAGCAAAAGTAAGATTTACCCAGTTTCAGGCCTCCGGAGAGTAACACCTTACTTCCTGCTTGTCTGGTATTGATTTGAGGGTATATGCGAGCTACAATGGAGTCCCGGCGAGATGTCGATCTCGTTAGGGTTTTGGTGGTTCGAGTATTGCGTGTCCTTTCATCGGCGGCCCTCCTAGCCTTTATATAATAGGCTAGGTCTCGAGAGTTCGCAACCGACTCAGATTTACATGTAAGGAAAGTCTAAACCGACTATGGCTACGGCTAACTTGGAGGATACTCCGTCTTCTTGGGCCTTCCTTTATGGGCTTCATGTAGGCTCTTGATAGTTGGGCCTAGTCGATACGTGCACCAGGTACCCTCATGGTAGGGTACCCGAAAGGTATATCCCTGTTAGTAGCCCCCGAGTATTTGTCTGACTCGAAGAATCGGGCATGGACTCATTCATCTGTGCACGTCATATATTTTGTACCTGTGTATACGATTGGAATTCCTGTATGAATATCACATTTTGTCTAGCTATGTCGATTATTTCATCGACTATGGTTTTTGCTTATGATAATCAAGGAATAATAATTTAGTAGACCCGGTACACTCGACGGATCGGGACCGGTTAACTGCACATTTGGGTAAAACCTTACTAGCTTTCAATCAAACTCGAGTCAACGGACTCGAATCTGGAACAGACTGGTCAGACTCGACTCAGGCCGTTGAGATCTTACTGAATCGTTCTGCAGTATAATTTTGAGATTTACCCAATGCGTCCGTCGGGATTTTTCATCATGTCTGCTGACACGGAAAGTTTTAAGGATTAACGCTCCTGGAGCGGTCCTTAGCCCAACTCGACAGATCGGCGGGTCTTACCTTTGCACTTATGCATGCAGCATCCGAGGTATTTTGCGGCGGACGCAACTCGGGAATTTACCGTGTATGATTTTGTGTTACATTGTGCTTATCAGCTGAGTCGAGTCGTCTGTCGACTGATTCTTTGCCATTATTCTATCGGGTGCGCGACAGCGCTCCCGATGGGAGTAGCCCCCGAGATTGTGCTTTATTGCTCGCAATGGAGGATAATCTCAAATCTTTTTATCATGTACATTTTCAGTCGAAGAATTTTTTTGATACGCTCCCGATGGGAGTAATAAGTTTCAGTCGAAGAAACTATCGAGTGCCTTGATGTCTTGTGTTGCGTATTTTGCATTTTCACCCTCGAAACAACCGAGGCAGTCGAAGTACTGGCTTCGTGTAAAGTTTGAAGGACTCGACGTTCCTACCAGGTATGAGACATAAAGTGACGTCAGTAATGACGCATGCCTCGAGTGCAATTTCTGACAAGCGATGGCGTGCTTGGTATGTCTGATGGGACACGACACGCTTGTGGGCCCGTAATGCAGTGCTGACCGAGGGGCGGTGCCGTTTGGACTGGATTTGACCGCTCTGGCGCGATTTTCACGGGGTGTGATGATGGTTCCTAGATTCCCGTGCGTAGTGGACGGAATAGCTGGCGACGGTTGCTCTCCATGCCCGCCACGTGTACGGCAGGATTCCGCGTGGAGCACACGATCTTGGATTGACGACTGTGATTGATTTTCCTTTGATGGTAAATATGCAAAGGACGGAGCTGGGTAAGTTTTACTTGCCATTACTTCCGCCGCCACTTTCCTTCTTCTTCCTCTCGCATCGCCATAGCCTGACATCCAAGCTTTTGCCAAACCACCTCTACGATGACGAAGCCTGCCACGCGGAAGGGCAGGAGCGCTGCGAATGCCTCGGCGGACAGCGCCGCTGGCGGGGCCGCCGCCAGCGGTTTGAGAGGGAGAAGGGCCTGGACCAAATATACGGTGAGCAAGCGGATGCTCACCAGCCTGAGGAACGACGGGCTGATCCCGGCGGACCCGACGCAGGTTCGCATCCCGGCGTCGAGGTAATCCCGCGCCCAGGCCCCAATGAGGGTCTGTTTTGTGGATTTTGTGAACAGGGGATTCTCCTTCCATGTTCACGATTTTCTTCGTGCGCTGATGCACGTCTATGGGGTGCAACTGCACGATTTCACCCCCAATGGGCTTTTGCACGTTGCTTGCTTCTTCGTGCTTTGCGAGTGCTTCTTGGGCGTTGTGCCCCATTTTGGGTGTTTCGACGCATTTTCAATGTCAAGCGCCAGCACAGCGTCAAGGGCCCTGGCGGTTTTGGAGTGCAAACTCGACCTGACGTCGAGTACTTCAAGATTAAGTTTGTTGAGTCTATGCAAGGATGGCGCCAGAAGTGGTTCTGCATCAAGGATGTGACCACGGGCAACCAATCGTTCGGGTTGCCTCCCTTTAATTCAGACGCCACGGTGGCGAAGAGGCCGTCCTGGATTGCGCCACCGACCGGAGCCGAAGCTGAAGAAGCTGACATGCTGTTGGAGAAGGTTTTGAAGCTGCAAACCAATGTTGGCAAGGAGGTGACTGGCATCCATTTGCTGGCCACCTTTATCAAAAGGCGGGTGCAACCTCTCCGAGCCCGGGTGCACACCATGTGGGCATACACCGGGGTGTCTGATCCAACCCGCTCACTCGCAGAGGAGCTGTCCGCTAGTGAGGAGAAAAAGCTAGTGAGGACTCTTACCATACTGACTGACGACGAACCGTGCGAGACGAAGTCGCCAGTTGCACCTTATGAAGCCAGCAACCCTCTACCGGAGGTAACACTCGCCACCATTTTGTTAGTTGCTATGTTACGCATGTGTATGTTTATTTCTTTTGCTATTTCCATGTGCAGGGACACAGAATTTGCGAGTCAATGCCTCCATTGCCAGAGAGTGGCCCAGTGCCGAATAATGAGCCACTCGAAGCTGGCTTGGACGATAAGGTAACCTCAATCGTCACTGCCCATACTCCAGAAGCTGATGAAGGTGACACTGAGACGCAGACCAATGATGGTCACCAAAAGCGGTCGCGCGAGGAAGAGGACACAGCTGATTCTGAGGAGAAGGAAAGGAATGCGACGGAGTCGACGTTGGCCCCGCTTGAAGTTCCTCCAATCCGCTCTCTTCCTCCACGCCCGATGAAAAGGTCGCGTCCGAGCATAGGTGTGCTCGCACCTGGTCGGATGGTCGACCTCACTGAAGAGTAAGTTTTTTGTGCACTACCAATTTTGGCTTATGAATTTTGCCAAGTTGGATACTTATCATGTGTGACACAGTGTATCATCCGATGAGGACCTGCCACCGCCACCTATGGTAGAGAAGAGCAGTGCGGCGTCGACGGCGCGTAGCCAGCCGCAAGAAACCCCAGCAGCCACAGCGACTGCGGCTGCCACAGACACGTCCGTACCGCCAGAGCCGAGGTTGCAGCTGACAAAGAAGAGACGGCGGCGACAGGTGCTCCTGCGTCGACTTTCGCCTCCGCAGATCATGTAAGTTTGCGTTTTTGTGTCACAATTGAATCATCATCGGGTGTTAAAGTTGTGCATAGACTCGATGAATCTGTTCTGAACTTGCTTCTGCTGTGTTGTTGCCATTTATGCTGGAGCTACTGAAGGCTGGCGCCCAGTATGTTCACATGGAAGCGGAGGTCACCACCCTGCAGCATCAACTCGAAGTTGCCAAGAGTGAGTGTCTTCTTATGGGATTACAGCTTTTTCAAGGAGAATCCTTTTGCGGCCTGTTGACTACGTTTTTGTTTTGTGCTTGCAGAGTCAGCAGCTGACGCGGCGGAGAAGTTGAACAACGCCTGTCGTCGAGTGACCGATCTGGAAAAATGGCTAAAAAGTGCCGAAGATAGGGAAGGCCTGGCGATTGGTCGACTCACCGCCTGCAGCACCGCCTTGACTGGTACGCAGCCTTGCTTTTGCATTGGATATAACATTTTGCGTAGAAGATTCCTGAACCTTTCATTGTATATTTTCCTAGGTGTGATGGATGGCCCTGCCGCACCCGACAAGCAGAGCGTGGGCGCCTCGCTCGATGAGAGAGTGACCATCACGGAAGCCGCCAGCGGGAGAGCAGGAGAGATGCTATCGAAGGCAGCGAATGCCCTAGGCGCCCTACACATCAGCTTCTTCCCAGATGACGAGCTGCCATCAACATTTGCAGAGTTGGTGGAGTGTTTCAAGCCAGAAGGGACCGCCGTCGCCGATTTCTGTCGCGAGCAAATGGTAAGTGGTGCCCATACTACTTTTCTCATGTTGCTCGCGCAGAGAGTCGATGCAGATTTTGACATGGTGACGATGAAGTTCCCGAAAGGTCCTGGCGGCAAAACTGTGGGGTTAGGTGCTTGGATGGAGGCCGCCAAACAGTATGCTCAACAGCTTGTAAAAACTGTTGAAGACAGGGCCGCCAAGGTCCAGGCAAGGAAAGCCTCTTCCAAAAAGTCAATGGCCACCGAGTGATTCCTCAGTCGACTAGTTGTATCGAGTTAGGGCTAGGTCGGAGTCCATGTCATAGATTTGTGACAGCCGAACCTTATATTTATGATCTGTAATGATACCTTTAATCGCGCGAATACGCGTGTGCTTTTGTTACACTTGTATGGATGTCACCTTGAATGTTTTTGTGTTTTTACCTGAGAGGTTACGTGCTGTTTAACTTGCATAAATGATGCACTGGGTTTCCCCTTTCTGACTTGAAATTTGTGATGGTTGTGCTTTGAACAGCCACGGGAACCCGATACGCCAGTTGGTTCCTCGACGCCTCATACTGCCACCCGGTCGCAGGCTCAGGTGGCAAATGATGCCAAAGTAATGGAGTATATGAAAACTCGAGTCGTGAGACTGGAGCAAGAGCTAAAGAGTGCCCAGCGCGAGCTGAATATGCTGAGAATGAGACCAGCTCCGGCCACACAACGAGAGGATTATGTGCTTGGCGAGATGGAACTTGTAAACAGGCAACTCGATTGTGAGTACGATCCTTGCTCTGATTATGGATTTTTTGGCTACTCTTTTTTCTTTTGACTCGACTTGTTCTTTTGCAGGTTTTGTCTTTGACTTCCAAGCAGAGCAAGCTCGCGTTGAGGAGCGTTTGGATAATGCCAATGACAACCCGACAACTGGTCGTCAGCATTTTTGGATTGATAGGTTTCGAGCGCGCACACTCGCTACTTTCAAGGATCGAGCTTGGCGAAGCGCTCAGCTACTCGAGTTATGCAGGGCAGCTTTGATTCGCATCAACCAGACCCTTTTTCCAACAGGACCACAACCACAAGGAATCCATGCCTTGCACGATCTTTTCCGTCATGTAGGCCCTATCCGGGAGTTGCTGACCCAGAAGCTTGTCGTTGGGGCTAACGCAGCGATGGCGTATGTTCGGAGTCGACGTCCCAACTTGGTGCTGCCGCCACCTGCCGTTGGTGCGACTCTGTCTTAGGAAGATCTTGATGGCACCGTTGTTTTTGCAAGGATGTTGGTCGAGCGGAACCATGCCCAACTTTCTGGCCCTGTTTTGCCCCAAAAGGACGAGCCTGAAGATTAGAGGTTTTTGTGTATAAACTTGTATAGGGGGGGGCAGCCCCCGAGTGTAAAGTTGCATCTTGTATATAATATGAATTGTTTATTTTGTAGTTTTCGCAGCCCCCGAGTCTATTGAGTGGGGTTTATGAAGTATTTTGAGTGTGAACTAATGATTACACAGCCCCTGAGCGTTCGAGTGTGGCTATGGCGTTATTTTTGTGGGAGCGAAACCTCATGTTGTTGACAGCACAGCCCCCGAGCGTTCGGGTGCGGCTAAGGTGCTTGTTAGTGAGTTATGCGAACAGAAAAATATAGGAGGAACATTGATTATATTCCACTTTTGAATGTTAAGTTGCATGCCGCCTCATTAAAAACCTTCCAGTCCCCATAGGTACCCTGGTAAGGAAAAGAGCGCGTCTGAAACCTGCAGCCATCCGACATATCGCCTATTACATTGTATGACTGAGCAGCCTAAGCATAGAAACGGCGCAGGTGCGCAACGTTCCAAGGATTAGTCGAAAGTTCGCCTGTCTTCGCGTTCTTCAGTCTGTACGCGCCACCGTCGATGACCTCGGTGACGATGAAGGGTCCCTCCCATGGGGAGGCGAGCTTGTGCACCTTCTTCTGCTTCAACCGAAGCACCAGGTCGCCAACCATGAAGGACCTGGTGCGCAGTCGACGGCTATGGTAGTTGCGGAGATCCTGCTGATAGACAGCTGTGCGAGCCAGGGCCGTGTTGCGTGCTTCTTCGAGCAAGTCGACTGCATCTTCGAGTGCTTCTTCTGCGTCGTCTTCGTTGTATGCTGCCACCCTTGGTGCATCGAACTTCACATCGGATGGCAGGATTGCCTCTGCGCCGTAGACCATGAAAAATGGTGTGAATTGTGTTGAGGCGTTAGGAGTTGTGCGCAAGCTCCACAGTACCGACGGAAGTTCTTCAACCCAAGCACCCGCGGCTCTTTTGAGTGGCACCAGGAGGCGTTTCTTGATTCCGCTGCACACGAGTCCATTGGCTTTTTCGACTTGGCCATTGGACTGCGGGTGTGCGACGGATGCATAGTTGAGCGTAATGCTTTGCTCTTTGCAGAAGGAACGAAATTCTTCAGCCGTGAAGTTTGTGCCGTTATCAGTTATGATGCTGCTTGGGACGCCGAAACGGTAGATGATGGTCTTTATGAAGTTAACTGCCGTAGCAGTCGAATTTGTGATGGGGACTGCTTCGATCCACTTTGTGAACTTGTCAACTGCCACCAGGAGATGAGTGTGCCCTCCGTGCGAAGATTTTTTGAGTGGCCCAACCATATCGAGCCCCCACTGGGCGAAAGGCCAGGCCAATGGTATTGTCTTCAATGCTGATGCAGGTGCGTGCGGCTTTGTGGCGAATTTTTGACAGCCGATGCACCTTTTGACTATGTCCTCCGCGTCCTTGAGTGCTGTGGGCCAGTAAAAACCTGCTCGAAAGGCTTTGGCTACGAGTGATCGGCTGCTGGCGTGATGTCCGCAGGTACCTGCATGAATATCTCGAAGGATGGCTTTGCCATCTTCGAATGCGATGCATCGTTGGAACATACCTGATATGCTTCGTTTGTACAACTCGCCATTGATGATGGTGTATGCTTTAGCCCGTCGAGTGACACGTCGTGAGTCAGTTATGTCGTCAGGTAGCTCGTTGCGGAGTATGTACGCCAGGAAAGGTTGAGTCCAAGTTGGCTCAATGAGGAGTACCTCGACTGGCGGGTCCTCTGTGCTGGGTGTTTTGCTCTTGGCTGGTGCGGTCGATGTAGGAGGTGCCCGTTTTTCCTTGATTGATCTGTGCTCAATGCGCTCGAGGAAGACACCAGGTGGAACTTGCGCCTTGGTTGAGCCTAGGTTGGCTAGCATGTCTGCTTCCTCGTTGCTTTCTCTCCCTATGTGCCGCAACTCGCAGCCTTCGAAGCTGCCCTCCATTATGTTGTACAGGTCGCGGTAGGCGATCATGTTGTCTGCAATGGCGTCACAGGCCTTCATTGTCTGCTGCACCACCAGATTCGAGTCACCGTAGATCATTAATCGAGTGCACCCGAGAGCTTTGGCCATCCGCATGCCATGGATCAAGGCTTCGTACTCGGCCTCGTTGTTTGATGGTAACTCGAATCCCATTTGCAGGACGTAGCGAAGCTTGTCTCCTTTTGGCGATATGAGGATGACACCTGCGCCTGCACCTTCGTTTTTCTTGGACCCATCGAAGTACATGGTCCATGAGTTGGACACATCTGGCGCTCCAGGCAACTGAGCTTCGATCCACTCGGTTGTGAAGTCAGGTAAGACTTGTGCTTTGATGGCCTTCGGGTGATCGTACCTGATGTCCCTTGGTCCCAGCTCGATGAGCCATTTTGCGACTCTCCCAGTTGCGTTGGGGTTTGTGAGAATATCCCCGATCGCTGAGTTACTGATTACAGTGATCGGGTGTTCTGCGAAGTAGTGCGTCAGCTTCCTTGATGACATGAACACGGCGTAGGCCAGCTTTTGATAGTGCGGGTACCGCTGTTTTGATATGGAGAGGACCTCACTCAAGTAGTAGACTGGGCGTTGTATGCTGGGCGTGTCCCTCTTCCATGCGTTCGACCACCAGTACGGTACTCACCACCCTGTTGGTAGCCGAGACGTACAGGTATAGCGGTTCCCGTTCCTTAGGTGCGACGAGGACTGGAGGGCTTGTGGACTCGCTTGAGATCCGTGAAAGCTGCTTCGGCTTCCGGCGTCCACTCGAACTTGTCTGCTTTCTTCATCAGTTGATAGAACGGGAGTGCTTTTTCGCCTAGTTTGCTGATGAAGCGGCTGAGCGCCGCCACTCGACCTGCTAATTTTTGTACGTCATGAAGCTTTGAAGGCCTTTGCATTGTCAAGATGGCCTGTATTTTCTCCGGGTCCGCCTCGATTCCACGAGCTGAGACTAGATAACCCAAGAGCTGCCCGGCTGGTACGCCGAACGTGCACTTCTTAGGATTGAGCTTGATGTGGAAGTGTTTGAGGTTGGCGAACGTCTCTCGCAGGTCGTCGAGTAGTGTGTTTTCTTCCCTTGTTGTGATGACAATGTCATCCACATATACTTGGACGTTTCGTCCGATCTGCTTTTTGAGGCAATCTTGCATCATGCGCTGGTATGTCGCACCCGCGTTTTTGAGCCCAAAGGGCATGGTTGTGTAGCAGTAGACCCCGAGTGGGGTTATGAACGCCGTTTTCTCTTCATCTTCTTCCTTCATCCTTATCTGGTGGTAACCTGAGTAAGCGTCCAGGAAGGATAGGCGTGCGCATCCGGCGGTGGAGTCGACGATCTGGTCGATTCGAGGCAGCGGGAAGTGATCCTTTGGACACATTTGTTGAGGGCTGTGAAGTCCACGCACATCCGAAGGATATCTGTATGCTTCTTTTCTACAAGTACGGGGTTAGCCACCCATTGTGATTTCTTGATTTCTCGGATGAACCCTGCCGCGAGTAGTCTATCAACTTCAGACTCGACGGCGGCTCTTTTTGGGCCGGAAACGCGCGCATTGTTTGTTTTACTGGCTTGGCATCTGGAAACAGTTGGAGAGAGTGCTCGGCGAATTCCCTGGGGATACCTGGCATGTCGGCTGGACACCACGCAAATATCTCCCAGTTCTCACGGAGGAATTCGACGAGCGCGCTTTCCTATGCGATAGGCAGACTCGATGATACATTGACTGTCTTGGACGGATCGGTCGGGTGCACCTGATGTGACCTTGTGTCATTTGTTGCGTTGAACGCTCTGTCGACTGCCAATTTTTTGTGTTCCTGCATGAGTGTGCGGTCGTTGGAAATCGACAGATCGGCGAGTGCTCTTCCATACCGAACGTCTCAGAGATTTTGCTGAACTCTCGGTCGCAAGAATCGGACCTTTGAAAGTTTCCAGTGACAGTGATGACTCCTTTTGGCCCTGGCATCTTTAGCTTGAGGTATGCATAATGTGGGACTGCCATGAATCGAGCGAACGTTGGGCGTCCAAGTATGGCGTGGTATTGTGACTTCCAGTCGACGACCTCGAACTCAATCGATTCCGTCCTGAAGTGACTTGGGTCCCCAAACGTGACGTCGAGTTGTATTGTGCCTTCGGACTGACTGCTTTGCCTGGGACGATACCGTGGAAGGTATTTGTGGACTTCGGTAGATTTTCGACTGACCTGTTCATTCTGCGGAGTGTGTCTGCAAAGATGATGTTGATGCCGCTGCCTCCATCCATGAAGACTTTGGTCATGGCGTAACCTCCAATTTGCGCTCGAGTACCAGAGCTGCGTGCCCTGGTCGAACTACAGCTGGGGGGTGGTCCTCCCGGCTGAAGTTTATGGCAGTTTCGGATCCCTTCAAAAATTCAGGAACAGCAGGAGGTGCCATGACAGCCATGTTCACCTGTCGAGTGCGTAGTTTTTGCTGCCTATTGGAGGGGCGACCCTTCTGTATCATGTCACCTGCCCGTGAGGCTGAGGGTACCGATCCTCCTCTACCCGAGGTACGGGGTGTATGGCGCCTGCAACATGTCCGCCTGCGGCAGGCTGTGGTGGTGGTGGTGGTGCCATCAGGGCAGGTACAGTGTTTGGCTGAGGTGCAGTTGCGGCGGGTGCCTTTCTGAGATGCATGTATTCAGATGCCAATTTGTCGAATTCTCTACAGTTCTTCAACGAGTGATTGGAGCGCAATTTTCCGTCCTCCCCTTTGTACAGGTGGAATCTGCAATAGTCATCCATCTTGTCATCGAATGAGCGCTCGTTTTGTGCATCAGAACGCGGCTTTCGCCACTCTTGCTTCTTGTAGCTGTTACTTCGTTGCTCGCGGTCTCGACTATCCCGGCGATCATCCGGCCTCCGGTCGCTTCTATCTTGGTCGTCACGGGGTTGTGTGAACCCAGCCGCCATGAACTCGGATCTGTCGTCGTCGTAATGACGTTTGGAACGCTTGCGCCTCCGATCATCTCTGTATGTGTCCCTGCGGCTTCGGCTGCCGCTGTCATGGTTGTCGTGTGGTGAAGAGGCGCGGGTTGCTCGCACCGAGTCTTCTCCATCTGCCCACTCAGTCGCGATTTTTATGAGGTTAGCCATGGAGGTTGGCTTTTCTCGACCAAGCGCTTCTTTGAAATCTCGCCTGGCGAGACCCATGATGAAGGCGTCCATGGCCCTATCTTCTTATATTGCGCCGACTGAGTTGCGTATGGTGGTCCATCGCCGTATGTATGATCTCAATGTTTCGTCTGATCGCTGAGTGCAGGCTCTCAGTTCTTCGAATGTTTTCGGTCGCTCGCACAGAGGTTCGAAGTTCTTGATGAAGTCTCGCGGAAGTGATCCCACGAGTCGTA
This sequence comes from Poa pratensis, assembly GCA_947311845.1. Lineage (NCBI taxonomy): Eukaryota > Viridiplantae > Streptophyta > Magnoliopsida > Poales > Poaceae > Poa > Poa pratensis. Next base: position 10,397,638 of record CAMZMU010000086.1, read on the forward strand.
TGACGACGGGGTAGCGCCTTGAGCCAGTCACGGGCCGTACCTTCGAGCATGAGTCGTATGTATTGCATTGCCGTAGTATTCGTGCCTCGTTGACATGATACGGCGAGTCTGTAGTCTTGGGTTGTTCAGATGTTAGCTTGAACCCTTTGGTCATCCGTGTCTCGCGGATGCGGCGAGTGAAACACAAGGCTCCGCATGGCTCGGGCTCCCGGTCGGAATATGAGTCGCTACTTGAAGACCTTCGAGATCTGCTTCTGCTGGACCTGTGTCGGCGTGTGCCTTTCCTTGTTTCCTCCGAGTGGTGACTGCGACCACTACGATCGTGTGCTGCCTGTCGCGAGCAAACTATGTTGCGACCTCGACTCCCTCCTGGAGTTTTTGCATCCGGATGTATGGCCTTCACCGCTAGAGCCAGTGATTTGAGTTGTTGGCGATGCAGGGCCGCGTTGCGATCGTCCGCCGGAGGCTGCATTGCTTTGAGGTAAGCACCCACAGAGAAAAGAGCACCCGCAACTATTTTGGGTACTGGGATTCCTTCGTCGTCGTGTGCCATGAATGACAAGCCTAGGTTGCGAGTAATTGCCGCTCTCTCATGTTCCGGGAGGTGCGCCAACCTCGATCCGCCTCTTGGGCTCGCCCGCCCTGTGGAGCTAAGTGATAGTTGTCTTCTTCGTGCTCTCGAGATGCTGGCTTGCCTTTTGCGCTCATCGAGTTCCGCTCTGATGTTTTGCAGGCGAAGTGATTCCTGCCAGTTGAAGTACTGGAAGGTCAACATCTCTTCCGGAGTTGCGTCTGCTGGCATCATTGTGCACTCCTTAATTACTTTGTCTGCTTTTGCTGCCATCTCAGCAGTAATTGTCAGAGTTGTGACCCCATCCGGCATAGTTACCGTGCATGGGAATTCTATAGGCCTGCGGGAGGCTGCGGCTTCAGATGATTCTCCATTAATGGCAACGTAAACCTGGTGGGGGATGACCCGCGGGTACGTGTATGTGCTGCCAATTCCTGTCATGGACTCGACGTCTTCATCAAGACTCATGTCGGAGTCGGTATGCCCGTCGAGTTTTCCGTCTGGACGGATCTCGTTGTCGATGCGTTCATCGTCTATGCTCATCTCGGCGTCAGCGAAACCGTTGTGGACCTCGGAGTCGAGTTTGTTGTTGGTGCAGATCTCAGAGTCGACGTTGTTGTCGTTATGATTTTCAGGTTCGTCGAAGTCGTCGAGGGAGATCCCGTAGTCGAGTGTGTCATCGAGTGGAAAATCGAGCTCGAGATAGTTTTTGCAGTACGCTGATTCAGCTTCCTCAACTTGGAGTTCTTTTGCCAAGTACTCGTTGATCTCTCGAGTCGACATGGTTGTTGTAGATGAACAGGCTTCGAGAATCGACGATGGGACGGATGCAGTCGATGGAGCCTCGGGTGCGGCAATCGCGAGTTGTCGTGGATCTGTCAAGTCCTGCGTACCAAACTTGTTTACAAAAAAATTGAATGCTCCAACAGTTAAATCCAAATCTGACTCGAGACCAGCAAACGTCTCTCGGTCTTCTGGCGAGTGTGGATCGAATGTGCCTTTCGTTGGTGAAGTTGGCGGGCTGCCAATTTTCGAGCGAGCCGGCGAGTTGCCGTATGTCGACTGAGTCGGCGAGTTGTGGTTTGTCGATGCAGTCGGCGAGTTGTCGTTCGTAGATGCGATCGGCGAGTCGCCGTTTTCCGATGGAACCGGCGAAACCGCGAATCCAGCACTATTCTTTCCCACAGACGGCGCCAATTGACGAGAGGTTAACTCATCAAATCCCATGGTTAATGACCTAGGGTTGAGATTACGGGGAGATAACGTGGTAGAGCTGATAGTTTCGTCGGCTGACAAGCAAAAGCAAGGATTTACCCAGGTTCAGGCCTCCGGAGAGTAACACCCTACTTCCTGCTTGTCTGGTATTGATTTGAGGGTATATGCGAGCTACAATGGAGTCCCGGCGAGATGTCGATCTTGCTAGGGTTTTGGTGGTTCGAGTATTGCGTGTCCTTTAATCGGTGGCCCTCCCAGCCTTTATATAATAGGCTGGGTCTCGAGAGTTCGCAACCGACTCAGATTTACAAGTAAGAAAAGTCTAAACCGACAATGGATACGGCTAACTTGGAGGATACTCCATCTTCTTGGGCCTTCCTTTATGGGCTTCATGTAGGCTCTTAATAGTTGGACCTAGTCGATACGTGCACCAGATACCCTCATGGTAGGGTACCCGAAAGGTATATCCCTGTCAATATATCTCTCGACTCGGTATCGGCGTGGATACCGGATTTCTCATCACCACCAAAATATGTTGCATAAAATCGATCAGCGGGCAATTTGTACACCTGTACATATGAAATATCAACTTATTTTCATGCCTTTTTCATTTATTCCTATCAATTTCGAAAACCATGACTTTGTGGCTTATAATAGAACTAGTGCTACACTTCTACTCCCTCCGTTCCACAATATAAGATGTTTTACCTTTTTTCCACATTCACATGCATGTACACATATGTATCTAGACCCGTTTTATTGTACATGTCCACTCTTTTTTTGTACGAATCTAAACAATATGTGTAACATCTAAAACATCTTATATTGTGGAACGGATGAGTACTTTGGTAATTCTGTTCATATATGCGCCAGTATGCGACAAGTGAATTGAATTGGTTCCACCGTATTTCATGAACACCATAACTTGGTAGACAGCCGAAACATTCACTTATGAAAAGAAGTTACTGGAATCTTATTCCTGTGATGGGATTATATACCTGGGTGAGGAGCTCCCACGCATACCCGATGGCCTCCTCCTTGAAGTAGTCCCCGAAGGACCAGTTCCCGAGCATCTCGAAGAAGGTGTGGCGGTAGGTGTCCTTCCTCACGTCGTCGAGGTCATTGTGCTTGCCGCCGGCACGGATGAACTTCTGGGAGTTGCAGGCGCGGCGCAGGCGGCTGAGCAGCGAGTCAGAGGCCACTTCACCGAGGAAGACCGCTTGAACTGGTTCATCCCGGCGTTGGCAAAGAGCAGCGTGGGGTCGGCCATAGGCACCACGGGGCTCGACGGCCACGGAGCGTGCGACTTGGACTCGAAGAAGTCAAGGAAGGCCTTCCGGACCCGGCTGACCGGCCACTCCTCCATCTAGGAATGCTGGGAAGCTGTAAACACAACCAAGTTCTTTTTGAGTGAGTGAGATATATCAAACAGTAGTATAAGGCATCCACAAATACGTCTTACATTGTGGAACAGAGGGAGTACATAACTCGCAAGCGTCAAAACCCACACGCACCGAGACTTGTTTTTGGAGGTGGCGTCACGTTTGGAGGCTGCAGCCAGGGAGTTATTCTCCCGGCATGGATGACAACATAGTCTCCGGATAGACCTACCAGCAGCTTAGGCGGATCTACAATTTCTCATTCTGATATGTAATTCGCATTTTATTTTCAGCATTGGGTACTTGTGAGCTCGTGAACTATTGGCTGTGTGCATCCTAGCTATGCAGAGGCCGGGTGTAATGATTAAAACTCTTAAGTAATAAAATCCCTTTATCTAAAAAAAAAACCCACACGCCCTCCCGCCGACAATTACAAATTTATTTGGTGAAAAGGGCCTATTTAGTATGTATGTATGTCCATAGACTATAGAGACAGTATAAGTGAACTTTGTAACAATACAGTAAAAGACAAGCTGCCTCCTGTCATGCTAAAGCTAGAACACCAACGGCTGGTAGCACTACAACATACATTGTTCGATCTCCGCACTGAAATCACAGTCTGATCTTTTTCACCAACCTAAGGTTTCAGCTAATAGGCAATCGATCGGGTCAGGAAACTAGGATTAAACACTTGAATTCAGTACACTAATTAGGTGCAGAGAGAGGACAGTTTCGCTAACCAATCGAGCCCCTCGCGCAACGCTGCTACAACCAGCTAGCGCACCTACAGTCAGAGACGGCAGCGACCTAGATGAACAGCCGCCACGAACATACGGACGCATCGGTCACATACTACCTCGCAACCTAGGATGCCTTGCAATTCAGCTGAGGATACATTGGAATCAAAATTCAGAGAAGGAGGAAGCGAGCCAGCAAACACAGCATGAGGCAGGAACGGGGAGAAGTGGAGATGGAAGGAGGAGGCAGGGAGGGAACTCACCTGCGCAGTGCAGCGGAGGGGGCTGTTGGGCGACTTTGGTCTTTTCTCCGGTGCGGCGGCGGCGGCGCAGCAGCAGGGGTGGCCGGTGATCCTCTGCGGTGTGGTGAAACGAGAGGAAGCAGGGGTATGTATCGATCCAAGGTTACAGGGTATTCCGGTGTCCGACTAGGTTTAGGTGATCGCTAGGTTTAGGTGAAAACCAACAGCTACACCTAGAAACAGACGCACAACAGGTGACGTTCAGAAATCAGTACTAGTACCATTCTTCAGGAGATAGAGGAACTAAGTGGGAATTTTGCAAGCTTTCGGCTGATCCATGTGGGCAGAGACGCTAATTAACACAGCGGCTGATGATGCAAAGTAAGCATCGTGACCAAAAAACTTTATTTAAAGATAGTTTGGGCAAAAATCAGTGCTCCAGCGAATGATGTATTTCTATCGTGTGCCCAATTTTTTTTACATGATGCTCTCAAATTTGTTGTAAATGTTGCATAGATGTTTTTTTGATATTAATGTTGCATAGTTGGGACACCTATACTGGCTGCCCTTAAACCAAAAAATCCAACAGTCACGGTGAAACTTCCGCGTTGCCGACCGTCGCCACCCTATGCCGATTCCGGACGGTTCTCGTCGCAACCACAACTTCTCGGTCGGCCCCAGCCCCGCCGCTACCTCTCTGCTTATTCTCGATGCTTGGGACAACGCCCGCCGCAACCCCGCTGAATTTATAGGCGCCGCGGCCCGAATATGCATGGCCTAGGAGAGGGCGACAAACGGACGCACATCGCTAGTACTGCAAGAACGCCAAGACATTGGCGGAGGTCATTGCATTGTCCTAGCGGGCAACGAACAAGAAGGCTACCGAAGGCAATGTCGTCCGCCTCGCTAACTAGGGCCTCTTTAGCGAAGATGGTAGCTCCTCCTCCGACGACGACAACTCGTATGGCCCCTATGCTTTCTTCTGACAAGTACTACCGCCCCTGCCCCGAAGATGACAAGGGAAAGCGCAAAAACATGACAAGTTTATTTAAGTTCGCATATGTATGTACTTCCGTCATTAAAAAGAAATCGCACTTTCAGTTCCGGTAATGTGTATCTGCTATCCTGCTCGTCAGCTCATGTATGTACCTCCTTCATTAGGAAGGAATCACGCTTTCAGTTTCGGTATCGTCTTTTTATTTGCTGGTAATGCTGTGATGATAAACTTTTGGGCATATATGTTTGATTACTTTGATAGCAACAAACAGATACATGACTTCGTAGTTTCCATTTTTACTTCCTCAGGTGCGGAAAGCCTTAGACGCCGAAGCATTCGTCTTTAGCCCTTCATTGCTGCATACTCATACCCGCCTTTCCAATTGGTACATATTTTTCCTGTCTTTTTTTAATTTTTGTGTACTTAGCGTCTTAGCTACATGTCAGATAGTTACCTACTTAGATTTTCCTTTGGTTCATCAAAATCCATGCATGTTATAAAAGTAAATATAAATACAAGATATTTACTGGTATTACTGTACTGTGTACGTCATTCTGTTTCTTGATACAGAAGCTCAGCTTTTGAAGATAGTCAGGTGTGCATTTACAGGTCCATTTTTTTACCCTTACTCCTTTCAATCCACTGGCGTTTGTTAGATTACCGACATGGATACTACATGGATGTATTGTTTTTTCAGCTCCACGCGCTTACCATACTTGAACCATTTTCTACAGGAGGCGAGCTGATGCACCAAACTAAATCCCCCCTTCATTTCATTCGCCCAGAGAAACTCACAAGATATACAAGGAAACTATTGAAAATATGAAGAATACTATGAAACCACCGATGTGCATCACTTTGAAAAAGGAAGCGTTCGACGTGAACAAAACACAACAGAGCTCCTCGAGGAAACACCATTCAAGACTTCTAAATACATCATTCAATTAGGGATATTAAAACTAAGACAAGAGGGAGCACTCTCACGACTTCACCATTTTCTACCATCCGATCTATCTCCTTATCCATCTTGTCCGTTAATTGATATGTTTACCGCAGTGGGATCAAAATCCCTAGGGGATGCTACTCAGCCCATCAAATTGGAGCTACGTGATTCATTTGGGCCTTTGCACCAGCCCATATAAATCAGGTGGTGGTGTGTTGGTTGGATGAGCTGTCCAATGCGAGTCGTCTCACCAATTCACCACGTCCGCCCACATCCCGACTTCTCGCCCAGGTGCAGCCGCCGGGAGAGCCTGGTGCCGCCGCCGTTCCTCTAGCTGGCAGCTCCTCTCTACACTCATCGACATCTCTGAAATCCCGCCTCCCTACACGAGCTCGCCTCACTTTCATGCCCTGATTCCGTGAGCCGACAGGACGCTGGCATCCCGCAGGTCACCTCTGCTCCCGTATGCTCGAGATCAGGTCCGGTGTCTGCGCCCATCACCCCGTGCCGCTTTCCCCAACCCAGCAATGTGAAGGCAGGTAGGCGTCGCAGAGAAGGTGCATCGAACGGTCTCATCTCCTACGGCAGCATGGGTGATTGGACCTCTCTCTCAGTGGGAGAAGCCTAGATGTTCCGCCACAGGCCCCATTCCTCCGGCTTGCACTCCCTGTCGACTCCATCTATGAACACCCCTTCCTCAGATCAGCCCTTGGAGGTGCAGACGAATACTACGAGTTTTTGTCCGAGGTAAATGCCTATCATGCTCTGTCCATTTTTTTTAGAAATGTTAGTCTGAATTATGAACACATCCATGATCCATAACTCTTGTCCGAGGCAAATGCCTATCATGCTCTGTCCGTCTTTGTTTTGTTTTTGAAATACTATTAGTTTGAAGTATGAACACATTCATGATGAGGGCGCACGGGCGATTGCTGGGGGTAAATAGCTCCTATGCGACGTCGTTGAGGGTATTTGGACATAAAGCGACGTCTTTGGCTGAAATGGCTCTCGTGCGACGCATCTCGTGGTTTGAATGGCTGTTGTGCGACAGTAGGGCTTAACCGCAAGGGACAGGTTAGGGATTTGAATTATGTGTGTCTGGTGGGACCCCAACTTATCCACATCAGCAGAGGACCCACATGAGCACCTTTGAGCGTGGGACCCACTTCACCAGCCGGTAGAAATAGAGCCATCCCGCCCCCGTGCCAGAGCCATCCCCGCGAACATTCCGACCGTCGCATCCTCTCGTCCCCCCTTCTTCTCCGGCGACAGCGCAACAACGTCGGCGGTGGAGGTATGTCGTGGAGCTCCGCTGCCGTCTCCCCGTGTCAATGGCCGCGCTACGGTCCAGTGCCGCTAGGAAGGTGCCCTGATTGCCCACGGACGGCGGCCCTGAAGCGGCGGGTCACCACGAGCGAGAAGAATGGCAACGCCGGGCGCGAGTATGTGAAATGCGAGAGCAAACCAGAGTTGGGGAAGGAGAGATCTGAGTTTCCCCTCTCCCAATTTCGTTTTATTTTCCTCAATTTTTGGTTTTCATCCGATCTGGGCGATCTGAAGAAGTTCGTATGACAGTGTGCAAATGTGTGTGCAATGTTCAGTTCAGTAGGAGAAAAAAAATGGACAACGACTAGGAGAAAAGGCCAGGCCCAAGTAAAACCTAGCTAGGCCCAATGATAAAGGAAGTGTTCTCTCGGCAAAAAAAAGGTTTCACTGTGGGCTATCTCAGTTCCGAGAGCCCAGTGTCGGTTAGACGAATGGGCCAACTCCATCCAATTAGGCCCATTAAGTGTGGATTTTTTCTAAACAAAAAACGGTGGAAAATGAAGAAAGAAGGATATTTGGGCACGAACATTTTTTAACACATATAAAGACGAGATAAATAAAATGCAAACGAGTACCACCGTTACATAGATTAGTCCACAGGGAAACGACACGACACGACACAGAAAAACACAGGAAACAAATAAACAAGATAGACCTAAAACAAAATAAACAACTTCTCTCCGGTCGGGCTCGCTTCACGAACAACATCTTGAACTTTCTTCCACCTTGGCCGCCTCTTCACCACCATCTTCAACTTCAGTCCTCCTCGTAGGGGAGGGATTGCATATGGTTTGGGTGGGGAAGATGCTCTCGAAGTTGGTTAAGATGTTGTAGGTGGTGAAGAAGATTGACTCGCAGCCGCACCAAAAAACTTGGCCGAGGAGATGCTGCGCGTCGAACGGGTTGGTGAAGGTGACCGTGATCATCTTGATGTCGAAGTCGTCACGAAGCACGTCGAGCTCGTTCATCACCGGCGAGCCCGGTGGGAGATGGACAAAGCCGACGTCGAGGAAGTCGCGCGCGAGCATTTCGGGCCCCCTATACCTGGACTGCGCCCACACACGGAGCGTGCTCTCGACGCGGACGCCCGGCGGGTGGCGCCGCTCCTGCACGGTAGGCGGCCACTCGAAGGTCGGTCCGTTGAACTGCATCTTGGGTGGGAGAGGAAGAGGGTGGAGAGCTCGCTTGGATGCGTGGTGTGGCTCTGGCTTGGGTGGGAGAGGAAGAGGGGGTGCGTGCTGTGCTTAAATAGGCTAGAACGGTGCTTAGGGTTTCCAATGAAACGAGGAGGCGCGTGTGTATCCTGGGCGTGTATCCGTTGCCGTTTCACATTGCAACGAGGGGGCGTGGCATCTGAATCAAGCATGTTTAATGGCTCTGAATCAAGCGGTGCATCTGAATCGGTGTGTGGCGAGTCAAGGAGGCGCGCATGCATGCAAACGCCGTCGCGTTTCCCGCGCATGCATGCCAACGTGCTCGCATCCCAGGCCCACTCGGAATTGACACGGCCCAACGGTCCATCTAGCGTGCCCACTCGGGACCCAATCCGTGTTCAAAAAAAATAGTCCAGCCAATCAGATTGTAGTATGAGGCCTCTCGCGGATCGCGCAGATTCCTTCTAGAATGTTGGATCGGATGGCTGAAGTTTCCTTCTAGAAGGGATGGGTTAGATCGGACGGTGCCCGCAGATTCCTTCTAGAAGGTTTGACCAATATTTGAAATGAGCATAAAAAATTCAAAAAAATTCAAAAAATGAAAAACCCTGCGCACATAGTCTCCATATGGCATATACTAACCATTCAAGTTGATAAATAAGGTCTCCATATATTCAAACGAAGAAATGCACATAACAAATGTGATATCTCACACTATGTCGTATGAAATCAAGAGTGAAGTGAAGTGGTTTTGGATTTGCAACATAATTTTTTCTAAAAAACTCACCAAAACTTTATTTTGGAGTGACTAAGAAGGATCCAGGCTTAGTTTTTCATTTTCATGTTTTAAACTTGTTTAAATGTTGGTCAAAGTTAGGTTTGACCAATATTTGAAATGAGCATAAAAATTCAAAAAAAATCAAAAAATGAAAAAACATACGCACATAGTCTCCATATGACATATACTAACCATTCAACTTGATAAACAAGGTCTGCATATTCAAACGAAGAAATGCACATAACCAATGTGATATCTCACACTATGTCGTATGAAATCAAGAGTGAAGTGAAGTGGGTTTGGATGCAATATGAAATTTTCCGAAAAAACTCACCAAAGCTTCATTTTGGAGTGACTAAGAAGGATCCACGCTTAGTTTTTTATTTTCATGTTTAAACTTGTTTAAATGTTGGTCAAAGTTAGGTTTGACCAAAATTTAAATGAGCATAAAAAATTCAAAAAAAATAAAAAATGAAAAAACCTGCGCACATAGTCTCCATATGCCATATACTAACTATTCAAGTTGATAAACAAGGTCTGCATATATCCAAACGAAGAAATGCACATAACCAATGTGATATCTCACACTATGTCGTATGAAATCAAGAGTGAAATGAAGTGGTTTTGGATTTGCAACATGAAATTTTCCAAAAAAAAACTCACCAAAGCTTCATTTGGAGTGACTAAGAAGGATCCATGCTTAGTTTTTCATTTTCATGTTTTAAACTTGTTTAAATGTTGGTCAAAGTTAGGTTTGACCAATATTTGAAATGAGCATAAAAAATTAAAAAAAAATCAAAAAATGAAAAAACCTGCGCACATAGTCTCCATATGACATATACTAACCATTCAAGTTGATAAACAAGGTCTGCATATATTCAAACGAAGAAATGCACTTAACCAATGTGATATCTTATACAATGTCGTATGAAATCAAGAGTGAAGTGAAGTGGTTTTGGATTTGCAACATGAAATTTTCCAAAAAAAACTCACCAAAGCTTGATTTTGGAGTGACTAAGAAGGATCCAGGCTTAGTTTTTCATTTTTCATGTTTTAAACTTGTTTAAATATTGGTCAAAGTTAGGTTTGACCAAAATTCAAATGAGCATAAAAAATTCAAAAAATGATAAAATCTGCGCACATAGTCTCCATATGACATATATTAACCATTCAAGTTGATAAACAAGGTCTGCATATATTCAAACGAAGAAATGCATATAACCAATGTGATATCTCATACTATGTGTATGAAATCAAGAGTGAAGTGAAGTGGTTTTGGATTTGCAACATGAAATTTTCCAAAAAACTCACCAAATATTCATTTTGGAATGACTAAGACGGATCCACGCTTAGTTTTTCATTTTCATGTTTTAAACTTGTTAAATGTTGGTCAAAATTAGGTATGACCAAAATTCAAATAAGCATAAAAAATTCAAAAAAAATCAAAAAATGAAAAAATCTGCGCACATAGTCTCCTTATATACATAATAGATTTGTAGAACAGTTATTTGGCTGATTTAGACAAGGTCGAAAATAGCTTGGTTAGAAATGAGGTCGTTTACCCTACCTTTTGAACTCCTTTTTAGCACCTTTTTCATGAAGGCTCGGATTGACGAACAAGTTAGAACAAACAAGTTTACCATAGTTTGGAAATCATTGCAACTTCCAAATAGCATGTCAAATTTGTGTTCTATCTATATAGTGTCATTCCCCATGCTCACAATTTGGGTGTATTTTTGTTAGCTGGAGGGTTGTAACTATTACCTTCTAATGGTGGTAGATTTGTCGCAAACATAGGCATAGCCTAGTGGCAAGGGTTGATGTCTCCCTCTGCCCACCCAAGTACGAGTCCCCATGCTCACAATTTGGGTGTTGCACATTATTCCCGTTCTAGGCTAGTACCTTCGTGGGTCGGGCATCTCACTATTATAGAAAAATCTATAATAGTGGGTTGTCACATCCATCAAGATATTGCACTGGATAAAAATTGAATTTTTATTTTATTTTGATTTTTTGAATTCAACTTTGAACCAAAATTCAAATTTAGCTGGTATTTCTGCTAGGCTTGGATGTTGCAATGATTTCATACTATTATGCACTTGTTTGATCTAACTTGGTCATCAAAACCGAGGCCATGTGCTAAGTCTTGAACAAAATGTGTTTCAGATGAGCTGTAAAGGTAGGGTAAACAGCCCCATTTCTAAGCAAGCTTTTTGTTCACCATGTCTAAATCAGCCAAATAAATTTTCTAGACTTGAGTTGTTAGTATATGACATAGTAAGACTATGTGCACAGGTTTTCCATTTTTTTGATGTTTTTTTGAATCTTTTATGCTTATTTTGAAATCGGTCAATCTAAGTTTGACCAACATTTAAACAAGTTTACAACATGAAAATGAAAAACTAAGCCTGGATCCTTCTTAGTCACTCCAAAATGAAGCTTTGGTGAGTTTTTTGAGGTTTCATATGGTTTTGATTTTTTGAATTAGTTATGCTCATTTGAAAGTGTTCGAGGCCTCTCACTTGATTTAAGCCTTGTTCGTAAAAATGTATGTAAACCATATTTATATTTTTTCTAGTTACATACGGTATTACAAGACTATGTGCGCAAGTGGCATATATTTTTGAATTAGTTATGCTAAACCGCAAGTGCGCAAGTGTTTTTTTGGCTGGAGTGTTTTATTAATGTCAAACGCGCATAGGCCACGGCCCAACCAACTAAGGCCCAAACGGTGTTTTTTTCTATTCTGACCGCCTCGCCACGGCCGAACGCCACGGCCCAATACCACGGCCCAACGCCACGGCCGATCGCCTCCCGTTCCCCTACTTATCCACGCAAAGATGTCGTGCCTTAGCTATTTTCCCCACTCACTCGCCGCTCCCACTGTCACCGCCGCTCCCACTTGCTCGCCGCCGGCGACGAAATCCACCTAAAGCTTCTGATCTAGCACCGCCTAGCGCCAATGTTTAGGAGGAGGGTTCAAACGCGGGTCGCGGTGGCCATTCCGGTGGCGGGAACCGCTCTGACGAGGAGCGGAAGGAGCGGAAGAAGCGGTCGGCGCTGCGCTCCTCTGACCCCGTTCGGAAGGCGCGGGTTTCTTCCGACGGCGGTCGGAAGCGCGGCGCGTGCAAGTGGACGAAGTATGGCCTCACGCCGCCGCCTGCTTTCTTCCGCCGCGAGGTGGAGGAGTACGACCGCCAGATGGAGATGACAGCGGCGGCGGCCGGCAGCCGCTACGAGCATGGAAGCTCCTCCGGCGCGGGGAGCTCCTCCATCGCACGGGCACCGTTGCCGCCGCCGAAGAGGGAGGAGGAGGAGGAGCAGGAGCACGCACCGCGCGCCGGCCTCCTGCCCGGAGACTTCGTCGACGACGACCACCTCGCCTGGATCACCGCCGAGGTGCTAGAGCGCAGCAAGTAGAGCCAGCAGCAGCTCGACGCGCGCCGTCAGATGGAAGAGGAGCTGGATGAACTCCGCTTCCAGCAGGGTGTCGAAGCATCCCTCCACCCCATCTTCGACATCAGCTCGGACTCCGACTCCGACTGAGCGGCGCCGCCGCCTCGTCGCCGCCGCACCCCTCGGGCTCCGGACGCCCAATTTTGGATCTTAGTTTAGGGGTAGAGCAGCGGCGACACCCAATTAACTAGGGCTAGCTATGTAATCGGGCTTGTGCCCGCGTGTGTGGCTTTTGATCCGATGGTCGCCACGAACTAAGCTATGTAATATGTCCAATTTCAGTTTATGTTAAGTTAAATTTCATGAATTCAGTGCAATTTCAGGTCCGCTTAATACTTCAGTTTAGAAATTGCGCAAAATGAATCTTCAGTTCAGAAAAGCTCATCGGCGTTGCCGCGCTTCGTCGCCAGAGAAGAAGAAGACAGGCCCGGGAGGATGCGCGCGCAGGGGAGGAGGATTATAACGGTCGTCGTTGCTGACGTGGATAAGTTGTGGGTCCCACCCGGCTCCCCATAATCCTAACGATTGCGATTAAGAGTCATGTCGCACCAGAGCAATTTGTGCTCACAGACATGTCGTAGCAGAGCAATTCCTGCCAACAACGTCGCTGCCCATCAATTGCGGTGGAAAAAACGTCGCATAGGAGCTATTTACCCGATTGCTGGAGATGCTGGCGGTGTTCGAGTGCATGCGCAGCGGCAACCGAGGGGGTGCCTTGACCTGAAGAACCAAGGGAGGAAGCCCATGAGCTGGGCGACCTGACCTGGGTCGGCGTGGTGCTCAGCAAGGTGTGGGGCCTTGTGTACCTCCACGAAGGCGGCGGCGCACATCCTCCTCTCTGACATCAAGTCCATCGATATCCTTCTCGACTACAAGTTCAGAGGCAAGGTTCGGTTTGCTGTTTGATCACACTCTTTGTCAGTTAAATTAATATGGAGATTCAGGAGATGATCAATACTTGATATATTTTGGTGCGTGCAGATCGCCGATCTTGGCATGGCCATGTTCCTGATGAACGACGGTTTGACGAGCTGCTCGAGTTCGCTGGCGCTGATGGTGACATGTGTTAGGGTCGCGCAGGCAGAAGTATGTGATCACTTTGGCTTGGTGGTGTTGGAGCTGACCACCGTCCGACAGCCAGTGTTGCACAGGAACGGTGCTGCTGGTGGCAGTGCAGGCGGCGACGAGAGCGTGGTGATGTGGGTGACACCGCGGTTGCGTGATAGCAGGCTGGTGGTGACGGAGCTGCCGGACCCCACACTCCAGCATGGTGGCGGGTTCCAGCTGGAGCCTGGAGGAGATGCAGATCATGGTACACCTGGCCAGGGAGTGACTGCACTGGAACTAAGCTTGGACGTCCAGCTCAGGGTACACCAGTGGCACCGCGACATGGAGCTCGCGGTCGTGCATTGTGTCCTCCTCGCCAATGCCTACCTCTCTGCCAACCCGAAGTCCAATCGACAGTGATCGTCCCCATGATGGAAAAACTCTACCTCCAGCTTCTACGGATAGCAACGACGAGCTGAAACGCGAGCCGCTACTCTTCGAGCTATCAATTGCCCTGGAACTTGGCAACTACTGCTGGTAAGCTTGTCTGCAATGAGCTCGGCCGGTCGAACCACCATGGTAGTGCGGCCCTGTGCCTTCACTCCCGTACCTTCTTCCCTTGATGAACAGCAACACTTGGACGGCATGCCAATATTAAAGGACTGAAGAGGCAGATCTATTGTTCGGTCTATGTTACATGACAAGGTTCAAAATTTTAAGGTATATTGTTCTAGAGTTTAACTGTTGTGATTTAGCCTCCTTCCACATGGGTGTCATGGTCATCCTCTTCGGCCCATAAACTTAATAGTTGTGCTTTATCTGGGATAAGATGTTTTATTTTTGCAGCTCGGAAATAGATAAATCGGTGGAAAACAAAATTAAGTTTGGTCACACTGCCAAGGATTTTGTGCTGGGAAGAAATGGAAGTGCTCTTCCTTGCGAGAAGGGTCGTTCGTGGACATGCAGTCCTTATCTGGTGCAAGGAAAGGAAGCTGCTGAAACACTAGGAAAGGTGCATACGGAGTAGTAGATACAGAGTAGTTTAGTATTCAGAACATACATTCTTATGAATGGGGTGAATGAAAATCTTTATGCAGTAGTCTGTATATATATAAGCCCAATCATGGTAACTAATGTGACGCAACTTATTTTTCGGTGCAGAGGATTTACACAGGATAAATGTACTAAATTGAACAAGATACCCAAACAATTATCTGGTCATGTCCAAGAAGAGCTACACGTTGTCGGTGAACTGTCAAACAAGAGTAACTCCTAACAGAGATAAACATGTACATAGTCTCTAAGAGTGCAGTTTGTGGAATACATAGCTGCTCGTTTTGAATAATTGGAGAAAAACAAATCTGAAAATGGTACTAATTTCACTCACTTTAGATGTTCTATTTAGCCGTTGTTTTCCAATAGTTACATTCAATTATTTCGTTCTAATGTTCATTAAAATGTACATCATCGTTAGCCATATTGAATGGAGCCTACAATTTCTCGATGAGGTCTTTGTAGTAATTTACACATCAATATCTCATTTATCTAAGGTTAACATATTGGGGACAGTTTAATACATCAAACCTTCAGATTCTAGATGCTTAAAGAAAACCAAACTGTTTCAAAAACAACTTTTGTCCATTAACAATTTAGAAAATTCATTTAGTTAAAACAAGTACAATTCCTAACAATATATTTACCCAACAGACGGGCACGGCAACGCGCGCCTACATGATCTAGTACATGAAGAAAGGAACCATGCAGGTCCAAATCGTCCTCAACAAGGCACCCAGCCTAAGGACTAAATAATGTACAAGTTCCTACGCTACTTATTTCAAGTATTTTTTATAATATAAATATCAAGTAGAATCAATCATTTCTTTTTGCGTAATACAAGTATTTCTCTCCCATGATTCATCTGCTTATCTTGCCGCTGCAGCTCGCTGTTGTTATCCTAAAGAAGACCATGCCCTTACAGTGAATCTGAGTCCCCTCCATTGTAATTGAGCAAGTCCTCTCCGTCTCCCGGTTGGATCTGCATCTAAATAGCCTATGCCTCCTTTGGTTCAGCATCACGAGATCTCGACCACAGGCGGCTGCTGACCACACCAAGAGTCATCATGGCCGGCTTGCTCAGCACATTCACACCTCATATCAGTATCCAAGCATGTCCTAGCCAATCATATTTTATTAACCTGAAGATGTGCTTATTAGTCCCTGATCTCTCCATAGTACATGGTATCTTCCCTTTTGATTTATTCTTATTCATATATCAGATTCTGAATATTTGCAGCAATATACTATATATTTCGGTCATACCTACACCATATATGTAGTACATAATTTTTGTGGGATAACTGACTGCTTCTGCACGCTTCTCCATTTGAGTTGGTAAATGGTAATGCACGGTGAAAGATAATGATACTTGCCCTCTTACATCTTGACGATGTCTGAGCAGTGTCAGGCTCCATTTTTATTACTAATATGGTTAGCTAGATTCTTACCTATCTATGTACTCCCTCCGTTA
Source organism: Poa pratensis (assembly GCA_947311845.1). Lineage (NCBI taxonomy): Eukaryota > Viridiplantae > Streptophyta > Magnoliopsida > Poales > Poaceae > Poa > Poa pratensis. Next base: position 10,414,010 of record CAMZMU010000086.1, read on the forward strand.
CTTGATGTAAGATGTATAGTTTTTAAAGAAAAATCCATAATATAAGATGTATTTGTTATAAATGGACAATTTGACCCATTAAAAATGAGACATGGTCTCAAAAGAGGGATTTAATGGATTGTATTCATATTGTGCCTATTAAGAACTCATCTCTCGCTATTTTTTCTAGAAAAAAATTTAGCCCGCTCTATGCAAAATACCATGCCTTAATATTCGTGCAGAAAACTATACACCCTACATTCAGAAACGGAGGGAGTATTTCTTTGCAGGTAGGCATTTGGTAACGATACCACCAAATGAAAGAAACCATATGGGGCTGGATCATATCATTGATTTCCTTTTGTTGGGTGAGATGAATATTTATGACCCGGATTGTACTTTCTCCAGGCAAGCATCTCTAATCTGCCTCGCTGTGCTGGTCAGTTTTGCACGCAGGTTTTAGATTAGAAGTTCCCTACCAATTCATCAATCCCTTACATTCTTTATCTTAATAATTTTAGCCTATATTTTCAGTACTACAGCTATAGGAAAAAAACAAGTTGTTTCGTGCAGAAAATGGCTCAGATGATTGTCTGTTAGATCCGTGTGAATCTGATGTGGTAAGCACAGATGGTCATCTGTCTTTCCTTACCATCTCCCCTTTCTTTTTTATATTTATATTTATATGTATTGGATATTCTAAACGTAATATTTGATTTCCTTTCTGTTCTCTAAATGTAGAGTTAAGTGAACTCTATAATTGAATTGCTGATGTGCTAACACTTACATGTACGTTTTCTGGTCTTCCATCTATGTTCTTCCTTTTGTTGTTCGTCTCATGTTTTAGCAGATCATGACAAAACACTATTATCTTGCTTATCCAGAAAACATCTAATTCAACAAGGTAAAGCAATGCTTTCACCTTTAAATATCTGCTTGCAATATCCATGACTTTTACAATTGCCTAACATGATAATAATTACAGTGTGAGATGAATTGTATATCCCAGACGACAAAGAAACAGAGGAAGCACATGAGAATTTTGTGTGGCCAAGTGATATTATTTCTGTTCAGATATGCAAATTAAGTCTGAGCTCTTTTAGTCTGGATCGTTGATGTCTGACTTACAAAGGATTTTGCGAAATCTGATTTGTCCTGTACTGCTGAAGGATAAAAGGATGAAACCATTAGAAATATATTTCTAACAGTTATCATTACAACCTGGATCTTTTAACCATGATGTAATATTTTTGTTTATATTTGTTATAAGAAACAACAGTTTTTCCGCAAATCTTTTAGTTAGTAGATGAACAAGCCTATCCTGATTTAGCACGCCCTGGATTGTTGTCAATGCCACCTTCACAAACCAAGTAGTACTCTAATTGTGTTAAAAAAATAGTACTCTGATTGTATTATACGGCAATCATATTAACTATGGTCTTATGAAGAAACATAATTTTATCTCCTACTACTAGGTAGCTATCGTGATCTTTAATTTTTTTTATGTGCACCACTAGTACTATATGGCCACATGTATCCACAAGTTACCGCAGCAACGCGCGGGAATCATCTAGTAATCTTAATGAGAAGTCCAGCTACAACATCGTCAGTCAAACATATTGGGACGAGGACACTTAGCCATGAAGGCATCAACTATCTGCACAAAGAAATGAACTGTTGAGGAAATTTGTATTGATAAGGGAACAATAAGTGTTTGATTCCAAATGTGGTTAGAATGACAGCATTTTAAGCAACGAGCATGTGTGCAACATCTATAAAAAGACAAAGAACCAAATTATTTACCTCCTCTGTCACTTGCGCTCTAGCTTTCTGATGCACCCGTCAGTATTTTGCCTTTTCCATATCCCTGGTAATATTAATGAGTTTCATAATGTAAGTGCAACTTAGTTTTCAATGCAAGTGAATCGGGCAACCTATTCTAAAAACTGTGCGGAATCCCATAATAGTGTACCTCCTTGAGGCGCTGAAAGGTGGCATCGTCTTCAAGGAAGAAATTTAGGTATTTGATAGAGACATCAACCTTGAAGACAAAATGGCAATTAAACAATAATTTTGTAGTCCGTAAGAAACAAAATTAACTGGAATACAATAGTCTAACAATCTAACAATCTAACCTATGAAACAAAAATAACTAGTCATTTTTGTAATTCTTAAGTGCATGATTGTGGCATGACTAGTTTACTACTTACTAAAAAGTTCTCATGAATACCGAGGAAAAGGCTTACATGAACGTTAGCTCCATGTTCTCTTTGGAGCTCCGTGGTGGCCTGGCCACCTGAGAAGGCGTATTTCTTAATCTGTAGAACAACAGAAATAAATAATAAGCCGTTGAGATAATACAATTATAAGGTGATTGTCTCAAACCAAAGGCATTTTCAACGTAACTAAATGGCCTAACTAAAAAATGTGATTCAAAACAAAGCTCACGACGAACCTTTTTCCTAATAATATCAAGACTATCCGTCAGATATATTGCAGTATTCGGGTCACTGGCGGACATTTTACCACTCTTCCCCTGTAAAAGGAAAAAAAAACAATGATGAAAGGCAAAAAAAAAAACTCTAGGCAAGTTAACTGAATGCTATTAACTGTGCAGGCTCTATTCAGTCCTAAATCTATGATATTGCCAACATACCTGCAGAGCAGGGAAAAATCTTGATTCGATCAGTGAAGGTTTATGATGACCCATTTTAGGAGCAACATCACGAGTCATCCTAAAATAAGGATCCTGCATAGATACAAATAAATCAGAAGTTAAAGTAAACCTGCATACTCAACAAAAAGATGTACAGTAATGAAAATACCATATAAGTTTGCATTATGATAGTTCACAGAATATATTTTTCTATGATTTTAACCGTTGGGCAATATACAACAAACTGATGCAGCCTAGCTGATTAGTACGTTGTGGAGAGAATCTTGTATCAGTCCCACAACCAAGGTTCGAATCCCCTATGCCCAACATTTACTTTTATTCCAAGCTATTACTGCATAAAGCTGTCGCCGGTCGGACCGGTAGCAGGTTCAGAGAAAATCGGTATAAATTCTCCCAAAACTGTCGGTTCGACCTGACTTCGCCGGTTCACTTCCCCTGTCTGGTCCTGTGCGCTTAACAGACCGGAAGAGTCGCCGGTTCTGGGTTTTTTTCAGCTAGGACTAGGATACTGTGTCAGGGACATAATTTTTCAAACTACAACAGCCATATAGGTATACGTCTAGCACATGTTACAGAGAAAAATAGGGCAGAGAGGCAGCTGTAAGGAAGAAAAAACTCGCAGATGTTCATTGTTTTTGTTTTCAAGCGGGTGACCTTCTAGTTGGGGTAAGGCCACTAGCCCTGATGACCCATTCACCTGATGTACTTCGTAGCAACTAACTCTAATTCAGCACCATAGCTGTTTCTCATTCCTCCTGGTGACCCCTTTCAGTCTCATCCTGAGCTGCGGCCTCGCCACGGCTGATGATCTCTTCACTAGTGGAAACAAGCCCTTTCGTCCAAGGCCGAATATGCCTCTAGTCCCGGGTGGCTTACGACCCGGGACTAGAGGGGGGAACTAGTCCCGGATCAAAATATTGGGACTGGTCCCGGGTCGTGAGGGGGCTCTAGTCCCGGGTCGTATTACAGCCCGGGACCAGAGGGTGGTGGCAACTGCACCCCTAGCGCGAGACCCTCTCGTCCCGGTCGTAATACCGCCCGGGACTAAAGGTCCGAACGGTTTGCCTCCCGCGCTCCTAATTAAGCGATCAAAACGCACGGAACCGCGATTGCTACAGTAACCGCGGCCATTTCTGTTCGTCTCCCTCTCCTCTCTTCTTCCCCATCCTTCCACCATGAATCCAATCACTCGCTACGGGAAGGTGCTCGCACATGGCACGACCAATCTCAATGTCGTCTACACGAACGACTGCGCCAAGGTGCCGGATTTTCTTTCCGATTTCGAGTATTGGCTTGAAGAGGAGGAAGACAACAAGAAGAAGTTCATGGGTCTTGATCTCGATTACACGGCCGATCAAAGAGATGTTGCCGTCATCCAACTTTGTTTCAAGAAACATGTCATGGTCTTCCAGTGGGCAAGATAATATTAGTTAATGCATTTTAGTCATGTAGTCGGGAAGTCGTTTAGTCGGAAGTCGGGAAAGTCGGGAAGTCGTAAAAGTCGGGAAGTCGTGTAGTCGGAAAGTCGTCAAGTCGGGAAGTCGTTAAGTCGGGAAGTTGTGTAGTCGGGAAGTCGTGTAGTCGGAAAGTCGTAAAGTCGAGAAGTCGTTAAGTCGGGAAGTCGTGTAGTCGGGAAGTCGTAAAGTCGGGAAGTCGTTAAGTCGGGAAGTCGTGTAGTCGGAAAGTCGTAAAGTCGGGAAGTCGTAAAGTCGGGAAGTCGTGTAGTTGGAAAGTCGGGAAGTCGTTAAGTCGGGAAGTCGTGTAGTCGGGTAATCGGGAAGTCGTGTAGTCGGATAGTCGTAAAGTCGGGAAGTCGTAAAGTCGGAAGTCGTTGAAGTCGTGTAGTTAATGCATTTTCACGACCGGCAAATATACTTGTTGCAGCAATATTTAACATGTGTGTTCCACTTCTTATTATACGTACTTGTGCATGCCGAAATATACTTGTTGCAGCAGAATTTAACATGTGTTTTCCACTTTGTTGTTGCAGTACTGACAAGCACTGTCCAGAACTCATGGAGTTCCTTCTTCGCAGCGGCATACATTTTGCTAGCGTTGATATAACAAATGACAAGATCAAGATGAGGCGCACCTGGGGTATTGAGATACCAGCTGCCTGCCACATTGATCTCCAACGCATTTTCAAGCTTGAGAATGACAAGACTTCAATGGCTAATATGGCATTCGCCTTGATCGACGAGGAGTACGCTGATATGAAGACAAAATTCCACAACGATCAGCACAAACTCTGGGAGAAGACCCCACTTGACGCTACCAACATTGAGTATGCAGCAATAGATGCGTACGTTGCATACGAGGTGTACCGCCAGATTAGAATCGTCAACTATGGGCAGCGTCACCTAGTACCACCACCAGTGCCCCATGGGTCTCCTGCTTGGGGGAATTCTGATCCGGAGGACGAGTAGTGTTTGCAATGACGAACACTTTTATATCTCTATTATTATGTAGTGCTTGGGGTCTCCTGATCTATTATCATATATATGCGTGTATCTATAATTATGCTGTAATGGATATCTGAACTATTATTTGTATTAATTATGTCCCTGTTTAAGAATGATGTGATTAAGCTTTCTGAAGCTTTTGATGTGCTGAATTTTTAGATCATGTCATTCTATTATAGTTGTTTCTACATGATAGTACTTTTTGTGAAGAATGTTTGTGAAACTTTTGTCAAAATCAAGTTTATTATTTCACATAGCAACTAGTACACATAAAAAGACTCTATGCAAGAGGATATATCTTTATTTAATCCGGTTACAGCTGGAGTGCATCACGCTTACATCTTTATTTAATCCGATTACAACTGGAGTGTATCACACGCTTACATCTTTATTTAATCCGGTTACAGCTGGATTCCATGCCATTTTTATTTTACTAACTTCTGCCTCGTCCTAAGCCGCGGGGTCCATCACGCGCGCTCCTCACCCAAAGAGTAGGAACCATCACACGGTTAAAACTCACATGATAAGGATCCCTTTGCATTACCTGCCATGTATTAGTATACACCGTATCCAACAAATGCATGTAGCGACGGACGTGCGCATCCTCCTCCCTTATACGGCGACGTACCACCTCCTCGGGGGCCGGCTCCCTCTGGAAACTCCCTGGCCCACTCGACCTCCACCAAAGAAGATCCGGGTCGACGACGTCGCCCGCATTTCTCACCAAGCTACGCGTTCCGGAAGATAACACCTCCCAGTGCCAGCCCGGCGGAGCCCAATCCCGCACAGGGCCTCTATTGTCCAACAGGTGTCCGGCTGCGGCCATCGCCGACGTATATGCTCGAGATCTGAAAAAAAATGGGGAATTTGATCAAACACCTAAGGTGCATGCAACCTACGCAGGGAGGAGAGGATCAGGGAGAGAGGATAGCGTACACTGGCACGGAGGAGGGCGTCGAGCGGCGCGGACACGGAGTCGTAGCTAGGGGCAGACTCAGGTCTCCCCGGGCCCCTGGGCTTTATATAAGCAAAACTAAAAAAGGAAAAGAACGAAACCAAGAACAAGTGAAGACTAAAAAAGGAAAAGAACAGAACCAAAAAAGTGAAGACTAAAAAAGGAAAAGAACGGAGTCGTAGCTAGGGGCAGCCTCCGGTCTCCCCCCTGGGCTTTATATAAGCAAAACTAAAAAAGGAAAAGAACGAAACCAAAAACAAGTGAAGACTAAAAAAAGAAAAGAACGGAACCAAAAAAGTGAAGACTAAAAAAGGAAAAGAACGGAGTCGTAGCTAGGGGCAGCCTCCGGTCTCCCCCCTGGGCTTTATATAAGGAAAAGAACGGTGGCTCGAGAAAGTTTGAAACAAAACACACGATTTCCCCGTCATACAGCCCAACGGTGGCTCGTGAGTGCCTGCATATATATCAAATTCACCGTTGGACGTATGACGGGAGTCCGAATGCTTCGTATACCAAAATGAACTACAATGAGTAGACAGTGAGTGCTGAACATGTCCGGGAGGGGGGCTATATATAGGGTCATGTGGCTCACGAAGTTGTCCTGGTATTGCTGATCCAACAGCTCACAAGCCCTCAGAAGAAACACACCTCTGATTCAACGGCTCACAAGCGGTTGAAAGAAACACACGATACGTGTGATTCTTTAGTCCCGGTTGGTGTTACCAACCGGGACGAAAGCCGGGTCCGTCACGTGTCCTCCCCTAGCGCTGCCCTAGCCACATGTCCTACCTCAGCCCTGACCTGGTCACACGTGTCCTGCACCAGCCCTGACCTGGTCCCACGTGTCCTGCCCAAGAGACGTGCCCTCAAGATCTATATATATATATGTACGTAAACCCTAATATGAGCGGGAGGGGGCTATATATAGGGTACATAGCTAGGGAACCCGAATGTTTTGTGTTTGAGCGCCACTTCGATCCAAGCAGCGGTAAGACGTCTCTGATGATCTACAACCGTCCGGCAAGACATCTCTGATGATCTGCAACCGTTTGGAACGGTCGCAGGTCATCAGAGACGTCTTGCCGCTGGTTGCCCAAAGATGCCTCTCCGAGTGACGCTGGAATGTTTTGTGTGAGTGAGTAACCTGTCTGAGGAGTGGCCAATTTATAGGCGTCGTTATATTTGGCTCACGAAGGGGGGCTATATATAGGGTACGTGTGCTTCTTTAGTCCCGGTTGGTAACACCAACCGGGTCATGTGGCTCACGAAGTGGTCATGATACTGCTGATCCAACAGCTCACAATCCCTCAAAAGAAACACACCCCTGATCAACGTCTCACAAGCGATTGAAAGAAACACACGATCCGTGTGCTTCTTTAGTCCCGGTTGGTAACACCAACCGGGACTAAAGTCGGGCTTTGCGGAGCCACGTGTCCTCCCCCAGCGCTGCCCTAGCCACGTGTCTTCCCTAGTGCTGCCCTGGAGGTCTTTATATATTGTCGCCGACGGGGTAAACCCTAATCCACCATTCCTAGCCACGAACGCATCGTCTCCACGAGATGGATCTGCCACGCCCGCCGCAGCGCCTTCTGGACGAGGTCGAGCGTGCTCGGCAGAGCGCGCTTGGGCGCTACCGCGGGAGCCTATCCCGCCGTATGCCCACGAGCCCGGCGTGGAGAGGAATGCCCTCCTACCGGCCTCCTGCTCCGGTGCCGGAGGAGGTGCGGAGGACGTACGAGCGCGCGTGGTCCGACGTCCCTGACCCCGACGAGGATGCGTACGCCGCAGGGGTGGCGTGGGGATCCGCGGCCGTACCTCCACCAGTCGCCGCCGCCCCTCCCGACGAGGAGGATGACGACGACGACGACTTCGACTGGAGCGACCATGGGGAAGAGCGCGGCGGGCCGCAGATGCAGGAGGCCCTTGAAGCCTCCTTCCAGTCCGTCCACGACGACCGTGTACAGCGAGCCAGAACTGTCTGCCAGCTCAAGGCTAAGGAGGCTTCTGAGCTGGATTGGGCGCTGAAAGACTCATCCTCCATGGATCTTGCCCTCCGCCGCAAACGTGCGCGCGAGAACCGGGCGGCCACGAACGGGCTGGCTTCTCCCGCCGTTCCTCCTAATCCTATGGCCGTTTATGTAGTAACGTAATTGTTAGTAATGTGTAATAATGTATCCTTTTATGTAAGTCTGTTGGATGTTGTTAAAGATGTTTTTAAAATAAAGAGATGTCTTTTAAATTTAAACAATATTATTTAATGCATTTTTTAAATTGAAACACTTTTCAATGTTGCAAATTTAAACAACAGAAAATTGCTTTGGATTAGTGTTGCAAATTCAAACACTTTTCATGTTGTATTTTTTTTCAGATTCGAAAGTATGCAGAAGTTATTAAAATGCATATTTAAATTAACATTCAAAAATTCGCGCGCAAAATTTTAAAACTTTGAGCGCTGGAACGAAAAGAGGGACCCTTTGGTCCCGGGTGGTGCCACGACCCGGGACCAGAGGCCTCTTTGCGCGCGCTGGGCGAAAATACCTCTGGTCCCGGGTCGTGGCACCACCCGGGACCAAAGGGTGCCCTCTTGTCCCGGGCCGTGGCACCGCCCGGGACCAAATCTCCTCTTGTATAAATACCAGGGAGTTGACCCCGGGTTGAGCCACGACCCGGGAGATCTTCTTCTTCTTCCCCACAGCGCCCCCGCGCCGCCGCCGCCTCCGCACGCCGTTAGGCTGCCGGATTTTCCGGCCAGCCCTCCGCCGCGCCGCCCGCGCCTCCGCCGCTCCCACTCCGCGCGCCCGAGCTCTCCGCTGCTCCCTCTCCGCGCGCCCGAGCTCTCCGCTGCTCCCTCTCCGCGCGCCCGAGAGCTCTCCGTGCGCCCGCACCGTCTCCGGCCGCCGCCGCCGTCCACCCGCACCACCTCGCCCACCTCCTCCTCCGCCGCCGCGCCGTCGACCGGCCTCCGCCAAGTCCGCCGCCGGCGGCCGCCCTCCCAAGCACCGGTGAGCTTTTTTTTCTAAAGTTTTTTCCTAAGTTTTTTTCCTAAGTTTTTTTGCTAATTAACTTAGTGTAATTTGCTAAGTTAGTGTACTGTTTTGCTTAGTATACTAGGTTAGTGTTGATTAGCTAGGTTAGTTTTGAGTTTAGTTTTTAGTTTCATAGTTTAATTAGCTAGGTTAGTTTTGTTGTTGTTAAGTGTAGTATATTTATCTTAGTATATTTGCTTAGGTAGATTTTGCTATGTGTAGAAATATTTTAGTGTTAGAAATTTTGCGTAGTCGGAAAGTCGTTAAGTCGGGAAAGTCGGGAAAGTCGGAAAGTCGTGAAGCCGGGAAAGTCGTGAAGTCCGAACGGAAAGTCGGAAAGTCGTGAAGTCGGAAAGTCGGGAAGTCGGAACGGAAAGTCGTGACGTCGGGAAATCGGAAAGTCGTGAAGTCGGGAAATCGGAAAGTCGTGAAGTCGGGAAATTCCCGGCTTCCTGGCTTCCCGGTTTCACGTTTGCCCGGTTTCCCGGTTTCACGTTTTCCCGGCTTCCCGGTTTCACGTTTTCCCGGCTTCCCGGTTTCACGTTTTCCCGGTAACACATACAATACACATGAAGTATCGCTCATGTTAGTTTAAATTTTGATATGGTATATTTGTAGATGTAATTTTGCTAAGTGTAAAGTTCGCTACATTGAATTATTCTGCTAATGCTATCATTGTTTTATTTTCTTTTGTAATAGTTAAGCAATGGACGATGGAGATGTTCCTCCCTTCCAATCCAGAGAAGGGGAAGATGTGTTGCTCGACTATATCCGGCAACCCGCGGATGGTGATGAACACATTGGAGCAGAAGAAGATGGCTCCGAGTTTTTGAACGAGTCCGGTGAGGGAATGGAGGTGGAACGAAGCGTCCAAGGGCAAACTAGCACAGTTGGTGAACCCTCGCAGTCCGGCGTGGTATATTAAGCCTCTATTTGATCAGATGTAAAATTTTATTTGTATATATATATTAACAAATGTTTCTTCTTTTTAGACCTCCGCATCGACCCAAACTACTAAACGAGGCCATGCCAAAGGGTTGGGAATAAAAGATCATTTCAGAATTGAGTCAGTCTCTTCAGATGGCAAACCGTTGGCGCCTCCGAAGAGCGCATCTAAGTTTGTGCATCAATGTGGAGTTGTTGTCAGGGACAATGTTCCGATCAGCCTTTCGGAATGGAATCAGATAAAAAACTTAGAGGGCAATTATTATGTCACCGAGAGAACTAAAGATATATGTTGGAAGAAGCTCATGGCACATTTCACTCTGCCGGTGTTGGATAGTCCCGAAAGGACAAAAGCCATGACGGACAAAGTCAAGCATTGGGCTCTGAAGAAGATGGCTGAACAATTCAATAAATGGAAGAACAGATTATACCGTGATTGGGTCGACAAAAGAAAGTTCCAGATTTCACTGGGACACTAGAGAGGCAGCGGCCTCACTGGCCGGCATTTCTGCAATACAAGATACAGAACTAGCCAAGGAAAGATCGGCAAAGAATAAGTTGAATGCAGCGAAGAAGATATATCACCATCAGTTGGGTGGAGGTGGCTACGTAACTGCCGAGCCTAAGTGGGATCGGATTGAGGCCACTATGCGCGAAAAAGGGATCATTCCAGTTACAGATTTGTGGCCCCGTAGGGTCAGAAATTGGATACTTGCTCATGGGGGGGAGTATGACGTCGCAACAGGCGATGTAATAGTTGATGAAACGAAAGAAACTCCTATACCCCGGCAAACAATTCTGGATGCAATCGCCGATGCTCGTGAGGGAAGGTTTTATCCCGACAGAGAATACGACGAGCTGTGGAAGGCTCTCGGTACTAAAGAAAAAGGAGGATCTGTTCGAGGCAGGGGAGGTGTGACGTGGCATGAAGGGTTTCCTGAGGACCGTGAGTCTTATAGAAGCCGAGAAAGAGCAAAGAGGAGGAAGGAGCTGGAGCAAAACGACCGGTTGAGCAAAGTGGAAAATATCATTAGCCAACAACAACGGGAACTAGATGAATTGCGGCGCGCGCAATCTTCTCGAGGGGCAACTCATCAGCTGCAGCTGCAAGATGAGGGTCCGTCTCAACGGAAAAGCAGCGTGGCTTCCGCGACGGTCGTTGCTGATGAGGCATCGAACCAAACATACCCCGTGGATTCTATCACTGAGAAGAAAACTTGTGAGCTACATGAGGCAGTGAGAAACATAACCATGAAGGCGGCGGACGGCTATGCTTTACCTTGTGAATCTACAGCACTGTATTGTGGCAATGAGATTCCAGATGGCTATGCTCGTGTCGGCGTGGATCAAGTTTACCCCGGATATGCATCACTCGAACTTCATTTCCCTGGAGGTGATGATGAGAGGACACTGGGAGATGTCCAGGGTGGACTCATTCTATGGCCCAAGAAATTGATCATGTTTCCAGGCTGGACACCGCCGCCAAGGCCACCGTCGCCTTCTCGATCTCCGTCGCCGCGTCAGCCGACTCCGTCGCCGCGTCACTCGCCGCGTCAGCCGACTCTGTCGCCGCGTCACTCGCCGCGTCAGCCGACTCTGTCGCCGCGTCAGCCGACTCCTGAGCCGACTCCTGAGCCGTCTCCACCGCCTCCGCCCACTAAGGCTAACGGTCGAAAGGGGATGAAGACCACCGCCATGGGTTCCCGACCCAAACCCCGACTTGAGCCCCTGCCAAAAGTACCGAAGGTTCCTCCCCCGAGACCTTACGACGTCGAGTGTACTGATAAGAGGAAGACAGGGTGTGGCTACAAACAGAATCGAGAAGACAGTTTGCAGAAATGGCTGAGAAAAGAAAACCTAAGCCAAAGGAAAAGTATTCGGAAGCTCAAACACAATTTGCTGTTAGTTTCCTTACTCAGCCATCGCAAATTTCGATAAATAGGCCAGATGACTATGTACGGACTATGAGGAAAATTCCACCCGGCGGGAAAAGGAGAAGAGATGTTGCCCAGCTCGGACATCAGTCAAAGCAGTCCATCTCCCCGCTCAAGGTGGCCACTGATATGGGCTCTGCGCTTGAGAACGATCGCGCTTACCGCGCGCAATTTGCTGCAGATATTGGTATTTCACTTTCTCAACTGGATGCAGATGATATCCCCCCCTTATGGGACCTACTAGATGGACCTGGGAATACGGGAAGGATCTAGTGTCACCTGATGAGCTCCAGAATCTACCAACACAAATGACAAGACTGCATAAATGGTACAAGAATGTCACAAGTGAAGGTCGAATATTATCCCGGTGAAAATTACAGATGAACATTTCAACGGTGCAGACGATAACTATACCTATTGAAGAAATCTATCAGTTATACCAGCTTGACGCCCTCGACTTGAGCATCCTCACTACCTATTGTCTGTAAGTGATTCAATTCATTTATTTTCTAAAATAAAGTCTATAGCTTAGCTCGGTCATTGCCTGTTCTAATTATGCTCACTACGGTATTATGCAGAATGAAGAGCGATGAATGTGACAGAAACCGAGTGTTTGAGATTGGGTTCATCGACCCAAGCCGAGTTAATGAAAAATTGCTACGTGACCACCACGAGGAAACGGTGAACAACTTGTTTAGGTCCATCCGGGACCAAAATTATAAAGGGAAGATATTGTTTCCTTACCACTTCAGGTAAGAGTCTTACTGTCTTGTACACATTGGTTTTTGCTTTCTCGATGTTAAGTGTAACTGATTAGTTACTGACATATATAAACGTGCGCAGCCCATTACATTCTGTTAATCATTGAAATCGATAGAGCAGAAGTTGAAATCTTGGACTCATTGCACTGGCCCAAAGAGCGGCACGAATATATCCAAGGAGTGCTCAAACGGTAATTTCAATCTTTATCGTATTACATCGGTCTCTTTCCTTCCATTCCTGAGATATCAAGTAACTAATTAATAACTCGTTTATTCAATTGTTTGATGGGCAGGGTTTGGAAAGCTTTCCGAACCGCTAATGCTACACCTGGTCAATTTAAAGAGGAACTTACTTTTGTTTACCCCAAAGTAAGTAGTACGAGCTAGGTGTTCGCGCATCCCTTTTAATTCAAATTTCAATACCATCGTGATGCTTGATTATTATTTGACTGAAATCTATTCTCGTGTAGTACTTGGATAGGCAGCCTCCCGGGACCAATTTGTGTGGATATTACGTCTGCGAGTGGATTCGCACGATAGTCTCTGAGCGGAACCCAGGGACATTTATCGAAGTAAGTGAACAAATAAATTCACAATTTCATTTTATAACCATCAATTGTGTTGAGTGTCATTCATAATTTCTGTTATGATGATTGAAATTCATATTAATCTCCCTTCTTGTATAGATGGATCGAATGCGGAGGGACCTGCAACTAAAGGACCGCTTTCGACCAATTTGCGAGGAAATTGCGGGCTTTTTGATGAACTATGTCTTAGACATGAAGGGAAAATACAATGGCGCCAGATCAAATTAGATGACGGGCTCTAGTAGTGGCTAGCTTGATGATCTCCATGTAATCGAATATATGACGGTTCTAGTCCCTCTTATATATGGGATCTTTATATGTAAATTAATCCAGGAAACCGGGAAGCCGGGAAATCGTGAAAACGGGAAGCCGGGAAAACGTGAAACCGGGAAGCCGGGAAGCCGTGAAAACGTGAAACCGGGAAGCCGGGAAAACGTGACGTCGACTTTCCCGACTTCCCGACTTCACGACTTCCCGACTTCCCGACTTTCCCGACTTCACGACTTTCCCGACTTCACGACTTCACGACTTTCCCGACTTCACGACTTTCCGACTTCACGACTTTCCGTTCCGACTTCCGATTTCCCGACTTTCGCATAAAGCTTTCTCTTACGAATTTTTGATATGCTATATGTATTTTTCTGATTTACAGATAATTAACCATATTTTTTGCAAATTATTCATAATATACAACAACCGAAACGAAAAAAACCACAGCCACCACGTGGGTGCATCTCTAGTCCCGGTTGTATTACAACCCGGGACTAGAGATCCTCTCGCATGCGCCATATGCTGGCCCCGCGTGGACCTCTCTGGTCCCGGGTCGTAGCACACCCCGGACTAGAGGGGGGGGGGGGGGGGGGGGCCTCTAGTCCCGGTTGCCATGTACCGGCTGGACATCCCTCCCCAAAGGCCTCTACCACCCGGGACTAAAGGCGTGGTTTCCACTAGTGCTTCTTCCATGCTAGCACGCCAACACTACTGCTACCCCTAGCCACCACCGATGCTCTCCCTCTCGCCACCAATAATTCAAAATGTTGTTGCGCACAGCTGATAAGGTGATACACAAGCATGTACAAAATTTTGTTACCTCCATATCAATAAAAAGTTGTTTTCACACAAAAATGGAACTTGGCACATTTCAATCTTTAAATGGAAATATTTTCATGTAAATGGCCGAAATAAATACATAAAAAGCAATAATCCGTGTTTGATGTTGCCACATATAATATAAGTAGAAAGAAGATACAAACTATGATGTACACCAATATCATCATACGAGAGATATGATTGTACCTGGTCTATTGCACATGGAATAAGGCACCGCAGCTTCTCATTGCCCCCAAAGAGATGGGGAAACGACGAAGCAAACGATGGAGCAGCCTGCACAGCAGGAAAGAAACACTTTCCTATGTGATCTTCTGGAGTAAATCCGAATATGCCTCTAAGCTATTATCCAAAAACAGTATTATATTAATATAGATAAACAATGCCCGGTAGTGTGGAAAAAATACTGTTATTGATTAAGAAGTCCTTACAGTATTAAATGTCACACGTTTTGCAACTTCCATCATATTTTCATAGAACGGGCTGACAAATAGGTCATTAATTTGTGATTATAAAACAAAAAAAGGCATCAATAACAGAGGCCTTTAAATTGCTACTGTCAACAAAAACAATAATTAAGACAACAAATTACACCAGTATACGTACCCTCCAACAAAGTCGAAATCTGTGAAAATGAAAGTTCTTTCAATGTCAAACCCACATGCTATGATGTCTTTCGCATTTTCACGGGCAAGCCGTTTAGAATCCTTAACAGATAAGTCCTTCCAGAGGAACTTCTCATCGTCAGTTAACTGTATCACTACAGGCACCTTGAAAACATCCTGCAAATACCTGAAGAAAGATCTCTAAGGTTAATAAAAAAATAACTGTTCATCAGACTAGATGCGAGAATTATCAAAGGATGTTATTTTAAGTTTAGTTACGCGTAGAGTATAAAAGCATGCCCTTTTTCATGGTAGATGACTACTAAGTGAGTGGGACTTATATTTTTACGTCTGAGACACTACGAGTTTTTCTGCAGAAAACTAGGGTGCAAGGAAAACTCAAATTCCCTATCCTTTGCACATGCTTTATACCATGATTTGCTCCGTCAATTAACCATGCAGATTGCCACAAGGAACATTTCTTAATCCAGAACTGGTCTTCACTAGGCCATCTTGTGGTCAATGAAGAACAACCCATACTCATCAATTAACAAATCCCCAAAATAAGATTAAAAAAACTAGAAGCCACTGTCCGTACGTCGCAGGCGTACAGCACTGTCAGCGTGTAATGCAACATATATCAAGAAGATACCAGAGGAATCGAATTAGTAGGGATGCTTAATTACTTGGTAAACATGAAGGGGACGAGGTGGCCAAGGTGCAGCGACTCCGAGGAGGGGCCTCTTCCCGTGTACAGGTAGAACTTGTCCCCCCTCTCGTACATGTCCAGTATCTGGTCCAGATCGCTAAACAACAAAATTCATCAGCAACTAAATGAATATAAACGCTTGTTGATCGTCGACTGAGGTTGAAATCAAGGGATCACCGGTGAGCAAAGAAGATCCCGCGACGGAGGAACCGATGCGGCCGCCTGGACGTGAGGTGCTCGATGCGGTCGCGCAGCGCCTTGTCGATGTGTTGGCACCCAAATTGGTCGACCAGTTTGGCGTAGTTGACGTCCACTGTCCCGGTCACCTCCCACGGGGTCACCACCTGGTTGTCATCGTCTTCAATAGGTGTGCTGATTAACAGCTCCCCTGTGGCCTCAGGCACGTTAAGCACCAATTCCGCAGCTTCACTTTGAGGAGGGGCTTCCATGGCCAGCAGTATTTTGGGGATGGTGGGCTGTACTATCGAGGGATGCGGGAGGAGTTTAGATGCGCAGACGCGAAAGAGCCGCGTAAGGCCTAGGGAGGTAGGGGGAGGGGATGACGCTAGGTTTAGCGTTTAGGGTTTAGGTTTAGGATTTATTAGGAGTATTTATAATATTTGGTGCTGTTCCTTTTCGGAAAAATCCAATCTGGTCCTCGCCTAGGTCGCTTTTGCAGAATCGCCCGCAGTGCCCTCGGCCCATGTTTCCCTCGCTGCATATGACCTTCGCCCAGGTTTTCGCACGCGGCCCAGCCCAATATTGGCCTGCTGTTACCTATCACATCTTCTCTAAAAAAAAAGGTAATGCCATATATAGATAGAACTACCAGATTTGTGGCGCTGGATACTGGTCGGTACGATCGTGGTGATTTTTTCTAAAATCTATCGGTCCTCGTACTAATGACAACACAACGCTGCTTTACTTGTGGAGCACATTTGTAAGAGTCTAGTCTGTGTGACTCACGTGGTCAATTTTGTTTTCTTCAGGGCATGTTGGCGCTTACAAATATCGCAACTGGGGATGAATTAAGCAAGGGAGCTGCAATGGATGTTATTGTTCCTCACCGAGCAGATCGCATCAAGCCATATTTTGTATTCAACTTTTTGCAGAGCATGGGTAAACAATTGAGAGTTCCACAGCTTTGTGGTGCATTGTCTTAGCCAAACAGTGATGCTTCATCTACTCGAGTAGCCAGACTACAAAATTCTAGGGTAATTTCACAAGTAAAAAAAGCATGATAAATGACTCCTGCTTGGATTGCAAGGTAATTTATTTCACGAGTAAAAAAGCATGATAAATGAACGCTTGGATTGTAAGGTATTTGTAATGTTTTCTCCACTTTGATCCGAAGCACTTGCATTTTTTGCATTTGTAGGTAGTAGAGAAAGGAGTGTGTTGGAGCCTATGTGTAGAGATTGTTGAAATATGTGCCGAAAATATGTACGGTTGGAGTTGTAATTAGCGGAAAGTTACGTGTTTGAGTCGAACACATGTAACCCGAGCCTCCTCTATAAAGGCACCGCGGGTAGTCAAACTAGACTAGACAAAAAAGTTAGGGTAGACAAAAGATCCATTTTAGAGGATGGACTGGCGCCCGCGGCAGGGGAGGCCGAACCGGCATGGCATGGAGTTCTAATGTGTCTGTAAACCTAGACGGGCTTGTCATCGACGGTACTCTGTTGATTAGTATATGGGAAGGAGCGTCCGTTAAGCATGTCCCCTAGATATAAGCGTTGATCGCTGAACTGCATTATCAAATCTCGATGTCGTTGTTGTGATTGCTTATCTTTGTAGATCGATTATGCGGCTTAGATTATAACAGAGATGATTAGATTACTTATTTTCATTGGACATCTGTACTTTTGACTTTAGAATCGAATTGCATATGTGAAATAGAAAGCATACATTAATTCAGTTTGAAACTGAAGCCGGTAATTGATAGGCAAGATAAATCTCAACAAATGGAATGGCTAATTAATGAAGATTGTTAATATTATAATCATTAGCAATAATAGTTATCGGTGTAGCAGTCTAGATTAGCCTCTTCTTAAATGATATTTGCATACTGACATGGGTGGGTTGGAGGAGAGGAGTTACAGACATATTACTCCTTTCTTTGAATTAAAAAATTGCACTAAGGTAGATAGTTGAGGCACACTGATGAACCCCGGTAGTTATATTTGGTTGTTGCAGCAAACTATATTGCCAAATGTATGTTTTATCTCTTTTTATTGGAATTTGTTGAGCGAAATGGAATAAAGTTAAATCACTATGACTACCTAGATGACTACTGAACTTCTTCTTTTTTTGCGGGGGAAAGGAACTGATAATATTAAACCAAGTCTCTTACAGAAAAACCCAGAAACAAAGGAAAATTACAGAAAGGTCCTTCTGGATCCTAGCATCTTCTCCGTAACGCAGCACGCTCCGCCGGCGAAACGCCGCCGCCATTCCTCCACACACGCTTGGACTGGGAGGATCCCCTCAGCAGACGGGAAGTCGACGGTCCTCGGCTCCTAGAAACCTCCATCCTGCACCACGAAACGACGCCGGCTTGGTCAACATCAACAGCTCCACCTAGATCTTCAACTTCTGGCGCCGCCGTCACATGGCCACCGGCGAGGGGAAAGCACACTCAAGGGCTCCGTCGAGTCGCGAGTGCGCTGAAGGCGGAAGATCCGCGGCGAAGCTCCACCGGAGCATCCACCACAAAGGAGAAGGAAGCCGCCCGCAAAAGCCACTCCGACGACGCCGCCATCTCCACAGCGCCTCCGGCTGGCAACCTACGAAGACCTACACTATGTACACACCGTGATCCGCCGATTCCCCAACCTCCCGCCGCCGGAGGCGAGGAATCGAGTGGATCGACGGCGGCGAGGTGGTCAACGCGGGGGTGTGCACAAATCGCCCTTTCTTCTACTGTAGACGGGGAAAGGGAGAGGTCCAAGCTCTCTGGGTACCCTACTTTTGACTTTTCTCATTGTTTTCTACAGGATTTTAGACTAGAGCTTGCAGAAGTCCTTAGTTCTTGAGCTTGCAGAAGACCACATGACTATGCAGGTACAGACTGCTTTAGCTCTCTGTGCTCTCCTGTTATTGCTGATTGCTACAGTTTTACATAAAAAATGTTTCTATCCTACAAAACTCGGTCTGACAAAATAAGAAGTCCTTACATAAAACAACATTTTTTTAGTACATAGGTAAAACGATGTACTAGTAACTTTATGTAGCACAAATTAAGAACCGATTTTATGAGTGGTTCATTTTTATTTTTATTTTTATTTTTATTTTATGGGTTCTCTTCTTTTTCATCTGCCAGGTGCCCAGGCGATGACGACGCAAGGAAAGGATCTGACAGGCCCAACAAGACGACCCCAGCAGCGATCAAGTCAATAAAAACCAATGGGCGTACTATATTTTCTCACTATAGCTGGCCCTACTTGTACAACTACTTTGTTTTCTCGCAGTAGCAGCTACTACCGCAACTTATTTGACGGTGACAAAGGCGTACACGAAGTGTCCAACACAAAGCCAGGCACTTTTTGGGCCTAGAACCGGCCTACACTACCCCTGCCCTACTTCAACAGCTCAGTTTCCCGCTAAGAACACTGGCTCACAGCCAAGCCACTCCATCCTGCTCCTGTCGTAGTACGCTAATCAAGCAGCCGCTTTAACCTTTTCGCCAGTCAGTCAGAATCATCAGAAAGGGAGAGCAGGCAGGCAGGCATGGCAGGCCCAATGAACAGCGTGTGATGCAAAAGAACTCTTTTCTTTTATATATACATATATACATATGTGTTTGTCGATCGATCAAGACGATCGAAATCAAAGCGGGACAAACAGCTAGCGTGAGTTCTGTCCATGGTGGATGGGGGAAGAACGTACGAGAAGGTCGTTTGTCCAGCTCATCCGGCGGGGATCTTCTTGCTGCGTTGCCTCTGGTTCAGGGCCAGGGTCAGTGTCGTGGACAAGATATAGCTTCTTGACATCTCGCTGCTGTGAGCTCTGAACATAGATCAGGACATCGGGTGTGAGCCGCCTGAGCTCGACCGGCGACGTGTGCAGTCCGTCAGCTGTGTAGCGGACTCGGTGACACGAGTTCAAATCGGCTCCGCTGAGAATGATTTTGAATGTACAGCTGCGTTCATAGATCTCGCCCGGTTCCTAGCAGAGTCGAGCGGCTTCATGCTCATGAAGCGTTCGGTTGAAAGTTTTTCTCGCAGACCAAAAAACCATTCGAATTGTATGACACTGCCACATTTTGAATGTAAAAGCTGCGTTGAGAGATCTCGCCCGGTTCCTGACAGAGTCGAGCGGCTTCAAGATAGCGCCTGAAAGTTTTGATCTCGGACAAAACCAACTGAACTGTTTTGCCTGACACTGAAAGCAAAGGCCATGTAATGCAGAGCAGCGAGTTGGCCATGCAGGGCCCAAGTACAGGGACCGGTATTACTTACGCAGGACGGAAGAGGGCCAGCAAGCCGGGCCGCCGGGGTTGACGTACGCGCGCGGGCGCCATGTGCCGGCCGGAAGAGGGCCAGCAAGCCGGACCGCCGGGGGCGACGTACGCGGGCGGGCGCCACGTGCCGGCCGGCGGAAATGATTCAGTCTTCAGTGTGCTCTGTTTCCGCGGCAGTGGCGCCGGCGGCGAGTGCGGGGAGGGAGCGGCCCTAGCTTTGTTTCTGGATGAATCATAATCCAACAGCAGCGGAACAAAAGCGACATGCCATGCCATCATTGATGCTCCTTCAGTCCATGAACATATGCGCGATCTGCCACTGGATCGGCGCCGACGCGCCGCTCCCAAATTCAGCAACCCCTGACTCCCAGGGCTACTGCCTCTTCCCACATTCTTTGCAATCTTACAAAATTCCACAGTGCTAGCTTAACAAATGGTGTGATGACCGTGTGAGGATAACAATTTGCATGTACTATCGTCATTTTTCTCAATTTTTCATCTGCTCCAAGTGGCCATTATTTCCCACCTAACCACACATTATGGTGTCTACCTAAAAGGACAAATGGACAAACGAAAACACGAAAAAGGAGAGTGTGTGTAAGTGTAACAGGTCAACACTTGTTGAAAAGATAAAAAGGGTTTGCTTATCAGCCAAGACACAAATGGGTGGCCTCTTGGAACGTAGCTCAGCTAGTGGCGGACACCCATCCCATGCATGCATCCACGCCGCACTCCCCACTGAGCCTATACTCGTGCGTCGCTGACCGTTAAGAAGCTCTCCTTCTCTTTTCACCTCGAATATTTTTTTTTTTTTTGAGAACACAGTACAACACAGACGCTCACAAATACGCACATACACTCACCCCTATGAACGCACGCACGCACACCCTACCCCTATGAGCACCTCTGAAGGACTGAGCCGGCAGATCTTGAGGTTGACGAAGTCACCACAGGCGCCTCGCTGTTGACGGGCACGTCACCTACCACTGAAAGAATAGCGCCGGATAATCCTGGAATAAATCCAGGTAAATGCAAACGCCCATGCCAAGTCTAGGACTTGAACCTGGGTGGGCTGGTTCCACCACAGGGAACCCAACCATCAGAGCCAAGCTCCGTTTGCTTTCACCTCGAATATTTGTTGGGGTGGCAAGAGGACAAGAGGAAAACATGCCTTGTCGCGTACCAAATCCGTAGCTGCCCTGATTTGACATATCATCCTTGTTAATTCCCGTGGTTAAGGGCTTGCTTGTATCAGTAGGATAGTGACCTGATTTGACAACCTTGATGGCGACTAGTGGACATAGCTTGGACATTCAGGGTACAGACTACAGAGCTAGACAAAACATTCAGCCATACGCTTGCACAGTGATCGAGCTAACCGATTATGCTACATACGTACAGGTCCACTCCAGGGTAAGAAGCAAGTAACGTATTGATCTGCATACCACAATTATGCACATGAGCAGTTGAGGAAATGCATGGGCGGATCACTGAAGCCTGCCTGGAGCTGGGTGTCTGCATGCATGGAATGGAACCCAACCCAGATCTGGGCCGCCATTACAGCGCTTTTCCTTCCCTGTCCAGATCTGCCCTGTTCTGCCTTCCGCTGGAGCGAGAGCTCGCGCACGCATCTCTGTTCGGGTATCCAAGAAACTGCGGCAGCAAGAGGACACGCTTTGGAAGCTCGCTCGCGTCAGGCCGCTTTCCTCCCCCACCCCGTCCTCCTCGCTACCTTGCCACCAGTTCACGTCTCTCTCTGTCACTCCTTCTCTCTCTGTCTCATGATCGTATTAGCAAACACAGATTGAGCACAATTTGCTTGCATTGCCATAAAAATTCAGTGAATTCCAAAGGGAGAGCACAACAGTGAAGAGTCCAAAAGAAGACTACAAGAGACCAACCACGGACAGAGTTCATGTGTCCACATCGAACGACAGTGAATTTTGCAGTTCATGGCTCTCTGGCTCTCCTTCTCTTTCATGGTCGTATTAGGAGAGAACAAACTGGTCACAATTACGGCTTCCATTATGTCGAAATTCACTGAATTCAAAAGGGAGGAAAGGGAGAGCAGAGCAGAGAACTATGCAAAGAAGAGTCCAGGAGACCGACGTACAGATACAGTTACTGTCCAGATCAAAATGACGCTGAATTTTGCAGTTCATGTCCAGAAATTGGAAAAAATCTATAATTCGCGTCTCTCTCTCTCCACATCCTTCTCTCTGGCTCTTCTTCTCTCCTATGATCATATTAGCCAAGACAAACTGATCACAATTGCAATTGGCTTGCCTTGTCGTAAAATCACTGAATTCCAAAGGGAGAGCAAAGCAGATAACTATGCAAAGAAGAGTCCAGGAGACCGACACAAATACAGTTCATATCCAGACTTCATAAACGGTGAATTTTGCAGTACTCATGTCCAGAAATTTGTAAGGTCTATAATTCATTGATTCACCAAAAACAAGTAGTACAGCGGCGAATTGTAGAGTTTACACAGTCTCGAGCGAGAGAATTGAGGGAGAAAGGAAATTAGGAAAGAAAGTAAACATAGGCTCCAAAAGTTACCATCTTCTTATGATTCCGCACGCGGATGCATCGATCGGCTGCTGAATTTGCCGGAAATGGGTACCTTGCGCGTACGCAGACATGCAGCCGTATATGTACAATTCGATTATTCATTCGCCCTGGAATGGATCTGCATGATGAAAGGGGAGACACATGCGCATGGGTGGGTGCTTGCGTGGCGATCGCTGCATGCATGTGACGGAGAACGGCTCGAACGAGAAAGAGTGTGGCTTCACGTGCCCAGTGGGAGAGATGATTCCACGGCGTGTGCCCGCATCTTCTTGGAAGCGGGCGGCGGCGCCGGCATGAACACGGTGGCCAGGTCGCGCGGCACCGGGTAGAAGAGCCGCTGCTGCAGCGGGGCTAGCTTCCTCTTCAGCGCTGGCGCCAGCTTCCGCGGCGCCGGCGGGCACACCGTGGCCGGCCTCAGCGCGCTCTCGTCCGACGTCGGCGTGGTGAAGCTGACCGCATCGACGGAGGCAGCGGCGCCGTCTAGCGGCGCGGTGGTTCGGCACGTTGTCGGCGTGGCGTAGCAGCTGGTGTCGTCCGCGCCGCCGTTAGGGTGCGGTGCCACCATGGGTCCACTCGCCGTCGGCGTAGGGGAGCCAATGCCGGCCGTGGCAGCACCGTCGTCGTCCGCTGCACATGCCGCGACTCCCGCGCTGCTCGCCGTCGGTGTGACGCAGCCAGTGTCGGCGGCGGCGGCAGCATCGTGGTCGCCAGCTCCTCCTGCCGTGGCCAGCGCGCCGGTGACTGCCGTGGTCTGGATCGGCCGGAGCGCCGCCAATTCGGAGATTTCGGCGACCTCGAGGCCCATGGAATCCAGCGCGCGCAGATCCCGCTGCCGCTGAATTATCTAGTAGCTAGATCTTCTTCGAACAGAGAAGAGAATTGTCGACTGTGAGCTGCACACTGGACACCGATCTCGATCACTCTTTTGTAGTAGCGTGAAAGGAGAGGAGGAGGCGTGGAGGTGATGATGGAGCTGAGCTGAGCTGAGTGAGTGAGGAGTAAGTAAAGGAGAAGCAAAGCCGGGAACAGAATTATATGCAGACAACAAGCAACAAAAGGGCGGGCGCATGTTAAATAGATCATCAAGGGTGGCGCAAATGATTGCTTGCGGGTGAGAGAGAGACTGTGAAACTTTTGGATCGGTCGAGTAGATCGCACCCCTCCCCCTCTCTCCTCCTCCTACCCTCCATGTTCCCCTACCTTCTCTGATTCTCTCGTTCGCCGTGTCTCTCGGACGTGAGACTCACAGATAGATGCATCCGGCAGAGGATTTTACTGCACCTGGGTCGTTAACCTATGCCAATGCAATTCTCTTAGCACAGTTTCATAGGCAGTTTGCTTATGTGGCACACTAGTTAATGAAGAGAGATGGTGAGGTTGTATCTTAGCTAACATACAACCTTTGCACGTGGCCATAGGCAAAAAATTGTGCCAGCCCAATCACATACATGCATGAGCCCAAAATCATTAAATTAGATATAACTCATAAGAAACAATGCATTGTACGTACTACTCCCTCCATCACGGTTTACACCGCGCGCATGCACAATCTCTGGGACCAAGGCAATCTCTAATTGGTGTAGAAATCGTTTGCAAGCCACGCAATGCATACAATGAATCGCGGTAATTAATTGCTAGTTACTCCCCGGGGCCAATAATCAAGCGCTTTCCTTGCATGCATAGGTGGAGACCAGCAAAAAATTAGGAGGGAGAGAAGTATGCGGGCTGCTTTGCTGTTTCTCACCCCTAAATTATGAGAGCAGTTAATGCATTGCGCCTTAACCCTTCTCCAATCTGGAAATGTATGATTTTGGAAGTGCGCCGTGTAAACCGTGATGGAGGGAGTAGTTGTTTCTTAAGTTTTTATTACACCTATGATGACGTGCTAAGATACAATGTATTGGCATAGGCCTTATAATCTCTGCACCTCTCTGCACCCTGCTGGCGGGTCTTGTTTAAGGACGGTGATTAATGTACTCCTACTTAATTAGCTCCGCTAAAGAATGTTGCCACTACCTACCTAGCTACAGGTGCACAAGGACCGTAATTTACAGCTGCACAATGATCGGTTAATTTTTCAGGAGTATAAATTTGTTACTCTATAAATTGTAATTTGAAGGAGCATAAATTGTAGTACTAACCCTGTTAAAATTGCAGCACTGGACAGCTAACTTAATTGCCATGTGCACTGTTTTTTTTTTTATTAGATGCCTCTCATCAATTTTGCCAAGTTGGATGCTTTATGTAACACATGGAGTTGTCCCACTGCTGTGTGGAGATGCGAGGTGTAAACTCTCTGAGGTTGTATCGCCTCAACGCAGTTTTCAAGTAGCTAAAGTTTCCTTTATCGAATAAATGGAGTTGTCCTATTATCACATTTATAAATTATATCCCAACAATTTACTAGATATAGACATTTGTGAATGTTAACACCTTGTAGCAGCACGATTTCACTATACTTTATGTGAGGACCCCTCGAACCGAAGTCCGAGATGTCCACGTTATGTAAAATAGATCACGATCCCAATGACCAGTGCATCGCAATCACATAACCAACATGGTATCAAGAGTTACATCATTCAAGTCATACGAATAAAAGTCTTACAACACCAGTGGCCACATGACCAAGTCTGCAAATCATCGTCACGCAGGACGGAATTAACTACGATACAGCGGAAGCTCGTGGCTAGCGTCGGCTCTCGTCTCCAACGGACGCAATCCCACAAGTGCAGTTGACCGGTGACAGCTAAGCGGCGTAGTCGTCGACATACTCCTCCTCCTCGGCATAGGCCTCCTCGTAGAAATCTGGACATTTGAATATCCAGGGACACAGCCATAAGTACAATTACGTACTCGCAAGACCACCACCAGGCTTAAGTTTACATGGTAATGCAATAAAAGCGTTTTCGAAAACTGGGATAGCTGCTATATATGACTATAGGGCTTAATTTTCGCAAACGATGCTGTTAGACATAGAGAATACAACATCTCTATATCTTTGTTGAAAAAGGCATTTGGAGATACAATTCTCCTTCTTTCAGAAATGGCAGAAAACCATTTCCACGTCCGAAAACACTTTTGTAAAACTTTCTTCAAAACACTAGGATAGGGATGCCCCTTTTTCCTTTCCGGGTTCCGACTGGTCGACTCCCCGAGACCAACCATCTTCTCCCCAAATCCGTACCTCCCAGGTACCTCCTTGATGTCTCCTTTTTCCTTTGCCGAAAACAGTTTCTTTTTAAAACATAAAATGCCCATACGCCTAGATCGGGGACCTTTCCAACCGTCCATGACCGCGGACACGGCTATTCGAATAGTTTTACACTCTGCAGAGGTGGTGCACTTTCACCACACCAAACAGTCATTCCGCCGTGATCAGTCACGGTCCTCATACGACAGTATGCGGGGTTTCGGATAACATGATCAAAGCGTTCCACTAATCCACCCTAGTACAGAGGACTCCCGATAGGTTTATTTCCCCCGGCACCGTGTGCTCCACTAGACCCCTGGTCTCTCTCGGGACGCCACACCGCCACGGCAGGGGACCCAACGTAATCGTCCGGCTGCGGGTCACTCCGCTTGTGTATTGCCTCGTACAGATGACAACCCGGCTTCGAGGGCCCCGCCCTTATAGAGTATGAGATCCTCCGTACTAAAACAGACAAGCTTCCGGCTAAGCCCTACCCATATCAGGTAGTGTGGTTGCACGGGTTAATTGTTCGGGCGGCCGCTAGGGCTGTACTTTGTTTTTCAAAAACATCTCCACCTCCGACTGCTCCCAGCAGCTCGGGTTTTCGTAAACATCGCCGATTGCTCCCAGCAACTCGGGTTTTCGTAAACTTCTCCGATTGCTCCCAGCAACTCGGGTTTTATAAAATACTTTCTCGCCGATCGCTCCCAGCGACTCGGGTTTTCTTCCGAAAACATTTCGTCAAAACCAGGCTCCCATCCTATAGTTTTGAGATAAGAACATAAGGATATACTACTAGAAGAAATATAATTTTCTTGATAGCGCCTTCAGTCGAAGGCTTCTCAAGTGAAGACCTATTTTTATAAAACCTATTATATACTAGTATATCTCTTTGGCCAAACAATATTTTGAAAAATAGTTTTTGGGTGGCAAAATGCCACGGAAGAAATAAAACATGCATTATTTTATTTTGAAAACAAACATGCTTGTAAAAATAATAGGACTTCATTAGAGTGGTGAGGTGGCTTGCCTTGCTCAGCAAAGTGTCCCTGATCTTGCTCAGCTTCGTAGACCTGTTCAGTTTCCACGTACTTCTCCTCCTCTTGCGGATCTAATGTACCGGAAAAATAAACGGAACTACCGTCACTCTAAGAAGCGGGTTGACAACAATCTAAAGTAAGTAAACCATACAGCAAGCACTTCAAACACAAACAGCCTTTGAGTATATAAATCTAAAGCAATCCTAAACACAAACAAGACAATAAACGAGTAATCACAAACACTAGATGCTAAGATGATTATGCTAAAAGAATAATAGTGAGGGACACTACAATACTTAAACGAAACAACAATCCTTGTAACTCACAACATTCTCTGGACAAGGATTTTAAGACAAACCTAAACACAAACAATATAAGACAAACAATAAAAATGGTCTTTTATTAGCAAATAAGTTGCTGTTTTAGAGGAAAATCCACAAATCCTAAAATAATGCTCCTAAAAATCTATCCTTCTACCACAGTACTGCCATAAGTCATACCAAACTAGGAGAATTGGATTTGCATCAAAACATCACACCAAACAGGAATTAAA
The DNA here is from genome assembly GCA_947311845.1 of Poa pratensis. NCBI lineage: Eukaryota > Viridiplantae > Streptophyta > Magnoliopsida > Poales > Poaceae > Poa > Poa pratensis. Next base: position 10,441,576 of record CAMZMU010000086.1, read on the forward strand.
AATCCCACAATAGCTACTGGTCTCAAAACCAAAAGAATTAAAACTCCAGTTCTGGTAACCTCCTGCATGCAAGGTTAAATTCTATGGAAAGGTATGGATTTTACCTTTCTGTACAAATTGGATTCACTCAAAAATATTACTCCTAGCTCAAGATATCACAAAAAGAGTGGAAATCACACTTTCTACTAGATTTAAAATGCCACACAAAATATAATCCATTTTTATACCAAACAAGTTCTGCATGTTTAAGAAAACATCACAGCACCCACTAAAAATACTCCTAACTAACATGCATGTATAGATCTACCACAAAAGATTTAATCTAACATCACAAACTAATAGAAACTGCAAAAGATTAAAAGCATTAGCTAAAAAAAAGAAAAGGGCCGTGCTCGGGCCAGATCTGGCCGAGCCCAGCGCAGATCCGCCGCGCGTGCGAGATGGGCCGGCCCATCTGCGCCGCGCTGCGCAGTCCAGCGCGCGGGAACAGCCCGCGGGGGCGGTTTGAACTGGGCCGTTGATCTCGCGATCAACGGCTCACGTCCGTCTTCTTCAGCGCGACACGCCCGACGGCGGCCGTGGACAGGGAAGAACGGCGACGGCGAGGGGCTCACCTAGGGGCCGTGCATGCGACGCTGGCGGGCTGGGGATGAAGGAGGGGGTCGAGGGAGAGGCTCGGGCGTGGACGGCGTCAGCTGGGGTGGACGGAATCCATGGCGACGGCGGCGGGGTTCTTCTCGGGTCGAGGTCGAGCACGGCGTCCACGGGCAGCCTCTGGGCAAAAGAAAGAGGGGGAGGGTTAGGTCTTGATGAGGGGATCATGGTGGGCCGAAAATGGCGGAGAAAGGGGGAGTGAAACGACGGCTACGGCCGGTCTCGCCGGTGACAACCTTCGGGTTTCTCCGGCGTTCTCGAGCAGCAGAGAGCTCGGGCTTGGGAGGGGCTTCAGAGGTGGAGTGTGGTGAGGTGTGGGCGTGCTCTGGGAGAAGAAAGAAAGGCAGGGGAGGTCGGGTCGAGTTTTTAGGCCGTTTTCCCGATCTAGGGTTCTCCACGGGCACGGGCGGCTGGGGAAGTGGTCAGGGCAGCTCCCATTGGCTTGGGTGGGCGGTGCAGGTGTGGGCAGTGTGGTGCTGGTCGGAGATGTGGCCTGGCCCGTGGGAGGAGAGGGGGTGAAGCTCCATAGGGCCACGGTGGAGAAGGGAGAGAGGTGAGTGGAGGAGAGGGGTGAGTGTGGGGCTGGCAAGTGGGTCCAGGGGTGGGGTGGTGCTGCTCTGCTCCCATGACAGAGGGAGAGACGTTGGGAAGAGGGTTGGTTTAGGCTAGGTTTAGGGTTTTTAGTCTAACACTAATAGGGATGCTTCTTTTACTAACAAAGCTAATCATGCCCCACACAAGTGCTGCTCACAAACATGAGAGGGGTGACCCAAATGAGGTGAAGCAAAGATTTGCAAGCCTTAAAGATGAAAAAAAGAATTTTCAAAACAATGCAAGTTGTGAAAAATGACCAAATGGTCACTGGTTTGAGTAGGCCTAAACACACAGATGGATTTATGTTAAAACAAACTCAAAAGAGGGCAAGCAATGCACATACTAGAAGTAGAAGGTTCAGAGAACAAGAGTGTCAAGTTGCATGTCAAGGATGACACAAGGGTTGCTTAATCTAGGGCTCTAGATTAGCTATGTTTTAACAATCAAGAAGATCAAAACCCCTAAAAATTAAACTAGAGGAATTTTTATAAAAGTGCTACTAAAAGTTTTCAAGCTAGACCAACAACTTAAGAAAACAAATAAGACAACCAAACAAGAGTTGGCTGAAATAAAACAAAAGTTTTTGCTATTTTTGAAAATTCTAGATTAACACCACAATTTTAAGTTTAGGAAAAATTGGGGTGTTACACTTTATCAAGGTCTTTGTTCTTTCATATGCTTTTACCTACTCGCGGTGTCTCATAGCTTCAATTGTCGCCTTCTCCGCTGACGGCGCCATATCAGGCATCGTCTTTGCTCCCGATCAAGGTCTTCACCTCCATGCAAGATATGAGACTCTTTTGGCACAACCAGCAAGCAACTTCCCTCATGCTGCTATAGTCCCATTGTTGGCACCTCACTTGTAGGGCACCACACCCCACAAACATGACACATCGACCCCATCCTAGCGTGTGAGTTCTACGTCGTTAATGAGATCATCGAACCCCTGTTCTTCGCATGTCTCCATGCGATTGCCATATAAAATATCATTTTACCGTGGGAGGCGTCCGTTGTTGCCTTTGTTGAAGACATCTTGGGTGTCATTGGCGTGACCTCCTTTCCTTCCCCATCAATCCTTTGCTCCTGCATAATCATCTGCATCTCGCGGAGATTTGAAGACCCGCAACACCAAGGCTTTTCGATAGAATCGGCTTCGTCCTACCGTCAATTCCAGAAACATCACCGCATGTCATTTTTGTTGTTGTGATGATGCCATTGTTTACGATATATCTATGTAAAATGCATCCTTCAAACTTCGGTGAAAGTTTCACGCTTCGTCGTGATGTGGCTCTAAGGTTGTACCCCTCTTGAACGTTGGACTTATCCTTTGCTAGCTAGCTTAGGTTACGTGCCTTAAGAATGAATCATATCCTTATTTGCTAGCCTAACGGAAAAAATATCGCCCTCCCCCTAGACAATTAGAAAAAATAGATTAATTCTTATTATTTTTCAAGGTATTTCCCTAGTTTGCGATGTAGTGCCTCAAAGCAAACAGGTGGGCCAAGTATACATGTTACTGGTGTGACACCTCATCGGAAACACCGATTGCCTTGTAATCACATTCGAACCAAAACTATTTCAAGTCTATTCTGATATGAAAAAAGGACATGACAGACGTGATAGCCGATACTAGAGTGTGATTTGACGGAGTCAGCTATTTACAAAGGATCTGACCCGATTGGAGTAAATAAGCCCATTATTTCTTATGTAGAGGTTCCAAGTCAGAAAACATACAAGGTCGTCCGGTGACTGATGCTCAAGTTTACTTTGACCGACTATAATATTTATTACTAAACAACTAATGGTCTTCTACTATAGTGTTTGGACGAAGATCGGGCTCGAGATGCGAGGCTCGAAATGCCATGGAAAGGTGCATGACTATTTATGCAGAACTCTTCAATCGGGCCCATGAAACAAAGTGGATGCTACAGCGAGCCAAATTCTATTGCACGGCGATGATCAATGGTTGTGCCAAATACTAAAAAAAAGATGTGAAACCTGTTAGAAGTTTGGAGATATTCAATCGGCTCCAGCTGCTATACTCAGTTGACACTCTACAAAAGAAGTTTCATCTGGACCACTATATTCCTATTTTCCTTGATCTATATTGGTCCTTTTATTGCTTTTTCCGTTGCTAGCAATCGCTATTAGTTTAGTTTTATGAGAGTATTTATTATTACTATATATCAAACTCAATAATTCACACTTTCGTCATAGAGAACAATCTATTAATATATGGACCTACTTTGGGGAGTAAACAAATACAAAACAGGTAACCCATGTGACATGTTGCAAACTTGCAATTGCAAGGTACTAGTAAACAATAAAAAACAAAATAGGAGTAAGAATTAGACTAGTGCGTGCGAGCCTCATGCTCTCATGGCTCATAGACCATGAATCCGTACGCCGTGTATCTCACGCTTCCTCTCTCATGCACGCTTTAGGCCAGGGCCCACTTACAGGCAGGTGGGCCCGTCCAACCTTGCAGCCTCATTCATCAGTGGTGGAGTGGAACAGGGACCTAATAATTCTGGGACTGCACCGATCGATCGTCTCAGTCCATGTCAGCCGTCGGATGAACCCTGCCGCTCTGGCACCAGTCCCATCTTTTCCTTCTGCTCCGTGTGAACTTTGGGACAGCTTCTACAGGAGAATTTTGTGTGATTTTGAGCACCGTCACCTTTCGTCATGCCAACGTAATAGGTAAAATGGATTAAGCACGCCGGTGCATGTTAGAGCGACTAGAAAGTTTTGTTAAGTTGCGTTTTTGTGCAAGTGGGTCACCATTAGTGTAAACCTGAGACCTTTTTAGTTCAACCAAATGAACTAAAATTCTACACACACACCATTTTGTGAAAAGCTAGTTGATTTATTTCAATTAAGTAGGTCAGGATGGTACCCTAATTAATGGTGGTTTGCATCTCTAGGCTTTTCTTAAAAATAGAAGATGCACCATGTACTAAATAAACTCTAATATAAAACGGATAAATCTCAGTCAACGACATAACTGTCCGATTTAGGTGTCAAGGTTCGTGCTAAATTTTGTCGATTCTGCCAAATCTCAGCTAGCTGAGAATTAAGTTAGTGCTCATCAAGTTCTACATCATCGGATTTGAATCGTGATTCTTGCACTAATGGGTTGCAACTTGGGGAAAGATGCTTTATAAATATAGCTCACGAAACAAGTTCGCGTCGTTTTGAGGGGAACCATGGAGAAAATGAATAAAGTGAGAGAAACGTTCGACCTCGGCAATAAGAGCATTTCCAGCCGGACTCCCCCACCTCCCTCCTATGCACCCGGTCGGATAGCCCGGACACTAACTAGACAGAAAATCGCCTCCCAACCGAAAGTCGCAGCTAACCCAAATGTCCTACCTGTCCGGCACCCCTCATACCTAGCCCATAAGTGGGGCAAAAATGGGGCTGCACGAACGCGTTCGGACACGCCCACCGTGTCGGATCCGACGGGCCGAACCCATCTCAAATCACACTAAATCGGACCGAACCCTCTCCTCCTGTCATTTTTCTCCCCCACGTTGGTCTTTCATACCTTCGTCGATGTTCCCATCCTAACTCCGCCTCCCAGTGTATAGACCGAAACCATCCCCATACTTCGACGCCAGCCCGAACATGCTCGCCGCACCCGTACACCGCACCCCCTTTATGTTTACACCACGGACCTACACCTCGCACTCGCACGCCATGCATTCGGTGTCCGTGGACATATAGGGATCAAAATTGGACATCTGGTTGGAGATACTCTAAGACCATCAAGATCATGAAATTAATCACTGCGTGGCAGAAGTTAACAGAACGTAGTAAGTAGGAGACGCAAGCACGATGGATACTGCGCCGTCGATCCATGGCCATTTTTAGCATGCATGCATGCAGCTGGGAGGCTGCCCGGCCGGATCCAACGTCCCAAGGCCGTACGTGCATTGACGCACACCTGCAGAATTCAATGGACGCCACGCTGACATGTTCGCTGAATCGCCCCATCGACGCACGCGCATCACACCCTGCATGCTCCCTCCGTTCCAATCTACTAATTGACTTGCTATGCACCACATGTGGATGTATCTAGACTTGTTACATGTCTATATACATCCATATTTGGTGTATAGCAAGTCAATTAAATTGGAACAGAGAGAAATATACTCTGATTTACAAAAGATGTCTCAACCAACTCCAAATTTAGATGTATCTAGGGCAGCTCCAACGAGCTGGCGCAAACGGACACCAAAATGTGTCCGATTTGGTCCGTTTGGGGGTGGACCGTGGACACATTTTGGGCCTATATCCGTTTGGAGTTGGGTGCCCCCAACGGACTGGCGCAAAACAATATAACAAAAAAAAAGAAAAAAAGAAAAATTACTTAAAATATATAACATAGGTCACGGCCCCACAGGACAGTGACACAAAATATAAACAAAAGAAAGAAAAATAAAACCTAGTGCTACTGGGTTTGGGGGGAATGCCGGAGCCGGCGCCGCCGCGGCCAGGGCCTCGCCGTGGCCTCCTACTCGTCGTCATCCAAGAGGATGATGTACGGCGGCGCGGCGTAGAGGTGCGGGCGCCCACGCCTGGCCCGCGTCGCGCTGTGGCCATGGTGACCATGGCAACTGCCAGCGCGCGCGCTCCAGCGCCGCCGCCTCCTCCTGCTGGTGCGCCGCTGCATTCACGCAAACCTGCAGAATTCAATGGACGCCACGCTGACATGTTCGCTGAATCGCCCCATCGACGCACGTGCATCACACCCTGCATGCATTCTGCATCGCTGCTCCTCTCTCTTACTACATCGCAGAAATAAACTCCCTTCGTTTATAAAAGATGTCTCAACCAACTCCAAATTTGGATTTATCTAGGGCACCTCCAACAGGCTGGCGCAAACGGACATCAAAATGTGTCCAATTTGGTCCGTGGACACATTTTGGGCCTATGTCCGTTTGGAGTTTGGGTGCCCCTAACGGGATGGCGCAAAACAATATAACAAGAAAAAAAAATTACTTAAAATATATAACATAGGTAGCAGGGCCCACGGGCCAGTGACACAAAATATATAAAAAGAAAAGAAAAATAAAACCCTAGTGCTACTGGGTTCGGGGGGAATGCCGGAGCTGGCGCCGCCGCGGCCAGGGCCTCGCCGTGGCCTCCTACTCGTCGCCATCCGAGAGGATTATGTACGGCAGCACGGCGTAGAGGTGCGCCGGTGGCCCTGCAGGCGGAGGCGTCTGCGGCGCCTCAGGGTCCTGCGGCCACGCGGGTGCGGGCGCCCACGCCTGGCCCGCGTCGCGCTGTGGCCACGGTGACCACGGCACCTGCCAGCGCGCGCGCTCCAACGCCACCGCTTCCTCCTACTGGCGGGCCCGCTCGGCTGCCTCCTCCGCTGACTGCCGAGCGCGGCCGCGATATCTGGCCACTGGGACAGCTCCTCCAGGTTGGAGGCGTCGATGCCGGCCTGGAGGGCGGCTTCGTCGTCGACGGGCGGCGCAGGCTAGGCGCCGCGATAGGACGCCCAGTTGGGCTGCGCGGCCTCCTCGGCTTTCTCCATCTTAATGGCGTCGTCATCCTTGCTCTAGTCGAAGTCGGAGGAGGAGCCGTCGGAGCCATCTTCGACGGCGGGCTCGTCCTCCACCGGCTGGTACCCCTCCGGCGCCTCGGCCGTGAAGGCCGACCGTCGGCGAGCGTCGTGCTCGACCTCGAACCAACGGTCCCACAGCTCGCGTACGCTGGGTCGTTGACGAGGTCGGCCGAGAGGAAGTTCCGGCGGCGGAGGATCTCCTCCGTACACGCCCTGCCGGCGCGAAGGATCCGCGGCACCGGAACACGGTGGCGGCTCAGATGCCAGCCGTCCTGTAGGTGCACGTCACCCCACGGAAGGGGCGCCGCCACCTCCCAGTAGATTTGCGCCACGTCGGTGGAGACGCGGGCTCGGGAGGCACGACGGTGGGCATCGCGGGCCGCACGGAGCTCCGCACGTCGGGCGTCGGCACGGCGGGCGGAGTCGGAGGTCGTCGCGGCTAGGCTTGAACCAGCTCGGCCGATTCATGGTCGCCAGCGACGGGCAGGCCGAGGTCGGTGGCTACGGTTTGGAAGTGGGGAAGTGGGGACTGAAGTGGGGATGGGGACTGGATATGGTCGGTCCCCATTAAAAATGACCCAGCGAGGTGGCCGAAGCGGCCACACTCGCTGCCAGGTGGGCCAGGGGCGGACTCGGGAGGACACGCGCTGTGTCCGCGTCTCCCCCAAAGTTGGACTAAAATTGGGCCGCGTTTGGGGCGAAACCGTGTGTCCGTGCGGACACATGTCCCTTTGCGCCTGCCCGTTGGAGCACCTCCCATGTCCGTTCGGACAAAAAAGGACTGGGCTGGTCCGTTTACGCCAGCTCGTTGGAGGTGCCCCTAGACATAGTTTAGTGTGTAGATACATCCAATTTTGAAATTAGTTGAGACATCTTTTGTGAACGGAGGGAGAACTGTTTTGGTTATAAATATACGAGTAGATAATTTGTGCTCCGGGGCACCAGTGATCCTGACGTTTAAAAAAAATCGATAACAATATTTATGTGTTTTAAAAAATTCTGAAAAAAATCTCGAATGTAGCCATTGGTGTATTCTACAAACGTGCCAAAAATAAACTTCAAATACTTTGTATTTTGGGTTACACAAAAATGACACACAATTTTGTCATTTTTGTGTAGCTCCTAATACAATGCATTTGAAGTTGATCTTTTGCACGTTTGTAGAATACATCGTTAATTACATCCCTAATTGTTTTTAGATTTTTTTGAAACTTATAAATATTTGTTTTGATTTTTTGAAAGCACCAGGAGCAGGAGCACTGGTGCTCGGGAGCACAAACACTTTTCCGATAAATATACAGTATATTATATATTATTTTATTTTATATACGTCCTGATCTACCGATGTGAATGATCACTAGATGGTCAGATGTGCAGATGGGAATTACAGTGCCAGAAACAAACCTGGATGCATTCCCGGATGAAGCTTCTAGGTTTCAGTGTCACCTGTAGAGATCAATCTGCCTCGCTACCAAGTCTCTTGCAGTCAACATGAGGAAGAATGTACCTATAGTAGCTTGCTTCACAACGAACAGACAAAATGTTAGTGGTGATTAATGGTAAATTTACTGGCCAAAACAGCTAATCTATCTTTCTGTCTCTGGACCTCTCTCCCTCTCCCTCTGCCAGACCTGCTCGGGGTCACATGGCCAGGGGCCATCCGCCACTGCTGCGCTGTCTTGAGCTTGTAATCGAAGACATCATATATACACGCCATCATTTGCAATTTTATTTTTCTTGTTGCGAGGTTAATGCACAACACATAACCGAACAAATAAGTTAGCTCTACACCTTAACTATATATGGACCAGTCGTACGTAGTCCCCTGGGATATACTATAGCTATAGCTAGGAAGACAACATGGACATCAGTGTGTTGTCTACTCTCAATTATGGCCAATCAATCAATTAATGCGTGTACGAGTAGTTCATTTGAATTCAAAGTACATTTCCCTCCACTTTTCTTGACGCATCCCTTGGTTTTTGCCTGGGGAGAAAACAGAAAATTATATGTCCATCAGCAGCCCATATGCCATGAATGTGGGTGAGATGAGATGCTTCTGTGGGTCTTCCGTCATGATCATCGTTGGGACCAAATCAATATCGACTGCGCAGCCACTATAGCCATAGCTGCAAGATTGCCAACTAATCCACATTTTCTTTGATTGAACTTGTACCCGTGGGCCACCTTCAGAGACCTGTTGCTGCCCAGACTCATACAGTAGCTCGTCCTCTCTAGTACTTTATGGTTGAATTGGTAATTTATGGAGCTCAGTTATTTTGAATTCCGTGTCGATGCAATTTATTTGGTTTTACACATGGTTTCCAAAGAGAATAATTACACACGTTTTTGGTTTTTACTCGCTCCATCCGTCCCAAACTGTAAGGAACACTTTTTTATTTGAAACGGAGGCAAAAGATTCGCCTCGTCTCCTGAAATAAGAAGGAACCCTATACGAGCGAGAAACAAGAGCTCGCTCGAAACAAAAAGCCTACTCTCCCGGCATAATATAACCCAAATGCTTAGCGCCTGCAACACTCCATAGTGCCGTTTCGAATCTAATCCGAGTAAAACTCACCGATGGCATGGTAGAAACATGACGGAAGACGCGCGCATTTCGTTCGTTCAAAATCTCCCAACATGTGAGCATAACAAGGGACACCAAGGATTTTCGCCGGGTGCCGTTGTTGAAGATGACGGATTCGCACCATTCTTGAATTGAAGTAAAGGAGGGCCATTGGGTAGTGTGAATCGCAGTGAGGCCGAGCCAAGCGATCACTATGTTCCAAACACGAACGGTGTAGCCGCACTTGAAAAAGAGGTGCACGGCGGATTCATCCTCTTGTTGCATAGATGGCAAAGCCCGCAAGGGGCGCCCACAACGATGGAGGTGATCAGCCGTCCAAACTCGGTATTGAAGGATAAGCATTGCACTTAGGGGTGCCCAATTCTTCCAAACCGCCTCCGGCATGGTGGATCCCGTCATTCCTTCGAATTGTGCTTTGTATGCGGAGGCCGCCGTGTACACTCCGGAGGTGGTAGATTTCCAAGTTATGTCGTCAGACGTGTTCTCCAACAAAGTAAGGCACACTTCACTTAATTTGTATGATCTTTGACACGTATGAGTTTGATTATTAATATATCGAGTACACAAGTGTTAACATGACATAAATCTAAATGCTATCGTTAAGTTGTATTTTTCTTGCAAAATACATTTATCACTATGTCTTTAGACTGGTTTGTACACATTCTATAAGTGAGAATAGACTCAAAGTTCTGCATTCATGACTAAACAAATCAAATATGAGGAAGAATGGAATATATGTTTTGTGAGGCAGAGGAGAGCCGAGAGTGAAAGAGGATGACAGTTGACGCAGTGCGTTGGATATATTAAATATACATAGAGGTACAAGATATTAAATGGGAGTACAAGACAAGCTATCCATTACGGAATATAATATACTCTAACATCCCCTCACAGTAGCGGTAACGTCGTGAACAAAAAGTGTGTCACAGACAGTAAGTTTGGAGGGAAACCAAAATAGGATACGTTGGCTGACAGGGAGGCCTTGGAGGTTGCATGGGGAGAAATAGTAGGGAGCTAAGACTTACGTGAAAGACATTGCCATTGGTACTAAGTCCATCTATACAAAAGGGCTAAAATCCACCTTTTACATTATGTTTGTGCTCATGTGCCACTAAATATAAAAAAACCAAGATACCCGGAATTAAGAACCTCGTTAACACCGGGCTACAACTTCACCAGATAAACTATGAAATTCCTCTTATGATTTTTTGGTCCTCACAATATTTCTCCCGAATATTACGTTTCTGACAATGGTGATTTGTAGTTTCGTACAACAACCGACTTCGACAAGGCAGTTTGATTGCTCTTCCTAAGAATGGTGGTGTTGATACTCTTTCCGATGTTAATTTATTACTTGAATAGCTACGATGAGCGCGTAGATTTATTGCATTGCATTAGATAATAAAATTATTCGAGAACCCTAGTTGATATTTACATAATGTTGTTTGGTGTCTGTTATTTTCCTATGGACTCCTTCAGAAAAATAAGAGTTTGTCAAGAAGAAGAAAGAGCTCGATTGTTTGCAAATTTCTTTCAACAGAGTTTGTTTTGTAATCCCTAGAGACAACTCCTGTATATCTACACTGTACTATTGACTACCATAATATATCTTAGTACTTGTTTTTTGTGAATTAATATATGTTAATATTGATTGTTCACAAACTCCAAACTAACTGCTGAGTAATATTTGTTCCTTTTTTTTTATCAGCCACGGTGTAGCTAAATAGTTTAAGTTTTTTAAAGTTTTTTCAAATGGGATAAAACCTGTTACTCAATTAAAAAACCTAAATCTGGAATTTGCTATAAAGAAAAAAAAGTGATGTTAAAATAATCAATCGTTGCCGGCGGCGAACCATATATATATAGCGCATATATGGGCCACTCAACTTGAAATATTTTACTGCTGATGATGCAACTACATGTCAACCGAAGAGAATAGATTATTTATACTTGAAATTAAACGGGCAGTCCACAGTTCTGCTGGCTCAGCACTTGTATTATATACTGACAATACCTACGCATGTGAAGCGTGGAATATCATGGGGCCGGCCGGTACACTCTATTCGTTTCATCTCTGCAAAACCTAAGTGCTAGCTACGTACTCCCTCCGTTTATAAATATAATGTATTTTAATTTTTATCCACATTCACATGTATTTATATGTATGTGGACATATTTTAATGTGTATATATGTACATTCATTTAGACTTATACCTAATCAACATGTGAGATAGCTAAAACATCTTATATTAAAAACGGAGAGTACATTTCAAGCCGCGTACGTTTTACATCACGTACTTAGTACAGTCAAATGTGCACGGTCCTGATGGTCAGATAATAATCCAGAATTTTCAGACGCATACGCACGGTCTAGTCGCACTATGATTCAGTCTCTTAATTAACCGGACATATGGTCGCAGCTAGCAAATGAGTTAACCCCAGACGGACAATCGTGTTACTGTTTGTACGTGTACTGTCAAGATTCAAGAGTTAAAATCTCTTCTGCACCACGTACATGGCCATACTCGATTGAAGCTTATAATTTATTATGCGGCAGGCCACCGTACATGTACATTAACTACTTATTAGATGTTATCCTGTGCGAAATTCTGGTTTTTGAAAGAGAGCCAAATGTTGAAGTATTTGTATACACATGTAATCGGTAAATAAAGACGATCGAGCAACAATATGGGTTTCCACTCAGATCGGAATACATTAGTAGCATCACTAAACATAAAATACCGTAGTAGTACTGTTCCTGAATATACAATGTTGTGCGTTAGGGTACAATCACTGAGTCACAGATCACAAGCTATAAAAATAGGTTAAGGACATCTTTACTTAAAGCTCCCAACGACCACACGCATCGCCTCCTCATCTAATTAAGCACCTGCTGGCTGCTGATATACTCCCTCCGGTCCAGTTTAAATGTCGTAGAGATAGTATTAACACAGTACAAAATTATATACAAACTTACGACACTAATTTTGAACCAGAGGGAGTATATTTTTAACTTCAGAGAGTAGTACCGTACAAACAGCGTATATACTCCCTCCGTATCAAAATATGACTTTTTAGCTATTCCACACACATGTGTATCTTGACATGTTTTAGTGCAAGATTCATGTGAATGTTACACTAAAATATGTCTAGATACATGTGTGTGTAGAATAGATAGAAAGTCTTATATTTTGATACGGATGAGGAGTACGTAGGCAACCGTAGCACATACAGGACCACACACTCACCACACACACTCTACATGTATGATGTGTGTTCCCCGGCCGTCATAAAATAAGCAAGCTGCTGGATCGATCGACAATACATGCATGATCCAGATTTGCACTAATTAAAATCCAAGTGGTAGTTGTACGTGATAAGTGGTAGTGTACGTACGCCAGCCATGATTTAGGTTCGCCACCAACCTGCTAACTGCATGCATGCTTTTGTATCTTTACGTTTCATAGCATGCATGGCGCGGGCTCCACCCACGTACAAGTTATAGATGAGAATAGGATCGATGTTGTACAACGCCACATGCTACGCAGTACGTACGGCCGGGGCTACTGCGCTCGATCGATGTAACTACTCCCACTTGCCCTCTCGATCGTCGTACAACTAATTTGTAGGTTTCGATTAACTACACACCGATCGATCTAGATGACGAGATTGATATTTTACGTCAACATCATGTACATCTACCACTGAACACTTAATCCAGATTAAAGAGCAACAATACAGGTCTATGGATTGTATGTAGGTAATTAGCTAGCTCCACTTTTTTCGATGAAGGAAATATATTAATTTCAAAAGGATACCAATTATATCCGGCCTCTGAAACAACATAATATCAAGACCTTGTCGAGATGTTAAGGATGCACACAGTCAAAAAACACAAGAAAAATAAATAAAAAAGACATGACCCGCCAAAACGATCCATGGTTGCAGCAGCAGGAAACAACCACCACCAAGAAAACAATCCGATTTCGAAACAAGCGTCATCGTCACCCGATCTAACCACGAAAGTGGGATCATGGATTTTCACCCGAAGAAAATCCAATCAAACTCTAAACGATGTCTCCAACAAGGTCATTGTCAGGTAAAATCGATGAAGGCTAGACCTAGAATTCTCACCCCGGAGTCCGATACTCGATATATACTCAAGGAGCACCACCGAAAACGAAGTCACCTTGTATTGCCGCCCCCATCTGCCATCTACATTGCTGCAATGCACCGATCGCCACGCTCATAGTTGTGCGTGTACGGTTTTGACGTGGACATCACCACATAAACTAAACTGCATTCACGCAACATTCTATGAAGCATCCTCTTCTCCCAATCCATTGAGTACACACCCAAATAGCTGCACATGCGCACAATGGCCATGCAAGGCAAGCTGTTAGGTAGTCATCATCATGATCCTCTCCCGGTAGCACTTATCATTCTCGAACTCGATATGAGCATTGAGATTGTGCTTCTTGCATTCGAACACTTGCCAATTTCTTTGAACACACCGCTTTGATTCACCTCGTCCACCAGAATCATGGTAATCGCAGCGATTAACTTGCCATGGCGAGTTGGCGACGTATATGATGGTGCCGGAAAGAAACATGGTTTTGCGTAGGTCAGAATGCCCGCAACCATTGGAACGGTGGCCGTGCTCGAGGCAAATTGACCATCTTCTGTATCGACATCGCAGAAGATTGAGAGGCCCAAAGTTTGAGGGAGCTGAAAGGGCATGTGTTACCCCATGCGTGGTTTTGGTAATTAATGACAATCTTTATGGACTAATGTTTGCATTGAGATATCTTTATAGATCTTGTCCATGAAGAAGTTTGGAGTTCATGTGTTGGACTCTAGAAGATTACATGATGACCAAGGTTCCATCCAAGGGTTTATATGAAGAATGGTCATGTGTAGAGTTGAGCTTATTGCAAGCATGGCTTGGAAAAGAAGATTGAGTGAACTTCATGTTTATCTCCAAGCCATCATCTATATCAAGAGAAGAATATGAAGCGAAAGTGGATACATGAAGACGGAGCTTAGCTAGGCTCTCCCATAATGGAGTATGGGGGAGCATTTGGAGAAGTCTTCATCAAGCATGTGCTAGCAAGAACAATCAAGAAAGGTGTTCCAACTTGAGAGAGTCGAGATCGTCATCATCAAGCTCAAGTGGAATGCGCAAGGCAAAGGTATGATCTTGATAGGTTTTCTATTTTACCGGTCTCATGGTGTTAGTGAGAGACCGGGTTATAGGATAGACGGCGTACTATCAAGAGGGGCTCTCAAGTGAGTAACTTGATCGCATCTTTATGGAGAGCTCAAACCTTTGCATACTCGGCATTTCATCTTTCTTGGTTCTTATTTGGCTTTTATCCATGTGAGGGTTTAGAGCTTGTGTTCATCTCCATACCAAGCTCTAATTCATCAAAAACGGATTTCATTTGAATATCTTGTGGTGTTTTTGTTGTTGGAGCTTTTACCGGTTTGTCTATTCTAAGAGAGGTCAAACTCTCCACTTGTGGTTTCCTCCTCACATGATGGACTATGATGTGTATATTAATAATCTTGTTGTGCTTGTGAGTATCTTTCAAACAAGCCCAAGATCATACAAAACGGAGTCCGGATGAGAAACATATTACGGTTGTGGTTTGCAGGTTTTATCGGTTGTTCTTTTATCGAGAGGTCAAACCTTTTCCCATTTGGTTTTATCCTCCATTGTTGGACTTTGAATTTTCTCTGTATGATCTTGTAAAGCTCTTCGTTACGATTCCAACGAGCCAAAGATCATCGAAAACGGATTTCGGATGCTCAAGATATCTTAGTTTTCGTGTTCGGTGTTGCTGCAGTTTTTTCCTGGCCGGAGTCTCCGGTCTGCTCGTTTCGTTTTTCGACGGCAGCCTCGGGTGGGGGGTCCGGAGTGACCCCGGAGTGACCCCGGAGTCTCCGGGGGGCCGGAGTCTCCGGTCTAAGGACCAGAGTCTCCGGTCTAAGCAGTTTTCCTGCAACGGGCAGATTTTTGGAGACCTATTTAAGGGGGTCTTCTTCCCCAATGTCATCCATCTCTCAAGCACGAAAAAGCCCCCATTGTTGACCTTCTTGAGCTTGGATTTCTCTCTATTCCTCCATGATTCTTGCCTCCAATTAGAGGGAAAAGAGAGAGGAGATCTAGATCTACCATTCCACCAATCAATCTCTCCTCTAAGTGAGGGGAAGCTTTTGGATCTAGATCTTGGAGGGATTTGGTGTTCTTCCTTGTTCTTCCTCTCTTCTCCCCCCATAAGCATTATTTGCTTTTGGTGGGATTTGAGAGTGAAGGATTTGAGCACTTGTGCTCTTGCCTTTTGCATTTGGTGCATCGGTGTGCTCTCCACGAAGATTCGTGGAAGTTGAAAGCTTGTGAACTTGTTACTCTTGGGTCTTTGGACCCTAGACGCCTGTGTGGTGGTTGAGACCCTTGTGTGGTCACTTGTAGCTGTTCGGGAGCCCCCAATCCCGTTGTGGGTTGTGCCCCGGATCGTTGTTGAAAGGCTCCGGATTTCCGCCTCGAAGGATTCCGATAGTGGAAGGTGAACCAAACCTTTGTGGTGCGGTTCATCGGAGAAGAAGGTGAAACCTTTGTGGTTGTTGAACCATTGTGTTGGTTCACACCTCTCCAACGAGACGTACTCCCTTAACAAGGAGGAACTCGGGAATACTTCCTCGTCTCCGCGTGCCTCGGTTATTTCTATACCCGAGCTTTTTACTTATGCACTTTACATTGTGATAGCCTTCATGCTTGAAGTATTCTTTTGCTATCACCTTGTTGCTTGTCTTGCTTAGCATAAGTTGTTGGTGCACATAGGTGAGCCTAGTTTATTTAGGTTATTGGCTTGTTAATTTAAACACATAGTTTTATTCCGCAATTATCAAGCCTAAACCGGAAAAGTTTTAATCGCCTATTCACCCCCCCCTCTAGGCGACATCCTTGTCCTTTCAATTGGTATCAGAGCCTGGGTTCTCTTTATTGGGCTTTACCGCCTAGAGAGTAAAGATGTCGTTTAGAGAATTAGTGCACAATCCCAATTTTAAATTCGATGGCACAAATTATGATGTTTGGAAAATTCGCGTGCTTAACCTTCTTCGGGATATAGACCCACATGTTAAGAGAATTGTAGATATGGGTTTTTCTTCTCCAAAGGAGGATGAGGAAAACTCTTGTCTCGATACTCTTGTATCTAATGGTCTTATATGTGTTTTGAGCGATGTAGTTCTTGCTTCAATCATGCCTTTTCGGAATGCTCATGAGCTATGGACCAAGCTTCAAGATAAATATGAAGTGTCCAATATTATTGAGGATGATTGTTCTCCCTCCACCTCCGGCCGTGACGAGTTCACAACTTCTTCCACTTCACCAACATGTGTTTTGACACAAGGTAATGATATGGTGAGTGGAGATAGAAATTGCTTTGTTGATGGTGAATATTCTATTGACTATACTTCATCTCTATCTCATTGCAATGATCTATCTTTGGACTTAAACACTTCTAGCACTACAAATGTTTTACATGCTAGTGTTGTTAGTCCTTGCATATCATGTAATAGTTGTTTAACTAAATCTCATGATGATATGCTTCATTCGTCTTGTTGCCATGAAAACAATACTTCCATATCCTCTATTTCCTGTGTGGCTAACAATGTAGAGGAATCACAACATTTGTTGGAACAAGACGTGGATCTCAATGGTGCTTCAAGTATCTCTTCACCATCTTTGCCCACTACTCATTTTTGCCTTATGGCTAAGGAGTCAAAGGTTTCTCCACCTTTGGAATCCTCTACATCTTGTGATGATGTGGATGGGGATTCTCATGGAGCCCTTATGGATGTTGAGTCCATAACAAAGAAGGGTGAGATGGTATTTGGTGCTCTCCCCAAAGGTAGCAAAGCTATCCCTCCTCTAAGTGAAATCATTGTTTATGCTATTAAGAGTAGGGAAATCATTGAGGACTTGAAAACTCAATTTCTCGAGAAATGTCAAATTGAGAGAGAGGATGCCGATGAAAAGGCATCCTTAATGAATGCCCTTGGGGAAGAGCAAGAGCTTCGAGTGTCTCTTGAGGAGAAACTTGAATCTCTTGATGAATCAAATGATCTTATTATTGCTAAAATTATGAAGGAAAGAGATCATGCTATTGCTAAATATAAAGTGTTTAAAAAGGAAAAAGTTGAATTTGGTGTTGGCAATGCTAGACTAATTGAGGATATAGAGAGACTTAACAAAGCCCACAAGGCTTTAGAAAGTGAATACTCTCTCCTTAGCAAGTCTCATGATCAACTCCAAACTCAACTATCTAAAAGTGATGAGCTTTCCAAGTTGTCTTCTTCCATTTCTAATGTTAATGATGCTTATGCTTTTGAGCAAGGGAACTTGGACCCGACCTCTCCCCGTAACAGTGCAGAGAGGCGATTTTCTGAATCTTCCTGTGTGCTCACCTCGCCGGCGGCGATTCCGGCGGTTCCCTCGCCCTCCGGCGGCCGCTCCGGCGGCGGGAGGGTGGGGGAACACCGGATCCCGCTGTGTATATAGTGTAGAGCTACGTAGGACCTCAGCCGGCGGCGCAGAGGAGACGGCGGCGTGGTCGGTGTTGCTTTGCAGGTCGGTGGTCGCCCTCTTCGACGGTGGAGTTCAGGAGATCTTCATCGTCGACCGCCTGTCCTGTCCCTGCTCGTGGTTCTTCGGAGCTGCTGGGCGGGGTTCCCCCTCGCCGGAGGCCGAGTTGCGGCGGCTCCGGTTATGCAATAATTTGAAGGCAGCGATGTATTGGAGCAAGACGACGACGATGGCGTTACAGGATGGAGGCTTTTCGGAGTTCGAGGTTCGTCGACTCCCCGTCCGCCTGGGGGCTCTCCTGATCCAAGTCAAGAAGAGGAGTAGCGGCGGCGGCACGCCGGCGGCACGTTCTGTTTTCCGCCATTGTTGGTTTCGTGGTCCAGCAGGACTTGGTTGTAATTTTCCCTTTGTTCTGGGCTGATCTGTAAGGATCCTTGTTCTAATATATCTTGTTTTCTCGCAAAAAAAAACTCCACTTCTTGTGAAGCATCTATTTTGAAGGAGAATGTTGAGCTAAGGGCTCAACTTGAGTTGATATCTAGCAAGTATAGGACATTGGAAGAAAGTCATGAAAAGCTATCTAGCTCTAATGATGATCTTCTAGCATCCTATGCTAGGCTAAAGTTAGCTCATGAGGCTATTATGTCAAAGGTAACATCTTGTGAGCCTCATGTGGACAATGGCACAACTTCTACTCTAATGCTATATTGTCATGTGCTAGTCCTAGTAATTCTACATCACATACTATTGCTAAATCTTGTGATGAATTACTTTCTATGCCTTGTTGCTCTAACAATGAAGCTTCTACTTCCTCTAGTGTTTGTGTTGATACTAACCATGTAGAGGAATTAAATGAGCTCAAGGCCCAAGTCACTTCTTTGAAGAAAGACTTGGAAAAGCGTCATGTTGGGGATTCTACACTTGACAATATGTTGAGTGTTCAAAGACGCCCCAATGACAAGAGTGGACTTGGATTCAACTCCAATATCAAGAACAAGTCCAAGTTCAACAAGAAGAAAAAGGGCCAAGAACAAGTTAAAGATTCGGCCAAGATTGTTTGCTTCAAGTGCAAAGTTGAAGGGCACCATGTTAGATCTTGCCCTTTGAAGAAGAAGCTCTTAGTGAGAAGCAACAAGGGAAGAAGCCTCAAGTTCAAACTCAAGTTCCTCAAGTTGAAGAACGGCCTCTTCCCAAGAAGAATCAAGCTACCCCTCCTCAAGTCAAGACTCCAACTAAGAAGAGAGGAGGAAGTAGATGTTGCTACCTATGCCGTGAGAAGGGTCACTTGCTTCTTCATGCACAAATGGTACCTTATCCAACCCCATTATTATTGATGATGATTATTCTCTTCGGAAGGATAAGGTTGGCAATGTGTTTGCCAAATATGTTGGTACTCAAAGTGGTGTCAAGAAAAGAACCATTTGGGTTGCCAACCTATTGTGACTAACCTCTTAGGACCCAACTTGGTTGGGGACCAACAAGCTAAAACTTGATCAATAGGTGTTGTTGGAGGGCATTGGAGACTTGGCTACTTATGAAGAATTAAGGGATCTTCATCAATTATATTTCTCAAGTCAAGTCATTTGGATTATATTGTTCTATCTCATATCCAATGTTCCTCCTTGCGGTAACTTTTATTTAAATCATATATACATTGAAAGTTGCTTGCACCCTTGCATGTGTTAGGTTTTGTACCTTGCTAGTGTTTGTATGTGTTGTGCTCTCTACTTACTTATCTTGAGTAATCAAGTATGTGTATGTTGGTTTGCACACCATGAGCCTTATTGCTTTTATTTGATATCTTATCTTGTTGGCTCTCTTTTGAGAGATTAATGGACTATCCTATTTTGGGGAGTGATATGCTTCGTGCACTTCACAATCCTAAAATTGTGTATACATGAGGAATACCACTTAGTGTGATATATTAATATTATCTATTCTCTATGTGGTATGTCATGCTCATGAGAAATTCAAATTCTATAATGTCCATTAATTTCTCGAGTTGGTTTTGTTTGCCTCTTGTTTTAAAATAAATGGATTATCACATTATGGGGGAGTAATAAGCTATGTGCATATTACAAGCCTAGAAAATGTGAACATGTGAGGTATTGCCACCTAGAATTGATTTTCATTATCTTATTCCTATGTGGCATGTTGCTCAAACAAGTTCCATTTTGGTAAAATGATTTTGTTTAATCATCTTTTGGATCTTGTTTGTGATGGACATTCTTGGTACGGTTTTCCCCAAATATGTTCGCATATCCTTTTGGGAAATCGATTGCTTCAAGCTACTCTTTGTAGTGGCTTTGCATGATCGCGTGAATACTTGAAGCTATCAAGAATATCTATCTTTTAAGCTTTGGCCTTTAAATCTTATCTTTTGCCATATGCTTATTTGTTGTGAAATTGGTCTTCAATATCATTTCTATACCACCGAGAAATATCTCTATATACTCCTTGTCCTTGACAAGTGATACTCATATGTGTGGTGAAATTTGTGGACCATCTTCACTTTGTCTCTTGCTTTGAATTGCCTTATTTTTTGCCAAGGATTTTTTTGATCTAACTCTCTTTTGTCTTCCTTGTATCTTTTGGATCCTTGTTGCTCTACTCAAAATTTGTTTTATGCTTCTTGTGTTAGGAAAAGCAATGATCCAATTCTTGTGCATTGACATTCAAAAGTCATACTTCTTGATAATGCACTATTCTTGGGAAGCTATCCTACTTGAGTAGAACATCGTTCTTTAAATTGGTTTTGCATCTTATTGCTTTCCTTGAACATGACTAGTGTTTGAATAATATGTATGGAGAGTGATGATCCCATTTGTGTGCATTTTGTATTCAAATGCAAGATCATAAATAATGCACAAATCTTGGGGAGCAATCCTATATGCTTTTGAACATTAGTTGTCTTCAATTGGATTTGATCCCGATGACGTGTCTCTTTGGAAGACAAACATTTCTCGTCTTGGTACTTTGTGCCATCATGAGAAGTGTAGAGGGTTTGGTTTATTCCTTGATGATATTTTCATCAATTGGTATCTTACTTTCATTTGGCATCTTTTCAAAGTGGTATCTTCAATCATGTGTTGATTTGGGTTTTGATATAATTTGGACAATTCTTTTTCTTGTCACACTTGTGTGTGCTTTCTTGGTTTAATTGGTGTTTTGTCCAAATTGTATCTCTTTGGTTCTTGAAAGTCTTGTGCATGCATATTTACTATATGTATATCTTATGGCATGCTTACTTTCGTTGATCCAATATATAGGATAAACTCCATCAAATCCTAAATGGCTAAGATGTGCATGAAATTCAATTTCATATCAATATGCACATATTTATGTGGAGTTTGTCCTATGTATTGTAGTTGCTCTAACTACTTTGGACCCAATAAGTTTGGGACCATTTTGTACTTGAATTTGTTTTAGGTACTTGGAGATGCATTGGAAGCTTGTCTCATTTACAAGGAAGGTGTTATCACCATGTGCTTATTGGAGCCAAGCTCGGATGATCGTGAACTCTTATCTTCTACATCACCAATGCTATCTCGGTAACAAGTATCTACCTCATGCATACTTTCTAGCTTTCAACCTTGTGTAGGTTGTATCTTGGCATGAATTTTTTGTTGCAATTCATTTGGTTCTTGCAAAACAACTTTATTGCAAATGTGGGCAAGCCGGGATGATTACATATCAAGGGGAATATATATAATCATTTTATGATTCATCAATCCCAAATATGTTAATCTAGCACTTTCTACTCTATGTCTCACATATGCAATATTGATGTTTTTCAAAATCATTTGCCTTTGCGATACTTGTTATCTTTCTCGGAGCATCCCTTTTTCACCTTATCCCTTGTGGATATTTTTGATGCTATGATGAGATTGTGTTGGAAGTTCATCTATATCCTTTAAGATAAAATTGAGCTTTGTGCTATGCTTTTAAGCAAATCTTATTGGTATATATATGACTTCCTCTTGGATATCATGTTCTTCACCGTTGTATCTATTTTGTGTGTGCATGTTTCTTTTTGGACTTATATCTTCATGATTGATGTCTAATTAGAAACTTATACACATGAGAGTAGCTACATCTTTAATTGGTATTCCAATCTAGTGACCACCCTTTTATTACTTTTGTTCTTTGGTGGTTTCTAAAAGGCACAAGCTTTGTTTTTCATTTGGTATGCTTTTGCATCTTAATAAGCTTGTGGACCTATTTGCTACTCTTTTGTTTGTGTTCAAAATTATCTAGGAGGGAGTGAGGATTCCATGTTGTGCACAACATATTAAAATGAAAATCCTACTTTGTGCACGTACCTTGGGGAGTTCCCTCTTGATTTTTAGAACACTTCTTTGGATCCTTTTGTTTGCTTGCTTCTTTCGTCGAAGTATCTTTCTCTTTGATATTCTTTTGCAACTTTGGATCCTCGATATAGTTTGATCTCCCTCCATATATTCGTCATTGGATATGTGCATTTGATTTCACTCATATTATGAGAAATGCACACATTATGGGGGAGCTCTTCTATATTGGCCTTCTAAATTTTTCCTCCCATTTCGGCAATCGATGCCAATGGGGGAGAAGTTTAGAGGGTTTAAGGGAATTTGGTTTATGCTTTAGTTTCGTTCTTAAGCATTTGCCTTTCATGCTCTTGCATCCTTGCTCTTTGTGTTGCATGGTTGCTTAATTCATTATATAAACCCTCGTAAAAGGGATTGTCATCAATTACCAAAATGGGGGAGATTGAAAGGCATGTGTTGCCCCATGCGTGGTTTTGGTAATTAATGACAATCCTTATGGACTAATGTTTGCATTGAGATATCTTTATAGATCTTGTCCATGAAGAAATTGGAGTTCATGTGTTGGACTCTAGAAGATTACATGATGACCAAGGTTCCATCCAAGGGTTTATATGAAGAATGGTCATGTGTAGAGTTGAGCTTATTGCAAGCATGGCTTGGAAAAGAAGATTGAGTGAACTTCATGTTTATCTCCAAGCCATCATCTATATCAAGAGAAGAATATGAAGCGCAAGTGGATACATGAAGACGGAGCTTAGCTAGGCTCTCCCATAATGGAGTATGGGGAGCATTTGGAGAAGTCTTCATCAAGCATGTGCTAGCAAGAACAATCAAGAAAGGTGTTCCAACTTGAGAGAGTCAAGATCGTCATCATCAAGCTCAAGTGGAATGCGCAAGGCAAAGGTATGATCTTGATAGGTTTTCTATTTTACCGGTCTCATGGTGTTAGTGAGAGACCGGGTTATAGGATAGACGGCGTACTATCAAGAGGGGCTCTCAAGTGAGTAACTTGATCGCATCTTTGTGGAGAGCTCAAACCTTTGCATACTCGGCATTTCATCTTTCTTGGTTCTTATTTGGCTTTTATCCATGTGAGGATTTAGAGCTTGTGTTCATCTCCATACCAAGCTCTAATTCATCAAAAACGGATTTCATTTGAATATCTTGTGGTGTTTTTGATGTTGGAGCTTTTACCGGTTTGTCTTTTCTAAGAGAGGTCAAACTCTCCACTTGTGGTTTCCTCCTCACATGATGGACTATGATGTGTATATTCATAATCTGTTGTGCTTGTGAGTATCTTTCAAACAAGCCCAAGATCATACAAAACGGAGTCCGGATGAGAAACATATTACGGTTTTGGTTTGGAGGTTTTATCGGTTGTTCTTTTATCGAGAGGTCTAACCTTTTCCCATTTGGTTTTATCCTCCATTGTTGGACTATGATGTTTCTCTGTATGATCTTGTAAAGCTCTTCGTTACGATTCCAACGAGCCAAAGTTCATCGAAAACGGAGTTCGGATGCTCAAGATATCTTAGTTTTCGTGTTCGGTGTTGCTGCAGTTTTTTCCTGGCCGGAGTCTCCGGTCTGCGCGTTTCGTTTTTCGACGGCAGCCTCGGGTGGGGGGTCCGGAGTGACCCCGGAGTCTCCGGGGGGCCGGAGTCTCCGGTCTAAGGACCGGAGTCTCCGGTCTAAGCAGTTTTCCTGCAACGGGCAGATTTTTGGAGACCTATTTAAGGGGTCTTCTTCCCCAATGTCATCCATCTCTCAAGCACGAAAAAGCCCCCCATTGTTGACCTTCTTGAGCTTGGATTTCTCTCTATTCCTCCATGATTCTTGTCTCCAATTAGAGGGAAAAGAGAGAGGAGATCTAGATCTACCATTCCACCAATCAATCTCTCCTCTAAGTGAGGGGAAGCTTTTGGATCTAGATCTTGGAGGGATTTGGTGTTCTTCCTTGTTCTTCCTCTCTTCTCCCCCATAAGCATTAGTTGCTTTTGGTGGGATTTGAGAGTGAAGGATTTGAGCACTTGTGCTCTTGCCTTTTGCATTTGGTGCATCGGTGTGCTCTCCACGAAGATTCGTGGAAGTTGAAAGCTTGTGAACTTGTTACTCTTGGGTCTTTGGACCCTAGACGCCCGTGTGGTGGTTGAGACCCTTGTGTGGTCACTTGTAGCTATTCGGGAGCCCCCAATCCCGTTGTGGGTTGTGCCCCGGATCGTTGTTGAAAGGCTCCGGATTTCCGCCTCGAAGGATTCCGATAGTGGAAGGTGAACCAAACCTTTGTGGTGCGGTTCATCGGAGAAGAAGGTGAAACCTTTGTGGTTGTTGAACCATTGTGTTGGTTCACACCTCTCCAACGAGACGTACTCCCTTAACAAGGAGGAACTCGGGAATACTTCCTCGTCTCCGCGTGCCTCGGTTATTTCTATACCCGAGCTTTTTACTTATGCACTTTACATTGTGATAGCTTCATGCTTGAAGTATTCTTTTGCTATCACCTTGTTGCTTGTCTTACTTAGCATAAGTTGTTGGTGCACATAGGTGAGCCTAGTTTATTTAGGTTATTGGCTTGTTAATTTAAACACATAGTTTTATTCCGCAATTATCAAGCCTAAACCGGAAAAGTTTTAATCGCCTATTCACCCCCCCCCCCTCTAGCGCGACATCCTTGTCCTTTCAGGAGCGCCCTCGGAGCCACCGATGCAGCGGCCATTGGACGGTTGCGACGTCTCTTGGAGATCGCTTCACCACCGAACTGCATCTCCTCGAGGTCATGCGCCACCAGATCGCGAGATCCTGGACGCATAGGAGCCTGTGGCCATGCCTTGTTGTTTCACTTATTGCACCCAGCCGGTGGCAGGAATCACGCTCGAAAATCATGACAAATCATGACTAGATGGAGGAAGAAGAAGATTGTGCTGGGGGTCGGTGGAGGCCGGACTGAGAAGCCACGCCGCCGCCATCGGACGGCCTCCTATGGCGGCGGCGAGATGATCGGCGCGATGGGACTACCCTTTGTGTGGCGGTGGCAGCGCCTCCGGAGTCGCTAGAGGGCGACCCGGGAGGCAGTTACGATCTGAGTACAGTTTGGTCGTGCTTTAATTCCTTAAAATTTTAGGCGGATAATTTCACTTCCTCAGCCTCTGCACCAACGAGTTATGCACGGAACCTTTTAAGCATGAGTAACGGGATTTTTATCTTAGTCACTAACCAAGACCGGTTCGCCAGATAAATTGCATATCAGCAAGCTCCACTTGTTTGTTTCGTTCACCACCGAACTATATTAAGTACACTCCATGCATGCACATGTCTCCAAATTAATCCTGTCTGCAGATGATTGATTGGATCCCTAAACCATACTTGCTCCAACAACCAAAAGAGCTAGCAACAACATACATGTCCCAGCTTCACTTGTTTCGTTTGTTCGCCACCTAATTACACTAACCACTCCCTGTCTCCATATCCATGTCTGCAAAGTCTTGATTGCCTCCCGAAACCATGCATGCCCCAAGTTAATTAACAATCAAAACTGCTGCAGTTACGGTCTACTTATACTCCCTCCGTTCCAAATTAGATGATTTGCTATTCATCACATATGGATGTATCTATACATATAACATGTCTAGATACATCTAAATTTGGTGGATAGCAAGTCATTTAAATTGGAACGGAGTGAGTAGTAAGTAGCAATCTAGCCAGTAACTACTATACTTAAGCTAGGCACACATTCCTCTCTGTCGTTAAGGACCTTAAGGTTAACGACGGTATATTCCGACCAGGGTAGGCCAAGCAGGTGGCAGGTAGACGCCCGGAACATCGGATACCCCCTCCGATCGGCCTGCCTGCGTGCGGACGGCCCACATAATTCAGAGTCACTGACCGGATTAAAAAAAGTTCAGAGCCTGACAACTCCTGGTGTTCCTGCTTCCATGTGTTTGTTCCCTTCCCCTTTAATCCTTCCAACTCCTTTCCTTCTGATAATGTTTTCTTTATCATGCTACATCTCTTATTTTGAGTTGAATTATTACCAAGAAGTTTGACATATTTTTTATCTTCGTTATACTACATTCATGAATGGTTTTTTAGTTGTGGCATGGAAAAGAAACAGAGCTACGGAGTCACTCATGGATGGATCAGCTGAAGAAGAATAAGTAGATCTGGAAGGTACATGAGCAGAGTGCACCTATCATTGGCGTCACGCTTTGTTAAGCAGTACCCTGCTTTACTTACTTCGTCTGCAGGATCCGCATAATTGTTCTTCCGGCCATCGATCCAGTAATTAAAAAAGTTGTACGGCGAGTTGAAATCGTACTGCCGTGTCTTGGCAGAAGGAGGCACGCACATATGCATGCAGATTTGGACATGAAGGCGCGAGATCCGAGGCACCCACAAGCTTAGTTTATCAAAATCTACTCTTGCTAAACTTAACCAAAGGAGGATTACGTAGAAATACACCACCCTAAAGTTAATCCTAAAAAATGTTAATATTGTACTATATCTAAAGTTGCATCCGTACGATCTTGGAGGTTAATTAAACCCAATAATTTTAGGTAGTGTCGGCCCGCACGTGGACGATACTCCTGCATGGGGACGTGGTTTTCTGTACTCTGCTTTGAACAAGATCAGAATCTTACAGGGATCCGAAGCCTGTAAGGCTGTAAACGTCTGTTCTTTGCAGAGAATGGAGTTTACTTCACACTGCATTCCTATGTTTATGTTTATGCCTATTAGCTAGCAAAATTAGCAACCAAGATGTCCAAGGAACTAAAACCTGCTTCCTGGAAAAGCTTATATTCATGCTGAGATATGCTCACAAAACCATGTCTAACTTGAAAATAGAGATTGTGTGATGCATCCATCACGGACGGAAATCCACCACCCAAGGAAGTTTACGTGGAAATACATCACCCTAAAGTGAATCCTAAGAAAAAGTCCTGTCCAAATCCACCACCCTAAAGTTAATCCTTAATGAAGATATTTTTCTACTACTAGTTTATCTAAAGCAGCACCCGTACGCTATTAGAGGTTAATTAAACTGAATGATTTTAGGTAGTGCCGGCCGGCACGTGGATGATTTTTATGGATGGAGTCATGGAGACGTGTGGTGTGGTTGCCTGTACTCTCTGCTTTGCACAGGAGGATCTTGCAGGAATTCGAAGCCAAGAAACGTCTGGTATTTGCAGAGAATGGACTTCAATTCACATTGTCATGCCTATGTTTATGTTTCTTGTCTATAGTATGCAAGTGAATTATACGGATTAAAAATCAAACAGGTGTAGAAGTAAGAGGAGCGGTGCTACAAGGAAGGCGTATCGGGTGCTTGATGAATGACTCTCAGTGTCTTGGCCGGCCATCATGGTTGTGCTCATGTTCGTTTACTTTGTCGGTGTGTTTTCTAGAGTTGCCACTAGTTTATGGGCATACTTTGCTGATGTTGTGACTGCCGACGAGGTGTCGGTGATGTAGGAGTTTTGTGGTTGGAGTGTTTGTATTTCTATTTTTGTGGTCGTGCAGTCTCATGCTTTGGGAGTAATCCGCTTGTCTCAGGCATTGTGGGATTGTTGCTTGATTGCCTTTCGTGTCCAATTTTGTAACTTTTTTCGCTCGGCTTTGGAAGGACAACTCGCTTCGTCTTAATTAATGGACGAGGCAAACATTTCGCCTTTTCCAAAAAAAGAATTTTCTTTGCCTATGTGATTAGCTAGAAAAATTTGCAACAAAGATATCCAATAAACTAAACCTGCTTCAATGGAAAAGCTCTGTTTATATATGCATCCTAAGATATGCTCAGAAAAGCATGTCTACCTGGAAATTAGAGATTGTGGGACGATGCCGAAATCCACTAATCAGTGGTTGTTGGCAAATAGAGTACTGTACATTAAGGGTATGGTCACTACAAAGTGCCAAACCGTCCCTCAAGAACGTGGAAGATCAGATCCTATATCAGCATTAGTGGATCAGTCACCTACTAAAGCTAATCTTGAGGGCCCAGCTGCAGGGTTATTCTCAAGAAATCAATTCACTCCTTTTCAGCTTTGTTAGTTCGGAAATGACTTGTTCCATCCTTGGCGGTTGGTGCACGAGGGTACCTCCGGGAGTTCGTCGCCTGTCACCGGGATGGTTGCGACTTGCGAGCACGAGGCTTAGCTCCTCAACGAAACCTTGTCACCTACTCACCTTCTTCTTTTTCTACTCCGTTTGCGTGGCCCTCCTTGAGGGCATTCCCAAGCATAGGTGGCAGCTCGCGATGCATCCAATCTTTTCAACAACTCATCCTTCATCGACGTAAACATCATTGGCCGCGCCGGCAACCTGACGTTGGAGGAGAGGCCGTGCCCCGCCACCCCGGGCCTCAACTTCCCCGAGTTCGGCTTAATGGAGTCACCGCCGAGGCGGGAGGGCCCGCCGAGCGGCATGACATAGCTGGTTTTTATCCACATCCACCGCGTCATCGACATTGCTGATGACGGCTCCAACGCTGGGTACAGTGGGAGCCAGTATTCGCCGCAGACTGACATTCCGTCCCTCCGCGCTGCCATTCCGCTTCCGTGGCCCCCCGCACGATCCTTCTCCTTCCGGTGGGGAAACGGCGGGTACAGTGACGCCGCGCGTGGAGCAGGGTGTGGAGTGCTGGTGAACTGCTCGAACAAGAAAGAGTGTGGCTTTCACGTGACGAGTGGCATAGATGATTACAGGGCGTGCGCCCGCACCTTCTTGGAAGCAGGCGGCGGCGCGGGCATGAACACGGTGGCCAGGTCGCGCGGCACCGGGTAGAAGAGCCGCTGCTGCAGCGGCGCTAGCTTCCTCTTCAGCGCCGGCGCCAGCTTCCGCGGGGCAGGCGGGCACACCGTCGCCGTCCTCAGCGCGCTCTCGTCCGACGTCGGCGTGGTGAAGGAGACCGCGGCATCACCGGCAGCAGCGCCGGCGTCGAATTCACGGCGGTGGCTCGGCACGTTGTCGGCGTGGCGTAGCAGCTGGTGTCGTGCGCGCCGGCAGCTGGGTGCGGTGGAGCCATGGGTCCGCTCGCCGTAGGCGTAGCGGAGCCAATGCCGTCCGCGGCAGCACCGACGTCGTCCGCTAGACATGCCGTGGCTCGCGCCGTCGGTGTGACGCAGCCAGCGTCGTCGTCAGCGGCGGCAGCATGGTGGTCGTCAGCTCCTGCTGCCGTGGCCAGCGAGCCGCTGACAGCCGTGGTCTGGATCGGCCGGAGCGCCGCCAATTCGGAGATTTCGGCGACCTCGAGGCCCATGGAATCCGGCGTGCGCAGATCCCGCTGCCGCTGAATTATCTAGTAGGTAGATCTTCTTCGAGCAGAGAAGAGAATTGTCGACTGTGAGCTGCACACTGGACACCGATCTCGATCACTCTTTTGTAGAAGCGTAAAAAGGAGAGGAGGAGGCGTGGAGGTGATGATGGAGCTGAGCTGAGCTGAGTGAGTGAGGAGTAAGTAAAGGAGAAGCAAAGCCGGGAACAGAATTTTATGCAGGCAGCAAGCAACAAAAGGGCGGGCGCATGTTAAATAGATCATGAGATGGATGTAGACAGAGAGAAGGGTGGCGCAAATGATTGCTTGCGGGAGAGAGAGACTGTGAAACTTTTGGATCGGTCGAGTAGATCGCACCCCTCCCCCTCCTCCTACCTTCTTCCATGTTCTCTCGATCGCCGTGTCTCTCAGACGTCAGAGTCACAGATAGATGCATCCGGCAGGGAATTTTTACTGCAGCAGGGTCGTTATAATCTCTGCACCCTGCTGGCGTAGACTAGTCACAATGGGGAGTATCATATAGTAGTATCATGCATATGATACTAGTCTATATTATTAGTGCAACAATGGGTAGTAACATATGTGTGGTATCATATACTACTGCATTTATTAGGTTGTAGACTCATCTTGCATTGGAATCCGTTATGTTACGGTATCTACCTATGATACCACTATCACCTCTCTCATCATTAATTGCAGTGACACGTCAGCTTTTTGCCAACATGGCATGCATCATACCACCTATGATACCCCCATTGTGGCTAGTCTTAAGGACAGTGATTAATGTACTTAATTAGCTCCGCTGAAGAATGTTGCGACTACCTACTACACCCGCGTACCGAGCTACAGGTGCACAAAGGACCGTAATTTACAGCTGCGCAGTGATCCGTTAATTTTCAGGAGTATAAATTTGTAACAACCCTCTTTAAATTGGTAATTTGAAGGTGTATAAATTGTAGTAATAACCCTGTTAAAATTGCAGCACTGGACAGCTAACTTAATTGCCATGTGCACTGTTTTTTATTTATTGGATACCTCTCATCAATTTTGCCAAGTTGGATGCTTTTATGTGTATTGCACACACACATGGAGTTGTCCCATTGATGTGTGTGTGTTTAGCCATGGGGATGTGAGGTGTAAACTCTCTAAGGTAGTATTGCTTTGACGCGGTTATTCAGTAAAACTTCATTTATCGAATATTCCAGTAAATATGCTAACTATAGACATTTATCAATGTTAATATCTTGTAGGAGCCGGATTTCACTATCCTTTATTAAGATCTTTGTTTTTAATATACTTTTACTACTCGCGTGGTGCCTCATAGCTTCAATTAAATCGCCTTCTACGCTAAAGGCGCCTACATTTCACACATCGTCTTGCTCCCCATTGAGGTCTTGACCTCCATGCAAGATATGAAACTGTTTTGGCACCACCAGCAAGCAGTTTCTCTCATGCTGCCATTGTACTATTCCGCACCTCCCTTGTAGGCACTCCCCACCAACATGTACACATTGATCCCATCCTAGCGCGCGAGTTCTACGCCGTTGATCAGATCATTGAGCCCCTCTTCTCGCATGTCTCTCATGTGATTGTTGTATAAAACCTCATTCTACTGTGGGAAGTACTGTCTGTTGTTGCCTTTGTCGATGACCTCCTGGGTGCCATTGGCGTGCCCTACTTTCCTGCCACATCAATCCTTTGCTCCAGCATGATAATCTGCATCTTGTAGAGATCTGAAGATCCGCAACATCAAGGCTTTTCGGTAGAGTCGGCTCGTCCTACCGCCGTTCGAGAAACATCACCGCATGATTTTTTTGTGATGAAGACATTATTTACGATATTTATGTAAAAACATCCATATAAAACTTCGGTGAAAGTTTCACCCTTTGCCATAATGTGGCTCTAGGGTTTTACCCCTCTTTAACTTTGGACTTATCCTTCGCTAGCTTAGCCGGTGTGCCTTAAGAAAAAAACATATCCCTATTTGTTGGCCTAATAGAAATATATCCACATGTGCTATGTGAGGATTTTACTGCCCCCTTCCCCTTAGACGTTAAGAAAAAATGAGACAATTTCCTATTATTTTTCAAGGTATTTGACTAGTTTGCGATGTAGTGCCTCAAAGCGAACAATTGGGCCAAATTACTGGTGTGACACCTTATTGGAAATAACATTTGCCTTATAATCACATTGGAATCTTTCAATACCTCGATAAATGTATGGATACTATTTCTACTTCGGATTATTTTTACATTACTCGCATGTCCCGGAAAGATACTTGGGTGGCCAGTGAGCTAGCACAACATGCATCTCGCTATCACATCAGTCAGGGCCATTTTTAATATCAGAATAGCCGATACTGGAGTGTTCTTACGTACGCACAACTGACTTGCTGGAGTCGACTATTGACAAAGGATCCAATTCCAGTCGGAGCGTCGATTGGAGTAAACCCATTATTTCTCATTTACATGATCCATGTCTGAAAATAGACAAGGTTGTTCGATGACCGACTCTCATGTTTACTCTGATTCATGATGATCTTTATCAATGAACAACTGATGGTATTCTCTTGAAGTGTTTGGACGAAGATCAAGATGGAAATGCCATGTGAAAGGTACATGAGGAATTAAGCGAAACTCACCCGTCGGCCCACAAAACAAAGTGGATGCTAGATCGAGCCGAATTCTATTGGCCGACGATGATCAATTATTGTTTCAGATACTGAAAAAGATGTGAAGCCTGTCAGAAGTTTGGAGATTCAATAGGTTCCAGTTGCTATATTAATTTGACACTATAAAAGAAATTTCATTTAACCAATATATTATCATTTTCCTCAATCTGTATTGGTCATTTATTTCTTCTTCAGTTACTAGCCAATGCTATTAGTTTTGTTTTGTGAGAGTATTATTATTACTATATATCAAACTCAGCAATTCACACTTTCGTCGTAGAGAACAATCTATTTATTTTTGGACCTACTTTGGGGAGTAAACGAATACAAAACAGGTAACCCATGTGACATGTTGCAAACTTGCAAGGTAGTAAAGAAAATGTTTAAGCAATAATACAGAATTAGGAATTAGACAAGTGCGTGGCTGCGTGCGTTCTTTTTTTTTTTTTTTTGAGAAACACAGTACAACGCAAGCGCTCATATACACGCGCACACACTCACCCCTATGAACGCACGCACGCACACCCTACCCCTATGAGCACCTCCGAGAGACTGAGTCGGCGGGTCGAGTCTTGAGATTGACGAAGTCACCACGGGCGCCTCGCTGTCGACGGGAACGTCGCCTCCCACTGAAGAATATTCCGCCTTAAATGAGAAACACCAGCGTCAAACCTGGGGTTTGAACTCTGGTGGGCTAGGGGTACAACCACCCAACTAACCATCTTGCCACAGGCAAGTTCTCGCTGCGTGCGTTCTTTAAGCAGGTAGCAGGTTCATGTGGCCGTGTCATGGACCTCATGCTCTCATGGCTCATAGACCATGAATCCGTACGCCGTGTATCTCACGCTTCCTCTCTCATGCACGCTTTAGGCCTTTCCAGTGGGGACCACTGGCAGGCAGCCTCATCAGTGTGCTGCAAGATCGCAGCACCGGTGGAACAGGGACCTAATAATTCTCGCACTGCACCGATCGATCGTCTCAGTCCATGTCAGCCGTCGGATGAACCCTGCCGCTCTGCCACCAGTCCCATCTTTTCCTTCTGCTCCGTGTGAATTTCGGGACAAATTCTACAGGAGAATTTTGTTTGATTTTGAGCACCGTCACCTTTTGTCATGTACTCACCGTTCCAATTTAATTGACTTGCTATCCACCACATGTGGATGTATCTATAATGTAACATGTCTAGATGCATCCATATTTGATGGATAGCAAGTCAATTAAATTGGAACGGAGGGAGTAATATGTAAAATTGATTACACAAAGGCACGCAAGTGTTAATTAGGTGAAGCCCCCAAAACCTCCCGCAGTATGCCGGTTTATTTTAGAGCGGCTACATATGGGATTTTCTGAAAAATAGAAGGTGCACTTTTTCTTGTAATAAAATTTGATATCCATTCAGATATGAGAAAGCCGTACACAACTTAGGATTTAACAAACTAATATTCATATGTCGTTTAAATAAGCAAATTTGTGCCATCTCCTCTAGGTATAGAACATGAAACAACTTCGCTTCCTTTCGGGAAGAAGGAGAGAATGAACGAAGTATCACTAAGGACCTTAAGTAACAAAAACAAAATGATCGAGAACGGCGATAAGAGCATCTCTAGCACATCCTTCCGAAAGATAGTAACCGTGAAAAATCAGCCGTTTTACGGGTTTGAGCAAAATAAATAACTTATCTAATCCGGCAAAATGGATCGCCTACTCGTAATTTTATTGGGTACCGCTCCGAACTGTATAGCCCTTCTTTTTTGATTGTTTCGCTCAAACATCCTTTCCTCCCCCTCCTCATGCCCCCCATTGCTGACCACGCCGATGCCTTCCGCTCCCGCTCCAACCACCATCTTTGTTTTTCGCCGTCAGATCTGGGATCGCTGTGACCAAATCAATCATTCCCCCACTTTCCATGTGCATGAGGAAGAGCTCCAACAATGAATCGAGGGCCCACGCGAGCGGCTTTTTACTGGCACGTCGAGGCACGAGTTCCGTAGATGCGTGAAGCCGATGACGTCAGGCCAAAGACTCATAGCTAACCATATGCCGCTGGAGAAGAAACTCGAATCCGATGATGTCCCATACCGCCTCCCTCTAGCCACGGTCGCACCACTTTCGATCGAGCAGCAACAGGCATTACTTGACACCACGAAAGAAACGTCATGCGCATCACATGCAAGGATGAAGCATGACTTGACGCCTCCTTATGAGACGTCGTGCACCGCCACTGCCGGCTAGGCCTGACTTGATAACTTTGTTGAAGTCATCATGCGTAGCCCCTTCTGAGTCGAATCGAAGCCGATCTCGAAGCGAAGAGGGCGTCCCATACCGCCGCTAGCCTCGAAACTCCGTGATCATAGTAGAGGACGTCTCATACCGCCATCGGTCGCGACACACCGAGTTGGAGACCATCACCAAACAAAGATCTGACCATCACGTCACCCATATGACCACAATGTCACATCCACCAAACACCACCGCCACTGGTCCCTCTTGGTCACAGCCACCAAAGAAACGAGGCCACCGCTACATCAGCACCATCACCATTGGTCCCTCTAGCCATCACAACCACCAAACATGACGCCTCTGAGGGGTGAGTGACGTCAGAACGCCGTCATTGGCCGATTTTACGGGGCTAAGGTTTTCCCAGGACTGCCAGCAGATGAAGGGAAGGCACAACACCACCACGACGCCTCCAAGAAGATGATAACGCTAGTGGACCAGAGAGAATCCACCAGCCACAGCCACACGAGCAGGAATGTCTAGATTGAACTGTGTGAATCTAGTTTATATGTGTTTGAAAGTGTATTACGGTTTACGTAAAACACATTTGGGATCTCATGCATGCATCCAGTTTTAGCATGCATGCAGCTAGTCCACGTCGGAGAGGCTGCCCGAACGGATCGACCGTACGTGCATTCACGCACACCTGCAGCAGAATTCAATGGACGCCACGCTGACATGTTCGGTGAATCGCGCAACTGCACGCGTATCACACTCTTTTTTTTTGACACATCCAAACTTCCGTATATTCATCTCAAATCCACGTACCCAGTACATAGAACAAGAACAGAAAAAGAGCAAAACGAAGAGGATGAAGATCCAGAGCTAGAACCGAGATCGAAGATCCGCGGCACCGCCGGCTGCGAGGAAGACGAAGACCGGCACCACCACCTTGCCTGAGCCTGGGCAGATTAAAGCCCTTGAAAGACGTCGCCGTGAACGTCCGCCGCGCCGCGGCGGAACCCAAGTCGATGAACGAGCGGGGCAGGCGTCCCCCCGGCTCTTCCACACCGCTTTGCCGCGGCCATCGTCGTCGTCGAAGCCACCGGAAGCCGTAGATCTTGACCAGCTCCAGCCGAATCGCATCCCCAGCGCCGCCGCACCACGGCCGCCGGAGAAGGGAGCCCCCACACCGCAGATCCGCAGATCCGCGAGCAGGAACAGGACGGCCACCACTCGACGGAGCGCCAACGGAGCTCCACCGCCGGAGGGGAGGGTCGCCGCCACCAAAACCACCAGCCGCACCACCGCCTCCTCAGCGCCGCCGGCAGGAAACTGCTTGCCCCTACTCTATGTACACGAAGAGGACGGGGATCCCCCACCCACCCGCCGCCGGAGCGGACGGGGGGAGAGAGATCCCACGCCCCGCGACGGCGAGAGTGGCGGCGACCAGTCGGATCCAGAAAAATCGCCCTTCGCTACTGTTGAGGAAGGGGAGCGAGGTGCGCGCTGACCAGATTTCTAACAATTCGCGTATCACACTCTGCACATGCATGCTGCATCGCTGCTGCTCCTCTCTACATATCTCATAGCAGAGTATACTATTTTTCCTATAGATATAGAAATATATATATATATATATACTAGTACTAGTCTACTACATCTTTTGATCTACCGATGTGAATGATCACCAGATAGTCAGATACGCAGACGGGAATTACAGTGGCAGAAACAAACCTGGATGGGGCTTCTAGGTTTCAGTGTCACCTTTAGCCATCATTCCCTACTAGTCATTCCCTAAGATCGATCTGCCTCTGCCTACTATCTTGAAGTCAACATGTGGAAGAATGTACCTATAGTAGCTTTCTTCACAACGAACATATACGAAGTTTGTGGTGATTAATAGTGTATTAGTGGCCAAAACAGCTAAGCTATCTTTCTGTCTCTAGATCTCTCTCCCCTCCCCCTGCGAGACCTGCTCCGGATCACATGGCCAGGGGCCATCCGCCATTGCTGCGCTGTCTAGAGCTTGTAACGTACTCAACATATATACACCATCATTTGCAGACATAAGAGCATCTCCAACCGGCTCCCCCAAAGCCTCCCCAAACCGGTTTATTTGTGTCCGGACGGGTTCCGGACGGAAAATGAGCTAAAATAGCTACCCAACCGGGGTGGGCAAAACCTCCCCAAACGCCCGGGCTGTCCGGCAGCCCACAAACCCACCCCATATGTGGGGAGGGTTTGGGGGCTGCCGGACGCGCCCGGACAGCCGCCACGTAGGACATGCACCACTTTATCTACTACTTTTCTCTTTCTTTTTCCTTTCTCTCTCCATCCCCACCAATCACGTGCATCCGGACGGACAATTAGGGGTGTTTTTGGGGGCTGTGGTTGGATATGGCCATTTTTGGGGGTTGTCCGGTCGGTGTCCGCAGACACGTCCGGACGTGTCCGCGGACACTATGGGGGCCGATTTTGGGGGCTCCGACTGGAGATGCTCTAACCGAACAAATAAGTTAGCTCTACACCTTAACTATATATGGACCAGTGGTACGTAGTCCCCTGGGATGTATTATAGCTAGCTAGGAAGACAACATGGACAGCAGTGTGGTGTCTACTCTCAATTATGATCAATCAATTGATGCATGTACGATTAGTTAATTTGAATTCAAAGTACATTTCCCTCCATTTTTTGACGCATCCCTTGGCTTCTGCCTGGGGAGAAAACAGAAAATTATACGGCCTCCTCGAATGATTAATCAGCAGCCCATATGCGATAAATGTGTGTGAGATGAGATGCTTCTGTGGGTCAGGCCTCCATTAGTTTCCATCATCATCTTTGGGACCAAATCAATATCGACTGCGCAACCACTGTAGCCGTAGCTGCAGGATTGCCAACTAATCCACATTTTCTTTGATTGAACTTGTACCCGTGGGCCACCTTCACAGACCTGTTGCTGCCCAGATTCATATAGTAGCTCGTCCTCTCTAGTACTTTGTGGTTGAACTACAAATTTATGGAGCTCAGTTATTTTGAATTTCCTGTCGATGCAATTCAATTGGTTTTACACATGGTTTGCAGAGAGATTAATTACACACATTTCGGGTTTTTACTGGCTTTATCCGTTTCAAACCGTAAGGCGCGCTTTACTTTGTAGGAGTATGATTTTTAACGTATGGGTTCGATTATTAATACAATGCTATAGAGTACTCAAGAGTGAATTTGGCATGCATATAAATGCTATTGTTAAGTTGTATTTGTCTTGCAAAATATATTTATCGGTACGTCTTTATACTGATTTTGTAAACATTCAACAAATGAGAATATAGTAAGACTTGTGCAAAAATCGAACATGCCATGCATTTTGGCACAAATACAATATCTCTGTTGTGAGGCAGATGAGAGCCGTGAGTGAAAGAGGATGAGAATTGGCCCGTAATGCGTTGTATATATTAAGTAAATATAGAGTTACAAGGGATCGACTTGGGATCACTTGTATAGATCGGGCAATCTAAGCCCCCTAGCCCCTACACATGGATGGAGCCTTCCGTATGTGTTATCCTCTTTCACTTACTCTAAAAAACGAAAGCCAAGTTTAATGGTTAAACAAGCGTTTCCAGTAGTATCGTTGCTGTTTTTTTTTTTGCAGCTTTCGTAGTTGCTGGAACTATGTTCGCGGGCCAAACACGCGCAAACAGTTTGTTCTTGTTCTAAAAAGTAGTGTGCATTTTTTTGCTACGCTTGTCAGAAAGCAAACGTGTGTGATGAATGGCTTGATCTTATAGGGTTTTAGTTTACAAAATGTTACCGAGTAGGACTGCAACCGACTTAGAGGTTTACCACCATATATACATCTTGTAAGCCGCCGGTTGGGATAAGTCGCATGTTGTAAATCTCCGACGTTTGTAACCTCACCCGATATAGTGAACTTTTGTTGGTTGGCGCCCGTGGTTTTTTCTCTGCAAAATCTAATTATGTGCCAGGTACATAGTAGGAGTACATTTCATTTTCAGGTCGCGTAGGTTTTACATCATGTACGTACTTAATTAGTACAGTCAATGCACGGTTCTGAGGAATAATCCATGAATTTTAAGACGCATGTAGTCGCACTATGCATGATTCAGTCTCTTAACCGGACACATTTGGTCGCAGCAAATTAATTTACCCCAGATAGACGGACAATCGTGTTACTGTTTGTACGTGTACTACTGTCAACCAAGGAGTTAAAATCTCTTCTGCACCACGTAGTACTACGTACATGACCATGCACACTCCATTGAAGCTTAATTTATTATGCGGCAGGCCACGCACCGTACATGTACATTAACTACTTGGATGTTATCCTCTGCGAAATTCTGTTTTTTGAAAAAGAGCCAAATGTTGAGGTATTTATATACACATTTACTCGGTAAATAAAGACGATCGAGCAACAATATGGGTTAATTAATTTCCACTGAGATCTGAATACAGTAGTAGCATGACTAAAAATAAAATACAGTAGTAGTACTGTTCCTGAATATACAATGTTGTGCGTCAGGGTACAATCACCTATAAAATAGTTGAAGGACATCTTTACTTAAAGCTCCCAATGACGACACGCATCGCCTCCTCATCTAATTAAGCACCTGCTGATATACTCCCTCCGGTCCAGTTTAAATGTCGTAGAGATAGTATTAACACAGTACAAAATTATATACAAACTTACGACACTAATTTTGAACCAGAGGGAGTATATTTTTAACTTCAGAGAGTAGTACAGTAACAAACAGCGTATATAGTACATAGGCAACAGTAGCACACACACTCTACAAGCAGGGGTAGTATGATGTGTGTTCCCCGGCCGTCATAAAATAAGCAAGCTGCTGGATCGATCGACAATACATGCATGATCCAGATTTGCACTAAAATCCAAGTGGTAGTTGTACGTGATAAGTGGTAGTGTACGTACGCAAGCCATGATTTAGGTTCGCCACCAACCTGCTTTTGTATCTTTACGTTTCATAGCATGCATGGCGCGGGCTCCACCCACGTAGAAGTTATAGATAAGAATAGGATGATGTTGTACAACGCCACATGCTACTGCTCGATCGATGTAACTTTTTTTTTGAAAGCCTGCGTACATCCGAAGGTACCACATACAAGTATGGAGTACAAACAAGAACAAGAACAGAAAGCCTACGCAGGGGAACAGGCCTGGATCAAGCACCAGCGACAGCGCCGGCGAAGAGGAAGAAGACCGCTGACCTCCACCTTGCCACAGTCCAAGGGCACCTCCTTCTTGAAGATCGCCGCAGAGCCCATCCGCCGCAAGCAGCGGAGCTTATGCCGTTGAACGAGTACGGCGAGCACCCATCGCTCCAGCACCACCACCTTGCCGCAGCCGTCTTCTTCCGCAGCGCCGGCAGAAGCCGCAGGGCAAGCCCAGCCCTGAGTTCCATCCTCCAGGTCTTCCCTCGTAGCTCCACACCGTGGAGGTCGACCTCCCCGCCGGCCGGCAAGGAGGAGGAAGATCCAGAGAAAACCGGCGGATCCGGAGATCCCCGGCCACCAAAAAGCCGCGCGCGCGACGCCGGAGCTCCGAGGAGCGCCGTCGCCAGAGGGGAACGCGCCGACACCATCCTAGCCGCCAACACCGACGCCACCTCCACGACGCCGCCGGCGGGCCTCCTACCACACCCTACACTATGTACAGGCCGGGATCCGGGGATCCCCCACCCTCCCGCCGCCGGAGCGACGCCGGAGAGGGGTGAATCCCGCGGATCGCCGGCGAGCGAGGTGGATGGACGGGAGGGGCTCAAAAATCGCCTGTCTCGCTACAGTAACAAGAGAGGAGAGCGGTCGGCCGAGCTCTGTTTTTTGCTCGATCGATGTAACTACTCCCACTTGCCCTCTCGATCGTCGTACAACTAATTTGTAGGTTTCGATTAACTACACACCGATCGATCTAGATGACGAGATTGATATTTTACGTCAACATCATGTACATCTACCACTGAACACTTAATCCAGATTAAAGAGCAACAATACAGGTCTATGGATTGTATGTAGGAAATTAGCTAGCTCCACTTTTTTCGATGAAGGCAATATATTAATTTCAAAAGGATACCAATTATATCCGGTCTCCGAAACAACATAATATCAAGACCTTGTCGAGATGTTAAGGATGCACACAGCCAAAAACACAAGAAAAATAAATAAAAAAAGACATGACCCGCCAAAACGATCCATGGTTGCAGCAGCAGGAAACAACCACCACCAAGAAAACAATCCGATTTCGAAAAAGGTTCTTCAACAGCGACGCCTTCAAGAAACAAGCGTCATCGTCACCCGATCTAACCACGAAAGTGGGATCATGGATTTTCACCCGGAGAAAATCCAATCAAACTCTAAACGATGCCTCCAACAAGGTCATTGTCAGGTAAAATCGATGAAGGCTAGACCTAGAATTCTCACCCCGGAGTCCGATACTCGATATATACTCAAGGAGCACCACCGAAAACGAAGTAACCTTGTATTGCCGCCCCCATCTGCCATCTACATTGCTACAATGCACCGATCGCCACGCTCATAGTTGTGCGTGTACGGTTTTGACGTGGACATCACCACATAAACTAAACTGCATTCAAGCAACATTCTATGAAGCATCCTCTTCCCCCAATCCATTGAGTACACACCCAAATAGCTGCACATGCGCACAGTGGCCATGCAAGGCAAGCTGTTAGGTAGTCATCATCATGATCCTCTCCCGGTAGCACTTATCATTCTCGAACTCGATATGAGCATTGAGATTGTGCTTCTTGCATTCGAACACTTGCCAATTTCTTTGAACACACCTCTTTGATTCACCTCGTCCAACAGAATCATGGTAATCGCAGCGATTAACTTGCCATGGCGACGTATATGATGGTGCCGGAAAGAAACATGGTTTTGCGTAGGTCAGAATGCCCGCAACCATCGGCACGGTGGCCGCGCTCGAGGCAAATTGACCATCTTCTGGATTGGCATAGCAGAAGATTGAGAGGCCCAAAGTTTGCGGGGGCGCCCCCGGAGCCACCGATGCAGCGGCCATTGGACGGTTGCGACGTCTCTTGGAGATCGCTTCACCACCGAACTGCATCTCCTCGAGGTCATGCGCCACCAGATTGCGAGTTCCTGGACGCATAGGAGCCTGTGGCCATGCCTTGCTGTTTCACTTATTGCACCTAGCCGGTGGCAGGAATCACGCTCGAAGACGATGACAAATCATGACTAGATGGAGGAAGAAGAAGATTGTGCTGGGGTCGGTGGAGGTCGGACTGAGAAGCCACACCGCCGCCGTCGGACGGCCTCCTATGGCGGCGGCGAGATGATCGGCGCGACGGGACTACCCTTTGTGTGGCGGTGGCAGCGCCTCCGGAGTCGCTAGAGGGCGACCCGGGAGGCAGTTACGATCTGAGTACAGTTTGGTTATGCTTTAATTCCTTAAAATTTTAGGCGGATAATTTCACTTCCCCAGCCTCTGCACCAACGAGTTATGCACGGAACCTTTTAAGCATGAGTAACGAGATTTTTATCTTAGTCACTAACCAAGACCGGTTCTCCGGATAAATTGCATATCAGCTAGCTCCACTTGTTTGTTTCGTTCACCACCGAACTATATTAAGTACACTCCATGCATGCACATGTCTCCAAATTAATCCTGGCTGCAGATGATTGATTGGATCCCTAAACCATACTTGCTCCAACAACCAAAAGAGCTAGCAACAACATGAATTTCTATAGGTAATTAGCCAGCTTCACTTGTTTCGTTTGTTCGCCACCTAATTACACTAACCACTCCCTGTCTCCATATCCATGTCTGCAAAGTCTTGATTGCCTCCCGAAACCATGCATGCCCCAAGTTAATTAACAATCAAAACTGCTGCAGTTACGGTCTACTTAGTAACTACTATACTTAAGCTAGGCACACATTCCTCTCTGTCGTTAAGCACCTTAAGGTTAACGACGGTATATTCCGGCCAGGGGTAGGCGCCAAGCAGGTGGCAGGTAGACGCCCGGAACATCGGATACCCCCTCCGATTGGCCTGCCTGCGTGCGCGTGGCCCACATAATTCAGAGCCACTGACCGGATTAAAAAAATTTCAGAGCCTGACAACTCCTGGTGCTGCTGCTTCCATGTGTTTGTTCCCTTCCCCTTTAATCCTTCCAACTCCTTCCTTCTGATAATGTTTTCTTTATCATGCTACATCTCTTATTTTGAGTTGAATTATTACCAAGAAGTTTGACATATTTTTTATCTTCGTTATACTACATTCATGAATTGTTTTTTAGTTGTGGCATGGAAAAGAAACAGAGCTGCGGAGTCACTCATGGATGGATCAGCTGAACAAGTATAAGTAGATCTGGAAGGTACTCCCTCCGTTCCAATTTAATTGACTTGCTATCCACCACATGTGGATGTATGTAGATACAAGTCAATTAAATTGGAACGGAGGGAGTACATGAGCAGAGTGCACCTATCATTGGCGTCACGCTTTGTTTAGCAGTACCCTGCTTTACTTACTTCGTCTGCAGGATCCGCATAATTGTTCTTCGATCCAGTAATTAAAAAAGTTGTGGCGAGGTTAAATCGTACTGCCGTGTCTTGGCACAAGGAGGCACGCACATATGCATGCAGAATTGGACATGAAGGCGCGAGATCCGAGGTACCCACAAGCTTAATTTGTTTATCGAGATGGAGCCGTGGCCTTTTCTCCAACTCCAAGGTGTTGGTGCATGCGGCTCTCCTTGTCATTCTGCACTTTGACATGGCCCAGGAGAATAGAGTGCTTTCGGCTGCTGAGAGAGATCTTCGGGCTAGGCTAAAAAGGAAGGTGGTCGCCTTGGCCGTTGTGGAAAGGGCTAGGAAAAAGCAAAGTGCGAGGATCGCAAATATCAAAGAAGGAGATGCCAACACAAAGTTCTTCCACATGAGGGTTAATTCAAGGAGAAGGAAAAACCACATTCACCGTCTCAAGTTTAATAGTGGGTGGGTTACTGATCATGATGCCAAGCAACGGTTGGTTCATAATCATTTCAAATCCATCATGGGACATGGTCAAGCGAGGACTAGAGACTTCAACTGGGAGGGGCTTAACTTTGTGCAGCAAGATCTTCAAAGCCTTGGGAACCCTTTCACCGAGGAGGAGGTGAAGAATGCAATTGACCAAATGCCAAGTGACAAGGCCCCAGGTCCTGATGGTTTTACGGGTGCCTTCTTCAAGAAATGTTGAGGCCTCATCAAGGTGGATGTGATGCGGGTGATCAACCTCTTTGGCAACCTTCATTCCGAAAAATTTCATTGGCTTAACTCTGCCAATATTGTTTTGCTGCCAAAGAAGGATGGTGCTGAGGAGGTCTCCGACTATAGACCTATCAGCCTGATTCACGCGATTGCCAAGATCATTTCGAAGGTGCTTGCCCTTCGTTTTGGGCCTCTTATGAACAATCTTGTCTCCACCGCTCAAAGTGCTTTCATTAAAAAAAGAAGCATCCATGACAACTTCCTCTACGTCAAGAACCTCGCTAGGCGCTTTCACAAAAGGAAAACTCCGGCGCTCCTCTTCAAGCTAGACATTCGCAAGGCTTTTGACTCGGTCAGTTGGGAATACATTCTGGATCTTCTTCAACGCCGCGGGTTCCCTCCTCGGTTTCAGAATTGGATTGCTGCCCTCCTCTCCACCGCTTCCTCCCGGGTCCTGCTCAATGGGATTGCCGGCCCGCCTGTTTTGCATGGTCGTGGTCTGAGACAAGGAGACCCGTTGTCTCCCCTTCTCTTTGTCCTTGCGATAGACCCCCTCACTAAAATTTTGGAGAATGCAACGAGGGAGGGCCTTCTTCACAAGCTCCGCGGAAGAACCACCATTTTGAGAACGTCTCTCTACGCAGATGATGCGGTGGTTTTCGTGGCGCCTATCAAGGAGGACGTTCAGAATTTTGCTTCCATCCTTCAAGCTTTTGGAGAAGTTACCGGATTTTGCACCAACTTTGACAAGAGCTCTGTGGTTCCCATTAGGTGTGCTGCGATCAACCTTGATGACATCCTTGAGGGTATCCCGGCTAAGCGGGCCACTTTCCCCATGCGCTATCTTGGACTCCCGCTTTCCGTTTGGCGCCTACGAAGAGTGGACTTCCAGCACCTCGAGGATAAATGTGCGGGAAAGCTACCCACTTGGAACGGCAGGTATATTGCTACGGCTGGCCGGGCGGAACTGGTCAAGTCTGTCATTGCTTCCCAAGCAATTTACTACTTGACTCCCCTCATCATTCCGCCTGGCACCATGGAGTTCCTCAACAAGATACAAAGAGCTTTTCTGTGGTCGGCCAAGGATAAAACCACCGGTGCTAAATGCAAAGTTAATTG
Source organism: Poa pratensis (assembly GCA_947311845.1). Lineage (NCBI taxonomy): Eukaryota > Viridiplantae > Streptophyta > Magnoliopsida > Poales > Poaceae > Poa > Poa pratensis. The sequence goes on from CAMZMU010000086.1 coordinate 10,486,426, forward strand.
GGATTTGCTGTGCCGCCCAAAGAAACTCGGAGGGCTTGGTATCCTTCACTTGGAGAAGTTTGCGACCGCTTTGCGCTTGCGCTGGCCTTGGTTGGAGTGGAAAGACCCAGGAAAAATTTGGGTGGGCTTTGGCAACCCTTGCACCAATGAGGACATGGACATGTTCTACACCGCAACAACGATTTCTGTTGGGAATGGGCTCAAAACCCCCTTTTGGCATGCGCCTTGGTTGGAGGGAAGGAAGCCTAAAGACATCGCTCCCCTCATTTTTGAGTGCTCTAGTTCGAAGAACTGCTCCGTTCAGAAGGCTATGTTGGGGCCTGATTGGGTGAACAAGGTGCGCCTTGATGAGAACTTCACCACGGCCCACTTCTCGCAGTTTGTGGATCTTTGGAGCCTTACCACAAACGTCCAGTTAAACAATGATGTTGGCGACGAAATCCGTTGGAAACTCACGGCAAATGGTGAGTATTCGGCGAAGTCGGCTTACAAGATGCAGTTCATGGGTTCCATTTCATCCTCCATGGAAAACTCAGTCTGGAGGCCCTGGGCTCCGCCTAAGACGAAATTCTTTGCTTGGCTCGCAAATCAAAACAGGGTTTGGACTGCGGACCGCCTTGCCAAGAGAGGGTGGCCAAACTGCGGGCTTTGCCCCTTTTGCAAGCAAACAACTGAGTCTCTTGTCCACCTGCTGGTTCATTGCCGCTTCATGAGAAGAATCTGGGATCTCATTAAAGGTTGGCTAGGTCTCCACAACGTCAACACCGGAGATTGGTCAAACCTCAGCTTCAACGAATGGTGGCTTGCTATGAGCAACGTTACTCCACACCGCAAGGCCGTCGCCTCTCTCACCTTGCTCGTCACTTGGGAAGTGTGGAACGAGCGGAACGCTAGGGTGTTTCGCAATAAGAGCGCGCCGCCGTTAGTCCTCTTAGACAAAGTTAAAAATGAGGCCCGTCTGTGGGTCCTTGCGGGTGCCAAATGTTTGGGCAACTTGATGCCGCGAGAGTAGTCGTGTTGTAATTTGGGCGGTCACAAAACTTGCTTTCTTGCAATCCTCCTCTTAATTAATATATGGGGCAAAGCTTTTGCCCCCCGTTTCTAAAAAAAAAACTCCTGCTAAACTTAACCAAAGGAGGGTTACGTGGAAATACACCCAAAAAGAGTTAATATTGTACAATTATCTAAAGTAGCATCCGTACACCCTTAAAGGTTAATTAAACTCAATGATTTTGGGTAGTGTCGGCCGGCACGTGGATGATACTCATGCATGCATGGAGCTAGGCCTGTGACAGGATCTTACAGGGATCCGAAGCCTGTAAACGCCTGATCCTAGCAGAGAATGGACTCTTATTCACATTTTCATCCGTATGTTTATGTTTATGTTTATGCTTATGTTGATACTATACAAGTGAAATGCCCCTTCTCTTTGCCAATTTGATTAGCTAGCAAAATTAGCAACCAACATACACATGGAACTTAACATGATTCATGGAAAAGCTCTGTTTCTATATGAATGCTGAGTTATGCTCAAAAAAGCATGTCTACCTTGAAATCAGAGATTGTGTGACGCATCATCACCGACGGTAATCCACTAATCAGTGGTTATTGCCAAATAGAGTAGTGCGCATTAAGGGTATGGTCACTAACGAGTCACCACAAAGTGCCAAAATATCCCTAGAGAACATGGAAGAGATCAGAACGCTATCAAGCATTTAGTGGATCAGTCAACTACTAGAGCAAATTTTGAGGCACCTTTTCAAGAAATCCTTTACCTCCTTTTCAGCTTAATTAGTTGTGTTCAATATCAAAATCAATCACCGTGAGGACGTTTTTTTAATTTATCTTCCAGCCTCGGCGGTTGGTGCATGAGACATGAAGGGGTACCTGTGGAAGTGTGGCACTAACCACGGGATGGTTGCGAGCACGAGGCTTCGCTCCTCAACGAATTTTGTAGCGCGTGTTTGCGTGGTCGCGGAGATCCACGCTAGATGTAAAATGGATCTGTTTGGTATGCTGGCCCGAACACTAGATATACTTATTTTGGTCAGATTGTGTGAGCCCCTAATGGTAATTGCACTCTGCTTTAGTATAATCAGTGCTAATGATGTTAGTGTGTTGATGTGTCCTTGAATGTGTTTATGAGTTACGCAAGAAGTAGTAAGATCACCGGATTCAAAGGTGGTGAGGAGAAGACAAAACCAGCACATAACCAAACACCCCTGTGTTGCATCTAATCCACCTCAAACCAACTTTGCAGCCTACCAAACATGATAATATGAAAAAAAAATTGGATTCAGCCAACCAAATGGGCTGCAGAAATTGGCCCACACCTTGTTTCTCCAGAGCCAGGCCTTGCCGGGCCGCGGATGCAAATGGGCGAAATTTCGTGCGAGCGACCAAACGACCAAACACGCGCTTAAAAGGGGCACCTTGGGTCCTTTGTCCGCACATGGTGGAATTCCTTCATTCTTGGAGACGGGCGCTGTTTCAAGGAGATGGTCTCCCTCACTTGCTTTAAAATACTTTGTTAATAGGTTAGTCCACAGAAAACAGTGTAAAATGATATAAAAGTATAGTAAAAGCATGTAGCAATGATACAACATACATCACTCAAAATTATAGATACATTTTGAACATATCAAACAGAGGAGGTGGGTGAACGCCATTAAGCAACACTGCTCTGTGTCAATGACTCGAAATTATAGATACTACTTGTTGCTTCTACTACTTCGGCCTGCCGGCTTGTGCTTGTTGTGTTATGTATCTCCATGCCATGAATCCCTTGCAAGTCGTCACCAACCTCACTGGATGCATTCTACACCAGGTACCTAATCATATACTTCACATGCTGCCGCGATAGAATCTTTTTCTTCACATGGATGTGGATCCACATCGAAACTCCAATGGCAATCGTTGGCACTTTCTTATGCCTCAAGTGTTTAAATGGATGTGGAGTTGATCGGGTAGCAAAAGCGGAGTCGACGAGCATGCCCCATCTAAACATAATTTGGATCTAGGGTGATTATAATTAATTATATTTTTATCCTAAACACTTATAGTTCAAACTTATATGTACCGTTCTAAGGTCTTAAAGAGTATAATTTTCATTTAACATAGTTAACAACATAATAACAAAGTAAATGCTAAATACTCCCTCCGTTCCAAATTAGATGTCTTCCATTTGCCAAAAAGTGGATGTATCTAGACATGCATGTCTAGATACATCCACTTTTTGGCAAATGGAAGACATCTAATTTGGAACGGAGGGAGTATTAGTTAAAGTATTGTTTGTTATACTGCTGTAATGTATAGCAATGAAAAATAAACTTGCATTGCACTAAATTTAAAAAAATTGATTTTCTAACATTTTGTCCATAATAAATTAAGTTTTGATAATTACATAAACTATATATATTAATATGTATTTATACACTTAAATATCTCGAAATCACATGGTAAAAAAATATCTTAGTAGATGTTTCATCATATGAGTAGGTAATAATTCTTATAGAAACCTGAGGATAAACTGAATTGTTGGCAAGATTCTTTATTAGTTTTGTTTGTGGTTAATCATGTATTGCGAGTTATAGTGGATTCAATTTAAGTTCAAAATGTGTGTATGTTTTCTACTTGGTATTGAGATAGAATGCTAATATATACTCCCTCCGTTTCTAAATATAAGATATTTTTAGCTATTTCACATGTTGACTAGATGCAGATTAAAATGAGTGAACATGCCCAGTAAAGTGTGTCTAGATACGTTTGGGTACATGTGAATCTAGAAAAAAAAAAGGTACAAACAAAATATTTAGAAATGGAGGGGGGTAGTAATCATTGATTAACAACAAATATAATGGATTTACAAATTTAGCCTACATGCAATTTGATTATTTAATATGCATGTATGCAATGTGCTTGTTATGATTTGCAGTGAACAAGTGGTCTTTGCAGTTTATGAAATAAAACTTCGCACAAGGAATTATGCACGTAGGCAAAGCTTCCGCAAAGAGAATTCCTGAAGTATGTGGTCTTTCCGGTTCGAAAAATGCATCATCTACAAAAAAATAAAATAAGATTTAAGTCACTTGACAATCAAACAGTGCTCACGAGACGCTAACAAATCATGCAACATCAACACTTATCGAGATTAGCTTAACCAATAACCGGCATTAATAGACATGATAAATAAAAAAAAGGGCCTAACCAATAATACATTGGCAATTTAACTTGGGACTTATTTCTTGTCTCAAACCTTATAAACTCTTGATGTCCTCGTTCACAACCAATATAACAAGCACAGTTAATTATCTGCCACAAATATCAACACGATGTCGCATATTCGCAAAGGATGAAATGTTTTTAGTGAACTCCTGCAAAATGAGCGTCAGCGTGGGCGTGTAATAAAATAAGAATTTACTTAAAGCGCGAGACAGGGCATGCGGTAGCACCTGCCGTCAGTGTCTGCTGCGTACCGCCGGAGTTGTGGTACTGCCGATCGAGCACGTACGGTGTACGTCAGTACGTGTGCATACGTGCGTCAGCTAAATTGGAACAGAATTGTCGTAGCAGACCGACCTTTCTGGGATTTCAGGCTGTGCGTATTTTACACGTATTTTAGAGTGGCGCTTAGGCCTGCAGCGCCTGCTCATGACCGTGGACCGGAATCTCCTGGTGTTTAATTTTCTGGGGCAAAATGGACAAAAATAACGAAGAGGGCAAACTATTTGGCTGAAACTATTTCACCGAAATGGTGTTGGGCGCTACCCTAAACCGAAATGGTTATTTCGGTGAAATAGTTTCAACCAATGTTTAGTTTTTTGAAATTGTTTGCCCTCGTGGTTATTTGTGTCGATTTTGCCCTTTTCCGGTGGGTCTCGAACTAGTCCAGCCATTGGACATCTCGACTGATCTTGATGGAATTTAGAAGGTGCCTAGTAACATCACATTAATATATGTTTCTTTTTAGAGGGTCACATTGATATAAACTGGCCTTGTTCAACTGTTCGCCTTCGCTTCGGCCTGCGGCCTGCCGCGGACCCTCCTCCTCAGTCCTCACTATCGCCTGGGCGAGCGATTCCTCAGCGGGAGATCTCCTGGACGTCAACGGCCCAAGCCCATAATCGGGATGAAGAAGACAGCGCTAGACCGTATTTTTTAGTGTGCCGCCGCGTGTTGCTTTGAAAGTTTGTTCGTGTGTGCCGGAGGCATGGTACTAAATCATAGCTAGCGTCGTGTTAGCTAAGCGGTATGGTACTAAAAATGCATATTAATGCTAATAATCATGCAGTAAGTTAGCTTCAGCGTCCCAAGATGTGTACATATTTTTTTGAAACGGAGACAAAGGATTTGACTCATCTCACTAAATAAGAAGGAGAAGTATCACAAAGTTAGAATAACAAGGGAAAAGAACACGGAGAATTACTCTCCCGGTACAATAGCACTCCAATGCATAGCCCGAGCTACCTTCTAACTTTTGGTCTCCATCTTGATCTTCACCATGGTAGAAGATGGGCTCACAAACTAATTGCAAAAAACCCTAGTTTGATTGTTGTTTTCTATTTTTGAGAAAACAATTCTATGTAGTATTCCTAACTGACACCAGGTCCTAGCAGCAACTTGATTTCCAGCATGGCTAGTCCTTGGTCACACGCCACCACAATCCTACATACATTAGCATATTATGCTTTGCAAATTCATATTGGTTACGATAAATGAAATAGAAATGCATTTAGCTTTAAGCAAATAAGTGAAAGAAAAAAATCGCCAGCTTGCCCGTAAATCTGATGGGGAGGATGAAGACTTGCATGGACCATGGACCGTGCGACGGTGAGGAGTGACGCTACTACATCAAGAAAGGGACATGGACCTCACCAAGGTCTACCATGACCAGGTTGCTGCTAGTTATTTTTTTTGAGGGGTCGACCCCGAAGACCGTGACACTGTGGTGCCAAGTAGCTCTCGGGCCACACTGAGGACTTGTTTACTCCAAGGGTATTTAGGAGATGGGAAGAGTGAGGATGGAAGGGGATTTGGTGAACACCCAATCCCAACAAATCACCACAAATACTCTTCCCCTACAATACACTAGCATGGACTAGAGTTTTTGTGTTAGGCGTGTTAGGCAAAAATGAGATGATTGATAGCAGATATTTGGAATTATCCCCTCCCATCTCCTAAAATACACTAGAAGTAAACAAATTAGTGGAGATTTTTTGGGATCCAGGATAATTCTCTTCCATCCCCTAAAATACACTAAAAGTAAACAAGTCCTGAGTGGTGTGCGTTGAGTGCTTAACCGGAGTCCAGCACTAGCATTAGCACAACTTGCTGGCCCAATACAACTGAACGAGCGAACCCACCTAGCAAAACGAGCAAGCTAGCACTACCGGAAGCCCAGAGCCCTCATTTCTGCCTGATCGGCTGATCCCTGCCCTTCCGTCGCTGCGAAGGACACGAGCACCGCCAGCCGTCGGCTTGCCGCCCACAACTCGCATGCTCCCTACCTTCTCCGCCGGCTCCATCTATGGAGCCGCTGCTAGCCCGCCCTGCCTGGCCGCCTCCGCCATCTTGCACTGCTCCGCCACCACGCTCAGTACCGCTCAAGTGTGGTGCTCGAGATTTTGGTTCTTCGCATCTTCCTCTCTAGTCTCCACTCTCCAGGGCTGCAGGCTCACTCTGTCCGCTCTCCGCTGTTCCCCTGTTCAACTAGGTATTTTGCTCATCTCACATACTCAATGCCTTCACTTGAATTGTACTGTTTACGACCACCGGCGACTGAACTGAATTGAACTGATTCATTTATTTTACATTTTCATAACCGATTTGATATATTAGGAAAAGAAGATAAATAGATTTTATTCCATATTTTTTATAACATTGAACCAGTCAGTGAATCCTCAAACCAAAGATGAACCAAACCGTTGATTTGGTACTACATTTTGTATCCCCATACCGATATTTCTAGGTTTTTTTGTCATCTCTTATTGTTTTCCTCGGGTCCTTTCTACTCCGAATATTAGGTACTTAAGTCAAATTTATAAAGTTTGACCACGATTATAGTAAAAATTACCAACATTCGCAATACAGAATCTAAAGATAGCTTCGTGGAATATATCTTCATATGGTATGGATTTGGTATTATAGATGCTTGGTATTTTTTCCTATAAATTTGGTCAAAATTTAGAATGTTTGACTTAAGATAAATCTAATATGCGAAGTAAAATGGACAGGAGTGAGTAATTAAACTAATCATTATCAACTGGGTTGAAATATCTGCAAATTTTTTCCACGCTTAGTTTTTCTGATGGGGGCTTGTTTCAATCCTGGCTCGGACACTGATTCTTAGGCCACGCCGAGTGGTGCAACATAGTCACCTGTGTTATCCCTCGGTGTGACGATGATCCAGTTGAGACCACACATGGACACTTGCGTCTTGAACCATTGGATCGACATCTCACAGCCTTTACCAAAATGAATGAGACTGTGATCGATAATGTGCAGCCGCGGGGCTTGCAGATCAAGGGTGCGACACGATCGCTTTCATAGTCGAAGGAGGACCTCATCGCACCTTCACAGATGTGTAGTACATCTCGCGCTTCAAGAGCAGCATCCTCAGCCTTGGTCAGCCCGACGTGCACTCATGTGACATCCGCATCTGACTTTATGCTCGACGGGGCAACCTCCTCGAGAAGGTAAATCACGCACCCAATCCCACCTACAAGCTCACACTATATCTCGTGCAACCCGTGTGCCTCACCATCTATCACGATTGTGATCCATCGTGGTGGAATGCGGTGATCAGCCACCTACATTTCGAGGCCGTGCTAGAAGATGGCGCCGACGACATGGTCCATGGCCTGCCTAACATCAAATGACTACCGGGCTATATAGATAAGTTTTCTAAATGAGATTGAGTTCGATCGGTACTGGTGGTATTGGACAAGCTCTAAGGGAATAATCTCCAGTTTATTAGCGGTGCACACTTCTCCCATAGCAGTCCAAGTTCGCAGCGAAGGATCCGGTCGAACACGTTATGGCGATTTGTGCGACGCGATCACGGTGATGCTGGGTGGACGCCGCTACTTCTCCTCGTTGGCAACTTTAGCCACTACATGTTGCTTATTCTGATCTCAATGAAGGATGAGGAGGCAATGGATCTCAAGCACTTCCAAGACGGAGAGGAGACAGAGGTACATCGCAAGCGACGCACACTTTCGATCCATGCTACACACACTACGCATTGATTCATGACGGAGATCGAGTTCATGTCCAGCACCCTCGCCTCGCATTTCACTGGCACAACATCAAGAGGCACTTGATGGCATTGTACTCGCTGCAGCAGAAGGGCCTAGTCGAACGAAGGAATCAGATAGTGGTGGGCATGGCGAGGAGCATGCTAGAGGCCAAGAGGAATCAGACAGTGGTTTACATATTCAAACCATGCACCCACGTCGTAGCACCAACGGGCAACGGCGTGACGCCCAACAAGGCTTGGCACGAGAAGAAGCCAAGCATGGAGTCGGCTGCATCAACGACATGAGCCATGGAGATCATGTAGTCTCCCAAGCGCAACCATGTTGATATTCTCCACCTCTGCCAGCACCATGGTAATTGCGACTGGTGATTCCTTGGTCAACGTGCCCGATGGTGGCGACAAAAGTGCGTGTTCTGTTAGCACTAATCTTGAGTTAGCGTGAGTTAGTTAGCTGCATGTAGCGAGCTGGCGAGTCGTGCGTGGCTGTTGAGAGAAAGATGCTCACGGGGGCATGTACTTAGTGGTTAGTTAGGCATGGGTTAGTGGCCGGTGTGGCCGGCTAGCTAGTGCGTGCGTGTGCTATTTAAAGAGCAGGCATGGTGCTGTGCAGCGGTGAGCTAGAGGGAAGAAGAGATGTAGTCTCCGATAGGTTTGGTGGCCGTGGAGGACCGCCGGGGCTGTCGAGGTGTGTGTTGGAGTGTGTCTCCCCGTTTGTAATAGAGCAACGAGTTTTGAGTTCGGCAAATATATAGAAAAACCGTCAGTGCGGCGTGGTGTTAGAGCGCCAGAAAATTTAGAGTCCAACTTCTTCTTCCACCTCCGTTCGAGCGACAGTGAGAGAGAGTTAGGGCCTCTGACAACAACATGTTCGTGGCGTGCTACCTTGAAGCCAGATTTGTCCATGCCATGAATGTGTGGTAGTTCTGCTAGTACGAGAGGTAGTGCTCCCGGAGCATGTCTTGCACGCAGCCAGGGTAAGGAAATGCGATCCACAATTCCACATCATAGTTGGCAGACCGAATGGTGGCCGCCGGGGGACTCCATCGGCAAGACACACACCCGGCAGTGGCACGCCTCATCCCGGGTATGAAGCCCTCCGGGTACGGGCAGCACTGGAGGACAGCGTCAGTTTGGGTGTATCATAGGAACCAGATCGGGCGAGGTGGGGAAAGGGAAAAATATTAGGGCATAGAGAGGGGGATTGGAGGAGACGCCCAGCCGCCGTCTACTGTAGGGCATAGAGAGGGCTGGGGTCCTGACGACACAGATGGATTGCGAAATGAATCCACGATACAGACTCCAAATTATGGGAGCAAAACCATCCCTAAATGATACTATGGAGGACTAAGTAAACACTTTCTTCTCAACAACTCTGCATGCCTTATTGAATTACTGAAAAGCAATATTACCTTCTTAAGCGCTTTATGTGTCCAACTGCTTTAACTGCACCTAGGTTAAAACCAGCTATGTTCTCAAGTCTGTAATAAGAAAGAAAGCTGACTGTCAATTTCTTCGTTATAGTATTCCAGTATCATACCTAGACTACAAGGAAAAAACAATACCTATATGTAGTAGTGCTAGTCGATTTCCAGATTTGGACGGTCCCATTATGTAAACCTGTAATTATTACCGGCAGTTCGGGGTACAAACAGAGGGCATTGAGCTGTTCTCCATCTGCTTCTATAATACCAACAGAACTTTCTGTCTCTAGGTCCCAGATCTTATTGGCCAAGAACGCAAAACAACAAATGAATATCCACCACAGGAATGTAGCACTTCTCCATTGAAAAATCCATATGTAATGCATCAATACCTTGGCCGAACCATCTGAAGAGCCAGCAATCAAAAGCTGCCGATTGCCACCTGAGAAGTACTGAAGACAGATCACACCATCCGGATGCCCAGGCAATGTGATGTTGCATATAACAGAGTCGCTGCTCCAGATCTGAAAATTCCAAGCATTGGATACTGAAGTTTTAAGGCTCCAACCTCAAAGAAGATAAGTTTGATTGTAGGGCCATGTAATAACTTTGTTACTAAAATACACCTCTCAACTAACCTTCACTGTTCGATCCAAGGAAGCACTAAAAAATCTATTGCCGTCCCTTGGGTCGAACATTACGTTTGTGACTCTGTTATAGTGCCCCTGAAATGTTTGAATACATTCCCATCCCTTGGCCCAGTCCCATAGCTTAATCAGGCGATCATCAGATGCTGACAGCACGAAAGATTGAGTTGGTTTCACGGCCAAAGACATGATGTGATGGCCATCATGGGCTTTGAAACACTCGATTTCTTCCAATGTATCAGACGTTTTATAACTGTACACGTAGATGTACCCATCGCCAGCCCCAACTACTACCCAGTCCTCCTGTTCAATAAATTTTCCCGAATATACTACAATAAGAAAGATTATGTCAGAATTGCTGCCCATGAAAAAAGATATTCCTGAATCTTTGTCGATTTCCGGCCTTCAAGTTCTAAGAAAAAGTTCATGAGGACACAAAGTTCATCCAGCATGAGCAGTGGTCTTGCATTTATTTATTTAGGTATTAAAAAGAAAGTTCATGGCAGAATAAAAGTAAAATGGTGAGATCAGATAGCATGCCTGGTTCCTCTGTAATATTGACTTCAATGGAGTCGACTGTTGCCTGCACAAGAAGGACATTATCTCATACAATTCGAAATACAGCTCACCGTACTAACTGATGCAAGGAGAGTAGCAACTTACCTCCGTCTGATAGTTCCAAATGGAAACATTACCCCTGTTGTTGGTCGTCAAGATCCTGCTTACAAAATGGATTTTTTTTTTACTTTACAGAGAAATTAATGGTGACCACACTAAGCAGAAACTAGCACTCACCATGGCTTTGTTGGATGAACATCTATGCACAACACCTGCCGATAGTTGGGACTGGCTATGATCTGATCCAACCACCACACCAAACAAGGTTAAGGAAATCCCTCCACATACAAGTTCTACTGCCTCTGCTGTATTGAGAAGCTTCGATCACTGAAGCAAAACAAGACAGAAAAACACAAAAAACACTACCTCTGCTGCTGCTGATTGGGTTGACTGTCATGAGATGACCGCCGTGGATACCATATGAACAAAACAAAATAAGGAAGTTTTATGTTCAAATTAAATTTGTACATTTATGCATAATAACATATATTCTCAACTAAACTCACCTGATCTGAGGTGGTCACGTCTGGTGGGCTACATACAACCGGAATCCGCACTTCTTGCACCTCATAACCAATCTTTTTTTGTTTCTTAAACTGCCTGACATCTTTCTTACTTCCTCTAAGAACACGGCAACGGAATCTGCGTTTAGATTTTTGAGCTGCTGACCCGGCACTATGCTGCTCTGCAGGGTTAGAAACTCGTCGCTGTTGAACATTGCTTTTTTCTTCTGCTCGCGCATTGTCATAGTGAGAGTGTAGCTGCACTTTGATGGCACAATGCCGCAAAACGGTAGCTTTGTATAGTATCTCCTTGGGTTTTCCGTCTGGAGACTAAATACAACACGGAATATTGTGTTGTTTGTTAGGTACAGAGAGCAGGAGGTCAATCTTTTCGACTCATACGGGAAGCAGAGCCGCCAGGGTTGCACCCTCAGAAAGCTAATCGAGCCGGACCTTATCTGTACAACAGGAACAACTCATGAGCTGATCTGGGACAAAACTGAGGTAAACTATATGGAACGTTGAGCATCTACATTCTAGCAATTCATACCTTCTCTGGTTTCGCTCTTAAATATGTAGTTTTTCTCAAATTGTTGACAATAATATGTATACTAGGCACTCCACGGGGACTGTTTTCGGCACACATCAGCCCCATCTGCATGCATGCTTTCACTTGATTAATGCCAGTGGCGTCTAATGTTGGGTACTTCCATCTTATGCCTTCATCTGTCCAGTCTCGACCTACCTATCGAATTGGAACGACAAGGTTAAATTAAAAGTATAAAATTAAGTCTATAAAAGAAAATATTGTTTATTTCATACATTTCCTTACATTGCTAAGGCTATATTTCTCCCCTGTAGCAATCTCCACGATTAAAATACCTAAGTAGTACATGTCAGTGCCGAGGAAGGTACTTCCTCCGATATAGTATTCTGGAGGCTTGTATACACTGAAGCACATTAACACCAACATTTGAAGCATTACGGGAGACAGAAAGAGGTACAGATTTTATATATAAAAGAAGAACTATAAATATATGTTTTCTGTTGAGCTTACGATGCGCCCACAATATGCCTTCTGTTCATTTGGGTTGCATGATTCAGGAGTCTCCCGACACCATAACCGGCTATTTTGGGTACCATATTCTTATCCAACAATATGTTGCTAGGATTAAGCTCTAAATGGACAGATGGTTCACCCCTCAGCTGCAAGAAATGCATCCCCTGGCAAATGCCCATAATTATTCTGAAACGCGTATTCCAATCAAGTTGGCAGGATTCACCTGTAGACATAAGCAAAGAACCAGTGATCAAGAAAGTTTCCCTATCAGGCTAATGGTAGGACTCCTTTGATTAGCGATTGGTATACGGTAGAACTTAATTTATTTTCTAGTAATGCTCAGTGCAAAAGTTGAGCAATATAGAGTACTCATATTTGGACCATGTTGAATTGAAAGAACATGTAAATAACAAAATCGTAGACATCAATAATGCTCCAGTTTCATACCATAAATATACTTTGTTAGGGTCCCGTTAGGCACATACTCGAAGCACAATAAAGATTCTACCACATCGGCAAAAATCATTAATCGATTATGCTCCACCATCTTCTTCTCTGCTTCATAACAAAAGCCGACTAACTTGACTACATTTTCATGCTCTAATGCCATCAGATTACCAATCTCATATTGAAATTCGTCGTGAGGTACCACTGAAGAATTTTCCTGAAGCTTCTCCACGACAATCTTCATTCCATCTTCTAGTATGCCCTTTGTAACCTCCCATGTACTGTCATTAGCATGTTTGTAGGAACTTCTGATAATACACAAACTTTTTAAGGTACATTCATACCTTATACATTGTTCCAAATGAACCCTGGCCAAGTTTTCTCTCAAGAGAGAACCCATCTGTGATTGCTTCTAAATATTTTGACGATAATTTCTTTGGTAGTGTGATTAGCAGACTTGACTTCGACCCTTGCGAACTCTGAAGACTCTGCTTCCACTAAATTCATAAGAAAGTTTTCTTTCTATATGAAGCAGAGCTTCTTTTTTCTTAGGAAAATCACAAGGGTGGTACCTGATCTATCAGCGGCCATGAGTCATTGTCCTTAGTTTCTACCTCGTTAAGTCTGTCAACAATTTCCTTCATCTTAGGTCTTTTACGTCGGTCCGTTTCAGTGCACTTAACTGCAATCTCAACACAAGTTTCACTTGTTTGCACGCTGCTTCATGAGATTGAGTTGGTATCTCCTGTAACTTTTCTTTCCAATAGTTGTGTACCTTTAAAACAAAACAGAACATAAGTTCCACATTTTAGGTAAAAGTGGTAGTGTGGTACACGCGGACACATTCCCAGGAAGGTCCTACAATAGTCATAGGTAAAGTTACACTATAATTTCTAAATTCTTCCAGCACTTCAATTTTTGGATAGTGGGAAAAGTAAGTAACATTGGAGTGGTCAATTTTCGGTTTGAAGTGATACCTTCTAGAGATGTGTTTTACTTATATACATTTCAGTGTATTATAAGCAAAATTTAGTTGATTCGTTAGGCTGTCTTTGTTCTAAAACTATTCTCATGCAAAATTCTAATCAAACCAAGCCACCGCTATAATTCTACCTCACCAACCTCAAATAAAATATCGAGCTCTTGTTAAATACTTTGGAGATGTCTTTAGTTCAAAGATGGTTCGTATGAACAGATATTTATGCCATCGATCCTTTGGAGACTTAAATAAGTATTACTATTAAAAATAAGTAATGCAGTGAATTAAATACATGTGAATTCTAATGATATATATACAAATAACTTATTCTTACAAGCTCCACATATTTCGGTTCATCCATGTCAGGAATACTCTCCTTGTCCATTGCTCCAGTAACTATCCTTTTAATTATAGCTCCCAAGCTAAATATGTCATACTCTTTTGAGATTAGTTGATTATTTATAAATTCCGGTGGCAAGAATCCACTGCAAAGTAACATACGATATAGATAAAGTGAAGTGAGAAAACATAACTTAATAATGTACAAATGATACAATAATCTTACAGTGTCCCTAGAGGAGACATTGTCCTTATAGTGTTCTCATTTCCCACTAGCCTTGATATACCGAAGTCTGCTATTTTGGGCACCATATTCTCATCAAGCAATATATTATCTGGCTTTAGATCAAAATGCATAATGGAAACATCATGAAGGTATTTTAAACCTTCGCAGATGCCCTTAATTATTCTGAAGTGTATGTGCCAACTATGTCCAAGATATCGTTCTGCAAGAGAAAAAGAAATTTTCTCAAAATGGATCTTTTCAAAAAAAAATGTCGCTTGTGGAAGAAAGTACTCGATATAAAGAACTAACATACCAGAAAGACAGTTGCCAAGGCTTCCATTGGGCATAAACTCGAGGCAGAGTGCCCTGTGTAAATGGAAGGCACATACTTCTTCCCTTCATACTTTTCAACTACTTTCTCGTCTTCACTGCAGAAGCCCACTAATTGAACAATATTTTGATGCTTGAGCCTCTTAAGATGTCCAAATTCAGTTTCGAATTGCTTCTCATCAATCCCTGGCATGGAACGGAGCTTCTTTACGGCAATCACTTTTTGATGAAGCACTCCCTGTTCAACAGCTTGCCTAAATCATCACAACTGAACATGTTGAAAACTGGAAGTCATTGATTTGAATCTTAGATACCTTGTAAACTTCTCCAAAGGCACCACTGCCAATTCTTTGCTCCTCACCAAAATTATTTGTGATCAATAGTAACAGTTTGAAGGGCATCTTCATGGGCTCATCACCCACACGATACGACTTGTTCTCCACAACATGAGTCATAATATTGATTCTCGTGAAGATATCACTCACATTCTCGTGAAGATATCACTCACACGGACGATCTGCCAATCGACCTCTCGAGCTTTTGCATCTAGGGGCCTAGAAAATCGGTGACCAACACTGAGAAACAACACTACGTTATGGTTGCTAACAAATCAAGGTCTATGCCGAGAAAAGAAAAATTGAAGACCTTTTATAGGACAAAAACATTAGCCGAGGTAAATACATCGTACCTGAAAGCACTCCCCAGTTGTTAAAGGACCTTGCCTTCTGGAGAACGGGAGAAGAACCGCAAGAGAGGATAAGGGTTAATCAGCTGCAGGAAAGGATTATAATGGGCAGCTTGGCTCTTCAACATGGGGAGTAGGACTGACCAGATCTGATATTAATATACTGCAACTCGCATGACGAACCAACTGTTAAATATTGTACTTTTTAATTGAACTGACAACAGTCCAAATCAAATTATGTAGCCTGCCCCAGACATTGAGCCGGGCGTTGACTGGACCCGACATACCTTTGTATATCTATTTATTTTTTTGTTTATTGGTACACCGAAAAATAGAGAAGTCGTTTTTTTAACAAACAGGGGCGCCAATTCATTTCAGCTCAACTGCAGCAGGTAGTTTAAATTACAAAGTCCTGAAAATTGTAATGTTGCAAGATGCAGAGTACAGGACAGAGCAACTGTGAGTGAGCTGAAGAGTTACATGCATAGATATAGGTCGGTGACGGCTTGTGCCTAATGACCTGTTTAGCACACTTATTTGCCACCCCATTGAGGTCTCTCTTTATGTGGAAAATCTGAAACGACTCGGTTGAGGTGGCTTGAAAAAAGCTGGCCACCGTATCCCTTGCATTCCACGGAAGTAGAGGATGCTCAAGACTCCTGAAAGCGGGTATCCTTGCAAGAACCTGCTTATCAGCGAGAAAAGTTGGATTGTGGATTCTGAGGATCTGCACCAGATGTGCCGCTAGCAACAAAGCCTGCGCCTCCGTCTGAAAGATTGATGGAGCATGCGCCATTGTAACCTGGATCTTGAAGGAGTAGCGTCGATCTTCAGCATTGTCCCTTATGTAGATTCCGAGTCCTGTTGCCTGAACTCCTTGAGCACCTGGGGAGTGGTTGCAGTTCCAGGATGCATCTGAGAAGATGACAGGTCCATTGAAAATTTTATCAGTAGAGATAGTTGATCCCTGGGAAGGTTCTTGAAGCTGGTTCAAAGTTGGGACGTATCTGTTCGCCTTTTGTTCCTGATTATTTGGAGAAGCAATATTAATTTTGGCATTGATGCTAATTTGGTATGGTTCTCTTTCTTTCTATTAAAGAGGCAGTCATTTCCAGATTTCAATACGCACTACATAAAAGTAAGAATATTTGGCAGTGAGGCATGTGAGTGATTTATATTTAACAGGTTGAGGATAATTTGAGTTAGAGGGGTGCAATTTTTTATTAGAGAATTAGTTCTAATATACCAATGATGGAAGAACCAAGCAGCTTTAACAAATAGACAAGTAAAGAATACGTGAACTTCGTCCTCCTGTAGGCCGCATCTGCAGCAAAGTTTGCTGAGAGGAAGAAAAAACAGGAGGCAAGGTGGCTCCAGATCCGAGTTGATGAGAAGCACAAGGTGATGGCGGACATCATTGCCGAGAAGAACCGGGTGATGACGATGAATCCTATTGGAATGGACCCCATTATAAGAAAGTGGTGGGACATCAGAAGAAGGAAAATCATGCAACAAAGAAGGCTCGCGGCTTCTGGTGGTGGTGCTTCGGTTGATGCTGATGGTGGTGGTGGTGGTGCTCCGGCCTAGGATGATGGTGATAGTTGTTATTCGGCTAGTGATGTCGTTTGATTAAAAATTATTATCTCATTCAAGTTATTTGCAAATGGTGGGAGAACACCCGTGTTTTGTAACTAATTTACACCTTATTTGCAAGTCATTTGTTGTGCAAATATATTTGCATCTTATTTTGGGTGTTAAACTTGAACCTATTTTGCAAATAATTTTGTGGTATCACGCGGTATGGGGCAGAACAAATGGCCTAAACCCATACCGTAGAATACCCTAAACAAATGGCCTAAACCCGTACCGTAGAATACTTACGGTACGGGTTTAGGACATTTGTTCCGCCCCGCAAAACTAAGTGTTGCCTCAAAGCGTTTTTAGTTTGCTGTTTTAAGGATCTTCTAGATTTTGCTCTTATGCATGCTTTTATTACCGTGGTCCTAAATCTCGCTGTGTTTAGTGGGTGGGCCTCGAACTAGTGCAGCCCATGATTTTGATGGAATTTAGAAGGCCTAGTAATAACATCACATATAGCGGGCTTATTAAGTTTTTTTTTTGTAGGGCTTGCTAAGCTGTTTCTCAGCGCTTGGATCCCGAATGGCCCCCAACGGTCACATTCCTTATTCATTGCTTTTGGGCCGCGGTGACCCTCTTGTTATTTCGGGCTAGTTCCATCATGTCGCTAGGGTTGTGCTCGCGGGGCCCACTATAACCCGCAAAACCAGATTCGTAGTACAAATCAACTATGTGCTCCGTGAAGATGTCCCAAATTATTTAGTGCTAACACTTCATTAATTTTTGTCTCGCGGGTTGCAATGTGGGCTCGCTCTGCAACCCTACGTGTCGCACACACTTCTGTTATTCGTGTTTAGTCACTCGATGTATAGATACTAGGCGCGTTCTACCTTTTAAATGAAACCTGGCTTAAGATTATTTTCCGAAACAGTGATTATGCCGTATATGTACAAACGCGTACATCTTTATACTTGCACACGCATAACACAGGGGCCAACCATGTTAGCACTCCTGCTACCGATGGGCCTGAAGCCCATCAGGACACCAGCCCACGTCACCACAAGGCCCACAGGAGGACTGGGTGAACACGATCACTGAAGGATAAAGGAAGGCAACAGCTACGGCAGGAGGGCATCGATGTTCGATCAAGATAAGGCACGGCGGCGGCGGACCTTCTCCCCATCTGGCTCTTCCTCGATTCCCCAGTTCCTGCTTCTTATTTTCAGCACGCTTGTGCTTGTATCCAGATATTGCCACTGCTCTGTAACTAAACTCTGAATCGGTGAGTCAATCGAGTGGATCCGTAGCGTGTAGCTAACAATTGGTATCAGAGCCACAAATCAGAGCTAGGTTTCACCACCCTTCCACCTCCAAATTTTCTCCAATTTTTTTTTTCACCACCACCACCCGATCCGGCGATGGAGCCGGCCACCATGAGCGATGTAAAGGAGCTGATGAAGGATCTCCTGAAGGAGTGCCGAGAGAGCATCAAGGAGGCTGTCGCGGAGGCGTTCGGCAACTCAAAGCCGGCGTTCGAGCACGCGACCACCTCGAACGCTTCCCAGCTCCTCGCCATGGACGCCTCCGACGCCAAGGTCCCGGAACCTGCGTGCTCCAGCCCCGACCAGGGCACGTCCGCCCTCGATCTCGCCCCAACGGCCATCATCAACATCATCCCCGAGCTTGCTGCAAGCGTCAGGCCCCTCGACGTCGACGACACAGGTGTGGCTGCACCGCCCACAATCTGCTCGACAGATGGCCATGGCCACGACACTGACGAATACGGCTCCGTGGCCGTGTCCCTGATTCCGTGGAGCACGATTCATGCATTCACCGCATCCCGGGATGCCTCAATGACCCAGCCATGTCGGCTGTTCGTCGCCCTCGAGTTGGACACCATGGCGCCCACAAGGTGTTCGACCATGTGCTTTGTTGATGGCACCAATGTGTTCACGTACATGTTCGTGGAAGATGTGACCCAGAGCATCATGCGACAAGGACAAGTGTTACGGCCAAGACCATGGCCGTCGTTCGAATGCTATCAGGAGGATGTGCAACCGATGTTGTACAGGCTACCACTGCGAAGACTATATGTAGAGTTGGCGTTGGGAATTTGGGCTAAGATGAATTGTTCCTTGGATGTGTGCACACACTCGTGGGAGCTTAACTCCTTGGATTGTGGTGGCTCTACACTGCATGCTACCAGCAGACTCGTACTGAATGCATTAGTTCATTGGTTAATTGGGCTTGCTTGCCGCAAGGCAGGGTCCCGACACCCAGTGGCCGCCCCTGTATGGGTTGCGTCCTCGCCACCGACTCTGGCCGATCAGTGCATCACAAGCAAGGTCTCGGTACTTCGGCCCATTCCCTGGTCCTCTTTCATGGATGTTCTTGCTGATGGAGATGGGACACATCCCCTACCATGGCTGTTGTCTAGGGAGGTTAACAGCCTAGCTTTGGATGATTACGGCGGCGAGCGTGGCGCTTCCGTCGACAGCAACTTGGTCAATGCCATTTCCTTCTCAGTGATGCCCGTGCTCAGCATAACGGCCGAGGCTAGCATCATATTGCAAGGTACCTGTATGGTTTCCCTTTCATCACCTGTTGGTTTAGTGTACTGTCCAGAAAGCAGGCTCTGTCAGTTTATGCAGTACCTCGTCCAACAGCTTGTGGGAGTTGATTTCTTTGGACAAGAAAACTCTATAATTATTGTCAGAGGAAACACCTGTCAACATGATGCCTATTTGTTGTCTAACTTTGAGCAACAACGAGGAGATGATAGTGAATGGCTATGGTACTTAATTATGCCGCTCAAGATAATTTGCAGTCCACATGGTTATTTGTCTGAAAGTAGAAATCAGATGAACATAATGTTTCCTACAACCAGTACATGTTCACATTGGCTTGTTGTTTGTGTATGTGATGGTCCTACAGTGAGTTCTCTCTTTTCTGTTATATGGGATGAATGGGTATTGCAACCATGGAATTTTGGACAACAAGCAGATGTCTCATATGATCAGTTTACTTGTGCAAATAGTGCTTCTGTAGCCATGAGGTCATTCAACGGTGCTCCTTCCATGATTATTCTTTTTGCTGATTGGTACCTTCACAACCTCAGTATATTGGCAGCTGTGCCACTGCTTTATTCCATCAAGTGTCAATTGTTGGTTGTTAAACGGAGATCACACTTTCTAGGTGTGGGGCCACTGTGTGTAGTTTTTCTTGCTGTTGTTTTGCCCGAGCATTATCTCATGAAAATTATACAGTTTGGTCACTTTCCAGGAGGGGCATGGAAATCAACAAGAATTAATGCTTGTTGGAGTGCTATCTCAATTCATATTAAGGAAATGCAGTGTGCCTCTATCTCTGCTCATTCTGCAATTGGTCGACCAGCTTTGCTCGTTCGTCTTCAGTCCGTTGCTCTGAAATACATGGAATTATGGTGGTTTACAACTGCTCTCTTGACTGAAATCGCTTTCAATGGAAATGATGCATCTACACTCTTGCAACTCCCTACAATTGTTCAGGGGCAAGTGGTGGTGATTCTTATTGATTCTGGGAGTTCTACATCCTTTATTAACCAGAGATTGGTTCTGATGCTACTGTACTGACACCATTACAGCGTCCAGTCAAAGTCAAGATAGCCAATGGAGCTGAGATGGTCTGCTCTCAAGAAATTCTTGAATGCAAGTGGGAAGCTCAGGGCCATTTATTCACTACTTCATTCAAGGTCCTTCCTCTGGGGTGTTTCGACATAATTTTGGGCATGGACTGGGTAGAAACACACAACCCCGATGTTGATTGGGTTCAGAAAACGGTGAAAATACAGTTGGCAGGCCAAGCAGTTGAATTGCAGGGGCAGAACATGGGGGCAGAAGCTTGTGCAACAATATCTTTTGAACAGTTGAGTTTGCTGTGTGAAAAAAGGGAAATAGACCAACTGATCTTGCTGTCGGCGGTGCAAACTGGTAATGAACAGGCAGCAGTATCTGTGAACAGTGACAGTGTTCCTGATGAAGTGCAGAAACTTTTACAGCAGTATAGTGATGTGTTTGCCGATCCTTCAGCCTTACCACCTCGGAGGGCATGTGATCACTTCATTCCATCAGCCCCTGCACCTGAATTGAACACTTGGCTGCAGGAACAAGCTGATGTATCTGCTCTGATCAAGCAACACTTGTTACGAGCGCAAACCAGGATGAAGACCCAGGCTGACAAGAATCGCACAGAACGAAGCTTCGACATTGGAGATGAAGTTTTTGTGAAATTACAACCCTATGTGCAGAGCTCTGTGGCGAAACGTGCCTGCCACAAATTATCATTCAGATATTTTGGCCCATTCCCAATCAAGGAGCGTATAGGGCAGGTGGCCTATCGCATTGGATTGCCGAAAACATCGCTGATACACCCTGTCTTCCATGTATCCCAGCTTCGCAAAGCTCTGAAGTCAGGTGTGTACGCTTCTCCCACATTACCTCATGATGCTAACCAGTTCGCCATTCCTGTGCGAGTTCTGGATGCTCGTCAAAAGAACAAGGCCAATCGCCTGGTCGATCAAGTGTTGATTCGCTGGTCTCGGGAACATCGTGAAGAGCTGCACTCGTGATTCCCGTACGTGGCGGCTTGGGGGCAAGCCGCTTCTAAAGGGGGAGGGGGTGTTAGCACTCCTGCTACCGATGGGCCTGAAGCCCATCAGGACACCAGCCCACGTCACCACAAGGCCCACAGGAGGACTGGGTGAACACGATCACTGAAGGATAAAGGAAGGCAACAGCTACGGCAGGAGGGCATCGATGTTCGATCAAGATAAGGCACGGCGGCGGCGGACCTTCTCCCCATCTGGCTCTTCCTCGATTCCCCAGTTCCTGCTTCTTATTTTCAGCACGCTTGTGCTTGTATCCAGATATTGCCACTGCTCTGTAACTAAACTCTGAATCGGTGAGTCAATCGAGTGGATCCGAAGCGTGTAGCTAACAAACCACGGGCCACGGACCAAGGATGTCCAGACAACTAATTTTAGCTTCATTACCAACTAATATAATTACATGTGACTAAAAAACTAATTTTTTTTCGAGAACCCGCAGGAGATCTGCGCGTTATCTTTATTAAGCTTACGAGAAAGGAGAACACAAATTACAGATGGTCAGCAAGGCGACGCCATTGCGACCAGAACCACCTAGCCAAGCCATTTTTTGTCTTGGCGTCTACACACAAGGAAATCTCTACTCCCCTCCTAGCCCACATCTACTGGTTGCCCAAAGTCTCCATTCATCTACAACTTTATCCACAACTCTCGCCGCCGTGGCTGCTTTCCCCTCGAAGACACGTCCGTTCCGCTCAAGCCAGATCGCCCTGATCACCAACATGATGAAGGAGTTGGCAGTCTTTTGGTCCTTGCATGGCATAGGTTGTACGACCCTTGGCCACCAAATGGCTAGCTTATCCTGTGTGCTTGGAGCAAGCAGCGACAGCCCCAGCCTCTGGTTGAGCCCAGTCCATATGGCAGCGGCAAACGAACACTGCATCGTCAAGTGATCCATGGTTTCATCGGCCAGCAAGCAGAGCGGGCAGAGCGCGTGCGACACCAGTCCACGACGCAAGCGGCGAGCGGCCGTCCAGCATCGATCGCGGAGGGCAAGCCACGCATGCAGGCGGACCTTCAATGGTGCAAAGGAATGCCAGACCTGCGGCGCGCCCGGCATGACTGTTCTCCCATTGAAGAACGCCTTGTATGTTGAGCGCGCGGAGAACTTGCCGGACGCAGTCAACTTCCAGGTGAACTTATCTTCGCCACCCGTGCACTAGACGTTGGAGATCGCTGTCCATAGGGCGAGGTACTGAACGACGGCGTCGACAGTGAGCTCGCCAGCAATATCACGCGCCCAAGCGTTGCCGTCCAGACCCTCCTCCACCACTCGCCGCCGGCGCACCCCAATCCTCACCAGTGAAAGTACCGCCGGCGCAAGCGCCTCCACTGTATGCCCGTTGATCCAAGGGTCCTCCCAGAATAGGATCCGATCACCACGGCCAACCGAGATGCACACAGCTGCATTGAACATGGCCTGCGCCTCGGGCATGACTCTGAATTGTAAGCCCGCCCAAGACTTCTCCGTGTCGGTCTTCTGGAGCCATAGCCATCGGGTGCGTAGGGCGGCGTTCAGCCATCTGAGATTGTGGAACCCCAGGCCTCCAAGGCACCTCGGCTGGCACACCGCAGGCCAGGTAACTAGGCAATTACCACCCCTAGCATCTTCTCTTCCAACCCAGAAAAAACCCCGTCTTATCTTGTCCACAGCTTTAAAGAACCATGGCTCCAAATCCAGAGCCATCAATTGGTACACCACTGAAGCCGTCATCACAATCTGCACATATATCATCCGGCCATCCTTGGAGAGGAGTCTTGCCTTCCAATGTGGTAGCTTGTTGGCGAGCTTGTCCAACGCAAGCTGCAGATCGGTGCGGTTCAGTTTCCTAACTGACAGTGGCAAGCCCAGATAGGTGCAAGGTAGATCCTTCACTGGGCACGCAAGGGCAGGGGTGATGTCGCTGAGCATCATGTCGGAACACCCAATGGGCATAGCTGAGCTTTTTTCAAAGTTCACCAGCAGTCCAGAAGCGGCGCCAAAGCAATCAAGAATGGCGCGGACTGCCTGCAGCTCGCGCACTTCCGGCCTAGCAAAGATGACGACGTCGTCAGCAAACAAAGACACCCTATGGCGTAGCCCATCCACCGCAAGACACGGGAGCACAGCCCGGCGTTCCGCCTCTTTGAACATGGCCCCAAGCACTATTTTAGAAGGGTCAAACCTCCCAGCGCTGCATCCAGCTTTGAAACTTTGCATCCAACTTTTAACCAGGGGCATACATCCCACCGTCTGCATTTCTTCGACAGAAGCACACATAGTTGTTGTCGAAGAGAACCCATCGACTGGGCAAACTGCAAAGTCGAATATAAACCCACCCATTAAAGTTTTAGACAGCGCCTCACTTGCTACGATACATACTACTCTAGTTCACATGCACGACTCACCCAACACATCCATCGTATAATCCACATTATCACAGGCAGACTGTCCATCGGCACGCGGCAAGCTACTATGGCCACGATGCATGTCTGCACGGCTGCGCACCGGCTTCGGCGGCGGCGGCGGGCGAGTCTGTCTGCCGCGGCAAGGACACGGCCTCCACCGAGAGCGTGCGGTGCCCAACGTGAACCCGGCATGCCGTGGTTATACTAATCCTGACAGCTGAAATCACTTGGCTGGTTTGACCAGAAGCGCGCCAGACACCTCCCGTGTGCACGCAGCCGTGCTTGCTACGGTTGCCGTTGGAGGTCAAACCAGGCCGATCTCATCCCATGCATCCAGTGTGGATTCCATGGCATCCTCTGCCATGACATTTCGAGTCAACGAAACAGCTGACAAAACCCAGCTGCTCTCATAACGGCAAGAAGGGAACGCTGATGATCATGCAGGCTTGAAGCCGCACGCATGATTTGGGTTGTCAAAGATGGCCATCAAGCCGCTTGATTAAACTAATCACCGCATGCAAGGGAAGATGCGATCGTTTTGGCTTTGATTACGTCTACGACCTTGAGTGCCTTGATAAAAAGGTTCCTGTGGCCGTTGATCGAGCACATGACCCTAGAAGAGGAGAAGAATGCACCCTCGACCAGCCTACCTCGTGGAAGACACAAAATGTCGGTAATTCGGTGTATCTGTACTTGGTTTCGTAGTATATGTTGGGTAATTTCCCTGTTCACGCAATGTGGTACGGAAGACTAATAGTAATAGTATATATTTGGAAATTAACGGCTAATTTACTGGTACCTCGGAAATTAGAATAAACTATGGGTCTTTGCTTCTAGAAACATGCATGGCAGTTTTGCCCTACTCTCACATCAATTTTTTTCTTTTTCATAAAGAGAGTTTTATTTAGTTTGTTCTGTCTCCGTCTGCGGGCTAAGTAGACACACACAACCTGTTACAAATCCGAGTCAAGATGCTGATATTTGTTAACGAAGTTCAGCCAACACTCATCTTCACATGTTAAAAAACGACACAATAAACCGACGATAAGGCCCTGCAGAAGCCATCAGATGCATATGGCTAGACCAACCACCTCTGCCACGATGGCTGAACCGTCCCTCTAAGGGAAAAGACTAAATACCCCTAAGGGAAAAGGAAAATACATGGGAAACTAATATTATTCGGTTCATGCATTTGGTCTATGAAACGAGTGATCTTGACTGTTGATTCATGGGCCTTCTTCTTCCTTGTGGGCTTCTTATATATTATTTTGATTAAATTTACCTTATGCTTTAAGCTCTCTTTTAATCAACTATTTTATTTGTCTCCGTCTTCACACTTTGCATTATGACTGCTGGGAGACTCTAGGCTACAAACTAGTTTTCTCCCTTGCAACACACGAGGGCCAGACTGCATTTTCCTCTTTTGACTCATGGACGTGCACAACAAAATAAGGCAACGACTCATGAGAATTTACCAGGGGCATTACCTACTTGTGCGGTCTTCACCATTGATTCATATTTTGAGATTCATGTTGCCTATGTAACCTATGTAAAACATTAATATGAAAATGCTCGATAGGTCGCTCCGTGAAACTAACCTGCAATCCGAATCTTCCACTAAACTCTACGAATTTGTTATGAAACGGCTCATGTAGGTAGCTACCCAACGAAGCTAGCAACCAAACAGAAAATAAGTTTGCCTCCCAAGTTCCAGTGATCCCTTTATTTATTAAATCTAAAAAATATATTTAGATATTTAAAAAAATTATGAAACAATTTTTTGTGTGTGTAGCCAATGATGCATTCTAAAGGTATGCAAATTCACAATGCAAAATTATCTGTATTATCGACTACACAAAATGATAAATATTGTATATTTTGAAGATTTGAGAGTGTGTATAGTCAGATCCACACTTTACCATTTTTCTGTAGATCGGAAAATAGAATATGTGAAACTGAATTTTTACATGTTTGTGGGACACATCATTGAAAACATGCAGATTTTTTTTAACGTTTTAAAACTTGTAAATATGTTTTTTTAATTTTTAAATAAAGGGATTACTCAGAACCCGGAGCTATCCACTCCCTAACGAACTCTTAGCTAGACTTATTTTTAAAAACAGGCAAAAGCTTTACTATTTATATTGATATAGTAGGAGCAAAAAGGTGGTGACCAAGGGCAAAAGAGAAAAAGACCATTTAGGCCATAGCAAGCAACTTAAGAGATAATTTCCGCGAGATGCCTAGTGCCTGCTAGAATCCACTCCTTGATCTCATCTTTGATCTTCTGGAAAAGGGTCAGGGGAGCAGTGAATTTGTTGTTGAAGACCCTTGCGTTACGCTCCTTCCATATCTCCCATGTCGTGAGAACACCTGCAGATTTGAGACCTTTAGGGTCCACCGATGGGGTGTTCACAATCGCCTGCAAATATTGGAGAATCGTGGGCCTCCCAGAGCCCAATTTTTGCAGAAGGTCTGAGTAGGAAAGCCAAGAAGCAGTCGCCTGCCAATTGTGCCAAGAGAATCAACACTCGAAAAGGATATGCCTAGCAGTTTCCGGCTGGCATTGGCAAAGCGAGCACCGAGGGCTATATGTGGCCATCATCTCCAGACGATACGAGATCCATAGCCAGTTATGCACTGCAAGCCAAATGAAGAAGCGGCACTTCAGAGGGCTCTTAGCTAGACTTATTTTTGCATGTAGCGCGTCAAGGTGCGTCCATGCATGAAGCGTCACTACAACCAAACAAACACACCCATGATGTTCTTTACGATCCTAGTGTACGTATCCACGCATCCAGCTACCTATCTGCCCAAGTCCATGCCAAGTCTACTTAGGCAAGCATCTAGACTTCTAGTCTCTCGCGATCTATCCATTAACTCACACAACTGGCTACTACGAATACGGATGCAGCTTGGATCCAACCAGCTGGTCGGCCTAGTGTTCAGCCTCCAGGGTCTCCTTTGCAATGCAAGCTAGCTTCTTTTTACACTTCACCGCAAGAACAAAACGAACTTGCTAAACAAAAACCAATTGAATCCATGCAAGTGTACGCGCTGTCCCCTTGGAATCTTTTCCCGCACACATGCACTATGCTTTAACTTAATCTGACACAGCGTACTACTTCTAGATCGTAGTAGTGGTACTTAATTAACTAACCATTTGATCGATCGCCTCGATCCTATATAAACGATCCTTCCACTTCTCTTCGCACACTTAGTGTCAACTCGATCGCCAGAGATCCCAAAAGAAACCGATCGAATCTAGCTCGCCGATCGGCGCGATGATCACCGGGAAGGACATCTACGACGTGCTGGCGGCGGTGGTGCCGCTGTACGTGGCCATGTTCATGGCGTACGGGTCGGTGCGGTGGTGGGGCATCTTCACGCCCGACCAGTGCTCCGGCATCAACCGCTTCGTCGCCGTCTTCGCCGTGCCGCTCCTCTCCTTCCACTTCATCTCCAGCAACGACCCCTACACCATGGACTACCGCTTCCTCGCCGCCGACTCGCTCCAGAAGCTCGTCATCCTCGCCGCGCTCGCCGTCTGGCACAACGTGCTCTCCCGCTACCGCTGCTACAAGGGCGGCCTCGTCAGCGCCGGGGACGAGGCCGCGTCGCTCGACTGGACCATCACGCTCTTCTCCCTCGCCACGCTGCCCAACACGCTCGTCATGGGCATCCCGCTGCTGCGGGCCATGTACGGCGACTTCTCGGGCTCCCTCATGGTGCAGATCGTGGTGCTCCAGAGCGTCATCTGGTACACGCTCATGCTCTTCCTATTCGAGTACCGCGGCGCCAAGGCGCTCATCTCCGAGCAGTTCCCGCCGGACGTCGGCGCCAGCATCGCCTCCTTCCGCGTCGACTCCGACGTGGTCTCGCTCAACGGGCGTGAGGCGCTGCAGGCCGACGCCGAGGTCGGGCGCGACGGCCGCGTCCACGTCATCATCCGGCGGTCGGCGTCCGGCTCCACCACGGGCGGCCACGGCGCCGGGCGCTCCGGGGTGTACCGTGGCGCGTCCAACGCCATGACACCGCGGGCATCGAACCTGACCGGGGTGGAGATCTACTCACTGCAGACGTCGCGAGAGCCCACGCCGCGCCAGTCCAGCTTCAACCAGTCGGATTTCTACTCCATGTTCAACGGGAGCAAGATGGCGAGTCCGAAGGGCCAGCCGGGCGTCGGCGTCGGCGGCGGTGCACGCGGACAGGGGCTCGACGAGCAGGTAGCCAACAAGTTCAAGGGTGGCGATGCGGTGGCGGCACCGTACCCCGCGCCCAACCCCGGCATGATGATGCCGGCACCACGGTACGTGTCAAACTTGGTGCAATATTTAGGTTACTATACTAGCACAATCTTGTGATGGATAGCTCATGATTCCTAATTAGCAAGCACGCACATCGACATATCTAAATGTACAATGGTCAATGGATACTTGGATAGATGACACGCCTTTAGTTTAAGTTTGGATCTTGTGTATAATCTTGAGTTAATTTTGATTGGAATAATAATGTAGGAAGAAGGAGCTCGGGGGTTCCAACTCCAACTCGAACAAGGAGCTGCACATGTTCGTGTGGAGCTCCAGCGCGTCGCCCGTGTCGGAGGCCAACCTCCGCAACGCCGTCAACCACGCCGCCTCCACCGACTTCGCCGCCGCTCCGCCGACAGCAGCCACGCCACGTGACGGCGCCACTCCCAGAGGTTTGTAACAGACCCGCGATTCCTCCGTCCGAATCAAAGTTGCAATCATGCATATCACTGCATGATTTAGCTTAACACGCACTGTATACTTACCAAGTTAATTACCATTTGTATACACACGTACGTCCTTCAGGTGTAAGCGGCACGGTGACGCCGGTGATCAAGAAGGACGCCAGCAACGGCGACGTCGGGTTAGAGATCGAGGACGGGATGATGAAAAGCCCGGCGACGGGGCTGGGCGCCAAGTTCCCCGTGTCGGGGTCCCCCTACGTAGCGCCACGAAAGAAGGGCGCCGACATGCCCGGGCTGGAGGAGGCGGCGCACCCGATGCCGCCGGCGAGCGTGATGACGCGGCTCATCCTGATCATGGTGTGGCGGAAGCTCATCCGCAACCCCAACACCTACTCCAGCCTCATCGGCCTCGTCTGGTCACTCGTCTCATTCAGGTACATCATAGACATGCATGCATTGCAAGTTCTTGCGTCAGTTAATCCAGTAAGTTTGCTAACTGGATCCCAGTCTAGATTGATGTCACCCTTTCTTCATCATACTCTACTAGCTAGATTAGATTGCTGATGATTGTCCCTGTGTATGCATGTGAGAGCACATGATAATCACGATCGGTCTTGGATCTGGTCCGGCACATGCATGCATACAGAATTGCAGATGCAGGTCTTATGCAAGAACTGACCTGGAATCCTGTAGCAGACCAAATCTACAAAATCAACTGCATTCGATCAGATGCCGTGTTAATTTGTCTTCACCCAACACATGACATGAGATGACAAATAACAATATGTACTCTCATCTACGGCTAATGCAGCACGACATATCGTCGTGTACACTGTACAATGCTGTGCATCCATCATTGTACTATTGATTATACACGAGCAGATCGATCGGTGGCACATCTGGAGGAAGCTTCAGAGGAAACACAGGGCGTTTTTTGGAGAGAGGGGGCACATGCATGCATGCTACAAGCATCTACAGCTTTGGTTCTATCATCACATTCATGGTGCAATGCAAATATACTAAATAATTAGATGTTCACCATTTTTTCCTTCAAAACTTTTCAGGTGGAATATTCAGATGCCAACAATAATCAAAGGTTCCATATCTATCCTGTCTGATGCAGGGCTAGGGATGGCTATGTTCAGTTTAGGTACAGCTAGCGTTGACATTTTCCGGTTGATTCGTTATACTTCTTTCCGGTTTTTTATCATTCTCCAGGAAAAACCCTAACGGTAATATATGCAATGGTCCAGGTCTCTTCATGGCTCTGCAACCGAAAATCATCTCGTGTGGCAAGTCTGTCGCCACATTTGCCATGGCGGTGAGGTTCTTGACAGGTCCAGCCGTGATCGCAGCGACCTCCATTGCTGTCGGGCTCCGAGGCGTGCTCCTACATGTTGCCATTGTTCAGGTTAATTAGCATGGAAAAATGGAAAACCATATCATAAATCTTATTTTATCTCCTACTGCTAGACGGTAACGATTCTGATAAATCTGGAATGGGTTGAGATGATGGCCTTATTATTGAAAACGTCATTATCAACAGGCGGCACTTCCTCAAGGAATTGTTCCATTTGTGTTCGCCAAGGAGTACAATTGCCACCCTCAAATACTTAGCACAGCGTAAGGCAGCATTGCATCCTCAATCTTTGCCAGTACCTGAGTGATACAAAACTTGTCTTCTTTTTCTCATTTTCCTATGTATGTTTTTGAAATTTTCAGGGTTATTTTGGAATGCTCGTCGCGCTCCCAATCACGATACTCTACTACGTTCTTCTTGGGATATAGAGTGATAATCTTGAGAATTAAGGCTGCAAGTTAATCAGTAGAAAAGTGTAGAATTCTAGAGAGAAATACCAAATGAACATGTGAGCTGTCTTAATATCTGAAGATGCACGAGATCGAGAAGAAGGATAGCCGGATAGGAAAAGCTAGCTAAGTAGGACCCTAGACAGGAATGCAAAGGAGAAACAAAAATATATCCTTGATTCCATTTTTTATTTAATTGTTGCAGTTACTGTTTTAGATCCAAAGTAAAGGCTAGGGCTTTGAGTATGAAGAGTTCAACCCTTAAACCGACGATTTGCAGCTAAACTAAGATTCCACACTAGTTGATGCTTCTGTTCAGTGACACATGATCTGCACAATTTTTGCCCGAGTTGTGGCCACAAGTGTATGCAAAGCTATATGTAACTTGCAATCTTACATTGGTTAAACTAGTACATGCGGTTCCCATGTTGCATGGCAATATCACTCTGATGCTTTGGGGGGAAGAGCTAAGATTCTTCAGTGGACTGCCTATCTCTAAACTCTTCTCCAAACAAGTCTGAACTCTGAATTTGCATCCCATGCATGGCAAATAAGCTATTTTACAGCATTTTTAATTTGTTGATGTGTAAAGGTGTCATGTAGCTTGCATTGATGAGTCCAATGCAGTGCATCCATAGATGCAAAGTGCTGGCTTCTACGGATTTAACAGAGGATCTGAGCTTCATAAAGCAAAGGAGAGAGAAAGTATCTTGTGATATTTTCTATCATTGATCTTCTTGTCTGCTTCCTACCAGTGTGATTGGTTGATGATTAGTTAACTTTAAGGGTCAAATGTTAGCTAGATGCTGGTTGTCTGTGCTAGCTCACATGTGAGAGGTTCTGTATTTTCCCTGCTAGTGGGTTGTCCTTTGCTGCATGGAACATGAAACTGACGGCCTAGAATATTTGGACTCTGAATTGTTTATTAGATGACTAGTATTCAGTCTGATCAGCTGATTAGCCATGATACCTTCATGAAGGAATGGTGTTTACATTCTGAATCATCCCTGACGTATGCAACCTCTTTCGTTTCGATCACCGCCACTCTGTTCATATCCGTGTAGCTCCACTTAACCAGCCGAGGCCAATCTATAAAGTTAACATCCAGTAAAAGTTTGTACACTAAACTCTAGTAACCAAAGTGCCTGCTAACCGTGGTTGCGCTTCTTTGGAAAGTAGAAGACAATTAGTACACTAAGCAGCAGAAGGACATGAACAGAATATATGAAACGAATGGGCCATTAGTCAGCAGGGCATCGAGTCAAACAAGGCAAACTATATGTAGTTAATCTCATGGACCAGCTCAGATTGTCTGGGGATTACACAATACTGCTCTCTCAAGTCAAGCACTCCACATCAGCTTGGAATATCAAGAAAGATATGCATCACACACCAAAAATTGCCTAGCCGAGTCCATCCTAGGTGTATGCAAGGCAACCCGGATATGTCCTCTAAACTTGGATAAAAAGTCATAGCGATGTTAATTTGTTGTGGCAAGATTATAGTTTTTTCCAGCCCCGCGTCGCTCCGCCTCGGAAGGCGAAACCCTAGCCCCAGCTAGCCCCCCCCCCCCCCTCCCTCCTTCCACCTCGCCGCCGCCAAAAAGGTGACCGTCAGGAAGACCGTGCGTGGCCGCCGAGAAAGGTGGCGGCGAGGATCTCGCTGCTCTGCATCTCGCGCGGAGAGCTCCGGCATCTGGGGCGGCGGCCTCAGTAGGTGAGGGCGGCGTCGATCCAGCGGCAGGGGACGTGTGCCGGTGCTGGTGGCGAGGGGACAATGGTGTGGGTTCACGGTGCGGGGGACACCTCGAGGTCTTCATTTTTAGATCTGAAGACGGCGACCCGCGTCCAGCGCTGCTCCATGCTGTTGGTTGTGATGGGAGGGGTGGGGCTCTTGTCCGGGGGAAACCTTTGGCCGGCGGTGGAGGTAATGGCGATGACGATGCCTTGTGTGTCGTTCCCCTCCTCGGAGGTGACGTCGAGGTCCATTCCCCATCCCCTCCTTCTCCTGTTCACGGTTGAAAAGCCTAAATCCATTGAATTGGGTGGCGGCAATGCTCTTGCGTCCTCTGTCGAGGCTTCGCCTTTGGGGCTGTTGGGAGGTGGAGTAGTGTGGTGACCGGTGGGCAGCTGGTGGCGTCGTGCTGATTTGTGGTGGTGACGATGTTTCGTGGTCGGTGGGTGACCCTCGGCTCGTTGTGCTCTCTCGTCAAGGTGGCCCCTCTTTGCCGACGGTGCGGCGCCCTCAAGCCGGCGATGACATAGGCTAGGTCCTGGCGTTCATGGTTGCCTTATCTGTTGGATGTGTCTTTGTTTGGCGACTTCTTCCTAAAGCTTGCGCCTTTCTGGATACTTGGTGATGCGGATGGCGATGTTTGTGGTGTGGAGGTGACAGTGCTTCTTTGGTCTCTTCCCTGGTTCATGTCCGGTGAGTTCTTTCACACTCTAGGGTGAGCCGATCTACCTTGCGATGGTTCGGTGCCCCTCGACCCAGGATCTTTTTCTCTTCCCTGGTTCATGTCCGGTGAGTTCTTTCACTCTAGTGTGAGCCGCTCTACCTTCTGACGGTTCGGTGCCCATCGACCCGGGGCGATAATGCAGGGGCCTTCTTCAGAGGTGGAGACGAATGACTCGACTTTGACGGCAACAGGAGTTGCCAAAGACGTGTTCGGTCTCCGGTTTCACGGTGTTTCTGTTCCAAGATTCTATCTGTGCGGAAGGACGAAGGCCTCATGCCACAAGCATTGTTTCTGGTTGTATTTTCTTTCTTGTTGTGTGAGTTACCTGTAAGCTTACATTCAGCATCTTGTATGTGCTGTTTGTTGCTTTATTAATTTAAATTCGGGCTTGGGCCTGCAGTTTAAGCGCTCACGGTTGGAAAGAAGGAGAAACATGATTTCATTTCATGGCACCAGATCTCGGCGGACGTACACAAAACGTTCCAGGTGCAAGCTGCAGAGGCTGATGTCGTGGGCACAACTGAATCGTACCTTAGCCGAGCTCCCTGCCAATAACAATCCGAAACTCAGCATCGAGACGAAACGTGTAGCGGATGGACTCCAGATAATATTACATCCACGCGACCGGAAATCCATTTCGGGTTGTAGGACTAGATACTCATATTATATAAAAAAATCATATTTACCAATGTCAAAAAATTTCGAAAAAAAAATTCGGGTCTACCTATATATAGACATTTTATGTAAACACACAAAGTTTTGTCAAAAAAAGACATTTTATGTGTCCTGTGTAAAAAACACAAATAATATTACAAAGTTACTTTTTAGTACCGAATTTGTCTTTTTTATACAGAGCATAAAAAACATTATTTTTTCGTGAAACTTTGTGTGCCAACATAAAATGTTCGGAGTTACACCCGAAATATATTTCAGAATTGTTCACTATTTTAAAATATTTTTAAAAATGCTCTCCCGTAATGAGACTAGATACTAGTCTTACAACTAAAAACACCTTGTCCGCGACGCGACGCACTTATAATCAGTCTGATCATCAATCTCCAAACACCAAGCAGAGGCCGGTCCGATCCGTGCGGCAGAATAATCTGACCACGTCACACCTAGCGGAAAAAACCTCTTGCTCCCTACCGCTTTTTTTTCAATGTAGTCCAAACTCAACGGGCTACCAAAACCGATCTGATTCCAGCCCACCAACTCATGTGACACAGCCCTTGTTTTTCTCAACAACAAAAACAAATTGTGACACACGCCTTCTTCGATCCAAAATCTCCTGGTCGTTTCCGTATGGTTACTAAGCAACGGACGAACTAAAAAGAAAACGTATACCACGGACAACAGCTGCTTCATCTTGGTAATCTGATTTTGATAGAAGTGAGCTTCAAAATCAGCAGATGGATGTGAAGTGAGCTTCAAAATCACATTTTCCTGATATTTATGATAGAAGCTGCAATGACCAGCCACGGCAACCGACAGATATATCAGAAGACACCTTTTTGGAAAGCAAGAGAATTTCAGAGATGCAAACCCAACCTGGCAACTTTGGACAGATTCTCCGCAGGGATTGGGTGAAACCCCTATTTGTACCCAATCCCAATTATCCCTAATCTCCAATCAATTAGGGAGGGGTCATATACTGGATTTGGAGGAAAATACAACCTAGTTTGGAAAATTCTGGAGAAATGGGGATAAAACCGAGTCAATACTCTAGAGCCAAACATACTTTTGGGGATACGTGAGATTGTGGATTAGACCGGGATAATCCCACTAGTCCATAAACATACACTAGTATCAAACAAGGCCAAAGTATCAAAACATAATGCATGATAAACGTGAATGTTCTTCCAAATCAACCTCCCATCGAAGCAAGAACTTCCTATCACCAGCATTTCCTCCGCTGTTGGCGACCTAATCCTAGTCAGCAAAATTAACATAACATAACAGGTCATAAGTAAATACATTTTCAGGAGCGTGTTATGGAGTACCTAGCAAAATGGTACCAGAATAGTGTATCGCCCTTACTCGACAGCAGCAACCTTCATGCATCAATGGAATTGCCCAGGCCCCAGGTCTGCATTGCTATGCTGGTTACGCCGTTGTAGAGCCAGGGCGTCGCAGCACACTCGCAAAGTATCATTTTAGGTAACAGAATTCATGATAAAATGTAGCCTATGAAAGTCGAATCAAATAAAATGCAAACTGTTTTTACTTGTCAAAATGTACAAATAATTCAGCCAATAGCTTTTAGTTCCCGGTATAGTGTACAAAATGTGCAGAATCAGTTACTAACTGCAGCAATGAATGGCAAGACTTTCCAGGTAAACCAGAGAAAACTTGCTTACCAGCTACCGCTGACCTTTGACGAAGAAGCATCAGCATGCCCCTGTTGATAGTCCAGAATACACTTGAAATAGGTATAGATTACAGTCCAAGCACCTAGCTTGATACATTACACCTAACAAGGTACAGAGTACAGACTCAGCTACCAGGAACAACCGAAAACTCACGTAGAGAAACAACAGAAAGCTACACATATTACCTTTCCTTTAATAAGACATGGAAAATAGATCTATCAAACTTGAGTTTGACAATACGCAGGATCGAATATCGAGTAAAAAGTGAATAGAATTAACACAGGTTGACCTTAATGTTAAATTTCCATAACCCATCATGTGTAAAATGTCTTCAGCACCATTTTTAGCTGCTAGCTGCAGCCTGCAGAACAATACTCATTCAGAACCATAAGTGTTTCGCAAGCAAAAAAACAATTATCATTAAAAAAGTTCTAGCTGACCTGAGGACCTGCAGTACCTACTAGTAACTCATCATAACTTTAGTCGATCGAAATATCAAATGCCTTCCGCAGTTCAGTTTGGTTCTGAATCCTGGTTGTCGTTGTATCTACATAAAGGCACAACAATAGCTATTGAGCTGACATAAAATAGCTACCCACTCAGCCTAAACCGACATCTTCTTTTCACTAAACCCCAAATGTACAAAAAACCATGTATCATCAAGTGAAAAACAAATCAACAAAAGAAAACCCTAGGGGGCTCAGGCCACTTGCAGCTTCGGAAGCCAGCAGCCACCCCAAACATCCACCACCACCAATCAACTCCCTCGCCCCCGTCGGAGGAGGCCGTTGGAAGAGAAACGGTGGCTAGGCTTCATGACCATTTCTCTTCTTATCAGCGACAACATGCACTCGGTTGGATCTAGACCTGGACAGGCTTCTCCCGCGTCAGGGACACAACCCATGGACGGAAAAGGAGGAACACATCCGAGGTGCATCTCGAACACGGGCTAGGGCTTCCGGTTCCACTCATGGATGCAATGAGAGCACCTGCGAAGGTGATGCGGTTCCCGTGACCGTCATCTGCCGCTTTGCCTAGCGATGTCGACCGGTGATGGTGAGGGAACGAGAGAAGGATGGTGGCAGCGGGGAGGGGATCACCACCCGAATCGCCGTAAGAGAGCGATGCGGGGCTGGTTTGCACCAAAATCTTTCTAGAGAGCCTCTTGACAAATATATTCAGGTGGGGATACGGAAACCACAAATGGAGGCCGAGCTCTATGGAGACCTTTATTATGAAAAAAATCGAAAAATATATTTTAAAGCTTCAAAAAAATCCTGGGTGTAGACAATGTTGTATTATACCAACGTGCAAAAATCTCAAGTCAAAATATTTCATATTTTGAGCTAAAAAAAAAAACCAAAATCTGACAGATTTGGAAGGGCTAAAATCGCACTACTTTCAAATGTCAGATTTTTCATTTTTGTGCAGACCAAAATACAAGATATTTTTAGTTGAAATTTTAAATGTTAGTATAATACAACATTATCTATATTCAGGATTGTTTTCAGATTATTTTGAAACTTCAAAATATGATTTTCGAATTTTTCAGAATAAATGGCTACATGGAACTCACCCTCCATTTGTCCACTCTCCGTGGGGATACCCCTGCCACCCCTACCACGCCGGTTTTCATGGACGTTGTCCGCACCCCCAGAAGAATGAAAAGGCTTCATCTTCCGAAACGAGGAACCCTAGAATGACACACCATGTCATCGGTCGGATTTGGCCGTGGACCAAACCCCACTGACGACCACCGGCTTGCATCTGCTGAATCGGGGCTTGGACGGGCTTCTCCGGCGAGCGGCCCAGGGGAGGGAAAGCGACAGCCACAGCCCCTTGCCACGACCACAACACCCTAGACCGACAAACCTCCAACCGCTTGACTGGCACATCCAAGGGCCACGCATCTCAAGCACGGGTTAGGGCTTCCGATCCCACGTATTTTTTCAGGGGATTAGTGGGAAAAATCCCCACATGGATTGGGGGAATCTCAATCTTCACCCAATCCCATCAAATTCCAGTTATCCCCAATTCACTAGGTAGGGGTAGTGTATTTGGTATTGAGAAAAATGCATTAGAGTTTGGAAATTTGTGGGAAAAGGTAGGATAAAACATGTCAAATAAACTAGAACAAATGGTGTTTTAAGAATATGTTGGGATTTAGGATTTGACCGGCATAATCCACACAAATGGCCTAAAATACACTGGTAACAAGGCCTCTATGACAGGACAAGAGCACACGAGAATGAGATACGGCTCCCATGACCGCCTTCTGCAGCTTTGGTTTGCGGCGTCAACGTGCAATGGCGAGGGAAGCTGGGAGGAGAGGATGATGGTTGCGGTGGGGAGGGAATAGCCGCCGTAATAGAGCGACACTGGGCTGACTCGCACTCAAATCTTCAGAGAGAGCCTTTTGAACAAAATTCCAAACTGAAGGCAAACCTAGTACGTCTTCGTTTTGGGCACGATCCAATGATAATTTGCAAGAAAACAGCAGGAAAAGTCGAACCCATAAACTGTATGACTTTATTCAGAGAAGAAAAGACATGGCTGTATGGCACCTAAAAAAGAAGGCACAGAGCCTCAGACAGCTGAGAGGCATCCGAACCGGAAGCGGTGCACCACTACAATCACAAATTGCAATTTTGGCTTGCTGCACGGACTGAATTGGCATCTCCAGCTCCGCCACAGTTCGCCCAAAATACGAGCGCCCTTATCGTCTCACTTCCCTCCGTCAGCGAGCGCACACACTGGGAGACAGAGCCCCTTCAGCTGGGTCACTCAGGCTTCACTGGTAACGCCGCTACTGAAGCCAAAAGACACGGCTGATGCACCAAACTGAGTTGCTGACAGAAACGTAGGCAAAGATGGGAGGGATGGGTAGCAGCGATGAAGATAAGGCTAATTGGCGGAGATCACCACTCGTTAGGATCTGTGGAGATCAGTTTAGGATCTCCGAAAAATTAGCCAGCAATCTCCATTTAAGCTACATGTTCAAGTTGATACTGCCCTTCAGGCTGACGAGCATGGCCTGTTTGTTGGCAGTCAATCGCGAACTTACTATGCGTGCAGGACGTTAAGTTGGTCAACGGCGATCACGAGTTCGTGATCCTACAAAAGCGCCCAGATTCTAGGTTTCCCTCTTAGCCAAGTTCGTCTCTCCATGATTTGCCAGGTTCGTCTCTCTCACCTATCTACATCAAGAAGGTAGGTTTTAGACCTCCAATGGCGGTGCCTCGCCCGCCAGATTCAGTCGATTTTGGTTCCAGATGGACCCTCACCGCTGTCCATTGGGGCTTTGCCCTTGCGCCGAGCTATATCATCCGGTTGCAGAGTGATCCGGTGCTGGGGTGGCTTGAACTGGACTATAACAATCAGCAGGTTCTCACTTGGGCTCGCTGATGGTACACTCAGCTGGTGCAGAGTGTCACACAAGTCCCTGATATTAATCCCCTGTTTTGGAAACAGGACAGAAAATAAATAGGCTAATGAACCCAGTGCAGATAGTAGCCAACCAACAAGAAATAACTATGAAATATGTTCTGAGTCAGCTTGGTAACAGAAAGCATGCTGGATACGTACCGGCCGCACTCCCTGGTAGGCGAACTCCAACAGCCTCAAGTTTTGTAATACATCACTGCAAAAAATAACAATGAATGTATAAAGTTATAGTGCAAAAACTCGGTATGCAAAGGAAAAGGTTTTGTATTATATGCATATTGGGGCTATCATGTTAAACACATTTTTCAGGTGGAAAGATTATATGAGAGCTATCATATATGAAAAAAACCAAAATACAGTCTGAGGTTCAGGTAAGGGTGACTAGATGTTTTACTTACTGTACTACGGCAAAGACAACAGGGTAAATGCATTCATAAATACCGTATTTGTATATTAAAAGAAGCAGTAAGCCAAGCTCGCAAAAATAGAGTACATTATGGACAAGCTGAGGAACAAGTATATGCGAAGATAGCATCAGCAGTAGCAATCACTCCTGCATATTTTTGTGTCATCCATCTACGAGAGATGCTTTTCACATTTAACTTTTAAGTCACTGTGTTGCACTTCTGAAACTACTTAGGGGAGGATTTTCAATTAAGTTGCTGTGTCTTTTGTCCATTCCACCAATTAAATTGTGTAGATATATTTACACGCCAATTAAGTTCTACACATAGGCTACTGGCTAAACAGTTTCACCAAAAGAGTCTATATTTGGATGAAACAACTTGCAAAAGCAATTAGCATAAGGAATCATAAATGCAGCTAGGTATTGTCAATTAGCATTCCGGCATAAGTTTTGTCTAAAATGGGTGATTGCCACATTTTGGAAACAGAGCTACAGCTAGAATTGCATAGCTCGTGGCTGATAAGATTGAGGAGCTTCGATGTAAAGAGAAGAACGGAAAGCCAATTCAGTGGTTAAATCAGTGGTCAGAGATTGAAGGGGAAAAAAAAGGTACCCAACTATAGTATATTGTGGTAATATATAACTGTCAAGGGAAACCGAGAACCTACATGATTGAACCACCTGCCAGGATGATGTACTCTGGCCCATATGGAATAGTTTCCTGAAAGGAAAAATATGAGACATTAGTTATCAGCAGACAAGAGATTGCAGCGAAGGTGCCAAATACGAGTTATACTTACAAATACGACTTCAGAAGTACAAAAAAGAGATTGCAGCGAAGGTGCCAATCTTCGACTTGCAAGGTAACTCAATTCACCTTAAACAGAGTTAAGATATCAATATGTGTTATTAAGTATTATAACTCAGAAAAGAACACAAAAAAGAATGAAAGAACAATACTCAATGGTCTGCTGATTTCGATAGGATTGCAGATACTGCCTGAGCAGCAATACCATTGCTTAAGCGTCCCCAGATTTCCAGTAATGATTAACCCCACAGTCTATTCAATATAATGGGAACAAATTTAGGAAACACACATTCAGGAAATCACAAGTTATGTAGCAGCAAAGCCATAAAACGAGATTGTACCTTCCTGTTCTTGGATTGTATACACAGCGAGTATGATTCTGAACTGACCATATCTAAGGACTCATTGCAGAATAGCATTCTTCTGACACTGCAATGCATAATTACTATAAGTACGTGCAAGTAAACATGACCAATGAATAGTTTCAGTTCAAATAATTACCGTTCAAAAGCAACTTGCAGTAGGCTAGACATTTCGCTCTCAGGATCCACATGGTTCCGCACTTGAAGATACGGATGTTCAACGCAGAAGATCGCTACAGATTGAGCTACACGAAAATTCAAATAAGGTGTTTTACTTGCATTCATGTGTTCCAGTAATAATGTAAAATTTATCCTCCAAAACTTTGTGATAAATGTTCCTCAAAGAAGGTATTTGCATGGCATATGTCAAGATCCTGCAATCTGCCACTCTGAAAAGTGAGAAAATTCACTGTTAGAAAGTAAAAGGTATGTCAACTGCCATGATTTGAGTCATCATCATCATAACCTTTAACAAATCCTCAAGATAAGCGGACAAAAGTGCTGAGCCATCTAAAATGCAGCCAGGCGTTATTGCAGATGTGTAGTTAGCTGGAAACATTGCAAATAATCAGGGAAAATGCTAGAAACAAGCTAATGTAAAAAACTGTATGTGTAAGCAGACTACTATAATTACCATGTGTAGTAACAGCATGTTGCTCGCGGTCGCTGCGACGGCGCTGGAGATAGGTTCTGACATAGGACCCCAGCAGGTAAGCACCCACACCTACAGGAAGCCACCACTTGTGCAACCAGACAAACTTGCCAACCTTGTGCACCATGGCACCAGCGCCTACTGCTATGGCAACCGGAAGTCCAGGACGAACTGGGCCAGATGGGATGGTGGGTGGGGTGCGTGGGGTACGTGGTATCCTCCAACTCCAAGGACCTCTGATCCGTCTAAGAATGTTCCATGCTTGTTGACGGAAGGCAAGGGCCGGCATCTGCCCTCCCTCGTCCTCCTGGCCAAGCGAGTACTCCAAGTACGTAATTGCCAGCTCAAGTAGTAATCTACCCATAATTCTGAAACAGAAAACACAAGCAATCACAGCATAAGACTCATAGACCAAAAGAAAAGGTAATCTCAAAATAAAACTGCTTCTGCCAGGAACATAATCTAAAGTTTGGTCATACCACGAATGAAATGCAGAGAACTTACACTAAGCCAAATGAACTACTGCTGAGAGGACTTATGTGGTTGGGTTAGGGGGATCAGAACACCACTTTTCCATCAGAAGGCAACATAACAAGCAAAGAAGAAGAATATAAAGAGACTTCAGGAATCGAATGGGAAGCTGAATGATCATCCTAACTAGATGAATGGAAGAATGTGGACTTTTTTACAAGTTTGTTACAAAATATGAGATTATGAAGCTCAGACACTCAACAGATAAGTTTAATATGGTACCGCTATACTACTTCAAACAAAGACGTCCAAACTAGACCTCAGACAGTTAGATAGCTGAATCTGGAAACATCTTTTAAACAAAACTTATATTTCTAGATCGGGTGCCATGGTACCCATGGCAACCCCTACAAGATCCATCCCTTGCTAGGAAAACAGGAAAAGCATAAGCTATGCACTATATTCATCAACAGAGGTACTGAAATACAATGTGATCAAAGAACAGCAGAAAAAAAATTGCAATGCCACTTTTGTCGCAAAAATGTTGATAATGAAGTCGGGCTTTTAAGCAATCTAGGAATAGAAGGGGTAATGTAACACAGTAACATCCAGGTCATATGTTAACATAACTTTTGTGGAAGAAACAATTCAACAGCGCACATAATGGAGACTGGAGGCTTCAAGCAACTGAAAGCTGGTGAGAATCATACACTACACGTTGGATGGCAGCCATGAGTTAATCAGGTGTTGAATAATCATAGCATAAGAGTCATGGCAGATAGTAAGAGATAGACCCTCAAAATCTATAAGTGTTAATGAGGTGTTAAATAATTAGTAAACTTCACTGCCATATCCTAGCAACAGACATAGGCAACCATAACTCAACAAATCTCTTGTTTATTACAATTGGAACACAATTTGCACACCACGAACACAATTTAATTCGTGGAATACCAGGTTACATCCAACATTCAGTAACAGATGTCAAACGTACTACTAAATTACAGAAAATGTGTCATGAGAACAGTCAAAGAGGTTAATAATCAGTATCCATACGACAACCAAATTTTAGTAATCTAGACAAGCAAACTCCAGATCATCGATAAGGGTTGCGAACTGATCGGAAACATGAAAAATCCCCAGCCGTAGCAGTAAGTCAGCAACCATAACAATAACGTAATCAAGTCGTCCAGTTGATGCCCCCGTCACGCCGGAGACGAGAACCGCCTCGCCCTCCCCGCCCGTGCTCATCGCCGGATCCCGACCTAGCAACCAAACCCCAACAGCTCCATTGCGGAAGTAGGGGCGGGGTCCCGCTTGGCTCGGGCGCCGCATCTGCACAGCGTCTCACAG
The DNA here is from genome assembly GCA_947311845.1 of Poa pratensis. Lineage (NCBI taxonomy): Eukaryota > Viridiplantae > Streptophyta > Magnoliopsida > Poales > Poaceae > Poa > Poa pratensis. The sequence goes on from CAMZMU010000086.1 coordinate 10,529,392, forward strand.
AGTACACGGTCCCTTCTAGGCCACCGCCATGCCACGACCTAGCCACCAGCCCACCACCGCGCCGTACCCACTACCCATCGCCGCGGCCGCTTCGCCCACCCGTTCTGCCACCGCGTCGCCCAATGCCGCAACCTAATCGACGCCGCGCCTACACGCCACCGCCATACCACATACCAGCCACCGCCATAACCGCCGCACCTCACGTCCACGGCAGAGGAGATCAGAGGGCAGAGGAGAGCAGATATTACCTGAATCTGCGGACGCAGCGGCAGGCCGCGCTCCCTCCGCTTCGCGCTCCTCGCCCCTCGCCCCTCGGCCTTGCACTCCTCGCTCGCTGAAGAGGGAGACCCGTCTTCGGGAACAGTCAACGAAATGGTTTATATACAGGCGCACTGCGCGTCCTCCGGACTATCGAGCCGTCCGATGGTACCGGGAATGCTGCTAGCCATCCGATCTGTCCAGCCTCAGCTCGTCATCTTGCCCCGCACAACTGTTTGTACTGTCGCAACGTGTACCGTGATTTGTGTGTGCCACTTCATTTTTCACGACAGTTTTAACGGATCGGAGGGAGTAAACAAAACATCGCAGTGTCCTTGCGCACGCACGGCATAAACCTAGGAGAGGGCGCCAAGCTCCGACGAAAGTGCGCTCACCGGTGACTGCAGTGGTCCGAGCGGCCATCTGGGGACGGTGTTTGTAACACTAGGTCTCGGTGCTAGCAGCAATGGCGTCGCTTTGTATCCGCATCATCACCATTACAACACCGACATAAAGGATAACGTTATTTTTCTTCTTTCTGCTACATATAATAGTGCTTCAAGGAATTTCTTAGGAAAATTTTGAAAAGAGATCCACTCTGCACTAAGACTTACAAACGCTCGAGGTTCAAGCTACAAATGCTGATACTAGAGGAGTGGTCATCCAAAGTCTTTAGTGCGTCGGTGCATCTCGAATAATAGGGGTTGTAGATCTGTAACACCCTTGCTCCTCCAATCTTAATTTGAAGGTAGAACAAGAGTCTTCGGTCACCACGAAACACCTTCAAAGGCGTCATCCGATAATACATGGTGTAGTCCAATGGAATTGTGTATGTTTTGACCCATGTGCTCTTGTCGGAATCACTGAGGAGCCATATGTTGGTGCATCCACGGCAGGTGTTTTTGGTCCCTGCTTGAGCCATGCAAAGGGCACCATTGAGCTCGCATAAGCTGATTTTACTCTCCTGGAGTTTCACATTTGGTGGGCCTTTGACCCCCTTCTTCCACTCCTCGCTCTCGAGGTCGAAGCGGAATATAATGTCTCCATCGGGTTGTGGTGCCACCAACAGATGTAGCACGCCATTGACCACCACCGGGTGGTCTCTATATGAGGCATTTGTAGCGTGTGCTTGCTTATGTCTCCACCCAACATCATCTCCTACCGTAAGGATCTCGCATATACGATCACCGAGACATACAACCTTGTAGGCTCCCGATGGAATGGCACGGCCAAAGCCGTGAATACGGCCTGTTAAATAGGTCACGAGCACCTTCTTGGTAGCAAGGTCGATTACCCTGGCGACTTGTTCATTGCCCATGTCACCGATAACACACACATGGTCATCGGTCCCAGTGCAGATGGACGTCAGGAACCAACCCACGTCGTCGATTACCCTCACAACCTTGCCATCCATGTCCATCAGCCGCAAGGACGGCGTCTTTTTGTGGTCGACGACGAGGAGCGGCTCGACACGAGACTTGTGCACGGCAACAAAAGCCGGGTCGGAGATAAGGGCGCGCCACTCTATGGAGACGCATCGGAACCGGCACAAGGACTTCACCGGCAGCCATGACAGGATGTCGAAGATGACGTCGTGCGGCAGCGTGACAGGAGCAACAGAGGTAGAACACCGCAAGTAAGACAGATTGATACCCATGGTGCGCAACGGATCTAGAACAGCGCAACGGATCTACGTACTTAGCCAAATTCCGCGGCCTGACCGTGGAGACCTTTACGATCGAGACCGCCGGAGGGGTACGTTGTCTGTCTTGGTATTAAGTCCGGAGGGGACGAAAACGGTTGGGACCAAGATCGGGATGGATTCGGTGGGGACCACGGAGATCAAAACGGTTAGGATTCTGTTGCGGACCGGCTGACCTGCGGGGTTCCACCGCAGAGTTACCGCCCAGAGCCAATGGGAGGACGCCACGCGTCCCTGTCCCTAGCTCGATGGAACATATTCCCGGTTTCCGTCCGTTCCGTGAGTTTCCGTATTTGTTCATGTCAACAAACAGTTTCCGCACTTGTATGTTTCCGTATATGTTTTCTCTGTCCTGTTTCTGCACGGCACTGATGCATAAAGATTGTCATGCCGCGGCAAATCCCAGATGCTCTTCCGCTCGTGCGCTAGGTGATGGTTGTTCTTCACTGGAATATCTAGAAACTAGATTCGAACGGCGCGGCTCGCCGCGCGGCACTTGTTGCTTCTTCTAATTTTTTGCCCGTAGTTGTCACAATTTATACAGATTATTAAAAAGGTGGATACTTTTGGCCCGTGATTGTCACATTTTATACGGGTTGTTAAAAAGGTGATTTCTATCCATCTATAGATGATCCGGAAGACAGACACGAACTGTATAAGCAAAATATGATGGTAATAGCAGTCATGCTGAGCAGTTGTTACTCAGAGATGTACCATGTTTGGTTTGTGCAGAAAGCAGAAAGTTGATCACATGTCTATAGATTTGAAAGCATGTTTTTCGGATCGTATGAAATCAACAATCACCACATCATACAATCGGAGTAGTACCATATTTGGTTTGTGTACAGAGTTTAGGGAGCGCGGCAGGTTCTATTAATAATTTGTCGTAATTCTCATATATTGTACAGATTAATAAGAAGCTAATATCCAAAAATATAAGCTAAACATAATGGTAACATGATGTGAATTAAAAGAAAGGGCACACTCTGTTATTAGTAGTGGTAACATATCTGGTTTTAATACAGAGATCACACCATTATTACACAAAGATGAACAAAAGCACTGAAGTTGGTTCTATATGAATCAGAGCATAGGAAACACATAAGAGGGCAATATATATATATATCAAAGGAGAGGAGGAGCCAAATAACCAGTGAAACGACAACACAGAGGGCATATATCGTAGTCAGCTTGATCCGAACTATTGGCTGATGAAAAGGGCAGTGCATTGGCTGCAAAAGAATTTACAAAGTTATAGTATATCACTGTACAATGTACATCTCACGACAACAGGATTTAGCTATTGGGATCAATAGCAAGTATGATAGTACCGCATTAGCTCGCCGTTCTTCCTTCTTATTGCAGGAATAGGCATCTACGGACATGGTTTTCCGGCACTGTTTGTTTTGAGCATCTGCATAAGTGAATCAATCATGTAGAGAAATTAGTATTACTATGTCTATAGAAACTTCAAATGAGAGATTTTCAACTATCTGGTATAAGTTTAACAAAGTTGAACTAACATATTTTGAACTACTAAATTACCTATAATTACATAGAGCAAGCTTTTGAACTATCTGGTATAAGTTTAACAAAGTTGAACTAAATGAGGGAAACACATTAGATGGTCATAAAAAACATTCCTTTTTCAGTGACCATTCGATACTAAAATATAAATGAAACATTGACCTACTACCAAACATATAGCAAAGCCAGGCCATACTGGTTTTGGAAGGCATACAAAAATAAAGACCTAAATTTGTTGTCTAGGATGTACCTATGAAATACAACCAAGAGACTTTTTTATCACTGCTTTCTGCAGAAATGTTTGAATTGATATATAGGAAATAAAACAGTTATTTTGACCTAACAACAGAAGAACTAAAACATGACTGAATTGGTGTCTCTTCACGTCTTCTAAAAATATATATGGGACACCCCATGCATCTTAGACAGTAATTGTCATTTTTCCTTTGGACCATCTATGTTACTTCATAACATATTAAACTCCACATATCTATTTAAGCTGAACATTTACGTATTTTACAAAACCAAAACTTGTGCAAAGATAACCTTCTAATATAGAGCATCATATAAGAATAGCAAAAGGATTTTTTCCCCAAAGTTTGAAATAACCATGAAAATGTACAAACAAAAACACATATTTGAATGGGTACTACATAAAAAATGATCCCAACAGATCGTCCAAATGCTGAAAAGCTCCAAATTTACAAAACCAAATAAATGATAACAACAAAATCAAATAAATGCTGCAGGCTTTGCAATATACTGAAATTCTGTAAGTTAAGTATTTTCTATAAGTAAACACGAACAACAAAAATGGTAAAAATCAGACAACCGAATAATGTCCAGTTATAGATGGCAAGAAAAAGGTGGCTTTGAAGATCCAAATGCAAGTGAGTACCAACTATTAGCAAAAAAATCATCCACCATTTCTCGTAAACAATGGCAAGCTAGCATGAGCTTAATTCGAAAGAAAGATGAATGAAAGATAATAGCCTCTTAAACTTCCCCATAGTTGCGGACAGCCGACCTTGCGGAAGCACCACTTTCAAATAAATGTAAATGAAACATAGCATCCACTGAAAAGTTTCTTACCTGCATCAAGAAACTGAACCTAGAGCATGGCCATCTACCTAGGGCTGTTAAACCTGCCAACAAAGGAAACAGAATATCAAATAAAATCAGCTATTTTAATAAATATTAGTACTGCCTGATGAGGTAAAGAGCACTCAAACCTGCAGCATAGAAGAATAAATAAATACCTTCTCTAAATTGACCCTGGAGTCATGGAGTTTGGGGCTGGGCATCTCCTGCTTGCCGACGAAGACAGCGATGGTGCTGCAGACACCGTGCGATCACAAACCTATACTGGCCAAAAGCAATCACTCACATATAGATTGATGGTTATCAGTAAAAGAATATATAATCTAACGCAACTTTTTGCTTATCCAGTGGTACATTCCAGGGACATAGTAGGGCACCGTCCAATGATCACACGGGATTTTAGTACCTCTAGAAAGTGTTACAGAGACAAAAAGCTAAACAGGAGGTTTACCTGGATGCGAAAGTGGCCTTATTCTGAATCCATTTTCAGATGAGGATATGAGGAACACCTAAATGTGACAACAACAAAAGAAAGCACAATACATCAAGATATGAGATTGGAGTTGAGGAGAGGTGTAGTTTAGACCTTGTGATGTGGAGAGCAAGGTATACCTGAGAACTGAGTGGATACAGGGTGATCTGCTCTTTCCATGGAAACCCACCTACAGGTGCAGCAGCGATTAAGAGTACCTCTGTAACTACAGTCGCCACACCGGGCGCCACCTCCTGGATTATATAAGAAATATTCATATGTGGCATATCAATCCTAGAAAGTAGCGATACTAAACCACCTACAAAATAAATACAAGTGCTATTAATATCATAGAAAAATATAGGATGAAACTTGTCACACAAAATATATCATTTGGCGAAACAAACCTGAATACATAATGAAGCATCAAATGTATTAAAAGTAGCCGTTTCTAGATCAATACCTCACGTGCCAAATTTCACTACAAATCCACCATGCATAGCAATTACTTCTTCCATTTATTTCTTATTAAGAATGCAAGATAGGACTGAATAAATTTAGCTGTTTAACAAAGGGACATACCAGATCAAGATAATGTGCGCCAAAGTCGAATATGCATGTGCTTCTGCATAAACAAAAACGTGAAGGTCTGGGGATTAATTTGGAGGATCAGAGCAGACCAAGCTGCTATGCCAGTTGCCAAACAAATCCCAAAGAAAAATGAGAGAAAGTGAACCCATGTACATCAGCCTATATCAAAGGTCTTTACTTGTTTACTTATTCGAGTATATCAAAGGGGCAATCCAGCAATGTATTAGAATCAGGATATACATGCAACCGCCTAAGTTATTTGTCAGCGCGTACCTACTTTAATAGGTCTTCCAAGAAACTCTTAAGAAGCAACCGCTTTATCTCAATAAATTTTGCAAAGAATTAATGATTGATAGCATCAATAAGTACTTCAAAGGATAGCACTGAATTTATTTGGAATTGTGCACAATAAAAAACAATCAGAAGACGAATTCCACCCTTGAGCCTACACATGTTAACGGTTCTCAACATGTAAAACACAGAGCAAGTAATTGTATCCTGAAAAAAAGGTAACCAACACAAAGAACCAGAGCCATGCATCGTTTGGATCCAAGATTAGAAGTAACTAACCTGTAACCAGCATGACATCCACAAGGCCTCCAAATCCAATAGATCACAGCAGCACCTGCAAAAAAACAGGCTCCTATAATGGATCCAACCAAAGTTTAGCAGAAACATCAGATCATAGAGGCAGATAACTATTCTAGTTTGATGTTAACTGCTCGAGATATTTAATATCATAACAATATAACAGTTTCTTTGAGATCCTATTTTTCACAGATTACTTCATCGAGGTAACTACAACATGAGTGGTTTACAGCACTTGGACGAAGGGGCTTGGGCAAGAGAGGAGCTGATTTTAGAACTATACCAACTCAATCCAAACGTAGGTTCTGCCTAGTCAATGAAATGGGTGATTTCCTATGCAACTGCCACCTCCAATTATTGGGTCATTCTCATATTTTAAGCAGTAAAACACCAATAATGGACACTACCAGCAGAAAAACATGTCAACTCTTATTTATATGCACTGTCCTAGTTTTGTCTAAGAACTAAATACACAATTTTGATGACAAAACATGTCAGATAACAGGTGCAATTACAAGTTTCCAAGGTAGGAATAATCGGTTCTTAAATAGCATACATGCCTTGGACCTGATAATTTTAAACAACCATTTTTCAAATATGTATGTATCAATAACATCCTCATTGATCCTCTCATGCAAAAATATATATAATAATATAAATGATGGCTCACGTTGCTGCTCAGGGAGGCAGTAGCTAGCAGCAGCCTTGGAGAATGACGCCGGTGATATGGTTATCCCATCTCAAGCAGCAACGGTGTACACTTGCGCTCCACCTGTGTACCCTAGGTCGATGAATAACAATCTGATGGTTGAGCACCCTGTTAGTCTGCTATTATCACTGAATTGTAATGCAATCAATGATTCATAGAAGTGCATGGCATAGTAGAAGTATCTTCCATACATCAGGACAATAATAAAAGAACTGGCAGCTCATCTAAATATTGTCCAAATTGTGGTATTCTTAGACTAATCATTAATATAATAGTAGATAAGCATTACATACCATACTTAAAATGTTATTCTAGGACTTGAAAAAAAAGCCTGGGCCTCATGCAGAAAGCCTAAAGCCAAAGTACAAATACGCCAAATCATTTAAGCATTGTCAAGCAGGTCAAACCATTTAAGCATCGCAAAGCAGGTCGTATTCATGTAAGCATGAAACAACCCTTGGGTTCGGACAACATGCCGGTAGAAGCCAGTGCTCCTATTGCCAAGATTGATCTCACAATGGCTCCAAGCATGAGATGACAATCCTATAGATAATCTTGTTATAAGCCTTTATTATATGCCAGAAAATAAAACCTAAGAAAACCCTTGAAGTGATTATGTAAGTGAATTATTCTAAACAAATGGACCCGATAATTCATTGATGCTCTATTTTAAAGTAACAGGCAATGACACAATTTTGTATTTCAGAATTTTGGGAGTATTACTCTGGTTGTGGTCAATGCCTTGAACTAAACTAAAAAAAATCAGAAATGTGAAAGTTTTGAAACCGAATGGCCACAATGCTAAGCACTTTCATGCATCAGCAAACTCAGTCGGGGAGTAGAGCATCAAATCAGGGCCCTAAAAGGGCATCCTTACATATTTCTATTATAAAGTCGCAAATGTTACCAATACCACATCTAATACAGCTCATACACTAAGAATGAAATAGTCAACAAAAGAATGAAGGCACTAAGAACTAAACTTGTACTGACCTGGAGACAAAAAAATAAGGTAGATAGGATGTTCAGATGGACTTTTGCTTTGGCCCAATGCCTCACCATCTCACAACACTAAGGAGGAGCTCGTATGAGAATTGGACCTACTCTCTGTAGAAGGAGCAACATTAAGTAAAGGATGGATCAACTGCCATTGACAGTGATATATTGTAGTTAATGTAGGTGGTGGTAGAGAAGGAAGATGGGTACCTTACCTTCGATATAAACCTTGGGTTCAGGCCCAATCTAGCAGCCTGGTGAGACCATCATCAATGTTTCCACCTCCCTGCCGAATATGGGCAGCAGATTTTCAAAAAAAAAGAAGTGACAAAGCAAGAGGAGTTAAAAGAGACTACTCATTGCATAATTTATTTAGTAAGATTTCAAATAAATAAGAAACTCAATATGCAAACTTTGCTCCTTGATTATGCACTGATATAACCCATATAACCAAGACCATTTGTTTATTCATTAATTATGAGGTGTTCGCTTTCCAATATATAAATGTTCATGCAAAGCAACAAACGAAGTGCAAGAACTGTCACACGGAAGCCACACAGTATGCTGATCGTTCTGAAATGAGAAAAAGTGTGGGATTTCATAAGAGAAAAAATAGCTCGCTCTATGCAGTCCATCAGCTCATCATAAAACAACATAATAGAAAACTTAGATGCCGTTCACTGAGGAGAACCAAACTGTACAGAGGAGCAGCCATGGCAGCTAGAGAAGCATCAAACTATACCAGTCTCTTTTTCGGACAAACCTGAACACTCATTATAAGGACAAAGCTGAAAATACACTATTGTTGCTGAAAAGAGCATGATAAACTTTCTAGCCACAACAAACAGAAAAATAAAACCCCATGACGGTAGAAGCATCAATACAATTCAAAAACTTTATTCTGGGTGTAAACACCAGTTAGCATTGATATATATTTTGCACACCCTGCTGTAGAGTAATTCTGGCCAAATGCAATACAATATAATTGAGAAAATGACACCTCTATTTCCAAGTACAGGAATACATATGTTTGATTACTAATATCAGTTTATTCCGAGCAAGCATGGCTCAAATACAAAAGTGAACACTGCTTCCATTGATTAAGAATTGATTCAAACACCAGATGCTACCGAAACTTAAATCTGAACTGCACCATTGCTGGTCCATTAAGGCATACAATGATGCAAATTGATCCACCGAAAAAGGGAATCATCAATGAACACACATACAAAAATAGAGAGAGATACATAGATTAAAGTGAGGGGGGGGGGATTAAAATCATATAATGCACAGGATAACAAATATATTAATGGATAGCACTGTTAGGCAATCATACAATTCTGTTCTAATTAAAATCAAAGGTACGGTACAGGTCAGTAGAATTGCTAACAATTGCTTAAGCTAGTGGGCCAAACAACCCAGTTTTGATTTTTCACCTTTGCTGAACCAAAATACTAAAAGAGTGTGAAAGAAAAAATGAGAACAACCTGCTTGGAATTTTGTCAAACACCTTGTAGTCATAGATAAACAGAATTTGCACAAACAAACATGATTTTTTTGGGATTAAATCAACTGCTGCCTTACATGTGAGTTCAGATCGTGTTGAGTGCCTGGGAGAAGGGAGTGACAAAGCACAAACACCTTGTAGGCATACATATTTACAATCTGCACATACATACAGGATTTGGATGGATTAAATACAGAGAAGAAGAAAATCACGAGGAAGAGAAGATCCTGTGCACCTGCGTTCCATGTGAGGCTGGACGTTCCATGTCTTGACGCTGCAGGCCTCCATGGGAGGCTGATAGGAGAGCTTGGAGGCGACGGCCCGTGTTCTTCCACCTAGATTAGCCGGAGATGGAGGCTGCAAGCTCCGACCAACTGCTAATCCCAGCAACGTCATGGCCTGTGACAGCGGTGTGCTGCTCTTCCCGGCGACGAATCGGCAGGGGCGAGCCACCTCCTCAGCGTCGTCGCCGGCGGCGGCTGAGAGAGAGAGAGAGAGAGCGAGAGGAGGTGAGACGGGAGAGAGCGAGAGGCAGAGGGGTTGGGGACTGAGGTAGTACCTGCACGCAAGAGTGAGACATGGACGGCGGCGGTCTGCTCCATCTTGTCCCTGGCCCATCTTCTCCAGGCACGGCACCGGGGATTCCACTCGCGTTCCGTCGCCAACCACCGGGCCACCAGTCTTCTCTCCTCCGGGGAGGCTCCTGCAGGAAAAGAGGAGGGACGGGGAGGAGAGAGGGACGAGGGAGGGGTTGGAAGCAGAGGCCGCGGCGGAGCGGGCAAACCTGGCCGGCCGATGGCGAGGTAATGGATGGTGGCGGCGGCCGAGAGGGCGCGGCGTGGCGGGCAGCGGCCGCGCGCTCCCTACCGTTCCTGCTTCTTCAGGGGCTGCTCGTGGAGACGACGGATTGGGGAGGAGGAGAGGAAGCGAGGATTGGGGGAGGAGAAGGACAGTGGCGGCGGGAGGATGAAGGGGGTTGGGGGAGGAGCTGCTGCGGGGATTGGAGGAGCGCACACGTGAGGGGATTGGGCTAGGGTTTTCCACTGCGGGAGCTGCTATTTATACTGCGCGCGGTGAAAAAAACGGACGGCCAGGATCGCCCGTGATTCCTTATCTACGGCCGAGAGTGTCTAAACTCTGTGAAGCCTCCTAGCACCCCCATGATTATACTCTTTAGATATGTCCGGCATATCTAATATTGTGTCCGAGGTGCTGGACACACCAAAAAAAACTCCCGACGTATTTTTGTTTTTGCTCATTTTCATCGAAAATGTTCATTTTGTGTATAAATCATAAATTGGTTGCATAGTCCAACAATAATTTAAATATAGATAAAATATAGTTGTTACAACAATTTAAATTATAATTCGGGAAGTTCAAGTAAACAACATGTGACAGTTGAACTACTCGTATGACATGAGCACACACTAGTCTTATATTATATCATTTTGCAATTGTAAATTGTTTCATCACAAATTTGTTGATGCATGGCAATACAATTAGGAAACTCGGCCGGCACGCTCTGATGTGGCTCGGCATATGAGGGACCTCGTACTCAAAAATCTTATCGAACACCATGTTGGCATCTCGGTCACTCTCGATGATCATATTGTGGATGATAACACATTCATTCATGATCAGCCACATCTGATCTAGCGGCCATGATAGAGAGAACGGTTACCTGACAACCGCAAAGTGGATTTGGATCACACCAAACGCGCGCTTGTACCATAATTTTTTCGGGCACTCTCTTGTCCAGGGGCATAGCTAGCATGTATTGATCAGTGTCCGTTGATAGCAATGGGTTTTCACTATTTCAAATTTTAAATGAAGCGATGCTCTTAGAAATACAAAATGATACCGGTCAATGGGAGTGACACGAGTAACCAATTTTTCTAGCTTCACCCTGCTCCTGTCTCTTTGCAAAGTGAGAGTTCACCTCACCCCAACAGGGTTGCAGATTTTATTAAAAATATAGACCAATGAGAATAAATGACATAGACTAGGTATAGGTAGTACTCCTTATCGTATGGACGGTTATTGATCTCATAATTGCACTTCAGAGGTTGGCTTTCAATAATTCCATCAAATAAACTACTTTAAAAAAGAAAAACATTACGAAGATATTGAGGACACTAGCTATGTCTTGGTCAAAACAAAACTCTCCAAGTGTAAGCTGCAAATACTGAAATTGCTGTCGTGGACACCGGCTAGTGTTTTTGGCTCATCTGTGCAAATCGAGCGGCATTCATCATAGATTAGCACCGTCGACAATTTTGTGCCATCAAGAGTGCGGCAGAAAAGTAGCCTTCTGTCATCACGTAACATCCTCAAAGGTATCAATCGAAAAAACCGAGATGAATACATTTTTTTTCGAAAAGGGCAGTCCCAGCCTCTGCATCAAAATGATGCATACGGCTTGCTTTATTAATTTATTAAGAAGTTGTCCAGCCTATTACATCACGGATCACAAAGGGTTGATACATGTATCAACCAACGAAACAAAGTACTATGGAGAAAAATTATTCATATCTCTAATCTCTTCTCAAAACGCCAGCCCGCACGGTTGTAGAAGTCCTTCGCGACAGATTCCAACCGGATACATCCAGACTCCATAACATGGCGTTGCTCCACTGGTTGGAGATAGGACCATGATCGGATCCAGTGGGTGATCAGCGGGATTACCTGCAAAAAGGATGGGTTTTTTGGCTTGTTAAAAACAAAATCATTGCGTACATTCCACATTGCCCACAACACTGCACAAATGCCTACTCGAATTGATCTAAGAGTTGACTTGTCAATTCCTCTTAGCCAATTGCCAAAAAGATTCGTAATGTTTTTTGGTGGGGTGATATTAAACGCCATGTGCACTATGCGCCAGACTAGTTTAGCAAAGGGGCAATCAAAAAATAAATGTTGTATTGTTTCATCAGTATCACAAAAAGAACAACACTTGTTGCCATTCCAATTGCGTTTAAAAAGATTATCTTTAGTCAATATCACTTTACGATTAAGGAACCACATAAAAATCTTGATCTTTAGTGGCACCTTTATTTTCCATATATACTTTTTAAGAAACTTAGTGTGGCCATTCAAATAATCTAAGTACATTGATTTGACCGTGAATGCCCCCGAAGTAGTCAAGCGCCATACAAACCTATCCGGTTCTGTTGTGAGATTGATATCCATCAAACGATTGACAAGGTGCAGCCATTGTTCCCACTTGTTGGTTGTAAGTCTTCTTCTGAAATTAATATTCGGTGGTTGTGTTAAAACTTGAGCTACCAAAACTTGTTTTTGGTTAGCTATATTATATAGCAGCGGGTATTGTTGTGCTAGGGAATAGTCACCCAACCACACATCCTCCCAGAACCTTGTGTTCATGCCATTACCAACCACAAAAGACCCTCTCTTGAAAAAATCATTCCTCACATTCATCAATCCTTTCCAAAAAGGAGAATCTGTCGGTTTGACTGCCACTTGGGATAGCGTTTTAGAGTGTAGATATTTATTAGTTAATAATTCCTGCCACACTCCCTGCTCATTCATCAGTTTATATAGCCATTTACTTAGCAAGCATTTATTTTTCAACTCTAACACCTCGATTCCAAGCCCCCCTTGATCTCTAGGTCTGCAAATAATATTCCATTTGGTGAGGCGGTATTTCTTTTTGTGACCATCACTCTGCCAAAAAAATCGTGATCTATAGAAATCCAATCTCTTCCGTACTCCCTTTGGAATCTCAAGAAAAGATAGCATGAACATAGGTAGACTAGTTAGCACCGAATTTATAAGAATTAATCTGTCTCCATAAGATAAAAGTTTTCCGATCCAACTACTTAGCTTTCTTTCAAAACGGTCTTCAACAGGTTTCCATTCACCATTTTTCAGTTTTCGGAAGTGGATTGGTATTCCCAAATACTTGAAAGGAAAGGATCCAACTTCACACCCGAAAAGCTGTCTATATTGTGATTCCGCTGTTTTGGCTTGTCCAAAACAGTAGATCTCGCTTTTATGAAAATTAATTTTAAGACCCGAAAGCTGTTCGAAAAGACTAAGAATCAGTTTCATATTCAGCGCCTTCGTCAAGTCATGCTCCATAAATATAATCGTATCGTCCGCATACTGTAATATGGAGACGCCCCCCTCAACTAGATGAGGAATGAGTCCCCCTATTTGATCATCTTCCTTCGCACGGTTAATCAAAATAGCTAACATATCAGCCACCACATTAAACAAAATTGGAGATAGCGGATCCCCTTGCCTAAGACCTTTTAGAGTTTGGAAATTATGGCCGATGTCATCATTCACCCTTATTCCCACACTCCCACGGCTAATGAATTCTTGAATCCATTTACACCAGCTAGGATGAAAACCTTTCATTCGTAGGGCTTGTAATAAAAAAGGCCACTTCACCTTATCGTACGCTTTTTCGAAATCGATTTTTAAGAGAACCCCATCCAATTTCTTCCTATGCAACTCGTGGATGGTTTCATGAAGAACAACAACTCCCTCAAGGATATGACGCCCGGGCATAAAAGCGGTTTGAGTTGGCCTAACTACCGTATGTGCCACTTTAGCGATACGGTTAGTAGCCACTTTTGTGAAGATTTTAAAGCTCACATTCAGTAGCATATAGGACGATATTGCTGAATTTGAATGGCGTCCTCTTTTTTTGGTAGCAAGATGATTGTCCCGAAATTTAAGTGAAACAAAGGTAACTCTCCCTTGTGGAAAGCATCAAACATCGCCATCAAATCGTATTTAATAATGTTCCAGCATTTTTGGTAGAATTCTGCCGGAAAACCATCCGGCCCCGGAGCTTTATTCTTCTCCATTTGAAAATAGCGTCATATACCTCTGTTCGGTGAAGTGCGCTTTCAAAATATTATTCTCTTCTTCGGACAGCTGCGGAATGTCTTGTACTACCGCTTCGTCTAAAGAGAAAAAATTCTCACTCGGCGCCCCAAACAAATTCTTATAAAATTCCGTAATGTAAACTTTTAGGTTTTCTTGTCCTACCACAATGCCATCATCTTGTTCTAATTGGAATATTCGTTTCCTTCTATGTTTTCCATTTGCAATAATATGAAAGTATTTTGTATTATTCCCCCCTTCCTGAACATGTTTTACCTTTGCCCTTTGTGCCCATTTAGCCTCCTCATCCCTCCTCAGGACGGCTATTTTATCATTGGCCTCTTTTAACTCCTCTCTTTCAAAAGAATCAAGAGTATTTAGTTCGGCCTTAGCCTCCAAAATCTCAATCATCTTTAATAACCGATCTCTCTCTTTTTTGTAAACACCACTAAGGTTTTTAGCCCATCCCCTAAGGAACCTCCTAAGGTGGCGTATCTTATTCTGCCATATTCCATAGGAGATCGGCCATTGGACACAGAGTTCCATTCCCTTGCAATTAAGTCGACAAAACCTTCTTGACGAAGCCAAGATAACTCGAAAGAAAATTGAGATTTATTCCCGAGGTGAGCTTGTTCACCAGAGTCGAGAAGCAGCGGTGTATGGTCAGACCCTGCCCGATCAAGAGTTCTAACCGTAACAAGGGGGAACTTTTGCTCCCACTCCACATTAGAAAGAATCCTATCCAACTTTTCAAAGGTAGGTGTGTCTCTGCGATTCACCCAAGTATATTGCCTACCAGACAAGTGTATTTCTTTTAAGTCTAGACTCTCAATAATAGCATTAAAGAGGAAAGGCCATCGAGGATTGAAATTATCATTGCTCTTTTCCTCTTGTCTACGCAAAATATTAAAGTCACCGCCGATAAGTAACGGTTTAGAACCTTGCTCACAAATTCTAACCAGCTCGGCCAGAAACTCTTGTTTTTGCTGGTCTTGAGCTGCCCCATATACAGCCACTAAAGCCCACTCAAAACCATCATGCTTCGAAGACAGGTCAAACTTGACACATCTATTACCATTATTTACCCCTTTAACTGCGAGTGTTTGAGTGTTAATACCGACCAAAATACCACCTGACCTCCCTTGTGGCGGTAGACAGTACCAAGCATAATCCAAACCGGCCGCTAGAAATCTAAGAAAAGGAGCAGAAAATTATCCCTACCCGTTTCTTGAATTGCAAAAAAATCGAGCTTATGCTCTCGTATAGACTCGTGTATGAACCAATGTTTTGCCGTATCCCCGAACCCATCACAATTCCAAAAACACCCTTTCATTTTGTATTAGAGATTAATTTTTCTTTTTAAATCTAGAACTACGACGAACAGCCGAGACTTCTCCCACTATCTTTTTGTTTCTGGCTCTAGTATTCCTAACCAGCTTGACCGGAGGATCCTTGTGATCCGTGGCATCTCTGGCCTCCTCCTCTAAAAGATCAACAGCGAGCTTGTTCGCTTCATTCAAAACCAAACTTCCATTATCATCATTTTCTGTATCCAAAGATGCTTCCTTTTTGTTAAGCATAAAAATGGTTCTCTCTAAATCTACGTCTTTTAAATGCTGAACCGAAGATTCTATTTGACTAGGAGATGTACCCAGCGAGACCCCAAGTTTAGACGCCCTAGCAACTAC
The DNA here is from genome assembly GCA_947311845.1 of Poa pratensis. Classification (NCBI taxonomy): domain Eukaryota; kingdom Viridiplantae; phylum Streptophyta; class Magnoliopsida; order Poales; family Poaceae; genus Poa; species Poa pratensis. Next base: position 10,545,388 of record CAMZMU010000086.1, read on the forward strand.
CACATCATTTGGTATAGAAGCTAAAGTAAATTCATGCACTAAATCTTTACCTGAATAGACATAATCCCGCGCTTGAGCTCGCTGCTTGGCGCGGTCCATCTGGGTGCATCGGCATTCGGTTGCGCCCTTATACGCCCACTTGAACGAACACCGACAGCTGCTTCCTCCGCAATGCCACCAAACGAGATCACCTCCGATCTTGAATATCGACCTCCGAGAAAAACCCCTGTCCCCTCCGGTCTTCCTTGCCTTCCACTTGTTGGAGACGAAGTCACCGAATTAACCAAGATATTCTTGCCCTTGTCTGTATTTGTTGGTGCACGTACAACAAGTTTTGGTGACATCTGGGCTGCTGCATACCGAGACTCACCCTCCCCAACACCAACAGCCTGAGGCGAAACCACGGATTCAACACAAACTGGCGTTTTCGGATTTTCTTTGAGTTGCACCGAAACCGCCGCCATACCCTGCCGCTGCACAGATATCTGATAGTTCTCTGCCGAAGGTTGGCTCTGCAGGGAAGATGACTGAAACTCTGCCGAAACATCTCCAACCTGGCCATCCTCATCATTTTCAACCAGCGCCTCCGTAACCTCCTGTCGTGGCCCCAAAACCGACGAAACTTCTGCCGGAAACTCCTGTGTGAACTGTGGCACTAGCCTTGGTGTTGCCTTGGCCTCTACCTGCTGGTTTATAGCTTGTTGTACCTCTGACAGTATATCTGATTGAAAGCCATGCTGCAATTTTCTTTCTTGAACCTCCTTACCACCGGAACTGAACGAGCAAGTTCTTCCTCCTCTTCCTCTACAATCTGATACCACCTTTTAGATGGTGCCGAAGGACACTTGTTAGATAACTGTTTGTCCCCCCGAACTGGAGACAAAAAGGGTACATCCAGTGAGCCGATTTTGACGTGTTCCATGGAGTCGGTTGGCTTGTCATCCGTTTCCATAGCCGTGTCCTTGTCATCTCCTGTTTTGCGCGTATCAACATCTGAAGATTGATCTTTGTTCTCTTTTTGTGACTTCTCACTATCTTCCTTAGCCTTAGCTCTGTCCCCATTTGCACCATCTGTATTTGGATCATCCATTATGAAATCCCCAGCTGCAACAATGGATCCATCCGCTGCCTCAATATCAAAAGTGATGCCGAATCCTTCGCCATCATAGAAGTGATCAAGGGTTCTCGGAATCCCTTCAGGGTTAGCACAGTCAAGGCGCATCCTAACCACACCATGCTCTCTTGTGAACTTCATATCAACGTCAGTAGCTTTCCCAACTAAAGAACCGACAGCAAAGAGGGCTAGATAATCACGACACAAAGTTTCCGGACATCCAGATATGCGAACCCAAATATCATATAAACCCCACTTGTCAAAGTTTTTTGTTGTCCAATCCTCAAAATGCAGTGACATCTCTGTCCCCTCTACCTCGATAAACTTAATTCTCTTCAGCCTTGCTAGATCAGCCTTAGTAGGAAAAACCACTCTAAAACCATTGTTGCCCGCCGGGCTTATATCCCACTGATGCTCTCCCGGAACCAGCCAATCAAGCTCTTTAGCCACCTGCGGAGCTGATAGAGTTCCTCCTGAAACCCTAATCCTCCCTACTTTGCCGCTATCATTTTTTAACCGTAAGTTATCTGACTTCTCCACCAGAAAAAACATAAGACATTCCCTTGCCATGCCATAAAGTGTAGCTGTGGGTTTTTTCATCTTTGGCAAAGGGCATGCTTCATCCGCATGTAAGGCGGAATCACAATAATAACACAGAGTTGCAGTACATTCAGTTGCAATATGACCATTTAAGTTGCATCTAAAACAAAGGTTTTGTTTTTTGGCTTTGCCTTGTGCTGCCACAACCGTATTTGCCCCACCCGTAATCACCTGTTCCTTCTCTTTAGGATCAGCAGCCGCTGTAGATTTCGGTCTGTAGGTTGGCGTTGGCCTGACCGCACCTTCCTCTTCCTCAAGGTCCACGCTAGAGTTGCTAGTAACATCTGTGCGGGTAGACGGAAATCTGCCACCTCTCCCACTAAACCGACCCCCCCTGCTGTTATTGTTCTGAGGATTTCTGAATCTCTGATTGTTTCCCTGCATATGACGACCTCCAAAGCTGCTCTGATTGTTCCTGAACCGCTGTGTGTTATTGTTGCCGGTTCCAACTGGATGCTGCCTGTTGTTCCCTTCATAGTATCCTTCATTGAAACTACCAAAATTGCCACCAAAATCTCGGCGGCCAGCATCATTGCCTCGATGATCAAAACCATCTCTCTGGTTCCCAAAAGATGAACCACTTCCTTCTCCTCTCTCATAGTTGCTCGGTCCCTGAGCACGAAAGTTATTTGGAGGGTAGCCTTGTGCTCCTCCATTGCCCCCACCAGCACGGCCGACAGCACCGATCGATCCATTGCCGTAGTTAGCACCACGCTCCTCAGGGTAGCCAGCATACCCCTGGCCACGATACTGCTGCCTGCCGAAAGCTTGGTTGCCAAAAGTATTCCCACCGTAATCTTCCTGCCGTCCACCATTGCCTCCTCCCCGTCCAGCCATTAGCACCGACAGGAAGGTACGTCGCTGTTGCGGCGCAGCAAGGGTTGAGTTGTTCGAGGAAAACGACCTCTGTCTATTCCTTCGCAACCCTAAAACCTCAGATGGGAAAGACCTGGGCCTTGTGCCTTTTGGTCTGACAGGTGAGTAATGTTTCGAGTAGCCCTTGTGGCCCTGTCGATCGAAACCGAAATCTCGTGGGCCTCCCAAGGCCTTGTGCCTCGTAGCAGACTTCGAAAAATTCAAGTTTGAAAATACCTTACCGGAAAAACCGTGATCCGACAAATTCGCTGCATGGCCGGCGGCCGTCGCCGCCGTCATACGTCTTGACGTCGTCGAAGAAGACGGGATACCCGGCTTGACAAAGCTGGCCTCCGCTGCGCGTTTGCCCTTCATCTTCCGCTTGACGATCGTCCAAGACGCGCATCGAAGGCTTCTTCCAAAGTGAACGTTGTTGGAGGGATCACCGGGATCTTCATCGCCGGAGAACCTGCGGAAAATCTTACCGGAGAGGCTGCCGTGTCCATTAGCTCCTGTGCCGCCCATTTCTGCATCCGTCTCTTGTCGCCTCTATGTGGCTTTCGATCCTTCAGGTCTCGCCCCGGTCTCTCCTCTGGCGTCGCGCACCGGTAGCGCATGGAACGCGACGACGCCGACGACCCGGGAGATTCGGCGGCCACATCCTCCTCGGAGCTGTCTGACGAGGATGCCCAGAACCGGCCCGAAAGCCTGGTCACGAGGGCACCGGCGGCTTCGCCGGTGGCGTTGTCGCCTGGGTCTTCGCCTGGGTCGCCCCTCATCGTTTCCCCATTCCACCACATGATTAGATCTGTGTCATTCACCACATAGCGAACGCCAGCCCACCGTCTTCCGTCTTCATGAGACGTCCACCACCACAATTGATCGACTTTCTGAACATTGACAAACGGAGCGTACCTCACCGAGATGAATACATAGGAATCATGTACACCTTAACCCATGTGCTCTTGCTGGACTTAGTGAGGAGCCATATGTTGGTCCATGTATGGTAAGTGCTCCGAACGTCTGGTTGAACAATACTCAAGGAACCATTGAGCTCGTTTCCCGGCGAGAGGGGGGCCTGGTGGCGGCGACGCTAGGGTTTTCCCCGTCGCTCGGAAGGAGCGAGTCGGGGGTCGGGGTTACAGACAGCCAAAACCTTTGCTTGGAAGACTCGTTGCTCGGTTTGAAAAACAACCAGTTTGACGCTAATTGATGCTTAATGTTTTAATTAATTTCTACGCACGCGAAGATTTAACGTCTTCCATTATGGATCGGAGACGGAGACCTTTTTTTTTTTGAAATCATCGGAGACGGAGACCTGGTACCGTGGTACGGATACAAACATGATTCGGTGATGGGCCGGACCGACTAAAACAATCCACACGCAAACTGCTGCTATTTTCGCTGTCTAACTTAACTGAACACGACATCTTAGCCCTTATATCTTCGCCCGTGTGCGTGGGAAAACCCGACGGAGCAGAGTTTAGTTGTTCCACCGCAAAATATATTATATATCCCGGTTGATATATTCTGTTGAGTTGCTGCGGAAAACGATTTTAGCAAACAGTCTAGGCCTCCCTAGTTCAGAGCGTGAAATAAATACCATGATATTGTCCCCTGATCTTCTCGGCCGTGCGTAATTTAAGCGCAATCCCAGAGGCTCAGTCAACGTAGCCCTCCACCGTTGGAGCACACCCCGCTGGGGATCTGCGGTCGATAGATCGACCATGGGGATCATGCCATCGTCCTTGCGCTGGCCCTCGCCACCGGACAGCGCCGCCGTCGCTTCCGTCTCGCTGCCGCGCGACGTCATCTTCGACATCCTCTCATGGCTTCCGGCGAAGTCCCTATGCCGGTTCCGTTGCGTGTCCAGGGAGTGGCGCGCCCTCATCTCCGACCCAGCCTTTGTCGCCACGCACAGGACTCGCGCCGAGCCGCTCATCGCCGCCAACTCCCTGAGCGAGCCGTCGACTCTGCGGCTCATCGACATGGACGGCAATGTCGTGAAGGTGGTCAAGACCCCGGATGTCATCTACAGCTTCACCTGCGCCAGCGTTGGTAACCTCCTCATATGTGTCATCGGCTACGCCTTTGATCTAGCGACGGTGATTAACCTCGCGACAGGGGAGCAATATGTGACCAGCACGAGAGGTAGCTTCATGGGCTTCGGCCGTGCTACCCCGTCCGGTGTTTACAAGATGGTCTGCTTCAGTCCCCGCTGCACTAAGATCCTCACCTTAGGAGATGGTACTGCTACTGCAGGGTGGAGGCAGAAGCAATCCCCCACACCCAAAAGTATCTCCTATCATAGTGACCCTGTCGCCGTCAATGGTGTCTTGTACTTGGCGTCGCAGCTGCCTGGGGACACCGTACTCTGCTTCGACCTCGAGTGCGAGGAGTGGAAGAGGGGGATCAAAGGACCACCCGGTGTGGAACCTGGGCGGTGTCTCTTCACCATGGGCGAGCTCAACGGCACCCTGTGTATGATCCAACCGGTGGCTTATCCTGGATGCACAGTCATATGGCTCCTAACTAATGCCCACAAGGGCACCTGGTTCAAGGCCTACTCCATCCCCTTGGACCCATCTACGTATGATCTTCTCATACCTTTGAGGATATTGCTTGATGGTGGGAAACTGCTCTTTTACGTCACTTTTGAGTACATGAAAATGAAATTACCACTGCTGCAAATCTATGACCCCTATCATGGGACATGCACGGACGCGCCCAAGATGCTGGCAGGTGACCACGGCGGAAGTATCGGCCTTTGCAGCTTGCACTAGGAGAGTTTTTTTTCTCCCAGCCAGGATCTATTGTCCTAAATAATCTATGTTCGTTCTGTAAATTTTTTCCTTGAAATCTGAAGATGACTAAAAGGGCTGCATACACCTAATATATATGACGAACCAGGGCGGGGAGTTCCCGCATTGCATTATACACCTAGTACGGATCCAGCTGGGTAATTTTTCGGTGTGTAATGCCTATCTATTGAGATTCCGTACTGAAATGGAGTGCTTAACTTGAGAGTTGCGTATTGTTATCCTCCAGACAACATCAGAGTGTATGTGATTAAGTGATTGACTACATACGCTTTGCTTTGCTGCAGCGGATGACTTTGACTATTTGCTCATTCACTCTGTTATATATCTGCTTATGTCAGGTTACTGTTGACTGTACAGAATTTACTATACTTTTCTTAAGCACTGAAATCTGTTGACTGTACAGAATTTACTATACTTTTCGAAAGCACTGAAATCATCATTAGCAAGCACATTAGTTACTATTGAATGAACAAAGCTCATATTGGTGATCAGAAAAAAAAAAGGTCGCATACGTCTGGGGTGATTCAGAATGTAGAGTCCCACTACATGAATGGATGCTAGCTAATTACAGCAGATACGACATGATATACTTGTCAAACGGTCATGATTTAGTTTCTTGAGTAATGAGTATATGTATCGTAATAATTGGCATTCTCTGCAATCAGTATCAATACCACATTTTTTTCGAGATTGACAAGGAGAAAATCCCCACCACTTGTTGGCGGGTCATGTTTTTTACAAGAGATGAAGAATTACAGGGGGATACAGGGAAGAGAAGACAAATAAAATACAACAAAAAGATTACTAGAAAAGGGAAAGCAAGAACCAACATGAGAGGCACAAGTAGATGAGGGGGCAATCGAGGGATCACAATACCAAGAACCAACAAATAGCCTCGCACGCTGCCCGACGTGCGTATCAAACCCCACAACACAACTCAGGAGCGCCACCACCATCATCGGCAAGTGGCACTTAGCACTAACGTAGGCAGGGATCTCCGCCACGGGAGGTCGAGACGACAGCAGGATGGGGAGGCATCAATTGCGTCGTTATTGAGCAAAGGTGAGCCAAGACGACACCAAGAGCCTAAAGCTCACCACACCACAACGGCCACCAGGGGAGGGTCTTGAGAAAGCACATCGACAGGGCCGAGACCACGCGAAGGCCAGCCGAAGAGAGAAAACACCGCCATCGGCCCCAAGCTGGCCGCACTAACACCACCGGACACAGCACCAACAACAACACGCAGCAACAGAAGCCATATTTTTTGGACTCCAAGACGACGCCTACAGGGTGAATGTGTTGTCGACACAACAATCCAAGGTTTTTACCCGGAGGCCACACTATAGGTGCCGGAGCTCTACGATGGCACCTCCAGCAAGGAAGAGTCGGTAACCAGGGGGTCCAGGAGGCCCCCAGGTGCGGCCAAGGGATGGCCCGCTCCTGGCCCCCACCTGGAGCCCTCATGGCTCGTTTGGTCGCAGTCTTCTGGCACTGGGGCCCTCTGGTGATAAAAACAATTCCCGTAAAGTTTTGTCCAATTCCGAAAATATTTACTTAGGAGATTTTCTAAAACAAAAATACAGGAAAAACAAGAACTGACACTGAGCATCTTGTTAATAGGGTAGTATCAGAAAGTGCACTAAAATGATATATAATTGTAAATAAACATGTACGTAGTATTGATATAAAACAAGCATGCAACAATCAAAAATTAAATATACGTTTGAGACGTATCAGTATTTACAACGACCGGAAAAGTAGTACTCTGTTCAGAGGTGGTTGAGAAAAATTAGAGGTAGCAAGCTTCCGTAGGATTTACAACTATATATATAGGCAACATATCCTGTTCATCCAAGCTATCTGTGTATCCCTGAGATACTAGCCAGACGATTTAATCGGCGGCTCATATTAGGCTAAACGAAAGTTTGCATTTAACCGCCCGCTCTCCATGTCTCGACCCTGTCCACAATATTAGATTTTTAGATCTGATCTAGCATCACCAATTGTGGGGCCTGAAACAGCAAACTTCGGTAAGTTGCTTTTGGTTGGGAGAAATTTCAAATTGCATGTGCCGTATGAAACCTGAAGAACTGTCGCACTTCTGTGCCATGGCAAGGTTTTCACTATGTCACAGCGCGTTCCCTTGTTTCTCCAGAGATTTGTTCGGTCGACTGTGCATGTTATCATGCCCGCTGCTTTCCTGGTAAATGTGATCATGTGAACCTCTTTGACACTGCCCATGAGAACCGGGTAGATTTCTATGCTATGCTCAAGTGAGAGCAGTAACAAACACCTGGGCACGGCCAAAGAGGTTCACATGATCACATTATCAAGGAGAGCCATGGGCATTAGAGCTGCATCTAGACTGCATCAGCAACGAAAACAATAGGGTGCTAATTTGCACATAGCCATAGGATAGAATCTTAAAGTCTATAGCACCACATGTGTAGTCAATAACCTTTGTTTCACAAAATATATCACCAAAATTTCTATCACGGTAATCGAGATATCGGCAAAACGTGGTGTTCCTGCTTTCTAGGACAGAACATTCATCCACACATACTCCGTGACTTGTACATATACAGGTCGTACACCGGTGGGTCCAGTGGGTGCCTTGCGTTTATCTTTGTTGCGCTAGCCTACTCAAGCAGCTGGTTTGAACTGCACCAGGAGAACGCCCATTTTGAGACCAGAAGATTGCATCAGTTCCAACAGAGTTTCACACAAAGGACGCAGCGGCATGCCCTGGTGTTCAGAGAATATGTAAGTCAACAAGAAAACAATATAACAAAAACCTTTAGTGTATATGTAAGGCAACAAGTAAACAATATGTAAACGGCGAATTCATTAAACTGGATACAACGGGAAATAGTAGAGGATGGGGACAAAGCTTTCGTGCTAGAATTTGGCTAAATATTCAAGAACCTATCCAGCGCTGTATCCCGATCAATTCACAGAAGCGACAGGAGCTAGTTCACTACCCTATACTGTATGAGAAGCTCCCATATTTCTGCCTCTCTTGTGGCCTGCTGGGGCACTCGGACTCTTACTGTCCTACGCCAGCAGAAAGAGATGAGGAGGGGAATTGGCAGTATGACTCGTCCATGCGGGCACCGGATCCGAGGAAAATCAAGAAGGAAACTGGCAGGCGAGAAGGTAGATGATGACAGGTGAGGAGCAGGCAGTCCCAATATGACCCTGTTAATTCTCAGCCCCAATGGAGGGACGACCCACCTGGGAAGAACCCGTTTGAGGGTGTTATGGCGTCCGGGAGCTCTTTTGCTGGCAATCAAAGGAGATGCATTTTAAAGCCCAAGGAAGGGGAAGGGGAAGGGGAAGGGGAGGTTTTAAACCGCAAATGGTTTGCAAACTAGCTTTGGGTAACCAAATGTATGCACCCAAAACAATTGTAGATCCTATTCTGAAGTCTGAATAGGTTTACAACATTCTGGAGTCTGAATAGATCCAGGGCAGGTCACTCTTCAAAAAAATTCTGGAGTCTGAAGGGCAGGGCATAAAGCGTACTGCGTTGATGAACTGCAACCTCTTTTGACCTGCCCTGGATCTATGGAGGGGACTTCAATGAGATTCTTGACAACACGGAGTACTTTGGTCAGAATGAAAGAGCGGAGTGGCAAATGCAAGGATTCAGAGAAGTTGTTAAATAATTGTGATCTACAGGTCCTTGGCTTTGTAGGTATTCCTTACACGTGGGATGATAAACAACAAGGTGATGCAACTCTGAAGGTGAGATTAGACCGCGTACTTGCCTGGAGATCCTTGTTTCATGATTTTGATACCTCAAAAGTTTCAATGATGCTATGTTAGGGAAACAAGCATGGAGACTATTGGATAATCCTACTAGCATATGTGCCAGAGTTTTGAAGGGAAGATATTTTCCTAATGGCGACTTTCTTTCAACAGGATGTCCTTGAAGCGCCTCAAAAACTTGGAGGGATATTCTGTGTGGAAGAGAAGTACTTAAGAAGGGACTAGTCCGGCGAGTTGGCAATGGAAATGACACTAAAATTTGGGAAGATCAGTGGGTCTCTGGTGTGCCAGGCCTGAAGCCACTCGTACCGAATGTGGGTTCCGAATTAAAACTGGTGGGCCGAAATTATTGATACAGCCACAGGTCAATGGAAAGAACAAGTTGTGAATGATACTTTCTGTCCAAGGGATGCTGAAGCAATTTTAAGCCTTCCACGCCCTCGGAGTGGGGGCGATGATTTTTGGGCTTGGAACGAAGAGAAAACGGGGATTTATACCGAACCGCCTGTTGAGACCAGCTTTGGAAAATACTTTGGGAATTACACGTGGTGCCAAAAGTACGTATTTTCTGGTGGAGAGCAATCAAGGGCTTTCTACCTTGCTATGCTGAACTTGCTCGACGACATGTGATGGAGCAAGGAACGTGCAAACTCTATGGCCATGCGGAAGAGACACTGTATCTTGCTTTGCTGCAGTGTGACCATGCAAAATTGTTTTGGTCTGCTTCGATGGATTAATTTGGGTTCAGTATGCCCAGGTTACATCCTGCCACTTGAGTGAGAGATGTCCTGGTGGAATCAACTTTGCCAAAGAAGCAGGTACCTATTGCGGTAACAATAATATTGTGTATTTGGTCTAGTAGAAAAAAGTATGTCCACGGCGAGGAGAAATACCAACCGCTGGCTCAATGCAACTCATTGAAGAACAAATGGCCCTACTTGAGCTACCGTCAGTCTCAGCAAAAATTCAGAATAAGGAGTGCAGATGGGAGAAACCACCAACTGGGTGGTGTACGGTCAACACAGACGGTTCAATCAATAATATGTCTCGGGTGGCTGGGTCGGGTTAAGTTATTCGAGTTGACACGGGGGAGGTCATCGAGGCTGGCTGCTCCAAACATCAGCAAGTGGACGACCCGTTCATTAGTGAACTGCTTGCGAGTCGTGAAGGACTTGAGGCAGCGATAAGGAGGGGTCTCTCAAAGGTGATCCTTCAGACCGATTGTTCCTCGCTTGTGAAGTTGTGGCAAGAGGAGGTGCATGTGCGAGCTGAAGGCGCGCACATCTTTCAGGAGATGAAGGACCTATGTTCGAGGTTCCAGGAGTTCAAGTTGTCTCTTTATAGGGCATGATGCAAATGGTGCGGCACATCTGTGTGCCAGAGAAGCTTTAGGCGTTTTAGTTCCTTTCGTTATGATGTAATACCTGGATTTCTGACTGATTTGATTCTGTAACCACTATCCCGTTTAATTAAAGCAGTGGATTACGATAAAAAAGAAACAATATGAAAATGTGGAAAAGGCTCAAATCATCTTATATTGTGAAACAGAGGGAGTAGAATACTTACATTCCGAACTCCTTGATAGGCAAACTGAACAAGAGCTACACTACGGGAATGCTGAGCTACGCCGACGGCCTCATAATACGCCGACGGCAATTTGTCGGGGCCGTCGGCGTACATGGCGAGGAGGCCAGCCCATTGAACTTACCGTCGGCGTATGGAAAGCCCTCGGCGTATATATCAAACGCCGACGGCCACCCTCGGCGAATATAGAACACTCGGCGTAGGTGAAGGGCGGGATAGGTGCCTCCTATACGCCGACGGCTTTGCCATCGGCATAGGTTCCTCGTTTTTTAAAATTATTGGTTTTTTTAGTATATACCTACGCCGACGGCTTTGCCGTCGGCACAGCTGCCATGTTTTTATTATTCATTTTATGTATTTTATTTAATATTCTCAGTTAGGTTTAATATGTTTTTTATACATTTTATTTATATAGCTACGCTGAATAGCGGTTTCCACCCACATAAAATGACGTCACGAATTTGGTCTCCCACAGTTTCACGTCGGGCCAACCGGGGGCAACCTTGTGATAAAAGTTGGTTTCTCATGTTCCTATGGCCTGACCTAACACAACCAAGTAAAAAAGTCCACTGGCCTACCCCCTTTCGACGCCGTTCTAGGGGGTAGACGAAAACGTTAGGGTTTTTCTAGCGGGTCTAGGGTTTCGTCGAAGCGGGGCATCGGAGCGTCGGAACCCCACACAAACCTAGGTTGTGCCATACCATATGTATACAAGTGTGTTTTGTGTTTTAAATTCACAATATCCTACTCCGGGGTGTGACCGGCTTCACCGACTGCATTTTCTCTCTAGTGAGTTTCTGCACTTAGAGGTGAAAACTCCCGCTTCGGGCAAACCGGATGGAATATTGTGTTATTTGGGGTAGACTTTGGTTTCACACCTTCCTATGGCCTAACCAAACACAACCAAGCAAAAAAGTCCACTGGCCTACCCCCTTTCGACGCCGTTCAAGGGGGTAGACGAAAACGTTAGGGTTTTTCCAGCGGGTCTAGGGTTTCGCCGAAGCGGGGCATCGGAGCGTCGGAACCCCACACAAACCTAGGTTGTGCCATACCATATGTATACAAGTGTGTTTTGTGTTTTAAATTCCCAATATCCTACTCCGGGGTGTGACCGGCTTCACCGACTGCATTTTCTCTCTAGTGAGTTTCTGCACTTAGAGGTGAAAACTCCCGCTTCGGGCAAACCGGATGGAATATTGTGTTTATTTGGGGTAGACTTTGGTTTCACACCTTCCTATGGCCTGACCTAACACAACCAAGAAAAAAAGTCCACTGGCCTACCCCCTTTCGACGCCGTTCAAGGGGGTAGACGAAAACGTTAGGGTTTTTCAGCGGGTCTAGGGTTTCGCCGAAGCTGGGCATCGGAGCGTCGGAACCCCACACAAACCTAGGTTGTGCCATACCATATGTATACAAGTGTGTTTTGTGTTTTAAATTCCCAATATCCTACTCTGGGGTGTGACCGGCTTCACCGACTGCATTTTCTCTCTAGTGAGTTTCTGCACTTAGAGGTGAAAACTCCAGCTTCGGGCAAACCGGATGGAATATTGTGCTTATTTGGGGTAGACTTTGGTTTCACACCTTCCTATGGCCTGACCTAACACAACCAAGAAAAAAAGTCCACTGGCCTACCCCCTTTCGACGCCGTTCAAGGGGTAGACGAAAACGTTAGGGTTTTTCCAGCGGGTCTAGGGTTTCGCCGAAGCGGGGCATCGGAGCGTCAGAACCCCACACAAACCTAGGTTGTGCCATACCATATGTATACAAGTGTGTTTTGTGTTTTAAATTCCCAATATCCTACTCCGGGTGTGACCGGCTTCATCGACTACATTTTCTCTCTAGTGAGTTTCTGCACTTAGAGGTGAAAACTCCCGCTTCGGGGAAACCGGATGGAATATTGTGTTTATTTGGGGTAGACATTGGTTTCACACCTTCCTATGGCCTAACCTAACTCAACCAAGAAAAAAATTCCACTGGCCTACCCCCTTTCGACGCCGTTCAAGGGGGTAGACGAAAACGTTAGGGTTTTTCCAGCGGGTTTAGGGTTTCGCCGAAGCGGGGCATCGGAGCGTCGGATAGCCGGAGCGCAGTTGTGGTGGCCCTACCATATAATACAATAAATTATAATAAAACTCTATAAATTTGTAATGAAGTAAATTTATATAATTTAATATATTAATAAAATGGTTAATATGAAAAAAAATACCTATGCGGACGGCAATGCCGTCGGCATAGGGTTCTAAATGGTTAAATGTTAGGGCAGCGCGCGCGGGGGCCTCATCTTCCCCAAAATTTCCCGCGCGCGCTGCCCTGCACCCGCACCCCACCCCCGCCGCCGCCGCACCCCACCCCGCCGCCGCCGCCAGCCTCGCCCCACCCGCACCCCACACCCGCCGCCGCCACCAGCCTCGCCCCACCCCCACCCGCACCCCACCCCCGCCGCCGCCGCCAGCCTCGCCCCACCCCCACCCGCACCCCACCCCCGCCGCCGCCGCACCCCACCCCGCCGCACCCCACCCCTCCCCACCCCCACCCGCACCCCACCCCTCCCCACCCCTCCCTACCGCACCCCACCCCTTCCCAGCCCCTCCACACCCCTTCCCAGCCCCTCCACCACGGCATCTCCTAAGGAGGTTCACACTTCAGTTCATGAGTTCATGATTCTTGGTAGCTAAAGTCTACTTGATGTGTATAAACATGCTATGTTTGTTTTAGGTTGTTTAATTAGCTAGGGGTGTTATACCTCTCCAACGGGCTGATTCGTTTTAGGTTGTTTAATTAGCATGAACCATTTTAGGTTGCTATTTTAGGTTGCTATTTAGCTATTTTAGGTTGTTTAATTAGCATGAACTCATAAATATATGTTGATCGTGTCGGTGACGGTCCATCATTTTTGTTGCAGGAGGTCATGTAGGAGACACCTCGACCACTCTGCCGTCCCGAAGCCCGTGTTATTCGAAGCCCGTGCTGAGGAGGGGCCTCCTCGGTGCCCCTGTTTCATCGCCCCGCTTCCGGAGCACGTCCTCGACCTTCTCCGGCCATCGATCACGCTTCGAGGGTATAAATCTTTCGCCTCTCTTGCTGCATAGGTTTATTTTGGTCTAGATCACCAAGTCAGTCGCGTAACCCGAGTCAGATCCCGTCCGGAAGGGTTACAAATTTATAAATATGCAGGATTGTCCATCTTTGCATATTTATAACCGTAATTGTTCCGGATTGTCCTGTTGGACAGCGCGAGTATGTGTAGATCGAGTCGTGTTCCATGTTCTACCCCTTCCTGAGACGGAATTTCGGCAGCACCTCCCCGCTGTTCTTCAGATGACAAGCTCGAGACGTGTATTCTGAAGAACAGCGGGGAGGTGCTGCCGAAATTCCGTCTCGGGTCGGGGTAGAACATGGAACACGACTCGATCTACACATACTCGGGCGGGATAGGCCCCTACCTATTAGAAGTGTAGGTGAACCCTTGCATGCTGTAAAAGACAAAATTTGGCCGTAATTAATTGGTGACATTGAATAAATTTATTATTACTTGTTGCACATTATGAAGTGCGTTTCTGTTTGGCTCCCAATAAAGCAGAGGATGTCTGATAATGGGTGGATGTACAGTGGCCGTATTAGTAAGGTTAAAAGAACAGATGAGTGGGAATGGAAGACTGATTTTTTAGTGAAGGAGTTAGCGCGTGGTCCAAAGTTGGCTCGTCCAATGTGCCCTTGCGTTCGTTGCGAGAGGCGTCATCGTCAGGGAAAGGAGGAAATGACAAAACACCTTTGGTCATATGGGTATATGCCTAACTACGTCACGCTGGTCGACTTTGCTCAGTATGAACAAGAGAGAGGTGAGGTGATGCGGCAGCGGATCAATGGCAATGAGTACGATGGGATGAGAGACTTGATAGTTGATCTCCACAATGGCTACATGCCGGATTCTCCACCTCCACAGGAGGAACAGGCAGAACCGGAGGAACCTGGTGAACCGGAGGAACCAGAGCCAAGCGCGAAGGCCTTCCTTGATATGATGGCCTCGGCTTCGAGGCCTCTATATGAGGGTGCAAAGATTTCTCAGCTCGATGCCATCTCCCAAGCACTAGCTGACAAGACCCGGTACTCCACCACCTGTGCAGGCTTTGAAGCTAATCTGAAAACAGTTGGTAACCTGTTGCCCGAAGTCCCTGTGAAGATTCTTCGATATCTCCCATTTATAAAAAGAATCCAGCGGCTATACTTGTCCGAGGAGATTGCCATGCAGATGACGTGGCACAAGAAGGGGAAGAGATACGCGGATGAGGCCGGACGGGAAAAGATGGGACATCCATCTGATGGTAACGCATGGAAGCACTTCGATGAAAAATACCCCGATGAGGCAAAAGAGGCTCAGAATGTCAGAGTTGCGACTGCAACTGATGGATTCAACCCATATGGTATGTCGACTGCCTCATACAGCTGCTGGCCCGTGTTTGCTATTCCGCTCAATCTCCCTCCCGGAGTCCTAATGCAAAGGAAGTTCATATTTCTGTCGCTGATCATTCCAGGGCCCGAATACCCGGGGAAGAATTTGAGTGTCTACATGCAGCCGCTTGTGGATGATTTGATCCACTCTTGGCAACATGGGACGTGGACATACGACCGAGCATCGAAGAGAAACTTCTTGATGAAAGTGTGGTACCAATATTCCATGCACGACCTACCCGGGTATGCACTAGTCTGTGGATGGAGTACAGCTGGTAAGTGGCCATGCCCAGTGTGCAGGAACCGACTTGAGTTCCGTTGGCTAACGGGAGGTCGCAAGTATGTCGCTTTTGACAAGCATCGACAGTTCCTCAAAAGAAGGCATCGGTTCAGAGAAGACAAAAAAACTTCATGAAGGGCAAAGTTGTGCCTGAAGTAAAAGAGATACCGACGTTCGATGGTACAGCTGTTGATGCCGAGCTAAGTGCTCTCGTGCCTGCTGTGGTACCAGGCCCACGATATCAGGGATATGGTGTAACGCACAACTGGACTCACGTGGCAGGCTTAACGCAGCTAAAGTATTACAAGGACCTCGAACTTCCCCATAACATCGATGTGATGCACACCGAGAAGAATGTCGGAGAGATGATCTTTCACACAGTTCTGAACATTCCTGAGAAGTCAAAGGATAATGTCAAGGCTAGAGTTGATGTTCAGAAGCTCTGTTATAGGGAGAAATTACACATGCAGCCTCCTGACAGTCGTCGAAAAAATTGGTTCAAGCCGAATGCGCCATTCTGCCTTGATAGTCTCCAAAAGGAGTCATTCTACTGGCTCAAACACCTCGTGATGTTCCCTGATGGTTATTGTTCGAATATAAGTAATGGAGTCAATATTGGAACGGCAAAGGTCACCGGGCTCAAGAGTCACGACTATCATATATGGATTGAGCGGCTGATGCCGGCGATGGTTCGAGGGTATCTCCCCGATCGTATCTGGCGAGTGCTTGCAGAGTTGAGCCATTTTTCCGCACGCTCTGTGCTAAGCAGATATGTCCCCTGGTTATTCAGAAGCTGCATGATCTTGTGCCGGAGTTGCTATGCAATTTAGAGATGATCTTTCCGCCAGGCTTCTTTGTTCCGATGGCACATCTCATCGTGCATCTCGCGAACGAGGCACTCTTGGGTGGACCGGTGCAGTTTCGTTGGCAGTTTTGTATTGAGAGAGAGTTTAAGTATATTCGAAACATAACTGGAAACAAAAATAAGATTGAAGCATGCATAGCTGAGGCAACAATACTTCGGGAGATGGCAGACGCTGTGACAACGTACTATCCCGATGAAGTTCCCACTCAGCATAACCCGGTCTCTCGGTACAATGTCGACGAGCCCAAGCATGACCCCAAGCTCCTCCTCTTCCAGTGTCCCGGTGGCAAGGCCGGTGGCCAAGTAAAATATTACTTGACCAAGGAAGAGAAGAATTCCATAATGTTCTATGTGCTTACGAACATGAATGAATAGTCCAATTCATCAGGTAAAATGGTGAACAAATTACTTTGCAACTAGTAACTCGGTTTCGGTCTAATACGTATTTTTCTCCTTTTAGGCAATTCAGGAATGAACACTGGTCGGGAACGGCGGATCCCTCTGCCGAGGAGCTGGACACGCTTCTGAAAAAGGGTGCTCCCGGAGGGCCAAATTTTGAGTCTTGGTTCAGGGATAAAGTAATTTCTAACATGTCCCTCTTACACGTAACTAATGCACAAAACAATTTCTAACTTGTCCCTCTTTTAGGGAGCTGATCAAAATGTTGAGATGACGGATGAGTTGAGATGTGTTTCCCAAGGTTTTGACCGTACCGTCATGAAGTATGAGAAGTATGATGTGAATGGGTACCGCTTCCATACAGAGAATCACCAGAAGAGTCGGCCGAATGCAAAAACTATAAATACTGGGGTATTCACGAGAGGATCTAGAGGAGTCGATGGAGCCAATTGTGTTGATTACTATGGAAGGTTAGAGAAGGTATACGAGCTAACGTTCAATCGTACCAACATAGAACTCAAGCTCGTTGTGTTCCAATGCCACTGGTTCGACCCAGACACTGGACCACACGGTGGACTGAGAAGTGACCCTTCCATTGGGTTAGTTGAAGTTAAGACTTCAACCACCTATAGCGGAGCCGATGTCTTTATTGTGGCTCAGCAAGCCAAACAAGTTTATTATTTGCCCTACCCATGCCAAAAAGAGGGACTCAAGGGTTGGGAAGTCGTGTTCCGGGTATCGCCACATGGTAAGCTACCCATGCCCTCCGCCGACGATTACAACAACATTAACCCTAAAACATACGAGGGGATTTTCTATCAAGAGCAAGAGGATTTCGGGGACTTTGGCTTACAAACAGGTGGTCTTGTGGACCTCGAGAGCAATGCACACACTCATGGTGAGGCAGTGGTGAATCTAAAGGACATAGATATCCTCTCGAAGTTTCAAGCGGACAATGCCAACGATGACGAGCCTCCACCGTGGGATGACCCTGCAACTTACATCTCACGTGATAGTGATAGTGATAATGAGAATGAGAACCAACTTAATTATGAGACTGATGATTCGAGGTGACGGTCTTTTATGTCTCTAAGCTTAGTATATTTTTTCAACATGTTTTCTTAATTGCATTACGTCTTTATGCTTAGTGTTTCTTAGTATTTATTTTTTAACAATCTTCTTAATTGCAATTATGTCTTTATGCTTACTTGTTTTCCCTTTCTCAATACAGGTGATTGAACAATATGAGCCAAGGCAAGGAGAACGCGGCGACCTTGTCTTCTATGTTGCGCCAAGAGAAGCCTGGTGTTTCACGTGCTGCTTCGCCTTCTTCTGGGGCATCTACTACTGCGCCGGTCCATCGGTCGCCTACTCTCACCACGGGAGATATCGGGTTCACCCCGTCGACGTCGCCGCCCTAGATGTAGTAGGATACCCTTGTATCTACACTTATGACATAGCATTTTGCTTCATGATATTGCTTGTGATGATAACCCATGTGTGATCTGTTGTTTGTGATGATAGCCTATGTGTTTGTTCATGATATTCATTGCTGTCACTTTTCTGTAATTTTTTGCTGTCAATTTTCTGTAATTTTTGCTGAAAAACGAGCTACCAGCAGCTATTTTAAAAAAATCTGGTATTCATACGCCGACGGCATTGCCGTCGGCATAGGCTGCCCCAGGTAACCAAATGGCCACATATATGCCGAGGGCATTACCGTCGCGTACAGGATGCACTGAAATGCTCCAGACCTCGACACGTGTATTATATACGCCGACGGTAAGGCCATCGGCGTAGGAGGTGGATTCGCCCCGAGACCTGACGTGGGCCCCGCCGTGTTTCGCCGAGGGTTTTGTACGCCGACGGTCTGAAATTGCCCTCGGCGTGCGTATACGCCGACGGCTTTGCATACGCCGACGGCAAAACGGGCTACCCCGAGGGAGTATAACGCCGAGGGCCATACGCCGACGGCTGCCGTCGGCGTATATATACGCCGAGGGGAATCCGGGCTATGCCGACGGCTTCCAGCCGTCGGCGTATCGTAGCATTCCCGTAGTGCTAGGTTGTGCACAAGATCACTACAAAATGAATAATATTTTGTCAAATTATATCAACCTGTGAGAAAGATGAAATAAAAAAGTAGTGACGCAAATGGCTGGGCAGTGATGCGTTGCGCTGAGAACTTACCAGATAGCATCACAAGCAAAGATAATAAGATCAGGGTCTCCAGGCACGTTTTCCTACAGATATTTGTTATTTATTAGATCATATTATGCAGATCACTCTAGAGACAAGTTTACTTTTATTAACATAAATTTCACGTACAAGGAGAATTCCATCTGAGCTCAAGCGCCGAGCCGCCATGTAGCTCATGTTATCTAGAGTACATATTCGAGAGGATCAATAATTATGCAATAATACAATGTGCTGTCAGATGAAGTAAATGATTTGGAGTTATACCATCAGATCTTTCAAGGAAAATAGGATATTGTATGCTTTCAGAGCAACAATCCCAACAATTGTTGCCACCCAGTTGTTTGTTTATGAATAGACCAATTCCCTTCAATACAATGTACATACAAATGTCACCATTAAAGCTCTACAGTAAATGCCCAATACAATGAACAACCAAACACTCACCTGGCCAGCCTTAGACAGCCCACAAAATGTAACACCATTTCCGATTTCATTAACAGTATTGACATCCCTCTGATTTGCGCTTGTGAGGACCATTCTTCCAATTCTACAATTCAGATTTATGCAAAATTATTAGTAAGCAAATCATCATAGCGTTTCTGCTTCATCAGAATCAATAAACAGATGGAAACCTGTCAAGGCCAAGCTTTACATCTTTCATAAATGGTGCCTGGAAATTAACATGGTTTACCACCTTCAGGTGCAAGTGCTCAACACAGTAGAATGCCAAAGCTGGACCTACAAAATACTGGTTAAACCATGAATCCTATTAATTATTAGCATGTATTTTTAATTGTATATGATCCAACCTGTGCTTTCCTGATAAGATACAAAGGATGATATTGCAGTATGTACATCAAGACTGGAACACTCTTCTTTCTATAAATTTAAAGAAATTAAAGGTCAAAGCAAGAAAAAAATATTAAAATGAAACTCCTGTGTATTAACTTACCTTAAGCATTTCTAGAAGATAAGCGGAGAGAATTCCATTTGCATCAGCATTTGCATCAAGATAAGCTGCAGGGCAGAATGGGTCAAACATAAGAAAGGGGTAACAACCTACTGTAAACATGCTGGAAAAAATCCCTCATGCCACCGCCCACCCCAATTTCCAGAGTACGTTTCTCAACAAAAAAAAACAGAGGAATAAAATGATCCCATTAGCTAAACTAGTGAATTCCAGTTACTTTCATTGTATATTGGGATATATTATGAAGCTATCGTGATGATTCCATTAGCTAACTTTTTTGGTGAAGACCAGATGCACCCTAACATCTATGCAATGACACGTGTGTTCTGATATACAACCAGCCTTTCAATCACAGCGCACATCAACAGGAAAATTTTAAAGCAACTTTAGGGTATCATTCCTTGTAATTCTGCAAGGATCACCAACATCAAAGACACACCGGTAGGTCAAAACCATGAAACTAATTTATAACCAAAATCATCGCCACATCCATCTCTCCAAAACTGCACGATGGCTAGACAGTAATCTCAGAAAAACAGATAGGAACTTGCATAAGTCCGCGGCCACACCCATTCAACTTGATTCAACTATTTCAAAACAGAATCAAGCAGTATGTAAACAACTCCAAAGCTATGATCATAGGCACACCAACAGATATAAACATGCAGAAATCATGGCCACACCAGCGTGTGGCAATTGTTAATAAGGGAAGTGCATAGGGTGAAGCAACACGTGAACATAGGAACAAAATAATGCTGCAGAAACAGAGGTAGTGTGGCAATTGTTTGAAATGAAAACAACACGTATCAAACATGCTAGAAAAAAATTCCTCATGCCATCTCCCACCCCAATTTCCAGAGTACGTTTCTCAACAAGAAAAACAGAGGAATAAATCCATTCTAAACAAGTTAATTCCAGTTACTTTCATTGTATATTGGGATATATTATGAAGCTATCGTGATGATTCCGTTAGCTGTCTTTTTGGTGAAGACTAGATGCACTCTAACATCTTGCAACAAGACATGCAAAATTGTTTTCTGATATACAACCAGCCTTTCAATCACAACGAACACCAACAGGAAAATTTAAAGCAACTTAAGGGTACCATTCCTTGTAATTCTGCAAGGATAGACAACATCACATACACACCGGTAGGTCAAAACAATGCAACTAATTTATAACCAAAACCAGCGCTACATCTACCTTCCAAAACTGCACGATGGCTAGACAGTAATTTCAGAACAATAGATACGAACTTGCATAAAAGTCACAACCTCCCTAGCGCGGCCACACCCACTCAAGTAGATTCAACTATTTCTAAACAAAATTAAGCACCACAATTCCAAAGCTATGATCATAGGAACACCACACCATCAAATACAAAAATGCAGAAATCTCAGCCACACCAGCGTGGCAAAATCCATGCAGCTAATAAAAGCCACAGGCACACATACATTTGTACAAAACTACAGGAGAGCAAGAACAACCCTTACCGGGCAATAAAACCAATCTTCCACAGGTGAGAGACATGCCAGCACGGGAAAACCCCATGAAATTAATTTGTACCAGAATTATGGACTACAACAACGACTCCAAAACTACTATTCGTGCAAATCAACCAAACGCTGGCCGTAGGAGGCGAGCCAAATCAACCAATTACCAGACAATACAAACAATCTTCCACAGGTCAGAGACACGCCAACACAGAAAAACTCATGAAATTAACTTCTATCAAAATTAAGGACTGCAACATCGACTCCGAAACTATAACCCAGGTAAATCAACCAAACCCTGGCCAAAGGTGGTGAGCCGAATCTTTGCTTGGAAGGCGCTGAAGCAAACGGAACCCTAACCGCCGCCACGCCGTTTCTCACGGCTGCGACTACGGGCGCGGCAGAACACGCCTTCTGGCGCGTACTTCATGGCGAAGCCACGTGCCGCGCCCGCGCCCCTACCCGCCTCCTCGCCGTACCCTCCACCCTGCTCACCCGCCACCACGCTCGCTCGTCGCCGTGCTCGACCTGCCTCCGCACTCGACGGCAGAGAGAAGGGAGAGGGAGAGAGAGAGAGAGCGGATGGCATTGATTACCCGTGGACGCAGCGCCGACCCGCAGGCCGCTTCCCCCTCCGCCGCGCCCCCCGACCCCTCCGCCGCGCTCCCGGCCCGCCGCCGCGCAGGAGCAACCCAAAATCTCCGCCGCGGCGCGGAGTGTGCGTGGAAAGGTGCTCGGCTTGCTCCGCGAACGTGGGCTCGAAGAGACGGCTAGGTCCTTTTGTGGGACCACAGGCTAGGTCCGTTTGGATTCGGGATGGGACCGGCTCACCGCACTATTTTTCTTAGAAAAGTCCATTTTGAAATTTTGAACTCGTAAAAATCCGGTGAAATAAACCTTAAAATCGAAATCCAAATCCATGGCGTTTGCACCCGAATTATTAAATCTCTGTCTAAATCAAACCCTAAACCTGTTTGGCACACTAGGAAAAAGAGTATCCTGACTGAGAATACCCACTGTCTCCCTGACCAGTGGGCCCACATGTCTCTAACCAGCGTGCGGGCGGAGGTGTGCGGCCGAGCATGCAGGCAGAATGGCCGGCGACTGCAGCGACGCATCTAGCCGAGCGGACGGTTGACGAGCAGGCCCAAGGATGCCGTGTGCGAGCTTGGCAAGTAGACGTGCGGGCTTAGGGGAGCAGCTGAGCGGGACGACCGGCGAACACCGGACGTCTGACAAGCAAGCGTGGGGGAGCGGCGTGTGGACGCTCAAGTTAGATACATACACAGGGAAAGAAGACGAATACGACATGTGTGACATTGTAGTCCGTGAGAATAGTAATTTAAAAAGCTCTGAAATACAGGTCCAAGGTTCAGGTTAGACCGAGATTTAATAATTTACTATACAAATGACTGGAATTTCAATTTCGGTGTTTATTATAAAAATTTTTTTTTGGAGATGTCCATTTGAATTTTGAACTCGTAAAAATCCAGCGGAATAAACCTTAAAATCGAAATCCATGTCGTTTGCACCCAAATTATTGAATCTCTGTCTAAATCAAACCCTAAACATGTTAGGCACACTAGGAAAAAGAGCATCCCGACTGAGAATACCACATTGTCTCTGTGACCAGCGGGTCCACATGTCTCTGTGACCAGCGTGCGGGCGCAGGTGCGCGGCCGAGCAGACCCAGGGGCACCGCGTGCAAGCTTGGCAAGTAGACGTGCGGCCTTAGGGGAGCAGCCGAGCAGGACGGCCGACAAGCTGGCGCGGGGGAGCAGCGTGCGGGCGCTCAAGTTAGATACATACTCGGCGAGAGTAGATTAGGGAAGAAGATGAATATGATATGTGTGCCATTGTAGTCAGCGAGAGTAGTAATTTTTAAAAAAAAAATCTCTGAAAAACATGTCCAAGGCTCAGTTTAGACCGAGATTTAGGATGCAAACGACCAGAATTTTGACATGGTTTAAAATGGACTTTTTTTCCATTTTCCGTTGCACTTCGTAGTAGAGCCAATAGGAACGCGTCCGTGTACAACTTCGGGCGCTGGCCTCGGCTCGTCTCCCGTCACGTGTACGCCTGAGCGAAAGAATACGCAATGCAGAAAAAGCATTGAGTTGGTGCGCTACAGTGCAAACAATGGAGAGGTGCACTGCCGTACGCGCGCGTCGTCCTTCTGGTTGGTAGACCGGTCTTGGTTCCTCGCAATGGTGGACG
Organism: Poa pratensis; assembly: GCA_947311845.1. NCBI lineage: Eukaryota > Viridiplantae > Streptophyta > Magnoliopsida > Poales > Poaceae > Poa > Poa pratensis. The sequence goes on from CAMZMU010000086.1 coordinate 10,569,009, forward strand.
TGCACGTGCTACACTTAGCCTGTTTTTCAAAAAAATTGAAAAAGTTTCCAGAAAAATCCTGGATTTAAAGAACTGTACAATATGAGCGTTGGGCTCACTAATTAAAAGGACAAATCGAACATATACTAGGAAAAAAAAAGTTACACTGTTCACGCCCTAGATCTACATATTTATCATTTTTTGATGAGGCTAGAATAAATGGTATTTCGTATAAAAATTTCGAAACACTGATAAAGCAAAGTAGTGACTACATCATGGTATTTGTTTTCAATTCTTTTGAACTTAAAAAATATATAAAACGGGCTACCTGTAGTTTGGGAGCCATATCGCCGCCGTTTGAACTTGTCGGCAGAGAAGCGCATCAAGGAATACTCATACATGGTACTGTCAAACACAGGTCGAGCGCCAAGTGTGACGGGATTTGGACTCCATAGACCGGAGTCTGAAGCGTGGGATCTAAAGAACCGAATCAATACTCGAAATGAGAAATACCGAAAGCTCATCATGTTCTGAATCAGCAATAGGAAGGGCAGTTCCAAAAAAAACATGTAGGAAGGGAGCAGCAATTTTCCTCCCAAGTGCACACGCACCATTTATTTAAAACACATTTGAAATGTGAAGAGATTCAAAAAAATCACAGTTAAAGATTTTTTTTTGTTGCATATATAAATGTACAAAATTTGGTTCTAAAATAAGACTTTGCATGAGACACTTTTGTCTTTTCTACACAAGATAAAAAAATAATATCGTTTCTCACGAATTGTTTGGTGCGGACATAGAATGTGCAGATGTGTGCTTGGAATTGTTTTGAGATTTTTTCGACATTTCAAAAGGGCGGGTTGGATACGAGGGTGTACCACCCTTTGGAAGCACATCGGGACTGGCACAGTGACTTCACAAGAATGCTGAAGAGGTCAAGAGGATGATAAAGACAGTGTCATTTGCCAAGTGGACCGGCGTGTCCTGGTTGAGGGAAACTCCAGCAGCGCACGTGGCAAAGAAGACAAGATACCGACGAGAATGCGGATCCCATGTGATCGAAGCGGCTTTGTTCCTGGAGATTTCACCCAGAAATTACGGCGTCGAGTCCTCGCAGCTTCAGACTTATGTTGTATGAAGGGAGGTCGCCGGCCGAAAGATTATGTTGAGGTTTACCGTTTACGTAGAGGTACAAACGTACAATTAAAAACCCGAGCAGGCGAGGTCTAGATGGATTTGGATTGCACTCACCGTGTATCCAACATACTCCAACTGATCCTGTCAAAAAAAAAACATACTCCAACTGATCTAAGAAAAATAAAAAATACTCCCAACTATGCATCCAATCCACGTATTCTCATTTGGTGCAGCGCAGGCTGAAGGGAGGTACCGCGACCGGCCTGACACCGCCGAGTATGTACTCGCGTGCCGTCGGCGGCGGCCGTCCGTGTCTCCGATCAAGCGCAACAAGTTCTCGTCGACGGAAAGGGGGGTGTGGCCCAGCGCGGCGCCGGCCTCGGCGCAGCCGACAGTGGATTCGAGGATCTGAAGGACTTTGGCCGACGAGCTAGCTAGGTTCCGTCGTGACGTGGAGCGCGCGCACCGCGACCGGGACACCGCCGAGACGCACCATCTCGTCGGGCGTCGCGCGCCATGACCTGCGATGGTGCTAAGGCAAGAGAGGCCGGTGTCCATGGCCTTATTTCTGTATCAGCTCGGACGATTGGGCCACGACCGCCGGCCTTCGTATCGGCGACGGCATTGATGAGCATGAACTCCAGAAGCCTGGCTGTGTCAACTAGTACCATCTCGCCATTGAACCCTCCGGCCATAAGGAACGCCAGAGTCGGCACATCCTACGGGCCGTGGAGGCCTGCGACGATGCGCCGCTCCGTTGCCGAGTTGTCACTTGTCAGTCGTGGAGCTGCAGCTAGCCCCATGACTCCATGAGGCACGACAGAACGCACCGGCCGGCGCGCCAAGGACGTGATCCCCATCCCTCTGCGCAGATGTGGAGGTACCATTGACGTTGAGGAGCATGCCAAGCGCGAGCGCCTCCAGCAAGCCGAGCCCCCGGAGCAGCCAGATGCCGGCGTAGCCCACGAGCTGCAGACGGCGAAAAGTGTTCTAACGGAGCCATGCCCAATCAGCAGCTGCCACCTATACCGTATTTAAATATGTAGATTTGTATTTAACTCGTATTTTAATGTATAACTAATATATTAAATTAAGAAAATGTTTTTATTAATAATGTTTCAATGGATTTTCACGAATTTTTTTATTTTGCCACTGAAATTTCAGTTATTTCAAAAACATTTCATGCAGATTGCGCATACATTTGCGCAATATTTCATTGTACAGGACCAATTTTGAAAGTAGACACAATTTTCAATACATTTATATAAGGTACGTTCAAAAAATGACAAAAACTTTTTGTATGTGAGAAATCCTGATGAAATATATGTGGTGTCACACAAACATTAATAAAATTTGCACAAAACGTATACTATACTCGTACATATGTCGTATCGATGTTAAACAAGTTAAATATGATTTTGAAAGTAGATACAATTTTCATTATAAGAAAAAAATTCAGATAAATTTTGAAACTAGATACAATTTTCAATAGATTTATGTAAGGTATGTTCAAAACATGACCAAAAATAATTATATGTGCTCAATCTTGATGAAATATATATGGTGTCATAAAACAATTAACGAAATTTGCATGAAACTCATATTATATTCGAACATATGTCATATCAATGTGAAACGAGTCAAATATGATAAATTAATTTTATTGAAATTTCATTATATTTTCAATAGTTTTTCATAGTCAAAATTTAAACTTTTTCAAAATATGTCCAATATTCATCTTGTTTTGAAAATCTCGTCGCCAGAAACTTAAATATAAAAAATAAGACATTTGGTTAAATAGATACGAGCTACGACCCATACAAAATTGAGAAAGAAACAAAAGGGCGTGTTTGGTTTCCTGCATCATTTTTTGCCTCCTTGCATCCGTGGCCCAGCAGGGCCTGGCCCCGGAAAAACGAGATAAAAACCATGTTTTGCACCTCATTTGGTTGCCCACAAAGAGAGAGTCAGGCCCGTGCCTCTTCAGCCAAATTCCGCAGCCCCAGTGTTTGGTTGGCTGTGTAAAGAAAGCAGTGCAAAAACCTGGTGTTTGGTTATGTGCATGCCCACACTTACTCCACAGAGTGGAGGTCCATCACAAATTCAGCACATTATGTGCTGATGATGCACCATTAGTTCGTCGACAGGGATTGCCTCCATAGTTTACAAAAGACTGGGGCATCACAACTTCACCACATTATGTGCTGGTGATGCACCAGGTGTTCATCAGCTGAGGGGTTTAGTATGTACCGCCTCCCAAAATATACCAGAAGTTCATCATCTTCACACACCATCATCACCACATCAGATGGACTACTATTTACTCTACGGCACCATCATCACCTCATCTACAGGTAGTGCTTGCGAAGGAAGGAAGTGAACCAATGCTTCCTCATGATAGGGCCCATGGAAATGTACGAGGCGCATTCGTCTTCATTGTCCATGAGGTGGCTCAGGGCTAGTTGCAGGGACTCAGCCCCGATAGGGTTTTGCAGATAGATCTTGCCGAAGATGATCCTCATCTGATCGTAGTTCTGAACTGGCTTGTTCATGTACGGTTCATCCTTGGGGTGAAGCTGAAACAAAAACAGAGTTAGTGTCATAACGAACATAGGGAACAAAGTGCTAAACTCGAAGCCCAAATGCTTACCGCGAGATGTTTGATCAATGCATCGTCATCCATCATGAAGGAGGTACTGTTCTCGCACCATTCCACTCCTTCTAGCTGTGCCAGTGTGCGCAACCTGTTCCACCTGCACCTCCACTTCCTGAGATGGTTGTACACCTACGTAGTGCTGACTTTGGTGCCGCAGAATTAAAGAACGTTCTTGCAAATGACCTCCAAAGACTTGTCTCTGATTCCTTTGTTGATGTCCACCCCCCTTTCACTAGTTCAGCCATCCTTGTGAGGACGAAGGTGGATAAAGCCGGAGGCCATGTCATTGGACCCTTCGCCGCTCTCAGTGCCATGTAGTCAGATGGCGGAGCGTATCCAAGGGGCTTCACAGAAAGCATTGATGTAGCCGACAGATTCGGGGAGGTCGGCAAGACCTCAGTGGTGGTGCCCTACGAACAATGCACAGTTTAGCAGCAGAGCACGCATAGCATGACATAGATGTGTTCATAGTTGACGACCAGTTCATAGCATCCGGAGAACGCATCCAAGGTAAAGCAGTCACACAATCAGTCATGTATTAGAGAGACATTGGTACAAGGATGAGATCTAGAACTTCTAGAACCAACTGTCGTACCACGATCTCTCTCATACACAAACTAGGGTGGATCTGCTCACAAGGATGACAACTCGATGTGCTTCAAACTACTCGATCCGCTAAGAACATGCTCAAAGATCTACGGCACTACCACAGTGAGCAAGAACTTGATATGCTAAGAACTACACAGATCTACGAGAATCTACTCAATCTATGCGGTGCTATAGGGTTAGGGTTACTTACCCCCATGGATCGACTCGGAGAACCGCAAGACATGGAGGAGGACATCTCGCCGTCGTGCCTTGCCGAATAGTCGAGAAGATCTCACCGCCGAGTTCCGCCGACCGGAGGAGCAGATCTAGCCGCCGCCGCCGCTCCTCTTCTTCTGCCTTGGACCGAATGTGTGTGTGTGGGGGGGGGGGGGGGAGGGGGAATGGGTGGCCTAAGTTTTGGCGATCAGCCGGAGGGGGTGAAATAGAGGGGCGAAATGGTGGGCGGTGACGGAAAAACTCCCGGCGATTTTTCGCCTGCGCGTGCAAGCTCGCGCCATCTCCAAGCTCGCACGAGCTCGGCTCCGCGTTCCCCTACCCTGCACGAAGGTGAACGAGAAAAGGGTGGTTGAGGGGAAACGGCCGAATCGGCCGTTCCTAGCGGGCTTGGCTGAGGCGTGCTTTGAGATTCGTGCGGGCCAACAACGCGGAACCGGGGCAGCCCACCAAACAGTCGTTTTTCCATCCACGGGGCCTAGCCCAAGGGTATGCAGGAAACCAAACACGTCCTAAAAAGGATGGTTCACTAGTACAGAACGACACTTCGGAAACGGGCCAAAAACCCCATCGGCAACGGAGAAAGGGTCCGTGTCCCCGACCCTGTCACTGATGTGAAGATCTCAATGGCAACGGAGGAGATAAACCGTTGCTGATGTATATAACATTAGATACGGAGTTTTGCTAATAACCGTTTCTAATAAGGGTTACAGGAAAACAAAAAAAAACACGGTGACGGGCTGTGCCGTCGATGGAGCCCCGCTCCATGCGACTAGACGGCCGCCTGGTCGTCACTGTATTCCTGTACGCCCTGCTTTACAAAAGTTCATCGGTGCGCGTGGCTGGAGCTCTGCTCCTATGTCTTCACGGCCGCCAGATGAACATCTACTGTCTTCCCTTCTGCGCAAAATGTACTGCTCCTGGTGACGGCACCGTGTATGGAGCCCCGCTCCTAGGTCTTCACGGCAGCAGCATCGTCACCAAGCATCCACCAAGCCCTTGAAACAACGAATATTCTTTGTTAAAAACAGCAAACAAAGCTAATAAACAGAGCCAATAAGCAGTAAACAAAGCAAAATGTAGTGGGATAAGCAGCTAACAGAGCAAACGGAGCTAAATAAGTAGCTAACATAGCAAATACATAGCTGAACAGAGCTAACTAACAGAGCAATCTGAGCTAAATAAGTAGCTAACATAGCAAATACATAGCTGAACAAAGCAAACCGAGCTAAATAAGTAGCTAACATAGCAAATACATAGCTGAACAGAGCTAACTAACAGATCAAACCGAGCTAAATAAGTAGCTAACATAGCAAATACATAGCTAAACAAAGCAAACCGAGCTAAATAAGTAGCTAAGATAGCAAATACATAGCTGAACAGAGCTAACTAACAGAGCAAACCGAGCTAAATAAGTAGCTAACATAGCAAATACATAGCTAAACAAAGCAAACCGAGCTAAATAAGTAGCTAACATAGCAAATACATAGCTGAACAGAGCTAACTAACAGAGCAACCCGAGCTAAGTAAGTAGCTAACATAGCAAATACATAGCTGAACAAAGCAAACCGAGCTAAATAAGTAGCTAACATAGCAAATACATATCTGAACAGAGCTAACTAACAGAGCAAACCGAGCTAAATAAGTAGCTAACATAGCAAATACATAGCTAAACAAAGCAAACCGAGCTAAATAAGTAGCTAACAGAGCGGTCATTTACCTTAGGCGAGGCGGGGTCGCTTTCCGTCGCGGATTGCGTCCCAGGCGTCGGCGCCGGAGCCACTGCCAGAGGAGACGTCAGAGGACACATCATCCTGCTCGAACACCGGAGCGTCCTCCTCCTCTTCCTCCTCCTCATCCTCCTCCTCCGCCGCCGCCACCGCTGCCGCCGCCGCATCCGGCCCAGGGCCCTAGCCATGGAGAAGAGAGCGGTCTATGGCCGACCGGAGCCACGTCTGGAACAACGCCTCCTCGGCGGCTTCTATCGCGTGCTCGGCGGCGGAGATGCGGATAGCTCTCTGCATCGCAGACGCCCGAATGACATTCTCGGCGCGCTCGCGCTCAAAGGAGGCGCGAGAGAGGAGGAGACCGACCTCCAGATCCTCGTCCTCATCGTCCGAGGACGACGATGAGGACGAGATCCGGGCGTCGGTGGCCGCCGCCGCCGTGGATCCGGATGGGATTTGACGGCTCCGAATGAACTCGCGACCGCAGTCGCCGGGGATCTCGCCCCAGTTGTAGGGGAGATCCGGGCTACGCCTCGGAGGGTGGGAGGAGGAAGATGCTCCATCCTTACTTCCGTCGGCGCCGGAGGGGTTCGCCATCGATGGGTGTGTGGCTAGGGTTAGGAACTGGGGAGAGTGAGACTGAGAGTGAGAGTGAGATACAGTACTGGAGTGGGAGATATTAATACCGGCACCGCTTAACGTGCCTTCACATGGGAAACGGAGATAGACCGATCTCCGTTTCTGATGTGGCAATATCAGCAACGGAGATATTCTTTCCTCCGTTGCCTAGATATGAGCAATGGAGATCTTTTCAGCCTCCGTTACCATTGTGTCGGGCCCATCGACCGACTAGCGCGCGCGCGCACTCGCGGAAGCGCGCGGAGCTCATTTTTCCGTCGCCTAACTCTTGCCGTTGCCATAGAGGGGAATCCGATGTGTCGTTCCGTACTAGTGGTTGGGTGGATAGCAACATTACACTTTTCACCCCATGCGATCCAATTTGGCTTTGTTCCTGGAGATCTCGCCCCAAAAGTCTAGCGTCGCGGCCTCGCAGCCTCGGACTAAGAATTTAGTTGGGGGAAGCCTTGTCCGTTTGTCGCTTGTCCCTTGAAGTTTACTTTCGTGGAGAGGGTGTGCCAAATCCCAAAAGAGACTAGCCTCCATGGGCTTCCTCAAACAATATATTAACGGAAAGCCACCACATTCTTTGTTTTCTGTAACACCCTGAATTTTGGCCTTTTTGAATTTTTTTCCAAAGTGCATTATTTCATTATTTCATGTGCATTTGAATTTAAACCTCCGGAAAATACTTTTAAAATCTTGAACCTTTGCAAACATGATAAATCAAGTGGGATCTTGTGCTTTCCATTTTCCTCCCACTTGGTACTTGCATTTGTGATTTTATCTCTGGATAAATATTTAATTGGGAAATTCTTTTTCCTTTTTGAAAATTACCCTTTTAATTGACCTTACAAAGGAACCCCTATTTTTATGTTTCCAAAAATTCTGCAAAAATTAGGGAAACTTCCCTAGTTGATGTAGATCACATTTATAAAAAAATATGGTGCCATTACTTGGGAAAGTTTCCCTCCACAATTCTTTTTGTGTTCTGCCCATTTTCTCAAAACATTTTAAAATCTAACAAAAATATTTCTCCTGGATGAATCCAAGGCATGGATAAGCTCTCCTTGATCACTCCTACCTCAGGACAAAAGGGCAGCTCCATCTAACACCATCTACCCCTCCAAATATTTAAAACCCTTTTTGTCTAGTACTGATTTTCACAAATTCTAGTCACACCAAGTTTTGATTTTTCAAAAACCGTAGTCAGGAAAGTTGTAGGATTTTGCATTTGGCGTGCAGTGGTGAAAACCTCGTTGCATTTGGAGCTCGGAGCTGAGAGAAACTTGCCGATGCCGCTTTTGGCTTGCACAGAACGGTGGTCACCGCCGGCACGGCCGTGCCAGGCGGCGCCGCCCGTTTCTGGTCGCCGGAGGATCGCGCACCCTCGCATTCCCGCATGCCTCCCGCACCCCTCCGTCCCCTCTCCACCCCTCTGCAACCACGCGTCGCCGGGGGAAGCGTCGGACGGCGGCCGCGCAAACGCCAGGGCGCTACGCGACGCGCCGCCCAGACGTTGTGCCGCCGGGGCCCTCCCGTCAGCGCCTCCTCCACCGCACGGACCGGTCCGTCGCTGAGATTTCTCCTCGTGCGTCTCCTGTGCCACCGCTCGCGCGACGCGCCGTCCACCGCTGCTCCACGCCGAGCTTGACACCTCGCCGTGCCATCAATGACGGCCGCCGTGCGGGAACGCTATAAGAACCCCCTCCCTCGACCCCCTGAGCACCGCACCCACCTCCTAGCCTCCCCACTGCCCTCCCCTGCTCCAATCGAAGCTCGATGAGCACCGCAACTCCGGCGACGACCTTGCCCTAGCCGTCACGGCCGTGGACAAATTCCTCGCCAGAGGGGCACCGTTCGTCGATTAACTCCACCCGTAGCCTCCCCAGATCATGGCGAAGCCAATGCCGTGCTCGCCGCGGTGATCCGTGCTCGGAATCGTGGGCATCATCCACGGCCCGACGCCGGCACCTTGGGAGACAGTGGGACCTCCGCCCAGGACCTCGCCGCAGTTCGAAACCTCGCCGCCGTGATACCTTGGTGTACGGTGAGCCTCCCGAGCCCCTTCTCTTTCCCTAGCTCACCCTCCCCTGGCCGCACGACCTCGCCAGAGTTTCGCCGGCGTCGAGAGCGCCGCCCCCTCTGTTTTCCCGCGGCGTAACGGTTCGCTTGAACCATGAGCCACTGACCAGTGGGCCCCACTGGTCAGGTTTTTAAACATTATCCAAACCGTTTCCTGTTTTATTTCTTTTAATTAAAAAGGGCAGATTTTAAACCCAAATTCAAAATGCAATATCTCTCTGAAAAATGGTCAGAAAAATATGAAACCAATTTTGTTGGCTTTGTTTGAATTTTCTCTTTCCAATGGGACCAGAATAGATTTATTTGGAATTATTTGTTTTGGCATTTATTTAAATACCCTAGGAGGGATTTTTGATGCATTTTTGTCTTGTTCTTTTAGATTCGAACCTCTCCGACGGATTAGGAGTTACCTCTGAACCCGAAGGCAAGCCACCAACCCAATTTCAAACCTGGTCGAACTTAGAAATTATTTTGACTGTTGAATTAATATCTGTTGCACCTCACATGTCATATTGCATTTTAATTATTGCACTCCCTTATATTGCTTGTATGCACATCACTCCCGTTCCCTAGACGATGGCCGGAGGAACCGCCTCAGTCGAAGGAATGGGGGAAAATATTACAACTGTGCGTCTCGCGCTTGCGGGGCTTTGTTTGCTTTTTCCTCTTCGCCGAGGTGAGGAGCGGACGAATGTCGTCTTATGATCCTCGGAGTTGGGGGCATTTGCCAAAAGAGTTATTTGCTCTTGTCCCTCCGTCAAATATGGTTGGCATAGACCACCCGGACTGCGACGCTTGGGAGCTGACTTTCCATTTGGTTCTTTTGCCGAGACTGCTGACACCACGTCGAGATAACCCTCGAGTGGAATGGATGCCCTCTCATTTTTTATGAGTGCTTTTCGGTTCATTCTTTACGGTGACCACCGGCTGGAGGAACCGCCACGGTCATCCGTTTGAAACATTATGTTATTTATTCTGTGAACACTAACCCCGAGTGACACCGGCTGGGGTTACCGCCATAGTCACCCGGATTATTATTATTGTTATGTTGATATCTATACCTGCAAGTGTTATGTTCATCCAAATGCTGTTGTTGTTATGTGCTTACTTTATGTTGCTTATATCTTGTTGGAAACTGGAAATAAGAATTTGACTAAGAAGATAACCACCTCCCTCGACTAGATTGAGTCACATAGTGCCACTCACCCAGCACCACTTGCACAACCATGCGTCGTTCACATGGGCGGACCATGACTGAGTATTTTATCAGGCCTCCTTTGATGCCACCCTTTTGGCAAGTCTAGTCGGTTACCTTTGTGGTCGGGGCTAGACTTGTGAAGTTTCCGGAGTTAGGCGTCACTCATCTGTTGGGGACGTGCCGGATTCACTTCTTCATAAGGCGTAGAGTTATGTCGGTGGCTATACAAAGAGTGTCCGGGTAGGATAAACGGTTGTGGAAGTGTGGGTTTGTGCTGTCGCCATGATCGGTTCTAGTACTTTGGTACCGGCGGTACAAGCCTAGACTTCAGCGTGTGGATAAATGTTGCAACCTCTCGAGAGTGTAAATCTAGATTCTAGCCTTGTCCCCAGGTTAAGGGACGATGTTTGGGTCAGGTCACACTATGAGTCAGTCCAGTCGAACTTGGAGAAATAATTAAGTTGAGACCAGCGAACACAGGGAATTTTGGAAGTCAAGCCAGAGTTGGCTAAGGACTCGGATAGTTGTGAATTAAGCCAGAGTTGGCTAGAGGCTTGAACGCCTAGTTGTGTTTATGGGTTGTCAAGTGAGAAACGTGATCTCACTTGATAACGAGAAAACATCCCTACTAAGGTAAGTAGGTAAGTTTTGTCCAACCGTTAAGTTTGGACTCATCCTCGCAACCGACCTCATGCCATGTTACTTTCTGAACCATGCCATGCCATATAGATAGACCTTGCTTGTTTTTGGGCTGTTGTCTTGCGAGTACTTCAATTACTTACCTGGCTTTTCATGTGGCCAGACCCTGCTGCACCAGTCGCCGAGTACCCGCTGTACGAGAACTAGGAACCCGTGTCCCAGGCAGGACCCTGTGGAATAAGGCCGCTGTCGCCACGCTACTATCTTCGCTTCCGCTACGACTTCCGCTAGAGGCTCGATGTTAGAAAAATAATGTACATACTATCGTGGGTTTGTCACGCAGATGTCATGGAGATGACTTCGTAGAGTTGGGGATTAAGCGATCGAGCGTCTCCGAGCTAAAGATCACAGGCACGAGGAAGACAATGTTTTTTACCCAGGTTCGGCCCCTCGGTGCGAGGTAAAGACCTACGTCCTGCCTATCCTAGATTGATATTGATATGAATATGGTGTTACAAGGGGTTGGCGATCGATGTGTTGAGTCGCCTCTCTCGGGATGTATGAGAGCTAGGGTTTGGAGCTTGGATTGCTTGTTCTGTCTAAGTCCCGCGAGCCCTCCTTATATACACGGAGGCTTGTCAGGTTACAATGTTATTACTTGGGGACTACTCTTCGTGTCTTCCAAGTTAAGCCAAACACCGACCTTCTGGATCCTTCTATTGGCAGGCCATAATCTTAGGCCAGCCCATCTTCTTGTCAGCCCATCTACAGTGCGACCGTAAAATAAGTCGCGCTTTATCTGGATGAGTCGCGGGATTATTATTCCCCCGACATTAGCCCCCGAGCTTCCGGGTGATTCGTAGAGTCAGGCGGAAGATCTTGACTTGATGATGATAATGATGTAGTTGGCTTGCATATGTAGAGCTTGTCGACTCGCTGGTGTTAAGTCGCAAGCATTGCGGCTTCTTGAGTCGCTGATGTAGAAGCGATGAGTCGCTAATCGTTGCGGCTTATTGAGCCGCTGATATATTATCACAGACCTTTGAGGCCGGCGACGTCTTGTTAAGGCTGCCAAGTTGATGCAGAGGCTAAGCTGAAATCATAAGAATAATAACTTATGAGCATCAAGATATATTAGCCAAATGTGTATAAGGTGCTGAGTCATAGACATCAAAGCAAATAATAATAAGCATAAATAAGCTGGCCAAAAGTATAATAAGCTTGTCAAGTTATCATGACAAGCCATCTGAGCGCATGTTGAATCATGGCGACTCAAGGGTATATAGCTACAGCCTGTATTCAAAGAATTTCGAGTCGCTGATTTGACTCGCAATTGGATATATATATATTCTCATGTGCTGCAAAAAAATTAAATCTGCATATAAACATGGTATATGAGTATAATAAAGACCGCCAAATATGGTGGATGTGTAGCCCCGAGGGCCGGGTTGCATGCTTGATCATGCTGCTCGGGACTCAAAAATATCTCAAGTTAGACAAAAAATTAATTGTCCTAGCCCCCAGGCATTAAGCAGGCATGCTTTCATTATCCTGCTTGATGGCATATCATTGCAATTTGATCCTGCAACAGATTGACAAATATTGTTGCCGCAAGATAATAATGATATAAATTCCACTTGATGTGGCTGTAGTTAAATAAATAATGGTGGCGTCATCAGCCAATATCAGGAGATGGTCATCCCAATCATAAAAAATCTGGTCATGCCAGTTCAAACTCATATGGCTGAGTTATAAGTTCCTGTTAAATCAAAAGGCAAAGCCCCCGAGGAAGCATTGATAATAACTTGATGATAATATGTTAGCCCTGACGGCTGGTAATAATTATGATAAAAGTTTAGTACTCCGCATAATAGCATATGGTACCCTGCATGATAGCATAGTATAATCTGCATGATAGCAAATGATATGTTGCATGACGCAAATGATATGTCTCACGATGCAAATGATATGTTGCATGATGCAAATGACATGTCTCACGATGCAAATGATATTTTGCATGATGCAAATGATATGTTGCATGATGATAAATAATATTTTGCATGATAGCAAATTGTATTTTGCATGATAGCAAATGGTTGCATAATAGCAACTAGCTGCATGATAGCAACTGGTAAGATGCATGATAGCATATTGTACGATGCATGATAGCATGTACTTGACTCAGTATTTCCCAAATCTAATGTGTGTTCAGGGTCGAGAACGGCCATGATAGGCAGCCATGATAGGCATCAGACTCGATTGACGCCACACGCGGGTACTTTAGTCCTTCTGAATTATCTCTATTACCATTAAGTAGGTCTTCGCGCGGCTCAGAATTTCCCAGGTAAAAATGCGTGTTCAGGGTCGCTTGGCAGCCATGATAGGCGATCGCACTTCGATTGACACCGCACCCAGTACTTTGGCCGCATAGTGCAAAGATACTTCTGACTTAAGGCGAGAATAACCAGGATTATTGCTTTGATTGGCTGCAACTGCCGTGACGAGCTCTAATTAGTTTTGACGATAACCAGCTTTGATTAGTTGTAGATGTGGTACAGCGAGTCACCTGTTTCAACTCAAATATTTGATAAGATTATGATTCATTAATGACTCATAAACTGATGTAATGATGAGCTGTTTGCAACTCATAAAATGATATGGGGGTAAATCGCTATGTGACTCATAAATTGATATGACAATAAGTCGATGATGATTAATAAAATGATATGATCATATAACGATCAGTCATAAATTGATATAATGATAAGTCATAGAATGACAAATGAATCGCCAAATATCAATGCTTGAACATGTAGTGGTGATCTTGATATTCAATGCAAGCTGTAAATAGCTAGACTTTGCAATGCGAGCTATAAAGAACTCTAATTTGATGAATGTATTGAGAAGTAGATGTAATTAAATCTCAAAAATAGATATAAATTTAAATTCTACGACATGATATAATACGAGTCGCAAAGACATTTAATAAAAGGCATAATAACCTAGAGATGCAGCCCCTGAGATAAGCTCGAAGATGAAATTTAATTTTACTGATAAAAGTAAAAGGCTGCAAAAGTTTGAGCATGGTAGCAACTTATCTTTTTCTTATTTTCCCGATGTCGATGACGTGGTATGATCCGACCGTGAGACCGCGGCAAGATGGAATTATGTGTGGTTGGAGTAAAAACCAACCGCTGCGACTTGTCCATGGTTATTACGGCGGAGTGAAACTCGCTGTGGTGAAGTTTGATGATGGTCTGACTTGGCCTTGTAACTGCTAGTTGTATCCCTGCTGTTAAGCCAAACGTATGTCCATGTCAAGCTTATCAAGCTGTTGAGTCGCCGTGATATGCTGCACAGCAATAATTGTTGAATCGACGATGCGACTGATTTTTTAAGTCGCGTACTGATTTGTTGAGTCGCACCCTGACGCAATGAGTCAATCACACTTTCTAATCTCCTCTTTTTTATTTTCTCGTGAGCTTTTTTGGGTGCATGCATGGTCACGTGAGGAGGCGACACAATCTGATATTTTTCCTTTCTTCTTTTCTTGGGGCTTGAACCCTGGACAACTTCCTCGATCTTCATGCTGGAGTAATGTTCTTGAGCTGTTGCACGTTTGGGGCATCTCACGATAGCTTTCCTTCTGCGGGCCGTTAGAGGAGGATCCGACCTGGCCGACCTTTTACGCCTCTGTATTATATCTAGGAACTTCAAGTTCAGCTTACTCTGGCCACGTGCGACTCGGCTGTCAAGACGCGGAACCGTGTTTGATAATGACGCCAGGTTCTCTTGGACAATATCGACACGAGCCGTGTTGGAACCTGACTCGGAGGCTTTGCTCGCTCAGAAGTTAATCATTGAAACAATTATCTTGTCTGGCGATGGAAATTCTACCATGGCGAGCTTAATCCAGTAGATCCGATCAATGAGCGTGAGTGCCACGGTGATATCGTGCCCCAGATGGATGATCCACCGTAGCAAGGTGTGTTGAAGTAAAAGTATTGCGAGTCACCTTGGTTTCTTTGTCTCGACCCACCTAGATTTATAGCTGGATTCGCGGACTCGCCTAGATCTGAAACTTGCTGCAGTGCGTGAGTCGCTGACGGAGATCTAACCGTTGGAATTGTCTCAAATTTGTTGGAGTGCTGCATGATTGTATTCCGCAGGGTTCCACCGGAGGGATCTTCGAATTGATGTCCGAGTCGACCTCGATAATTATTTTCCCAAAGTCGCGCGGAGTTCCGTCAGCTTTCGACAGGGCTTCAGTGTTTGAGTCGCCGACGGAGATCTAACCGTCGGAATTCGATGTGCTTTGGACAGCTGCTAGATAACTCGATTGCGCATCTTTTCACCAAAGGGATCGTCGAGATGAGTTCCGAGTCGCCGTCGGCGATGTCCGCAGCACGGACGTTGCTGCTGTCCTGCAGTCTTGATGTAGATCTTGATACCACCGAGTCGCTTGAATCGGCGCGACGATAAAGTCGCCGAGATTGTTGAAGTCGCCGTGCTTGAATCGACGATGAGATCCTCTGTCCCTGGCACAGATCCAGCGCGGAACGTGACGCTCTTGACCGCAAGCCCCACGGTGGGCGCCAACTGTCGTGGGTTTGTCACGCAGATGTCATGGAGATGACTTCGTAGAGTTGGGGATTAAGCGATCGAGCGTCTCCGAGCTAAAGATCACAGGCACGAGGAAGACAATGTTTTTTACCCAGGTTCGGCCCCTCGATGCGAGGTAAAGACCTACGTCCTGCCTATCCTAGATTGATATTGATATGAATATGGTGTTACAAGGGGTTGGCGATCGATGTGTTGAGTCGCCTCTCTCGGGATGTATGAGAGCTAGGGTTTGGAGCTTGGATTGCTTGTTCTGTCTAAGTCCCGCGAGCCCTCCTTATATACACGGAGGCTTGTCAGGTTACAATGTTATTACTTGGGGACTACTCTTCGTGTCTTCCAAGTTAAGCCAAACACCGACCTTCTGGATCCTTCTATTGGCAGGCCATAATCTTAGGCCGGCCCATCTTCTTGTCAGCCCATCTACAGTGCGACCGTAAAATAAGTCGCGCTTTATCTGGATGAGTCGCGGGATTATTATTCCCCCGACACATACTGTTGTGTGCGCCTGTTGCGCAAGAGCTGGAGCCTCACCCGTGTTGTAACTTGTATTTGTTCGAACTCGAAGCCTTATGAATATATTTGGTTTTGCCTTTGTTTATCAAGCTGTCATATATCCAGTGTTCTGTGACTGGTATATGGGGTAACTCGATCATCTGGATCGGGGTGCCACAGAGCTTGGTATCAGAGCCTAACTGTCTGTAGGATACCCTAGTTCTTGGACGACGTAAAGTAGAACTCGTTGTGTTGCCTACTTTTCACTGTTTCTCTGTCTGTTTGTGCTTTTGAACTTAACGCTCACCTTGTTTGATTTATGTCTCCGTCACAGATGGCAGAGTTGCTCGCCGAGACTACCGCCGTGTACGTCCCCGGCTTTCCGCAGTTTCTGAGGGAGATCTGGGGCCACCTCTACCCGGCGCCTCCCCCGACTTACCACGTGTACCACAACCGTCTCGACAGGGCCACCTCAGAGTTCACCGCCATCGTTCGCCTACGCCGGAGCCCGTGTCCGCAGGGATCGAGCACGGCCTCACTTCCGGTGTCTGTACACAGGCGTCTCGAGCCATACAGGAGGTTGCAGGAGATGCCATCCTGTTCCTTCGCACCGTCGACCCCGTCATGAAGCAGTGCACCCGTTACGCCTACTTCCCAAGGTTGGCTTTAGACAACGGGGACGTCCTTTTCCCCAACCCAGGTGACCCTAGCTCACCTCTCTCCGCCCTTATTCAGTACACCACCTATCTCCACCAGTACCTCCACACCACCCTTCTCCAGTTTGCCTCCTTCGCGCCAACGTGGCCTTGGCCGAGGTGACGCGAGCTTCTGGGTCCGGCACTTCTAGTCGCCCACCTCGTCTCCCCACCTTTAGGCACAGTTCCCTCGAGCAGATCAGGAGGGGATTGCCCGCTACTCCTCGTCTACCGCTCCGACGCCACCTTCCCGCACTCGTAGCAGCGCCACTCACTACTACTCGCACACCTCCCTGTTCGGTCTCAGCGTCGTCGCGTCCAGGCGGCCGAGCCACAGAGTTACTCCGGAGACTCCCGTGACGACCGTGCTTCACCCGACTACAGCCCCGCGGAGGAGCCCCTCGACACCGCCACGCCAGCGACACCCCTCGAGATGGAGTTCTAGACGCTCGGAGACGCATCGCTTAGTGTATTATACTTTCCGATGTATCGCGTGCTTGAATAATGTAGTGGTAGAGTTGTATCCTGCATCTGGTACCCGAGTGCTTTGCGTCTTGTATCTGTACGAGTAGCTTGTATCTTTACCTTGCATCTTTGTAAAATAGCGAGTGCTTGAATCTTGTAACCCCATCATCCATTGTATAACATCATGCTTGTGTTTCTTTTGCAAACTGTGTTTCCATTTGGTTTTCCTTGGATGTTACACCTTCCCCATATGGATGCTCATGATACGCGCCATTACATCAACAGTTCAGGATGAGGCCCAATAATGGTGCAGCGGTAGCCAAGGAACCCCGGTTCGTCGTTCCGCACGACAAGCTGGCGAGGATCCCGAGCCTCCGCAACCACCTCCTCCTCCACCAAATCAGGAACCAAGCCCAAGTCAGTTTATGATGATGATGGATGAACGCCACAACCAGCATCTGACACAGATCATGAGAGAGTTTGGCACGTACATGCAAGCCCGTAATGCTCCACCCCAGGCCGCTCAAAGCTGCAAGACTTCCAGCGCACACAACCGCCCAAGTTCGCGTATGCTGATGACCCACTTGAGGCTGATGATTGGCTCCGTGCTATGGGAAAGAAACTGGAACTCGCTCGCGTGGACGAGCAGGACCAGGTGCCCTTCGCCACCCACTACCTTGAGGGCCCTGCCAGCATTTGGTGGGACAACCAAAAGGACGCCAGAGGCGATGGACCCCCTGTCACTTGGGCAGAATTTCAGGAAGCATTCCGCAGGGCCTATATCCCTCAAGCCTCATAAAGATGAAACAGCAGGAATTTTGGCACTTACTCAAGGCAGCAAGTCCATCAGCGAATATCTGACCAAGTTCAACAACCTTGCTCGCTATGCACCTGAGGACATCAACACAGAGAAAAGAAGAAAGACAGGTTCCTTCATGGATGCATCAGACCATAAAAACTCAGCTCAGTGTTCTGCAGTTTCCAGATTTCCAGTCCATGATCAACACGGCACTAATCTCAGAAAAGGAGCACCGCTCAATCTATGACTCCCACAAGCGGAAGTTCGAGCCCCGTAAGAACCAGCATGAAGGAGGTTCTTCAAAACACGCCCATGGCAGCCCAACAACCATACTCACTCCTCAGAACTCTTGGAATCAACCCAGAAGGAAGGATATCCCCGGGAAGGATTCTACCACAAGCGCCCACTCGTGGATGATTGTAAGAGGGAGAACTCCTGCTTCAAGTGCGGCAAGACAGGACACTACATCAAGGATTGCCCCCTCCACAACGGCAACAATAACAACTCCAACAACAACCACCCTGCGGTGCGATCAAGCCACCTCAAGTTGCCCGTGTCACCACATGTCAGCAGAGGAAGCGTATGAAGCTTCAGACGTAGTGCTTGGTACGTGTACTATCAACACTAAACCCGCGCTGATTTTATTCGATTCTGGAGCTTCCCACTCTTTCATCTCGAAGGATTTTGTTGCCAAACACCGTTTTCCGTTTCCCCTTTGGGCCATCTTTTGGTGATACAAACCCCCGCCTCTGAGATGAAAACAAACACCATGTGTCAAGATCTGACAATCAGCATCAATCAAGTGAAATTTCCCGCTCAGCTTAGCACTCTCAATGTGCCCGGTCTCGACGCCATCCTGGGTATGGATTGGTTAGTTCAGCATGCAGCTCAGATCGACTGTGCAACCAGCAGTTACTCTCACCAACCCGGAAGGCATACGTACCACTTATGTGCCAAATAAGCCTCACCAGATAAATGCAAAGATGTTTCTTGCTCAAGCCCCGGAGATAGGGGAAGTGTATGTGGTCAGTGAATACCCGGATGTTTTTCCAGATGAATTACCCGGAATGCCCCCTGACCGTGATATTGAATTTGCATTGAAGTGTACCGGGAACAAACCCAATATTCAAGAAACACTACCGTATGACAAGTCCCGAGCTAGTGGAACTGAAGAAACAGCTTGACGAATTGATTCAGAAAAAGTTCATCCGCCCAAGCATTTCACCTTGGGGATCACCGGTTTTGTTTGCAAAGAAGAGCGATGGTACCCTCCGATTATGCATCGACTATCGCGCTCTCAATGATGTCACCATCAAGAACAAGTACCCACTCCCAAGAATCAATGATTTATTCGACCAACTCCGTGGTGCCCGAGTATTCTCCAAGATTGATCTCCACGGGATACTATCAGCTGAAGATTCGAGAAAGTGATATCCCAAGACCGCCTTTACCAGATATGGACTGTATGAGTGCACAGTTATGTCCTTCGGCCTAACAATGCTCCAGCCTACTTCATGGGCATGATGAACAAGGTATTCATGGAGTATCTCGACAAGTTTGTTGTGGTGTTTATCGACGACATCCTCATCTACTCCAAAAATGAGGAGGAGCACGCCGAACACCTCAGAATGTTCTTGGAAGAATGCGTGAGCAACAACTTTATGCCAAGTACAGCAAATGCCAGTTCTGGTTAAAGGAAGTGGAATTCCTAGGACATGTATTATCTGGAGCCGGTGTGGCTGTAAACCCCAACAAGATCTCCGATGTGTTAAACTGGAAGACTCCCACCAATGTGTCAGAAATCAGGAGCTTTCTAGGATTGGCTGGTTTACCGAAGATTTATTGAAAACTTTTCCAAGATAGCCAAGCCCATGACGGAATTGTTGAAGAAGAACCGCAAGTATGCCTGGACAGACGAGTGTGAGGAAAGTTTCAACGAGTTGAAGACCGGTTAACCACCGCCCCAATTCTGGTGTTGCCCGATGATGCCAAGGATTTTACCGTATACTGTGATGCCTGCAGAAATGGGCTAGGAGCCGTACTCATGCAAGAAGGAAAAGTCATCGCATATGTGTCAAGGCAACTCAAGACCCATGAGCTCAACTATCCCACCCACGACTTGGAGTTAGCCGCCGTCATACTCGCCCTGAAGACTTGGCGACATCACCTTATTGGTCGAAGATGCGAGATTACACGGACCACAAAAGCTTGAAGTATATCTTCACCCAGCCTGACCTCAATCTAAGGCAAAGAAGGTGGCTAGAAGTGATCAAGGACTACGACCTTGGATCCATTATCATCCCGGGAAGGCCAACGTGGTAGCAGATGCTCTAAGCAGGAAGCCCCCTAAGATGCGGCCAAGTCTGGAGAAAGAGTTCGCCAAGCTAAACTTGTGCGTGGGAAACAAGGCCTATTTAAGCACCTTGGAGGTAAAGCCAGACCTGGAGGAAGAGATAAAAACCGAGCAGGCCAACGACCCCGGCCTAGCAAGATCAAGGCCAAGATACCGCTGGGTCAGGCCAAGGAATTTTCCCTGGACAGCCAAGGAGTACTCCGCTTCGGTACCCGCCTTTGTGTACCCTACAAGACCACACTAATACAGCAGATCCTCAGGGAAGCCCACGAGTCTGCCTATTCCATTCACCCGGGAGCACCAAGATGTACCAAGACTTGAGCAAACATTCTGGTGGTCCGGTATGAAGAAGGATATCGCCTACTACGTCGCAAGCTGCAATGTATGCAACCTAGTGAAGGCCGAGCATCAGAAACCCGCCGGATATCTCCAACCCCTTAAGGTACCCGAGTGGAAATGGGACAACATAAGTATGGATTTCATTGTCGGACTTCCCAAATCCAGCCGAGGGAATGATTCTATCTGGGTCATTGTCGACCGTTTGACGAAGGTATCTCACTTTATCCCCGTCAAGACTACATACCGCTCGGACCAACTGGCACAACTCTATGTGAACAAGATTGTCAAACTCCACGGAGTCCCGAAGACCATTGTGTCGGATAGAGGTACACAATTTACCTCCAAATTTTGGACAAGCCTACATCATGCCATGGGAACAAAGTTATCCTTCAGCACAGCCTATCATCCGCAGACAGACGGTCAAACCGAGCGGGTCAATCAAATCCTAGAGGATATGCTCCGCTCGTGTGTGCTCGCCTATGGAGCAGGTTGGGAAGATAGTTTACCTTATGCAGAGTTCTCATACAACAACAGCTACCAAGGCAGCCTGAAAATGTCACCCTTTGAAGCCCTGTATGGGAGAAAATGCCGAACCCCACTAAACTGGTCCGAGTTGGGGACCGCAAGATCTTTAAGCCCGATGATTTGATGAGGCAGAAAAGCAAGTACGTCTGATTCGGGACCGGCTCAAGGCAGCGCAATCCCGCCAGAAAAGTTATTACGACCGGCGACACCGTCAGATTCACTTCGAAGAAAACGACTATGTCTATCTTCGAGTAACACCTCTCAAGGGCCTGAAAAGATTCCACATGAAAGGAAAGCTTGCCCCAAGATTCATTGGACCCTTCAAAATTTTGGCAAGGAAGGATCAGTAGCCTACCAGCTGGAACTGCCAGAGGAATTGGCTGGAGTACACGACGTCTTCCACGTATCCCAGCTAAGGAAGTGCATCTCACCCCCAACCAAGCAGGCTGACTTTAAGGAACTGGAGTTGAGCAGCGAACTGACTTACGAGGAACACCCCGTCAGAATCTTGGATGAGTCAGAACGCCGCACTCGCAGCAAGGTCACCAAGTTCTACAAGGTTCAGTGGGACAAGCACACAGAGGAAGAGGCAACCTGGGAGCGCGAAGATTTGCTAAGGACAGAATATCCGTATCTATTCAACGAGCAACAGGAATCTCGAGGACGAGATTCATCTTAAGGGGGGAAGGTCTGTAACACCCTGAATTTTGGCCTTTTTGAAATTTTTCCCAAATGCATTATTTCATTATTTCATGTGCATTTGGATTTAAACCTCCGGAAAATTCTTTTAAAATCTTGAACCTTTGCAAACATGATAAATCAAGTGGGATCTTGTGCTTTCCATTTTCCTCCCACTTGGTACTTGCATTTGTGATTTTATCTCTGGATAAATATTTAATTGGGAAATTCTTTTTCCTTTTTGAAAATTACCCTTTTATTGACCTTACAAAGGAACCCCTATTTTTATGTCTCCAAAAATTCTGCAAAAATTAGGGAAACTTCCCTAGTTGATGTGGATCACTTTTATAAAAAAATATGGTGCCATTACTTGGGAAATTTTCCCTCCACAATTCTTTTTGTGTTCTGCCCATTTTCTCAAAACATTTTAAAATCTAACAAAAATATTTCTCCTGGATGAATCCAAGGCATGGATAAGCTCTCCTTGATCACTCCTACATCAGGACAAAAGGGCAGCTCCATCTAACACCATCTACCCCTCCAAATATTTAAAACCCTTTTTGTCCAGTACTGATTTTCACAAATTCTAGTCACACCAAGTTTTGATTTTTCAAAAACCGTAGTCAGGAAAGTTGTAGGATTTTGCATTTGGCGTGCAGTGGTGAAAACCTCGTTGCATTTGGAGCTCGGAGCTGAGAGAAACTTGCCGATGCCGCTTTTGGCTTGCACAGAACGGTGGTCACCGCCGGCACGGCCGTGCCAGGCGGCGCCGCCCGTTTCTGGTCGCCGGAGGATCGCGCACCCTCGCATTCCCGCATGCCTCCCGCACCCCTCCGTCCCCTCTCCACCCCTCTGCAACCACGCGTCGCCGGGGGAAGCGCCGGACGGCGGCCGCGCAAACGCCAGGGTGCTACGCGACGCGCCGCCCAGACGCTGTGCCGCCGGGGCCCTCCCGTCAGCGCCTCCTCCGCCGCACGGACCGGTCCGTCGCCGAGATTTCTCCTCGTGTGTCTCCTGTGCCACCGCTCGCGCGACGCGCCGTCCACCGCTGCTCCACGCCGAGCTTGACACCTCGCCGTGCCATCAATGACGCCCGCGCGTGCGGGAACGCTATAAGAACCCCCTCCCTCGACCCCCAGAGCACCGCACCCACCTCCTAGCCTCCCCACTGCCCTCCCCCTGCTCCAATCGAAGCTCGACGAGCACCGCAACTCTGGCGACGACCTTGCCCCAGCCGTCACGGCCGTGGACAAATTCCTCGCCAGAGGGGCACCGTTCGTCGATTAACTCCACCCGTAGCCTCCCCAGATCATGGCGAAGCCAATGCCGTGCTCGCCGCGGTGATCCATGCTCGGAATCGTGGGCATCATCCACGGCCCGACGCCGGCGCCGTGGGAGACAGTGGGACCTCCGCCCAGGACCTTGCCGCAGTTCGAAACCTCGCCGCCGTGATACCCTGGTGTACGGTGAGCCTCCCGAGCCCCTTCTCTTTCCCTAGCTCACCCTCCCCTGGCCGCACGACCTCGCCGGAGTTTCGCCGGCGTCGAGAGCGCCGCCCCTCTGTTTTCCCGCGGCGTAACGGTTCGCTTGAACCATGAGCCACTGACCAGTGGGCCCCACTGGTCAGGTTTTTAAACATTACCCAAACCGTTTCCTGTTTTATTTCTTTTAATTAAAAAGGGCAGATTTTAAACCCAAATTCAAAATGCAATATCTCTCTGAAAAATGGTCAGAAAAATATGAAACCAATTTTGTTGGCTTTGTTTGAATTTTCTCTTTCCAATGGGACCAGAAAAGATTTATTTGGAATTATTTGTTTTGGCATTTATTTAAATACCCTAGGAGGGATTTTTGATGCATTTTTGTCTTGTTCTTTTAGATTCGAACCTCTCCGACGGATTAGGAGTTACCTCTGAACCCGAAGGCAAGCCACCAACCCAATTTCAAACTTGGTCGAACTTAGAAATTATTTTGACTGTTGAATTAATATCTGTTGCACCTCACATGTCATATTGCATTTTAATTATTGCACTCCCTTATATTGCTTGTATGCACATCACTCCCGTTCCCTAGACGATGGCCGGAGGAACCGCCTCAGTCGAAGGAATGGGGGAAAATATTACAACTGTGCGTCTCGCGCTTGCGGGGCTTTGTTTGCTTTTTCCTCTTCGCCGAGGTGAGGAGCGGACGAATGTCGTCTTATGATTCTCGGAGTTGGGGGCATTTGCCAAAAGAGTTATTTGCTCTTGTCCCTCCGTCAAATATGGTTGGCATAGACCACCCGGACTGCGACGCTTGGGAGCTGACTTTCCATTTGGTTCTTTCGCCGAGACTGCTGACACCACGTCGAGATAACCCTCGAGTGGAATGGATGCCCTCTCATTTTTATGAGTGCTTTTCGGTTCATTCTTTACGGTGACCACCGGCTGGAGGAACCGCCACGGTCATCCGTTTGAAACATTATGTTATTTATTCTGTGAACACTAACCCCGAGTGACACCGGCTGGGGTTACCGCCACAGTCACCCGAATATTATTATTATTGTTATGTTGATATCTATACCTGCAAGTGTTATGTTCATCCAAGTGCTGTTGTTGTTATGTGCTTACTTTATGTTGCTTATATCTTGTTGGAAACTGGAAATAAGAATTTGACTAAGAAGATAACCACCTCCCTTGACTAGATTGAGTCACATAGTGCCACTCACCAAGCACCACTTGCACAACCATGCGTCGTTCACATGGGCGGACCATGACTGAGTATTTTATCAGGCCTCCTTTGATGCCACCCTTTTGGCAAGTCTAGTCGGTTACCTTTGTGGTCGGGGCTAGACTTGTGAAGATTCCGGAGTTAGGCGTCGCTCATCTGTTGGGGACGTGCCGGATTCACTTCTTCATAAGGCGTAGAGTTATGTCGGTGGCTATACAGGGAGTGTCTGGGTAGGATAAACGGTTGTGGAAGTGTGGGTTTGTGTTGTCGCCATGATCGGTTCTAGTACTTTGGTACCGGCGGTACAAGCCTAGACTTCAGCGTGTGGATAAATGTTGCAACCTCTCGAGAGTGTAAATCTAGATTCTAGCCTTGTCCCCAGGTTAAGGGACGATGTTTGGGTCAGGTCACACTATGAGTCAGTCCAGTCGAACTTGGAGAAATAATTAAGTTGAGACCAGCGAAGACAGGGAATTTTGGAAGTCAAGCCAGAGTTGGCTAAGGACTCGGATAGTTGTGAATTAAGCCAGGGTTGGCTAGAGGCTTGAACGCCTAGTTGTGGTTATGGGTTGTCAAGTGAGAAACGTGATCTCACTTGATAACGAGAAAACATCCCTACTAAGGTAAGTAGGCAAGTTTTGTCCAACCCTTAAGCTTGGACTCATCCTCGCAACCGACCTCATGCCATGTTACTTTCTGAAGCATGCCATGCCATATAGATAGACCTTGCTTGTTTTTGGGCTGTTGTCTTGCGAGTACTTCAAGTACTTACCTGGCTTTTCATGTGGCCAGACCCTGCTGCACCAGTCGCCGAGTACCCGCTGTACGAGAACTAGGAACCCGTGTCCCAGGCAGGACCCTGTGGAATAAGACCGCTGTCGCCACGCTACTATCTTCGCTTCCGCTACGACTTCCGCTAGAGGCTCGATGTTAGAAAAATAATGTATATACTGTTGTGTGCGCCTGTTGCGCAAGAGCTGGAGCCTCACCCGTGTTGTAACTTGTATTTGTTCGAACTCGAAGCCTTATGAATATATTTGGTTTTGCCTTTGTTTATCAAGCTGTCATATATCCAGTGTTCTGGGACTGGTATATGGGGTAACTCGATCATCTGGATCGGGGTGCCACATTTTCCAAACGAAGAATAGTCCAATGTATTTTGTGAGCGTTCATGTTGTCCCTCGATCAACCAGAAGCTCCCTTGTGATCCAAACATTCTTGTGACCATAATATGCATTTTGCATATCTAACTGACTACAAAAGTGTTCACTTGCTTGCCCAGATTACAAAATTCGAACACGAGCACCGCGAACCTTGAAAGAATTCCCCTGTTTCATATGAACACTCTCAGTTATCAGAAAATATACATTTGTTTGTAGGCTACTAGCTTAACAATGGCAACATGGGAGCAGTGTTTAACTCGTTTCGACGGACAATGAACAGATATGTCAAATTAGTATACCCTAAGAGGGTGTATTTCCTAACAACAGTGGACAGATAAAAAGAGGCGTTCATGAAAGACTAGTTACTTGAGCGGCCACTTGCTATAAAAGCCTCTTCGGAAGATTCATGGCTTCAGATCCTCTAGATTGGAGGTTCTCTCTACATGCTGTACTTCCTCAATGCCCAGATAAGAGGGCAGCTTACTACATGCTGCAAAAACAATGAACTTAGGGCACCACAGGATACGGCACCACAGGAGCAAGCCTGACAACATCCCACGCCACCCTCATTACGCCACCATGTCTCGATTCTGCTTCTTGGAACGTTCTTCCAGATGCCTCGGAGGGGTGAGGGAGTTCCCTCCATTTCTCAATCTTAAGCTCGGTGACATCAACAATACATATGTTACTCTCTACCAAGCTTTTCCCTTGTGCCCTGCCCTCTACTTGGAAGATCTCCCCCTTGCCAATTTCACTCCCTTCATTGTCAATCAACAAAATAGGACGACCTGGCTCAAATGAGAAAGATCTTGTAAAAGGGCGGCTCGTGACGATGTTCTGATTGAAATCTGCCTGTGTAGTTGGCTCAATGGCGTCTGGGACCACCGGTATGTTGCCCTTGGATATGCCCAGGGAATTAAGCACCCTTGCAATAATTATTACTTGTATAATTTTCTTAGTTGTATAATTGTTTGTTATATATAGTGCCATGGTTTTGACATCTGTCCACACCGGCTCTCGTCCGCTCTATTATTCGGATGTGGTATGATTGTTTGTTATAACTATTTGTTTCATTTCGTGTTTATAACAATTATGCCGACCAACTTGACATACACTAGTAGTAAAACAGCTATCAGTGGCGCACCTTTTTGGAATTCTGTGGCGCACGGTGGGTGCGCCACAGAATCGTCGCCACTAAATTTTTTTCTGTGGCGTATCTGGTGGGTGCGACACAGAATTCTCACATTTCCCACAACATATGCGCCACATAATTCTCAAAAAAATTCAAAAATTCAAAAAATGCAAAAAAATCCAAAAAGCTTCAAAAAAATTCAGAAAAAACAAAAATTGAAATAATATGGAAATTCCTAATTATTTGATTTTTTTTTTTGGATTTTTTGAACTGATGACTTCCGATAGGTCACCCATCCTTGAATTGCTCCAACCCTAGCACGCTTAACTTCTAAGTTCTATCCAGTCCAGCTACCCCTATGCTACTCAAGTCTTATTGATATATATATCATATGAACCCTCTTTAAGTCTTGTATGTGTATATGTGTGGTATGTGTTATATATATGCGTTTTTAAATTTCAAAATTTTCAAAAACTTCTAAAGTTTCAAAATGAGATTCAAAAGTTTCAAAAAGTTCAACAAACTTTAAAAAATCCAAAAAAAATCCAAAAAATTCAAAAAAGTCAAAACACTTAAAAAATAAAAAAGCCAAATAATTCAACAATCTTCATTGTTATACATTTCTGTGTCTTTTTTTGGACTTTTTGAATTTTTTTGAAATTACGATTTTTTTGAATTTTTTTGATTTTGTACAAAAAAATCTTCTTTTCGAAATAACTTTTTACTCTTTTGCAATTTCCCGAATCTGAGAAAAGTTCACGGGAAAACCCGGGTGAAATCGAGTTTATTTTTTTCCCACGATTTTTTTGACATATTAAACGCATTTTTTCGACGTCGTATGCAAAAGTCATGGCCGTTTTAATATTTTTTTCTGTTTGTTGCAAAAAAGGTCAAAATTCATATTTTAAAATTTCTATACCTACTAGACACTCAAAACTAACTACATGTCAAATGATTTTATTTATTGATTTTTTTTATTTTCTTTTACTCTCTGCAAGACTAAAAAGGCGATCCACCAGGGGGGGTGTGTGGGATCTGATCTAAAAATTTCTGTGGCGCACCATCTCACATGCGCCACAGAAAGTCACATTTCTGTGGCGCATGGGGTGGGTGCGCCACAGAATGTCATGTTTCTGAGGCGCATGTGGGATGGTGCGCCACAGAAATGTGTCTTTCTGTGGCGCACCCACCCCATGCGCCACAGAAATGTGACTTTCTGTGGCGCACGCCGTTTTTGTGCGCCACAGAATTGCGAAATTCTGTGGCGCATTCAAAACCGTGCGCCACAGAAATAATTTCTGTGGCGCATGCATATTTGGTGCGCCACAAAAAGACATTCCACCTATAAGCGTTTTCCTACTAGTGATAGATATATTTTTATCTAGGAGGTAGTTGAACCGGAAATTCCAACCGACCCTATTGTCGAGTTTTTTGAAAAAGAAAACAATGATTTGAAAGCAAAATTGAAAAGAAGTGAAGATCTTCGTCTACGATGCCTTGAAGAGAAGATGAAATTGGAGTTCGATCTTGCCGACGTCGTCGATAAACACAAGATCAAGATGGATGCAATGCGCTTGAAAATTAAAAGGATTAGAAAATATGCCATTCATAAAGAGGCTTGGTATCATTATGCTATTGGTTCAATAATTATCTTAGTTGCGATTTTGATCGCATTTGTTGTTGGATTTAAATTCTTTAGATAGTTGTATGTTAGTTTCAATTAATGTATGTTTTATGAGAACTATGTATTACATTTGGTCACTACTCTACTTTGGTTTAGCGGTGATTGTGTTTGATATACTTATATAATACCGATGAGTCATCCATGGACGTACGCTGACCGACGCTCTAACGAGTACATTCAAGGCGTGCGTTCTTTTCTTCTTCTCTTTATTCTCAGTGAAATGTTTTTCCACAAGGAAGGCTTTAATTGCTCTTAATCAGCATATTTTCCCATACTTGGTAGAATTACCTTATATGGAATTTATCTTTTATATTTGATTTTCTGCGTACATAGACGTAAAAGTTCGCGCTGGCGCGATAAAATGTAGAAATCCCCACCTATGCACAATAAAACATTAACTAAAAACACTATATAAAATGGATGCCTCAGCAACCCCTCTTGATAGTGCGCAATAAAATAAAAATAAATCCACACACACATCTCGACATTCTATGTGCGCAAACAAGTTTTCGCAACAAGATATTTTTATGGCATGTGTAAAAGGTCAAAAAAGGTGTCTCCTGAAAATTCTTGTTTTAGCACTGAATTTTATCTTTTAACACAGACCACAAAAAATATTATTTTTGACGTAAGGACTTTTGAAACACATAGTATGTGAACTTGCACGGCAAACATCTTTTAGTTATTTTTTGAAATTTTAAAATACATTTATAATGCATTTTCAATAAAGGGTGCATCACGGGATCCAAAACGCTGCCCCCACGGTTTTGTTTGTCTGATGAGTTTGGTTGGGACGTGCAAAAGTGTTCGAACCCCAACGGGCCAATGGGAGCTACAACTTTCAGCTTTAAATGCAGCCAACGTAGAAGTGTCAACATCCTCCTAAAATATTGGGAGAGCGCTCTCTGTCCTCCCACATTTATCTCCGGAACACGAAACTTATCTGCAAGGCTCCAAGAACTCCGATTGCCAACACATCCATCCATACGAATACCACACAGAGGGGACACAACATGCAGAATCGAAACACAAAGTGAGTATGAGCCATAGTCCGTTTCTTTTATGCCCAATCAGGAACCCCTTCATCCCTGAATAAAATGCAGCCGATGGACTGCGAGAGGGGTTTCTCTTCGGAGAACATCGCAGGCGTGTACCCCAATGACGACCCGCATGGGAACCCGGTGAGTGAGCTATACATTCCTTGCCCTTCCTCGTCGGTGGAATGGTTCTGACATGGGTATGCCTATCGGGTACCCTACTATGAGGGTACCTGGTGCACGTGTCGACTAGGCCCAACTATCAGGGCCTACATGAAGCCCATGAAAGAAGGCCCAAAGAAGATGGAGTATCCTCCAAGTTTGGCGAAGCCATAGTCGGTTTAGACTTTCCTTACATGTAAATCGAGTCGGTTACGAATACCCGAGACCAGCCTATTATTTAAGGACTGGGAGGGCCATCGAACCAGACCACGAAACACCAGAGCCTCTAAATCCTTGCGAGATTGACATCTCGCCGGGAACCCTTGTAACCACCAAATTCGCAAATCAATAACAGACAGGCAGGACGTAGGGGTGTTACCTCCACACGAGGGCCCTGAACCTGGGTAAAATCTTTGCCCTGCTTGTCAGCCGACGATACTTCCAGCACTACCACGTTCTCTCCCCCATATTCACAACCAGGGACCTTGACCACGGGTCTTGATGAGTCTACCCCTCGTCAAGTGGCGCCGTCTGTGGGAAAGAATAGCGCTCGACTCGAAGTTTCGCCGGTCCCTTCAGCAAACGGCAATTCGCCGATCTCATTTGCAAACGGCAACTCGCCGATCGAATCCACAAGCGGCAACTCGCCGGCCATGTCATCAAACAGCAACTCGCCGATCCAGGCGACACACGGCAACTCGCCTATCCACTCGAAAAGCGGCAGCCTGCCCGCTTCACCCGCAAAAAGCGCACCTGCTCCTTCGATGAACTTCAATCCGCACTCACCAGAACTTCAGGAGGCGTTTTCCGGTCTCGAGTCAGGTTTGGATTTAACCGTTGGAACATTCAGTTTTTTCGTAAACAATCTTGGCACGCAGGACTTGACGAATCCGCCACAACTCGCGCTGGGCGCACCCGAGGCTCCCTCGACTGTGTTCGCCCCGTCGTCGATTCTTGAAGCTTGCTCACCCGCAACAACCATGTCGACTGGCGAGATCGACAAGTTCATGATGAAGGAGCTCCAAGGCGAGGAGGCCGAATCAGCATACCGCACAAGCAACTCCAACTTCGACCTCCCACTCGACGAGAGCTTCGACTGCGGGATCTTCCTCGACGACTTCTACGAGCCCGCAATTCATAATGACAGCAACGTCGACTCTGAGATCCTCACCAACACCAATCTCGACTCAGAGATCCACAATGGCTTCGCCAACAATGAGATGAGCATAGGCGATGAACGCATCGACAGTGAGTTTCGCCTGGAAGATCTACTCGATGAGCATACTGGCTCCGACATGAGCCTGGACGACGACGTCGAGTCCATGACTGGAATCGACAGCACATACACGTGCCCACGGGTCATCCCCCATCAGGTGTACGTGGCCTTCTCCGCAGAATCATCCGCAGCCGCGGCCTGCCGCAGACCTACGCAATTCCCATGCACGGTAACCATGCCGGATGGGGTCACAACCCTGACGATCACCGAAGAGATGGCAGCAAAAGCAGATAAAGTCATCAAGGAGTGCACAATGATGCCAGCAGGCTCGACTCCGGAGGAGATGTTGACCTACCAGTACTTCAACTGGCAGGAATCGCTTCGGCTGAAGAACTACCGAGCTGCACTCGAAGAGCGCAGAAGGCAAGCTAGCCTGTCGAGTGCACGAAGGAAGCAGCTGTCCCTAGAATCCACAGGGCAAGCAGCCCCAAGGCAAAGGTCGAGGCTGGCAAGCCTCCCAGAAAATGAAAGAGTAGCAATCACCCGCAACATGTCGTTCATGACAGAAGACGCTGACGGAATCCCAGTACCCAAAACAGCTGCGGGTGCACTGCTCTCCGTAGGTGCTTACCTTAAAGCACTACAACCTCCAGCCGATGATCCCACCGCAGCCCTGCATCGCCAGCAAATCAAATCGCTAGCTTTGGCAACAAAGGCTATACAGCCAGAAGACAAAACTCCAGGAGGGGGTCGAAATCGTCACATGGTCGACTCACGACACGGAGCACACAATCGTAGCGGTCGCAGCCACCACTCAGAGGAAGAAAGAGGAAGCTCGCGCCGGCGCAGGTCCAGCAGAAGCAGATCTCGAAGGTCCTACAGCAGCGATTCATACTCTGACCGTGAACCAGAGCCATGCGGAGCATTGTGCTTCACTCGACGCATTCGCGAGACGCGGATGCCCAAAGGGTTCAAGTTGACAGGTGAACAGCCCAAGTACAACGGCCGACAGGAACCTTCCGGGTGGCTAGAAGATTACAGACTCGCTGTCGCGTGCCAGCGTGGCACGAACACCACAGCGATGCAGTACATACGACTCATGCTCGAAGGCACAGCCCGCGATTGGCTCAAATCGCTCCCTCCATCATCATACGATTCGTGGGACGATTTCCGCTGAGACTTCATCAAAAACTTCGATCCTCTTTGTGAGCGCCCGAAGACATTCGAAGAACTGAGAGCATGCACTCAACGATCAGACGAGTCGTTGAGGTCATACATACGAAGGTGGACCGAAATACGCAATTCGGTTGGCACAATATCAGAAGATAGGGCCATGGATGCCTTCACACAGGGTCTAGCCAGGAAGGATTTCAGAGAAGCACTCGGTCGTGAAAAGCCAAGTTCCTTGGCTCAGCTCATAAAAATCGCGACTGAGTGGGCAGATGGAGAGGACTCTGTACGCAGGTCCCGCGCTTCCCCACCACGCGGCAACCACGACAGCGGCAGTCGAGGCCGCAGAGATTCATACAGAGACGATCGCAGGCGCAAGCGTTCCAAACGTCACTACGACGACGATAGACCCGAGTTCATGGCGGCTGGTTACACACAACCCCGTGATGATCAGGACAGAAGCAACCGGCGCTCGGATGATCGACGAGACAGTCGAGACCGCGACCAGCGGAGTGACAAAAGGCAAGAGTGGCGCAAACGCAGCGACACAAAACCCGAGCGATCATTCGAAGAGAAGATGGATGACTGGTGCAGATTCCACCTCTTCAATGGGGACGACGGAAAATTACGCTCCAATCACACACTAAGGAATTGTAGGGAATTCGACCAACTAGCGTATGATTACATGATACGACTCAAAAGGTATGGCCCTGCACCTGCTCAACAAGCACCTGCACCAGCACAGCAGCCGAACGCTGCGCCCGCCCTAATGGGACCTCAGCCGCCACCACAACCTCCTCCACAGCCTGGTTCAGGCGGGCATATTGCGGGTGCCATACAACCCGTGCATCGGGTGGAAGACGATGGATACCCACAACCTCAAGGGCAGATGTACATGATACAAAAGGGTCGCCCCTCCAACAGGCAGCAAAAGCTCATCACTCGACAAGTGAATATGGCTGTCATGGCACCTCCTGCCGTGCCTGAATTTCTCAAAGGGTCTGAGACCATCATGAGCTTCAGTCGGGAGGATCACCCCCAGCTGTAGTCCGACCAGGGCACGCCGCTCTGGTACTCGACACGCAAATCGGAGGCTACGCCATGACCAAGGTCTTCATGGATGGAGGCAGCGGCATACACATCATCTTCGCGGATACGCTCCGCAAAATGAACAGGTCAGTCGAAAACCTCCCAAAATCTTCAAATACCTTCACGGTATCGTTCCTGGCAGCAATCAACCCAGAAGGCACCATACAACTCGACGTTACGTTCGGGGACAAAAGCCACTTCAGGACAGAGTCGATTGAGTTCGAGGTCGTCGACTGGAAATCACAATACCATGCTATCCTTGGGCGCCCGACGTTCGCTCGATTCATGGCGGTACTGCACTACGCGTACCTCATGCTGAAGATGCCAGGACCAAAAGGAGTAATCACTGTCCGTGGAAATTTCAAAGGTCTGACGCTTGCGACCGCGAGTTCAGCAAAATCTCCGAGACGTTCGGCATGGAGCAGACACTCGCTGATTGGCGACCACCAACGATCGCACACTCCTTCCGGAGCATAAGAAGTTGGCAGTCGACAGATCCTTCAATGCAACAAATGACACAAGGTCGCATCAGGTGCACCCGACCCGTCCAAGACAGTCAATGTATCTTCGAGTGCCTATCGCATAGGAAGGCGCGCTCGTCGAATTCCTCCGTGAGAACTGGGAAATATTTGCGTGGTGTCCAGCCGACATGCCAGGTATTCCCAGGGAATTCGCCGAGCACTCTCTCCAATTGTTTCCAGATGCAAAGCCAGTCAAGCAAACGATGCGTCGAATCTCCGGCCCAAAGCGAACCGCAGTCGAATCTGAAGTCGACCGGTTACTCGCAGCAGGATTCATTAGGGAAATCAAGAAATCACAATGGGTGGCCAACCCCGTACTCGTAGAGAAGAAGCATACAGACATCCTTCGGATGTGCGTGGACTTCACAGCGCTGAACAAGTGCTGTCCAAAGGATCACTTCCCGCTACCCGAATCGACCAGATCGTCGACTCCACCGCCGGATGCGCACGACTCTCCTTTCTGGATGCTTACTCAGGTTATCACCAGATAAGGATGAAGCAAGAAGACGAAGAAAAAACGGCGTTCATAACCCCACTCGGGGTCTACTGCTACACAACTATGCCCTTTGGGCTCAAAAACGCGGTGCAACATACCAGCGCATGATGCAAGACTGCCTCAAAAAGCAAATTGGACGCAACGTCCAAGTCTATGTGGATGACATTGTCATTACCACAAGGGAAGACAACACTACTCGACGATTTGAGGGAGACGTTCGCCAACCTCAAACGCTTTCATATCAAGCTCAATCCTAAGAAGTGCACGTTCGGCGTTCCAGCCGGGCAGCTCTTGGGTATCTAGTCTCTGCCCGTGGAATCGAAGCAGACCCGGGAAGATACAGGCCATCCTCACAATGCAAAGGCCTTCAAAGCTTCACGATGTGCAGAAACTGGCGGGTAGAGTGGCAGCGCTCAGTCGATTCATCAGCAAACTGGGTGAAAAGGCTCTGCCATTCTATCGACTGATGAAGAAGGCGGACAAGTTCGAGTGGACGCCAGAAGCTGAAGCAGCTTCACAGATCTCAAGCGGATCCTCACAAGCCCTCCAATCCTCGTCGCACCCAAGGAACGGGAGCCGCTATACCTGTATGTCTCGGCTACAAACAGGGTGGTGAGTACCGTGCTGGTAGTCGAACGTATGGAGGAGGGGCATACCAAAGCATACAACGCCAGTCTACTACCTAAGTGAGGTTCTCTCCATATCAAAGCAGCGGTACCCGCATTATCAATAGCTTGCCTACGCCGTGTTCATGTCTCAAGGAAATTGACGCACTACTTCAGAGCACCCGATCACCGTGGTGAGTAACTCAGCAATCGGTGACATCCTCACAAACCCCAATGCAACTGGGCGAGTCGCAAAATGGCTCATCGAGCTGGCACCAAGAGACATCAAGTATGAGCACCCGAAGGCCATCAAAGCACAAGTCCTACCCGACTTCACAACCGAGTGGATCGAGGCTCAACTGCCTGGTGTGCCAGATTTGTCCAACTCGTGGACCATGTACTTTGATGGGTCGAAGAAGCATGAAGGCGCGGGAGCAGGCGTCATCCTTATATCACCAAAAGGCGACAAGCTTCGCTATGTTCTGCAGATGGGATTCAAACTACCCTCCAACAACGAGGCTGAATACGAAGCCTTGATCCATGGCATGAAGATGGCAAAAGCACTTGGGTGCACTCGATTGATGATCTACGGCGACTCGAATCTTGTGGTGCAGCAAACAATGAAGGCCTGCGACGCCATAGCAGACAACATGATCGCCTACCGCGACCTGTACAACACATTGGAGGGCAGCTTCGATGGCTGCGAGTTGCGGCATATAGGAAGAGAAAGCAATGAAGAAGCAGACATGCTAGCCAATCTCGGCTCAACTGGCGCTCAAGTTCCACCTGGTGTTTTCCTTGAGCGCATCGAGCACAGATCCATAAAGGAGAAACGAGCACCTCCTACATCGACTGCGCCAGCCAAGGACAAAGCACCCAGCACAGAGGATCCTCCAGTCGAGGTACTCCTCATCGAGCCAACCTGGACTCAACCCTTTCTGGCATACATACTCCGCAACGAGCTACCAGATGACATAACCGAGTCCCGGCGCGTCACTTGTCGATCCAAAGCATACACCGTCATCAACGGCGAGTTATACAAGCGCAGCATATCAGGTATGTTCCAAAGATGCATCGCATTCGAAGATGGCCAAGCTATACTTCGAGATATTCATGCAGGTACCTGCGGGCATCACGCCAGCAGTCGATCACTCGTAGCCAAAGCCTTTCGAGCAGGTTTTTACTGGCCCACAGCACTCAAGGACGCAGAAGACATCGTCAAAAGGTGCATCGGCTGCCAAAAATTCGCGACAAAGCCGCACGCACCCGCATCAGCGTTGAAGACAATACCATTGGCCTGGCCTTTCGCCCAGTGGGGGCTCGATATGGTTGGGCCACTCAAAAAATCTTCGCATGGCGGGCATACACCTACTGGTGGCAGTCGACAAATTCACAAAGTGGATCGAGGCGGTCCCCATCACAAATTCGACTGCTACTACGGCAGTCAACTTCATAAAGAGCATAATCTACCGCTTCGGTGTCCCAAACAGTATCATCACTGATAATGGCACAAACTTCACGGCTGAGGAGTTCAGAAACTTCTGCAAAGAGCAAGATATCACGCTCAACTATGCATCCGTGGCACACCCACAATCCAATGACCAAGTCAAAAAGGCCAATGGACTTGTGACAAGCGGGATCAAAAAGCGCCTTCTGGTGCCACTCAAAAGAGCTGCGGGTGCTTGGGTCGAAGAACTCCCATCTGTGCTATGGAGCCTACGTACCACTCCCAATGCCTCGACACAGTTCACTCCGTTCTTTATGGTTTACGGTGCAGAAGCAATCTTGCCATCAGACGTAAGGTTCAATGCACCAAGGGTCGAAGCATACAATGAAGCAGACGCAGAAGAAGCACTCGAAGATGCAGTCGACTTGCTTGACGAGGCACGTGACACGGCGCTCGCACGCACAGCTGTTTACCAGCAGGATCTTCGCAACTACCATAGCCGTCGACTGCGCACCAGGTCCTTTGAGGTTGGCGACCTGGTTCTTCAACTGAAGCAGAAAAAGGTGCACAAGCTTGCTTCCCCATGGGAAGGGCCCTTCATCATCACCGAAGTCCTTGGGGTGGCGCATATCGACTGAAGCACGCGAAGACAGGCGACCTTTCACATAATCCATGGAACGTTGCGCACCTGCGCCGTTTCTATGCTTAGCAGTACTCATAATTCATACAATGTAATAGGCGATATGTCGGATGGCTGCAGGTTTCAGACGCGCTCTTTTCCTTACCAGGGTACATAAGGGGGCTGGAAGGTTTTTAATGAGTCGGCCTGCAGCCTAATATTCAAAAGTGGAATATAATCAATGTTCCTCCTACTTCTCTGTGTTTACTACTCGCATAATTCATAACTTAACCGCACCCGAAACACTCGGGGGCTGCGTTATCAATCACAAGAACTTTCGCTTTCGCAAAACACAACACCTTAGACACACCCGATCACTCGGGGGCTGCGCTACAAGGATCAAAACAAGAACGCAAAAACTCTGCAGCCGCACTCGAATACTCGGGGGCTGTACAGTCATTACTTCACAATCAACATATATTTCATAAACCCCACTCAATCGACTCGGGGGCTGAGCAAATACAATAATGATCAATTCATATACAAAGAGTCAAAATTTACACTCGGGGGCTGCCCCCTGTTCAAAAATTACACTCGCAAACTATTCTAATCCTCTGGCTCGTTCTTGATGGGCAGCAAAGGACCACAAAGCTGTTCGTGAGTACGCTCGATTAGCGTCTCCACAGCACGAATAGTGTCGTCCAGATCCCTTTGCGCCAAACTCGCTCCGGGTGCGGGTGGCGGCAGCACCAAGGTTGGTTTTCGACTCCTCACATACGCCATTGCTGCGTTGGCTCCAACCACAAGCTTTTGGGTCAGCAGATCTCGAATGGGACCTATGTGACGGAAAATATCCACCAAAGCGTGGATCCCTTGTGGTTGCGGCCCCGAAGGAAAAAGAGTCTCGTTGAGACGACAGAACGCCATCCGACACAACTCGAGCAGTTGGGCACTCCGCCAAGTACGATCCTGCAAGGTCGCGAGTATGCACGCATGGTATCTATGAAGCCAAAAGTGTTGACGCCCAGTCGTGGGGTCGTCAACCGCGCTATCCAAACGCTGCTCCACGCGGGTTTGTTCCGCCTGGAAGTTATCAACAAAGCCTGCAAAACGGGCACAGCAGTTAAACCAAAAAAGAATAAAGCTACAAAAAAAAAGTCTGTAAACAGAGCACGACTCGAACTCACAAGCGAGTTGCCTGTTCACAAGCTCCATCTCTCCAAGCACATAATTCTCGCGTTGGGTGGCCAACGCGGGCCTCATCTTCAGTCGATTCAGCTCATCCTGGGCACTCTTCAGGGCTTGCTCCATTTTCACATACTTCGCTTTCATAAATTCCATCACCTTGGCATCATTTACCACCTGAGACTGTGATCGAGTGATGGCTGGAGCTTGCGAGGAGCCAGTCGAAGCAGCGGTTTCCCGTGACTGTTCAAATGGCATAATCACAAACACAAAGTTTGTGTCAGAAGTAGGAACTCAAAACACGAGTTGAAGGCAAAAATATCATACAGCTCTGCGAGCGCAAATACACATGAGCAAAAGATGATTGGCATTAATAAAGTAGCAAAACAAGGCGCATACTCGCGCGGTTTCAGGATATCCTTACATGGCATAAAAAAAAGGAAAGGGTGCAGCTACCCTAAGCCTACGAAGTCGATTCCGACCTAGCCCTAAGCAAACGAGCGGCAGCCTCGGCTGCCCGGCGCTCCATGGTGGCCATGAAAGTTTCGGCCAGTCGCGCAGCTGCTCCGCTCACCCCCTTCAGAGACACGGGTTTTCCGTCTAGCTTCCGAGGGAACTCAGACAGTGCGGCTTCATAGTCGCAGACTATTCCGTGACCCATAAGAAGCTTTAGGGTGGACTCTGATCCGCGTACCGTGAGGGCGCGAGCAAAATCCGCCATGGTGGACGTCCCCGTGCCAAACACGTCGGCGAAGCCGTCCGCAGTCGAGGGCACCTTGCCGTTCGGCAGCACGGTCTTGTACACGGCGCCAAGGGTACTCGCCGACTTGGCGAGTGCGTCCTTCGCTTGAGTACACACGGCCCCAAGGTTGTCCACAGCACGGTCGAGTGACAGATCGTCACCCGTCCCGTCCGCAGAGGCCGGCGCGCCGATAACTTCTTCATAAATCAAAAAGAGTACAAAGTCATTTCATGGCACTCGATAGCTACACCATAAGTTCAAAGGGAGGGAAAATACTCACCCCCCATGACTTGCGCAAGTACCGTGAGCTGGTCAGCGTATCCTCGCTCGCGTGCGGCGGCTGAGCTAGTGGCAGCATCTAGCTCCTTCTTCGACTCCGCGGGCTGTGCGGCGAGTGCATCTTCCAACTCCTTCTCGCCTGAAGCAGCAAATTACATACAGTTCATAATCGACAAAATCAGGCATTGCAAAAAAGAGGATTCAGAATCAGTGGCACAAGAGAACTCACGACTGAGCAGCTCTAGGTCGCTGCGCAGCATATCCCTCTCCTGCTCCACCTGGATGTAAGCCTTGGCGGAGTCTGCTAGGGTGCGGTAGAAGGGCTGCAAGCATACGAATTCAGCATAATTTCTCATACACACAGCTTCAAATTGCACGGGTCAGGCAAAAAGACACTTACGTGGTTCATCCAAGGTTCTGGGGTCGCGACCGATGTCCCGACCTCTGGAGTCGCCACCTTGGTCGTCTCAGCAACAACAGCGGTGGCCATTGGCTGGGCAGCCTCTGGCGCAGTCGGAGAGACGTCCAGGTGTTCCGGAGTCGGAACTCTCTCGGCTGGAGAAGGCGCAGGCTGATCGTTTTCAGCGCTGCGAGTGGCACAAATGGAAAAGACAATCAGCACAAATATGCAGCCACAGAGAACTCTATATCATAAGCAAAAAAGGCATACCTGTGCTCCTCCTCTTCCTCGTCGTCGAAATCGTCAAAATTTGGGCCCCCAAAGACCGGGCCACCGCTCGACTTGGCAGGAGGGGTCGAGCTTGTCGAGCATATGCGCAAGGGAGCGGCCTTGGTAACAGGTGGCGAGCCTGATTCCTCGTCATCCTCCAATCCTTGCTCCTTTGCGGGTGGACTCGCTGTCGGAGGTGCCTTCTTGGCCAGTCGACAGCGCTTCGGAGGCACGGCGTCGACTTCCTGGTCAGAAGCGGCTACTTCTTCAGTCTGCACCTCTTCTGCTGCGTCTTCTTCAACCTCCTCCACATGCGAAGTGTTGGCGGAAGGAATTGGCGACTGATCCCCTTTCGCCTCCACCTCTAGCACCTGAGTTTCTTCAGTCGGGCCATCTTCTGGCAGAGGAGGCAGAGAGGCAGCAGTCGAGTGACCCTTCACAACACAAAGGCAAAGTTAGAAGCAAAACTCGCAAACCGCACAACTTACGAGTGGCAACTCTTAACTGCAAGCAGATTACACAGCATACATACCTCAAGCAAAGGGTTCTCCAACTCATACGGAGCAACGGGGCAGTCGACGTTGCACGGGTCGGCTGCCGTCAGGTTGGTGATTGACCGCACATGCGCCAGCAACTCGTTCCTTGACAGCTCCTCCTGGCTCATTCGGGTGGGGTCACTCGCGCCCTCATACTCCCACATGGGGTGCGCTCGAGCACGGATTGGCCACACCCGCCTCTTCACAAAGGTGGCAATCAAGTGGATGCCCGTGACCTTGTCCAGCATATTTCCAATCTGCGTCATCAAAGGGGTTGCCTCCGCCATTTCTTCGGCTGAGAGCTGGTGGTCCCACGCCTTGGTCTTGGCAAAAGCAGCAGTCGAGAAGTTGGCGACTGCGTCCTGCTCGATACTCGCATAAAACCAGCCTTTCCTCCAGCCTTGAGCGGAGTCGACGGTCTTCAGGCGAAAGTACCTGGTGTCGCTGCGGACCTGGATCCCGCAGCCGCCAACGGGGTAGGTGCGGCCGCCTCCTCTGTTCGGCCGCACCATGAATATGGCCTTCCACAACGCCCAGCTGGGTGCGACGCCGAGAAAGCACTCGCATAGCGTGATGAAACACGCTATGTGCAGAACACCATTCGGGGTGAGATCATGGATCTGCACCCCGTAGGAAAAAAGAAGACCACGAACAAAGTCGTGGAGGGGAAGCGAAAACCCCCTAGGCAAAAAATCCGTGAAACAGACGCGCTCGTTGGCGCGTGGTTCAGGAAGTACCTCTTTGGAGGTCGGTGCGCGAACCGCCAGTTGCACCGTGGGGGGCAGCAGGCCCTGCTCGCGGAGCTTGATCAGATGGGCCTCCTTGATGGTGGACCTCGTCCAGTCCCCGCTGCTCTTCTTCAGGGCAGCGGCGGTCGCAGGAGCACTCGCCGCGCTCTTCTTGCCCTTGGCTGCGTCAGTCGCAGCAGCAGCGGCAGTACCACGCTTGGCACCTCCGCCTTTCGCCATTGCAGGAGTGGATGGGAGTGGTGCAAAGAGCTGGGGCGCAGAGCAATGGAGGGGCAGCGCGAGGAAGAAGATGAGGGGAGCAGGGGCGGCGCTGGGAGCAAATGGCAAGTAAAAAAACTCTGCCAGCGCCGTCCCCCCTATTTACCACAGATCGCAAAATGATCGCAACCGTCAAAACAAATGCATACGCTCCGCCCGCAATCTAGCCATACACGTGGCGGCCACGGAGAGCAACCGTCGCCGGCCACTCCGCCCACTACCCACGGGAATCCAGGAAACCATCATCACGCCCCGTGAAAATCGCGCCAGAACGGTCAAATCCCGTCCACGCGGCGTCATCCCTGGTCAGCTCTGCAGAAACGGGCCCACAAGCAGGGTCACGTCTTATCAGTCTTACAAGGCACGCCACCGCTTGTCAGAGATGGCAGT
The DNA here is from genome assembly GCA_947311845.1 of Poa pratensis. Classification (NCBI taxonomy): domain Eukaryota; kingdom Viridiplantae; phylum Streptophyta; class Magnoliopsida; order Poales; family Poaceae; genus Poa; species Poa pratensis. Next base: position 10,610,698 of record CAMZMU010000086.1, read on the forward strand.
CGCAACATGCGTCATTGCTGACGTTACTTCATCTTGCACAACTGGCATAAATATCACTCGAAAATTGCTTCGAGTAGTAGCACATAAGCATTTCGATTGGTCCTTCAGCATAGACAAGAGATGCCAGTCGATTTAAATTCGACTGAGCCATAGTACTCCCATCGGGAGTGTGTTGAAAATTTCTGTAATTAATGTATGCAGGGTAAAAAGTTTGAGATTATCCTCCATTGTAGGCAATAAAGCACAATCTCGGGGGCTACTCCCATCGGGAGCGCTGTCGCGCACCCGATAGAATAATGGCAAAATATCAGTCGACAGAACACTCGACTCAGTTCATAAGCAAAATCGTACTCGAAATATTCCCGAGTTGTATCTGACGATTCTCGGATGCTGCATGCATAGTGCAAAGGTAAGACCCGCCGATCAGTCGAGCTGGGCTAGGGACCGCTCCAGCAGCGTTATCCTTAAATTTTCCGTGTCAGCAGACATGATGAAAAATCCCGACGGACGCGTTGGGTAAATTCAAAGTTATACTGCAGTTCGATTCAGTAAGACCTTAACGGCCGTTTCGAGTCTGTCCAGTTTGTTCCAGATTCGAGTCCGGGGACTCGAGTTTGATTGAAAGCTAGTATGGTTTTGCCCAAATGGTAGTTAACTGGCCCCGATCCGTCGTGTGTGCCGGGCCTGCTAAGCTAATATCACTTGATTATCATAAGCACAAATCACAGTCGATGAAACACTCGATATAGTTAACATATGATATTTCACACAAGAATTCCAAACTATATGATACAGGTGCAAAGAATGTAACATGCACAAGATGTATGAGTCCATACCCGACTCTTCGAATCAGACAAGTACTCGGGGGCTACTGACATGGGTATGCCTATCGGGTACCCTACTATGAGGGTACCTGGTGCACGTGTCGACTAGGCCCGACTATCAGGGCCTACATGAAGCCCATGAAAGAAGGCCCAAAGAAGATGGAGTATCCTCCAAGTTTGGCAAAGCCGTAGTCGGTTTAGACTTTTCTTACATGTAAATCGAGTCGGTTACGAATACCCGAGACCCAGCCTATTATTTAAGGACTGGGCGGGCCATCGAACCAGACCACGAAACACCAGAGCCTCTAAATCCTTACGAGATTGACATCTCGCCGGGAACCCTTGTAACCACCATATTCGCAAATCAATAACAGACAGGCAGGACGTAGGGGTGTTACCTCCACACGAGGGCCCTGAACCTAGGTAAAATCTTTGCCCTGCTTGTCAGCCGACGATACTTCCAGCACTACCATGTTCTCTCCCCCATATTCACAACCCAGGGACCTTGACCATGGGTCTTGATGAGTCTACCCTCGTCAGGTTCCATGATGTATTTTTGAGTTTTGATCTCGAGTATCCATTACCGATCTAAGCACATAATTGAGTATCATGAAACCTTATTTTGACATATTTGTGTCATGAACAAATCGTAGTGGAATTCCATATCCAGGTGATTTTGTTTTCCAGATAGTTGCTCGGACGTACATACATGCATCCAGCAACGAGTTTACAATATTTGTGCTCATGTATTTATTCATTTTGCTGGGAAATTTGTGCTCTAATGTGTTGACGTGTTAAATTTATCCGGCGTCCTGGATTTGAATGTTATGCTAGTACGGTAGTACCCACTGCAAGAGGACAAACAAGAACATCCAATGGACGGAAAGGGACATTCATGAGTACCACAACTACAATATTCTTCATTGAATCCAGCGACTGTGGGGAGGATATCATTAAACACTGAGCATGCACCACGTAGAACTAGCTCATAACTAGCTAATGGTTATGTACACCGAGTAATCCTACACTTAGGGATCCACCGCTAATTCCTAATACCCGCTCTAAAAATAGCCTACGACTGAGTCAAACAGCTCCCCACACTTTGTTCGTCTCATGAGTTCCGTTGGGGAGTGTAAAAGTGTCCGTACACCAAAATAGAAATGTCAACATCCTCCTAAGAAATCGGGAGCGGTCTCTCTCTCCTCCCACATTTCTCTCCGGAACACGAAACCCATCCCCAGGACTCCAAGAACTCTGATTGCCAACGCACCCATCTACACGAATAAAAAACAACGGGGACACAACATGCAGAATTGAAACACCCAGTGAGTACGAGCCGTAGTACGCGTGCTGCGTGTCCGGGCCGGAACTCCCGACCCCCTTCATTTTTTTTTAGATAAAGAGTGTTTATTGATATCGAGCAGATACAACATGCACCCAGCCTCTGCAACAACGCAATAACCGAAGCCATTACGGATGCACACAGCCAAAAGACAATAAGAAGAAGAAATAAAAAGAAAAGTCCCGCTAAAGAGTTACATTCCTTGCAGCAGCCGCACAACCACCACCAAAACAACACCTGATGTCCAATTCTTCAAAAGCAACGCCTTCAAGAAGAACAGCGTCAGGCACAACCAATTAAGGCCAGACCTTGGGTTTTCACCCTGAAGATAATCCTCGCTCTCAAAACAATGTCTTCAGCAAGACCACTGTCAGGCACAACCAATTAAGGCCAGACCTTGGATTTTCACCCTGAAACGTAGGACTTTGGACTTCACGAATGTTGTCGCCCCCACTTACATGCCGCTGCTCCAAGTCATGAAACACCAAGCCAATTCCTCATCAGCACAAGGAATCAAACCACCATTGCCAGTCCTCAGATCTCGCCTTCCATGTCATTCTCCGCCAGCATCATGGAACGAGAAAGCGTGCTCCATGATATTAACAGCCAGCAGAGCTTCGAAGCGCTCCCTCTGAAACCAAACGGTCAGAGAAAAACATGGGTGCGCTCGATCGAATACCATCCGTTCCAGCAATCTCCAGGCATGAGACGCCCAATGGAGTTCGTCGGCGGAGCTTTCCGAAACACGACTGTCCAGCCAGATCGATGGGGATAGGCATCTGGTAGATCATCATCTTCGCGCGAGAAGAACCCTAAGACCACCACCATTATTCTTCAACCTCGCAAGCCCCGACGCCGCGAGGATTCCCTCGGAGTCTCGCGGGTGGGATGGCGGGATCAGCGAAGGCGATGCCTTCGACAAGGTAACGACATGAATGCCGCCACCGCCCGCCGTGACCGTAGTCATGGCTCGGTTTTCACCGGAATCCACGCCTCCCCAACCCGCCGCCTCGAACATCTGGTCGATCTCCTCCAGCGAAGGAGGAGGCCACCTACCACCATGCCGAGGGCACAGCCCCCGGCCTCCTCAGGCTGCGGGTGGAGCTCAGGTCAACCAAGCCGTGATGGCCCGGCCACCCTGACCGCCGATGCTCCACCGTCGCCTTGCTGTAAATCCCGTCGTTGTGGGCGCTGCCACGCTGAGAAGACCCACCGCTGAGGAGATCCGCCGCCACCACCAACGCCACCCGGATTCGCCAGGATTCGCGCGGCGGCGGCGGCGGAAGAGGGAGACGCGCGTGGAGGGTCGCGGCCGGGAGGAAGGGGACGCCCGGCGCGGCGCAGCACCGCCGCGCGGAGGCGGGTGGCCACCGGGAGGAGAGGAGAGGTGGCCGCCGGGAGGAGAGGAGAGGTAGCGGCTAGGGTTGGGAGGAGAGGTGGCGGCTAGGGTTGGGAGGAGCGCTCCAGGTCCCGAAACTTTCTTATGTCTTCCGTAGAGATGTTGTTCCCGACCCCCTTCATCCTGAATAAAATGCAGTCCGTGGACTGTGAGAGAGGTTTCTCGCCGGAGAACATCACAGGCGTGTACCCCGACGACGATCTGCATGGAAACCCGGTGAGTGAGCTATCCTTCTTGTCTTGCCTCATCGGGGATTGGTACCATGATGTATTTTCGAGGTTTCAATCTCGAGTATTCATTACCGATCTAAGCGCATGATTGACGATGAGGAAACCTGATTCTCACATGTTTGTGTCATGAACAAATCGTAATCGAATTCCATGTCCAAGTGATTTTTTTTATTCTAACAGTTGGTCTTGCAACTGTTTGCAATTGCGTACAATACATACATCCAGCAATGCGTTTGCAATATATGTACTCATGTAGTATTTATTTATTTGGCTGGGGAATTTGTGCTCTAAAGTTGACATGCTAAATTTGACCGGCGTTCTGGATTTGCAAGAGGACAAACAAGAACATCCAATGGATGAAAGGGTCGAAAGTACATATTCATGAGTACCACGGCCACGATATTCTTCACTGGATTCTGCTACTGTGGATACCTGAAGAGGACAAACAAGAACATCCAATGGATGAAAGGGTCGAAAGTACATATTCATGAGTACCACGGCCACGATATTCTTCACTGGATTCTGCTACTGTGGATACCTGAGACTTTGAAAGATATCATTGAAGACTGAGCATGCATACCACGTAGAACTAGCTCAGACCTCTTAGTTTGCTAATAACTAATGGTTACGGACGGACACTGAGTGAGGCTACACTTACGGATCCACCAATATTTCCTAACATCCCCACTAAAAATAGCTTACGACTGAGTCAGGCAGCGTAGCTCTGACACCAGATGAACACGTTATTAAGCAGTCGATTCCAGCGAACGTGGTTGATCTCTGTTCGCTAACGAGTAAAACGAATGATATCGATGGATGCTGCAGCGGCACTGGAGATCCTACTACAAGCACGTGCTGCTCCTTGCGTACCAAAGCTGCGGCGTGGTGTATGGCGACCTGAGCACGTCTCCTCTGTACGTGTACAAGAGCACATTCACCGGCTCACTCCGGCGGTTCGAGGACGAGGAGACCATCTTCGGCGTCTTCTCCCTCGTCTTCTGGACCATCACCCTCATCCCTCTCCTCAAGTACGTCTTCATCGTCCTTACTCCTTAGTGCCGATGATAACGGCGAAGGGGGCACGTTCGCGCTCTACTCACTGCTGGTACGGCACGCCAAGTTCAGCCTGATGCCCAACCAGCAGGCCGCCGACGAGCAGCTCTCCACCTACTACAAGCCAGGCTACACGGCGCAGGACACGCCCATCCTCAGGGGGCTCAGGCACTTCCTCGAGAAGCACAGCAAGTCTCGGACGTTCCTGCTCCTGACGGTCCTCTTCGGCGCCTCGCTGGTCATCGGCGACGGCGTCCTCACGCCGGCCATGTCCGGTGCGTGCGTGAAATTTCCATTTCAGTTTGCTAGGTAGCTGCTATTTCGTTTGATGTCAATGCCTGCTGACCTTGGCGGATCTGACTGACCTGTATCTCCCAGTGCTCTCGTCCTTCTCTGGCTTGCAAGTCCATTGCCATGCTTTGACAAACGGTGAGCCTTTGCGTGCAATAATTTTACTTTTTGGAGCAATTAACCACGCATGATCATTGCTGATATATTTGCTGCAAACGAAAAAAGAGCAGGTGAGGTGGTGATCCTGTCGTGCATCGTGCTGGTGGGACTCTTCACCCTGCAGCACTGGGGGACGCAGCGCGTCGCCTTCCTGTTCGCGCCCGTCGTCATTGTGTGGCTCCTCTGCTTGGGAGGGCTCGGCGTCTACAACATCGTGTGTGGAACCCCAGGGTTTTCTACGCGCTGTCTCCGACGTATCTTGTCAGCTTCTTCTTGAGGACCGGCAGAGAAGGCTGGATTGCACTTGGAGGAGTGCTACTATCCATGACAGGTAAACACATGAACCGACTTATTTGTATTTGTTTCTTAAACCGGAATGAGAGTATTATTGTTGCACATTTCAATATATGCAGGCACAGAGGCTATGTTTGCCGACCTTGGCCACTTCACAGCCACATCCATAAGGGTATATCCGCATGCCTCCTTAAGGGTATTTAAGGATTCAGCTCGGTTAACTAAGAGGTAGCATCATGAACCATCGATGCCATGTCCACGACAGGTAGCCTTTGTGGGCCTTATCTATCCGTGCTTGGTGCTGCAGTACATGGGGCAGGCGGCCTTCCTCTCCAAAACTCCCGACTGCGACATCCACTTCATCTTCTTCCAGTCAATACCCAATAATTAAAAGAGTTTTACTGACCATGCATTAGCAAGGTTGATTTTGCACGACCAACCGACGTGAATGAAATCTTGCTGCAGGGAGCCCTGTTCTGGCCGGTGCCGGTGATTGCGGCGATCGTTGGAAGCCAGGCGGTGATCTCGGCCACCTTCTCCATCGTGCGGCAGTGCACCGCACTGGGCTGCTTCCCGCGTGTCAAGATCGTCCACACCTCCAGCCGCATGCACGGCCAGATCTACAGCCCCGAGATCAACTGGATCCTCATGCTCGTGTGTCTCGCCGTCACCGTCAGCTTCCGAGACACCATGCTCATCGAAAACGCATACGGTAAGTTTTAATTAATTAAGCCAACAGACGTCGTCGTCACATTGAGTGTAGGTGATTTGTCCTAGAATGAATGAAACACTAGATACGAATTAATTTGCAGGAATGGCGTGCGCCGGTGTGATGTTGGTGACCACGCTCCTCATGTCGCTGGTGATCGTCTTCGTGTGGCAGCAAGGCTTCATCCTGGCGACGCTCTTCCTGCTGGCCTTCGGCGTCGTGGAGGCGGCGTACCTGTCGGCGGCCCTGATGAAGGTGCCACAGGGATCGAGGGTGGCTGCCGCTGGCACTGTCGCTCGTGTTCGTGGCCATCATGTACGTGTGGCACTACGGCACGCGGCTCAAGCACACGTTCGACGTGCAGAACAAGGTGTCCCTGCGGTGGATCCACGCGCTGGGCCCCAGCCTCGGCATCCGCCTCATCTACAGCGAGCTCGCCACGGGCGTGCCGGCCGTCTTCTCGCACTTCGTCACCAACCTCCCGGCGTTCCACCAGGTGCTCGTCTTCGTGTGCGTCAAGGCCGTGCCCATCCCGCACGTTCGGCCGAGGAGCGGCACCTGGTCGGCCGCATCGGCCCGCGCGACTTCCACATGTACCGCTGCGTCGTCCGCTACGGCTACAAGGACGTGCTCGGCGACGACAGCAGCGACTTCGAGAACGACCTCGTTCTCCGCATCGCCAAGTTGGTGCAGATGGAGACCGCCGCCCACAACAGCGACGGCGCCGTCGAGGGCAGGATGACCGTGATCTCGCGCCCCAGCGACCTCGCGCGTACGGGACTCCTTCAGCCAGTGGAGGACGAGGAGAGCGTCGTGGTCGCATACGGTAAGTTTTAATTAAGCCAACAAACGCATAAGGAAGGAAGAGCTCCAACTTCTTCAAGAAGTTCGCAATCGACGTCGCATACAACTTCCTCCGCAAGAACTGCAGGGGCCCCGCCGTGGCGCTCACACATCAGCCTTATCCAAGTCGGCATGATCTACTATGTCTAGCGTTCATTACTCGTTTCATTAGTTAAATTCTAGATAATATGTAGCCTGAATAATAGCACACAACATATATATACTGTATATGATAGTAATGTAGTACTTGGATAACTGAAAATAGGAGGCATAAAAAATCGGACAAGATGTTCAAGCAATTCGGTAATATTTCACACCGTGTAGAATTTACTCTATGGACCGACCTAAGCAACCGAAAACGGTAAGGCTCCAAGCGAACCCAGATTTGCTATTTGTTTCCCTACATATGAACGTTCCCTTGTCGTCAATAATGTACAAGACGACACGTCAAAAAAAAATGTACAAGACGAAACCAGCCCTGTCTCGGCTTGGCTACAAGATATCAGCAGAGACGATTGAAGAAATCCTTCCAGGCCGAACTCAGCAAGTTGTTGCTCAACCAATCAAGCTAAGTAGTTGTAGGTGTTGGCCTTCTCGAGGTCACGTTCCAGGTATTCCCTGCTGATAAGATCCTCAATCCTCCTCTTGATAATTTTGATGTCAGGCTGCAACAGAGACAATTAAAGACTAGTAAGCATCACATAGAACTGTGCAGTGTTCAAAAGCTAAATTGAGGGAGTTTCATCAAAGAACCTTGAACATGGGGCTGAGCTGCTCCACGCATTCTGCTACGAGCTGCTGATGGCTCATGGACTTGCGGCTCTTCATAATGCGCACAATGGATGCATCGATTGAGAACCTCCTGTCCTTGTTGACATCTTCAATTACCTTTTTCTTTTCGTCAGTTGGAGGAAGCGGTACCTGGACACAACATATTGCTGTCAGTTTATTTTGTACAACAAACTACGAAGGACCAGAGCAACAGGAAGAAGAGACAAAGCAGGGAAACAGAAATTAGGAAATGCACCTTTATCCTCCGCATTTTATCAGTGAATTTGTTGTTGAACTGAAACACGTCACTTGGAGAAATTGTTCGGTTACTTGGCTCTTTCTCAAGAATCTTGTACTTCCCACACGAGAGCGAATGGAGCAAGCGCACAGCATCATCAGCGGGGAGGTTTAGTTGCGTCACAATCTCAGCGTAACTTAGTCGATCAAATTCGTTGAACAGCAGCAGAAGTGCAGCCTGGCCAAAACAAGGAATGACAAGAAATAAATATTATGTTCTAAAAAGTAGCTACGAGAGGTTCTACTTCCTCAAGGATATTGATCGAACCTGATATGTAGTGACAACCAGCTCGATAGTTTTTGTGTCAAACTTTGCAACGATGTTGCAGTTTCCCATGGAATAGATCCAGTTAAGCTTTCTGTGTTTCTGCTGGGAGTTATAATAGTTCTTGAAAGCCTCCACACACTGAATCTGAAACCATGCAACTAAAGTTAGACCGATCCAATACATGGGCTAGTAGCACCTCAATATTATAGCCTAGCACGAATTATCACATCACAATGCATCTGGAGGTGTCAAAATAAATTTCCGAATTAGAAGCCCACATGCACCAAGGACTCTAGCTGGTACCAATTATATAATTATCTACTAAATCATAGTTTGTACAGTTAGACTTAAAGCTCATTCAAATTGTAGAATTATCTATTAAATCAGGTTAAATACATAGTTTGGACTGTTAGACGTAAAGGAAGAACGTGACAATCCCCTCTAGTTCATCATCCCCCTGTATAATGTTCCTTATTCCTGATCCTATTTATCCTTTCCAATAGGTTCGTGACAGTAACCTGAATTATCATTTATACAAGTTCAGCTGTGGTACTCAATTAATAACTCTTACGAGGTAGCAAAACAGTGTACATACCATTTCCGAAGGAAGATTTATGTTGAAGGTTTTGTAAGTTGGCCATTGTCCGGTCGTCAGAACAGTAACACTCACGTCTACCCTAGGAAATGTTTCTGGATAATTCTTGCTCTTGTATACTTCAAAGCCTGTCTGGTGGTCTCTTGCAGTTTCCATGTCTCTGAGCATGCCTTCCATCTTTGAAGTAAACTGTCCCCCAAAGTACTGCTTTAGCTTGGAAAGAAGGCTTCGCTCATGTTCGTTGTTGACACTCTTATCAAAGAGCAATCTCTTTCCAAGCTTCTTCCTGCAACACATTTTTTTCCGGGGAGATTTCAACCTTCAGAAACATACTCAATATCCATATTGTTGTGAAACTAACAAATAGAAAATTACGAACCTGTGAAACTCAACAAAGAGATCCTTATCGCTGATGTATGTGAGAATGTTCACAACCTGGGGACAGTCAAGTTTCAGAATTAAGCAAAAGATATTGTAAATTTGAGGGGAACAGAATCGCAGTAGCTGTACCTTATCAAGGGTCTCTTCTACAGCTTCATCACTCAGCTTTTCACTTCCACCTTTCCGTAGGATGTTATCACAGAATGCTGCAAGCGATTCAGCACTACTGCAGCCAGCAACATCTTTGTTACAGAAAAGTTCGAACGCCTCCTTAAGAGCCTGAGCATAGAGTGTGGCAAACATATTAGCTCAGTTTTAGGCATACAATTAAGTTAGACATAAGAAAGAGTATGATATTGGAAGTATAAAACCTTGTGAAATGCTGTGTGGTTTTGGAAACAGTTGGAGACATATGCTAGCTGTTTGTCGTGGAGCTCAATAGCTTTCCGGACAAAATCCTAAAATCAGCAGTAAACCATTATTACGAATAAAAGCAAAAGGCAACAAAAGCTAGTTAAAAGCGAAGTTATATCAAACACTCACCTGCTCCAGCGAACACGCTACTTCCTTCCTCTCATTCTGTACGTATGCACCAGTGTAAAAATTGTATAATTTGGTTAGAAAATGTTGTGCATCATGTGACTGCTCACTAGAATGATTCTTCTACATAAAAGGACAACTTGGACACGATGAAAAAATGGAAATTTCCACGTAAGTACAGTGCTTGGCCAGCCTATGAAATTTAATAGTAAAGCAGTCGAACAAGTCTAAGCTCAAAGGAGTATTTCAATACTGAATCTTAAACGAATGCTCACCACGTTCTGAAGATTTTTCATGGATTGGTATGTAATCATGTAACAATATTTTAGGAACAAATAGTTCATGCCAGTACTAGCATTACATGAGATTCAGAACATCAAAATTCACTTTAAAAATGATATGTATTAGGAGTTCTCACACTCATCCTTGAAACAAACGAAACTAAGTCTAGAGTAATTACAACACAATTTTGAAATTTATTCACACAAAACTTGCTTAACATACCACATAAAAACTTAATTAAGAATTACTCAAGGAAGAACATGAATATATGTAAACTAAATCAAGGTCTAACACAGATTAGAACAGAGGGGAGAGACATAAATATTCACCTTTCTGCTGTTGGCAGCATCAGTTACTTGTTTCAACAAGGACAGACCCTCTTCATTGACATGCTACACAGTAAGCATCTTGATCAGATGCCACTATTTTAAGGTTGCAACGTACATAAGCATAGGATGAGGTATAGATTTGATACCTCCTTAAAAACTTTTGATAATTGAGACAGCCCGTCCTCCATCTTAGAAAAGAGCCTATACATCCTTGATAGATCCTCGGTCTACAGGAAAATAAGGTGAGCAGCAAATTTTTAATACATCTGTTACACGTTTTAAGCATGGAAGGCATAAATCTACTTTCCATCAAACCTTGCCATCTAGAAGCAACACCCTGCATCCAGAGTTCTCCTTATTCAGAATTTGGTCGGCCCGTCTAGTTATGAGCTCTAACATAGTAACCTGTAACCAATGGGGTTAAAATGAGAAACTTCAGTTGCACAATTTTTCTCCGTAAAGACTACATGCGGAACCTATTTAGAAAACAAACATACAATAAACAACGACAGAAGAGATAGTAAGTGATACAAACCTCTAGCAACTTTGGTTCAGTTGAAGCATGCAAATAATGCGCCACTCGCTCTTTCTCTTTTTGTAAGCATTCCTCAGCCTATGCAACAAAGAACCAATCAGAAGGTATCATTACACTTGGTTGTGATTATATAATATTAGTCACGTGGAAACCTTGAACATGTATTCAGGACAAGAGTCCTCCACCATCCAGGTTTGAGCCTTCTTAGAATAGTAATCTGCAGTACCCTTGCAAAAAGCTTGTTCAAAATCAAGCTCGTAAAGACCCAAACTACCGCGCCCAATCTCAACATAGATATCAAGGACATCCTTCACAAGGGCACGGTCAATAAGCTGGCCATCCCTCTCATCATTAACCTGTTGAAGGAAATTGCAGGACCAAAAATGATTTTAATGTCCTCTACATAAAGTGTTCCAGAAGAAGCAAACAAAATAGCAGAGGGCAGGGCCTACCATGTCAATAACAATAGTTGCCAGTGTTGTTTTTAGCTCGCTGAAAACCTATGAAGGGCAACACAACCAATTCATGTTCAAATCAGTAAACTAAATTGGTCCTCTACAGAGAGGCTTAGACAAAAATATTATTCAAGGAACTTACCTGATCATTAAAGATAGTCAGGCCGAGTTCTCTGAGCGGCAGAAGTAACTTCCGTGAGACATAGTACCGGTCTAGGTAGTGGAAGAACCTGCTCAACCACCTGACCATCACCTTGTGGTTCTTCCACCTCTCCACCAATTCCCTCAGCAGAAACTCACCGTGTTTCTGCTTCAACGAGGGTAAGACCTACATGACCACACAAGTAAGTAGGCAATACCTCATGATCACAAAGGAAATTAAGAAATAGGGCCAAATCATGTTGAGATAGTGTAATTGATATCAAGCGCTAATCCAACTAAATATCCAGTGCAGAACCAATCTTGTACATGCAACTAGAGTTAACAACCATTACAACTTTCCAGTGCAGAGCAATATTATAAAAGCGACTTTCGTTAGGATGAGAGGGCAAATTCATCTATGACGACAAAGAGAACATCACGCAACAAACAAATCTAGAATCGGTCTATTTTGCTCCATCGTAGACATACATGTCAAACAGGCAGTGGCGCATATTGTATGAATCACAGATCACAAGTCACAACCAGGAACTATCACCAGTAACTACTTGCACACATGAAAGGAAAAAAGTACCACTACAGAATCAGCATAAGAACCGTATCCTGCGACAGAAACTTGACCAACCGCTCAACAAATAGGGGGAAATTAATTGTTCACAACTCATAACCGATCGACCCTATTTTCAAGAGCCGTGAGGATTCATCACACATGACAGCAAACATAGATGTGGCATCTACCGCAAAACCTAGAACTATACCAAACAAATTGAGATTAAGAACCGCGCGCACGTACTGTAATTTTGATATACTCCTCCAGGGTCTTCTTATAGCGGTCGTAGAGCTGCTTAGAGTAGTCGTGCGGCGGTTTCTGCGTGCACATGTTGAATATCGTCCTGCGACAACCACAATGCAAATCAGATCAGATCGGATTGGATACCCAACCCAACCAAATCACCCAAAAAATCGCAGGGAAGAAGATAGAGGCGCGCGTACGTGTAGAGATGGATGTACTCCTCGGAGCTGAAGCTCTGGCGGTCTTCGGTGGTGAGGATGCGCTTGAGCCTGGCTACGCCGGCATCCATGTCGCACCACCCGACCTCGAGCTCTATCGGCGCCTGCTCCATGCCGCCGAATAGGGGGATCGATCCGAGGGTGGGAGATTGGGAGGGGAGAGAGAGGGTTTTGGGGTTTGTCTCGCTTCGTTCGTTGTCTCCTAACCCTTGCGGGAACGCAGAATAAATAGAGAATCCTAGAGACGAGACGGGCCGTACTCCAACTCTCCAAAGTCGGTTTGTTCTCCGATGGTAGGCAATGTTAGGATTTAATTAATTCTTTTATTAAATATGTAATCCCTGCTTGTATGTCGGTTTGCACAACCGACGCTCTCCAAAGAATCGAAGGAGCAGAAGAACTGGACGTTGGAAAAATTCAAAAAAAGAACGGGACGTTGGCCTCCATCGCTCCAAAAATCGAAGGCCACAACAAAGAACTGGTCTTCAAGATCATCGAAATGGAAATAGAACAGAACATCATAAGAGAAAAGCCTGCAGAAGAAGATCGGGATATAGGAAGAACCGGCAAATCGGTAAGAAAAATTGCTTGGGAGTCACTGTTTCTTCTACTCGTTGACGACGTTATTAGCACTGCTCACGAGAGCAATTCCGATGAGACTTCGACGAGACGAACAGAAGAACAGGGGCGTCCGCCTCCATCGTTCAAAGAAGAACCGTACAGGGAAGAAAAGAAGGGGATTGGAAAATCAGGCAAATCGGTAAGAAAAATTGCCCCAGGCATCCTATCGCCGTTCTGTCCCACTTCTTCATGAAGAACACGCCGGCGAACTCGCCGGAATAGAACAAGATCGACAGGAAAACAACAGGCAAAAGGTGAGAAAGCACTACAATGCCTGAGGATTTTCTTTTCCTATTCCTTCGTCTTCTTCGCGACGACGGCCGTCGCCGCCGTTTCGAGGTCACCGCGCCGCTGCCATCTCTGACCCCAGCGGTCGTTGAGGTTGCCGCGCCGCCCGTCGCCAACACCCACAGTCGAGGACGATGCCGAGCCAACGGGATAACCGCGCACGCCGTCCTCTGCGGGCCGCGACTCCCCTGCCACACCTCCGCCTTCTACGCGCACAGGCGCTCGCCGCCTCCTCGTGGCCCTCGCCATCCCGCCGGCGAGCAGCCGCTCCGTCCGCGCCGGCGCATGGAGCTCGGCGGCGCTCGGGCTCGCAAAAGGCGCCTCCAACGGCGTCCCGCCCGGCACCCACCTCCCAGCTGGCTCCTCCTCCGAGGACGAGCGCGGCGAGAATTCTGCCCGTCGCCGGTGATGCGGCCGATCGTGGATGGGGATTGGGTGTGGATTGGGGATCGTGGATGACTGGGATAGTGTCCTGGTCGGTCGATTGACCCTTATCCTATCGCTGGAATAGGCCGGTCCTATTTTGGCCCATATGCATGCGGTAGAGCGACCAGTGCTCCTGCTTGTTTTACTAATAATTTGCTAAATATGCTTCACTAGGTTGAACTTTTTAGCAAATTAGTATTCTATTCCTGTTTCGGACTACTAAATTCGGTACATATATTTTATTACTGTTTTCTGTTGAGTACCGATGTATTCCAGATGCTAAAATGATGTAATATTTTTCCACGTTTGTCACGTGTCGAGATTAATTACGTCTATTTGTAATTGAGATGTTAGTTTCTTACAAATATAAATTCAGTACCTCTATAGTACTGTTTCTCTGTCGAGTACGATGCATTCCGGAATCTTTCTAAGACTAGTACACGTGTATGTGCAACGCACGTCTCATAATTTATTATAATATACTAAATGCGAGATATGCAATTGTCTTGCAAGCAGGATATCAGATCAAGTGATATTTAAATGCTGCAACATTTGTATGAGAGCATATCTCTTCCACCGCGGTTACACTTACAGTCAACATGTGCCAATATTTGATATATCCAAGTTACGAGCCATAATATTGAGTGTATAAAATAAATATAAATGGGACGTTCTCATTAGTGTGGTGGAATTTTTATATATTATGTTTGTCAAAACTACACACAACAACATTTAGCTGAGAAAACTTACAACAACAAAACATATCAGGAGTAATATTCAATAGCCCAACAAGCTAATCTCTCTACCAGTTAATAGCATGCATGTATCTTTCCGTCTATGTTTCAAATCAGCTAAGTTAACCCTTTGAGCGAGTATAATGTTTGTCTGCAAAAGAAGAAGCGTCAGTGAGTCATCTCCTTCTGACCAAAACACTTGCATTTCCTGCGCAAAACGCAAGAGCACCTGATCCCCTAAACCATCCGCACCGCCCTAGCCACCGATCCTCTCGGCACCACCCTGGCCACCTGCTCATCCCTCTCTACCTGTAGCTCCTCCCCTCCACACGCGACGCTTCACCCCGACCACCTACTCTGCTCGTTGTTCCAAGAGGTGACTCTGAGGCCTAAAAAAGCATCAGCAAGATCACAAGCGGCAACAGTAGCAGTAAAGAAAAATAAATGAAGAACAAAGTAAAGGAAAAGAAAGAAAAAGGTGGTCTAAGCGTACAGTTCGGACATTCCCGTCCGGACAGATATAAGCTAGTTTGGAGACCGTGCTTAGAGATGCTGTGAGTGATTCTACATCGACGCAGAAATATGCCATTGGGTTTGGGCTCGCCGCGAGCAGCGGCCGGCCGCGTGGACAACGGCGAAAACAGCGAATTTGAGTAATCCTTATTATATGTAAGTTGTACGACGATCAATCAAGTCTATGATGTGCGCCGCGTCCGGAGAGGCGAGGTGAATTTTTTGTCTCAAGCTTTGAATACGTGAGGTGAATTGATTTGTATATAGCTATGCAACAGACTGAAACATGTCCACACCGAAAATCTATTGCCTTTTTCTGGATGGTTCCTTTACAGTCAGGACTCTTGATGGAGAGTTGGTTAAAAAAATTCAGCTCTGACGTAAAGGTCTAAAGTTGTATCGTTACGTATCCTAGGAGCATTGCATACTACTGTGAAGGCAGACCTGATCGGATTGTACTCCTATCTGTGGAGCCAACACGCGAGAAAGAAAAACACAAATCGGTGGAGTCCGTCACCAAATCGAAAACGCAACAACCAGCAATCGGTCGAAGCGGAAATAATTAGGGATCGCTCCCGTTATTTCGTGCGTATACCTCCCGAAGGGTTATGTCTTAACCTAAGCCGTTGTTTTTTTTTCGGTCAAATCGATGGATCAGATTTAATGTATCAACACAGCTCAAGACATGTTTGCTCTTTTAATAGTAGTATAGATATGTATATATTTCCATGTTTGCCACATGTCGAGATTAACATGTCTATTTGCAATTGAGATTTTCAATTTCTTGCAAATATAGATGCAAAATCAAAGTGATTTCTTCAAATTGATGTTTTGGGATCATGAGGTAGTGTGTAGATTTATTTATCTACAACTACTGTTTAAGCCTGCATTTTGTCATTTTTGACATTATGATTGCCAATGTGCTCTCCCCTGCATTTTAATTAAGTTATGATATAAGACATTCGAAGTGTGAGTATCTTATACTCCGCTAATGCTGCTAGATCTACTCCAAAATTTCAATTGGAGATTATCTACAATGTGTTATACTTAACAATTTGAGGTTTACACTAATGAGTTCAAGCGCACTTCTTGAAATTTTATTTATTTTGCATAGTTCATTACGACAAAACCATGATGGATCTTAATTTACCAAGTGTAAGTTAATATTCTCTGATTTACGCCTATAGGTAAACGATGGCTCGAGAGTTTGATGCACTCGCTCTCAACGGCCAACCTATATGGACAATGGACATTAAGATCGTCTTTGCGTCCCGTGAATTAGTGCGTCCAGCCCAGCCCCGGTGGATCTACCCCCGGCTAGTGTGACGCCGCTGACAGATGAGCAAAAAAAAACAGTCAGGATCTGAAAGGTCTCCAAGCAAGCACGAATTATTTTACCTTGTGCGCGAAAACCATTGATCTCAACTCTCTAGAATTTCAGTTTCTCGATCGAGTTTCCTCGTGCGCACGCGTGCGGCGTCCGACATGTTAGGATTTAATTAATTCTTTTATTAAATATGTAATCCCTGCTTGTATGTCGGTTTGCACAACCGACATGCCCCTTTGTAACCGCTTGTTTGGGTGCTATAAATAGCACTCTTCATCATCAATGGAAAGATACTTCGATTCATTTGTTGTCTCTCTCGATTCCTCTCGAATTACGCCCAACACGTTATCAGCACGCTCTACATCTTAGCGATTGGAGATCGAGAAGAACGAGAAGAACAGGCAAAAGCTCTCTAACAGAGCAGAGACTCTCTAACAGAGCAGAGACTCGCCGACGATCGCCGGAACAGATCAAGATCGACTGGAAGGTGAGAAGAAAGTTCAGGCAAAAAGGGTAAGAATTACATTGCCTGGACATACGGCAACTGCCCGTTCTTCGTCTTCATGCTTCCGACGCGGCAGCGACCTTGCGTCACCGACCCACCGGAGGCGCGCTAGCACCCAGCGCACGATGGCTCCGCCCCCGGCCTCGATATCTCTGCTCCCAGCGGAGACCGTGCCCGGCTCGCGCTGCGGCCGGACACCGACGCAGATCCCCGCGTCTGCTGGCCCGTGGCGGAGGCCCTACACCGGCGCGCTGCTCCCCGCGGGGCCCCTGATGCGACCTCCTCGCCGACGACATCTTTCGATGCGGCTCCCCGCGATTCGGCGGAAGCGTAGCCGCAGCCGGTGCTCTGCGCCCCGCGGCACCCCTGACGCGACCTCCTCGCCTGCGGCATCTCTGGACGCGGTGGCAGCCGCAGCCGGCGCTCGGACGGCGACGCCCTCAAGCCCGCACGAAGTGGCGTGGTCTCCAGGCAGACCGACAGGGACAACATGCCCGACACGCGCGGCAGAAACTCTTCTCGCCGCCGGTGATGCGGCCGGCCGGCCGGCCGTGAGGGTCTTGCTTGTCTCGGCGTGGATTTTTTTTTTTTTTTTTGGACGTGGAACACAACGATTCCAATTAAGCTGGCTCAGCTAACTCGCTGGCCACCTCGATACTTACAAAGTCTGGGGCTGCATCCAGCCAATAACGTTTGACCTCAGCATGTCTTGCACCGGCAGCTGCCAGGCCATGCGCTACTTTATTACAATAACGAGGACAGAATAAAACTTCAAACGAGATAAAATTCAACCGGAGGAGAGAACGAATCTCACGGAACAGCACGCCTTCAGGTGCCCGGTCTTGATCTGCGCTTCTGATCGCCTGTACGAGGTTCATACAATCAGTCTCTACTTGGATGTGTCCCATGCCCCGTGGAGACTGAGCTCATCCCTGCTCCCCTGGATCAGACCGGAGTCGATTCTATCCTCTCCCCTTTATTCCTTGGAGAGAAACCGGTAGAAGTTAGGCACCGACGATGCTTGTCCGCTTCCTCCCCGCTGCTCACTCCAGCTCGAGCGAAACGTGCTGAATACCGAGCCCTCCCTGGAAGCAACTCACTTCCCCTCTCTAGCTGCCCCCGCTCACTCTCCTCTGCCTCCAATGCGAACCGTCGAGGGAAAGAGGCACGGCACGCTCGTGCTCGACCGCCCTCGGTGAAGCTCGGGAGCTCACGGTAGCACGCTCCCCGGCCTCCCCCTTCCGCCTGAAGCCATCCCCGAGCTCTTCCTCCCAGCGACGGCCTCCCTGCCGTCCTCGAGCTACCGTAGCAGCACAGCGGAGGAGTCGCCCGTGCTCGACTTCCGCCATGGCCGCATGGCCGAGCTTGCGGGCGACGCGCAGGAGGTGTCCCCGCCGTCAGAGCCGCCTCCCCTGGGCGCGGTGTACCACGGCGTGCCCGCCCCCGCCTCCGGCCGGTCCTCCCGGCGTCCCCACGGCCGTCCCCGGCCGATCGGTGCCCGTCCAGTGCAGAGGAGAGGAGGAAGACAACGTCCTCTGTTTTTCTTCTTTTTTTCGGTTCGTGCGAACCGTTTCCCAGCCCAGCAGCGCAGCGGCCTCAGCAGCCCAGCACGGCCCACCATCGGCCTGCCCCGCCCAGGCGCTGGCGCAGCGCAGCGCGCAAGCGCGCACTCGGCCCAGTGACGGCCCAAGTCGCGCGGCGACGCGGCCCGTACAGTTTTTTTCCCGCGGATCTGTTTTCTTTTTTCCCGTGGTATGAATTTCACCTCCTTCCAGTGAATGTTCCGGGTGGCGCGTTTGAATACGATACCGCCCCGGCAACGCAGTGTAGGGCTACCGGCGCCCGAGTCCGCGACGTCTTCACTTCGTCGACGAACCAGAGAATAACCACGTGATCCCGAGGCAAGCTAACCACTTGCTATGAGCCCCTGTCTAGTTTATTTTGTTGTGTTTTGCCTGCTAGTCAATGTTGTTGATTGACGATATGATTTCATGTGTATACCTGCATGCCTTGTCGCATTTTAAATTGTCGCATTACTTTATAGTTACCTATCTGCGCATCACCCCCATTCCCGAGGCGATGGGCTAGAGGAACCGCCACAGTCAACGGAGTGGGGAACTATAAAACTGTGTGCCTCGCACTTGCGTGGCTTTGTTTGCTTCTTCTTCTTCGCCGAGGTGAGGAGCAGACAAATGTCGTCTTATGATCCTCGGAGTTGGGGGCATTTGCCAAAAGAGTTATTTGCTTCTTCTCCCTCCGTCAAACGTGGTTGGCGTAAGCCCGCCTGGACTGCGACGCTTGGGACATTTGCTTTCCATTTGGTTCTTTTTGCCAAGATTGCTGACACCACGTCGAGGTAATCCTCGAGTGGAATGGATGCTTTCTTTCTTATGAATGCTTTTCGGTTCATTTTGGAGACTACATGCCCTACCAACTTTGGTAGTTGATCTGTGATGGCGCTGGTCGGAGGTATCTCTGCCACAGTCACCCGATCGACGCCAACAAACTGTGCTAACTTTTGTGTTGATCTGCGATGGCGCTGGTCGGAGGTAGCTCCGCCATAGTCACCCGATCAATACAAACAAACTATTGCTTGAAATATTATGTTGCTGATGACTTGTTGTTTGATGATATATTATTATGATATTGTGATTATTGTGCTGAACTAATCCTCTGTTGCTTGGACTTGTTATAATGAAACTTGATTAAATGAAACACCCCTCCAAACAACGATAGGGTCAGTCCACGGTGCCACTAATCTGAACTTTGAAAGCAGGACCATCGTCGTCTCATGGAGGACCGTGACCTAGTAGGTTGTTGAGCCCCCTTTTGTGCCATCCATTGGGCGTAGTCGTTCGGTTGTGCTGTCCGAGGGTAGTGGTCGACAGGCACGGGTTCGACTGTGATAGGGAGTCCGGAGCTAGGCATACCCGGTAGCGCCGGGGGATGTGCCGGATTTACTTGCCCGTTGCGCCACGCGCATAGGGTGGTGCAGGAGAGTGTCTTAGCAAGTGGACCGTCATGTGAGTGTATTTTGCTCAGTATGACTTTGGCGTGACAACCTGAAGTGCCGGCTGAGTAGGGTGCATTCTGATAGTTGGAAATGCAACCTCTCGAGAGTGTCAACCTAGCAAGCTAGCCTCGTTCCTGGGATGTGGAACAACAGTTCAGTGTCGGTCACACTGTGTGTCTTTGTCGTGTCAGGAGGTTAAACTTAAGTTCTGTTTGAAAGAATTAATGAACGACCTGATCTCACTAAATAAACAAATAAGATGATGCAGGGAATGTTACATTGAGGTGTTGATGGTTACCCATGATATAGGATGGCGGTGTGATCGTTGGGAGCCTAGAGTTAGGCCCAACATCAGCCGTGCATGCCCAGAGAGGAAAGATGAGGCCATTGGGCCTAGCAGTGATCACAGGTGCTGTTCTGTATTATTTGATACCAACTGGTACACTCGTTTACTCGTCACAGGTAATCTCTTTGTATGATTGCCGGTGCACGATCCAACCCCACCTGGCTTGGACTCTGTACTGGTGATACCCCCGTTGCTTGCTTATGACATGTTTGATTGTCAATGCCAGGCTACTTTTATGTCATGTATCTAGAGTACACTTGCAATGTTGTAGGAGTTTATTTCCAATATATATCCTGTTGCATGATTGTTGGATTGTTTGTAATGAGTGGCGATTCTTGCTGAGTGCATACAAATGTACTCACGGGGCTTGTGATTGTGGCTAGGTTTTGGCGAGGATTCATCTTCTACCTTAGCAAGGAGATGGAGCAGGAGTATGCTAGGATCAGTAGCCCAGCCAGATGCCTGTGGAGTGGAGCCGCTCCAAGCCGTTGCCTTAGCCGTCTTCCGCTGCCAGTTAAACTCTGTCCTGAGCCATGCTTGGCCTGATATTTGGTCATGCCTTGATGGCCTTGTAAACCATTTGTAGCACTTCTTGTGCCTGATTGTGTAATGATTTCCATTATGTTGCACTGTCGTGACGTGCGGCCAGATATCTTGGGCTGGCGCACGGGACGACCGCCTCTCTGGCAAGATGTGCCAGGGAGGGGTGTCACATAGACCGGTGTCTTGGCTTGTGTCCGCCAAAGAAGACAGCACAACGACGACGCGTTGATCCCCATTCGGTTTTGGTGGCTTTCTTCCTCCTCACACCCCGAAGATCGGTTTAACCTTTGGCGTATATATGTGGCTTGTTCCTTGGAGGCTAGGAGCGATGAGATCGCCGGGCAATGTTGATTACCCCGGGTTCTGTACATCAGGTGCTATGCGGTTAGGCTGTATACGCAGGGTAGGCAATCAAATAATACGGACACTATATCCTGATGGAACCGATGGACCTCGGGTTTTTTTTTTCCTGCAAAGACCTCGGGTTCCAATTGCAATATATTGTACGTGTGTGTAAAAGTCAACATAATCTTTCAGTCGGACGCTGCCAGGCCCCAAATCGGAAATTGCAGGCGCAATCTGGAGGAAGGGATCCAATTATGGATCATATGGGGGTCACGTCCTCGAGATCTGCTCTCAACCAAGGCGTCAGTGCCCTTACAAAACGATGTCACGTTTGACATCCTCTCCGGGATCCCGGTGAGATCCGTACGTCGGTTCCGATGTGTGTTCCGCTGCCAAGGCAGCTATATCTACCAACACCGGCGACGACACACGCGTGCGTATGAACATGCTCGACGGTGTCCGGCCGGCACGGTTCGCACCTTGGGATTTTGTTCGTGAAGTCGCACGCACGCTCACGCGCACTTCGTGAAGGGAGCCGAGCAGAGGCCGGGGCACAGACTACCGGTTAGGACGAACACTGATGCTGCTCTAGCTTAACTGCAGGTCCATGTATGCATTTTGGCATGTTTTGTTATGGTTTGCAAATCGTTCTTACCCTTGCTTATGTTCGAGAATTTCTTATCTGAACTTTCTGTTGAGTTGATCGACGTTTGAGATCTCCTTAGATATAATTGACTCCATTGATGTTTCGGGTTTGTAAATTCCTCTATCGGATAGAACTCTGCCCATCCTTTATTGCTTATTTTGGTAATTCATAAAGAGTTGTACCTATTATTCTACTATTCTAAGTGTGAATATTGGATGTTTATAGTTAGATAGCAATCTTATCAAATCCTTTGAGAGTTAACGTCTTATGATGAAACAGTATGAGGGTTACATAAAAAACAATTTGAGGCCATATTGTTTTTTTTTTAGAACTGGGGAGCCCCAGCCTCTGCATCGAATAGATGCATACGGCTTTTATTTCATTTATTCAACATAGACTGGCAAAAAGCCTTACAAACAACGAACATACAAGCCGAAGCCACCAAACAGTGATAAAGCACCACAACTAACACAAACGATAGAGTAAAAGAAACGGGGCCCTGTGCCCCGGCCACATCTATCGCCGGCGCCCTGGCCAACTCCAGAGATAATGCCTTGTGCGCACGCACCGGAAGTCGCCTCCGCCATCTTCCACCAACCCATCTCCAGCGTGTAGACTGAGGCGAAGACCGTCGCCAGCATGCCAACGACGCCGCCACGATGCCAGACGGCGCCACCGCCCTGCGCGTCTCCATCATCACGCATTTGACGCCGATACTCCGCTGCGCCACGCAGCCGAGACTCAACGTCGAAGATGCGGTAGATGCAATACCGCTCCACCTCCAAACCTCCAACTAGCACATGCTCCAAAACGAAGCCCTCGAGAGGGAGAACGGCACCGATAGTGTCGACATCGTCCGATTCAGAAGATCCAGATCTAGGGTTTCCCCGGAGCATCCCGATCCTTCGACAAAGAGACGAGAGCTCCATCGACGATGCCTTCAACAAGGTAACGACGCCACAATGCGCCGCCATCGTCTGCCATGACCGAAGTCGGGGTGCGTTTTCACCGGCTGTCGAATCCCTGTCGCCAAAGCGCACCACAGCAAGCACCGGAAGCCAGGGCGCGGGATCCCATGATCTGCCGCACCCGGATGCCGCCGCCCGAAGCCATCTCCTGGCCCACACCCCAAGGGATGCCGCCGCCGCCGCCTGACCCGGAGCCGCCGCTCCGGTCTCCTTGAGCCGCCGCCAGCTGCACGCCCCGACGCGGCACCACGTGCGACAGCCGGAGCCGGCCAGATCGCCTGCAGAGCAAGCAACCACCGCCGACCCGCGCCGCACCACGCACCACACCCAGTCGCCGTTGACGCGCTGCCCCACCGATGCATAGACGGAGAAGGCGCCGCCGCCCCGCCTCAGATCGGCGCCCACGAGATCCCGCCGCCGCCGCGCCTCCTGGGCTTTGCCCCGGCGACACCTCCGACGGCGGCGAGAGGGGGGGTGCGGCTCGCGGTGGCCTCGGGGAAGAGTGGAGGGGAACACCCCGGTGCGGCCCGGCGCGGCTGCACGGGAGCGGAGGGCGGCGAGAGGAGGAGGGGTTGGCGGCAAATTTTACATATCAGATCAGAGGGAGACGGCTGGCAGGCAGAGAGGAGCACTCACCACCGGGGAACGGTCGTCGCCGCTGCCGCACCGCACGATACCGCGCCGGGGAGGAGGAGGAGCTGGTCACGACGATGGGAAGGAGCAGGAGGTCGTGGAGGAGGAGCTGGTGGCGGATTTGGGGAGGAGGAGGAGGGAGAGGTCTGTCTGGACTTAGTGCGCGCTGCGGGAGGCCATATTGTTATTTTCCACATTGAAGTGTAGGAACTAAATTCCTAATTCTGTAAGGTATTCATGCCTTGTCATTGGAAGCTTCATCCGCTGTACAGTTTTCTCGAGTTCTTTGTTGGTAATATAGAAGACACTATCGTATATATTTGGGTGGTAGCGGTGCTGGCAGAGGTTGAAATACATTTGGAACCCATGGGATATTTATATCTTTGGGTTACTAATCTTTGAAATTCTCCACTATGTAGTTGCATCAGCTGCTGTTCTTGCAATGGATGGTACCTGTTAGTATATCAACTTTTTTGTTATCACTACTTCGGTAGCATGTTATTGACCGAAACGTTGTTTCCTTTTGAAGGTATAGTTTGATCGCCCCTGCTTTTGTGCTTGTCACCAATACCAGACAAGCAGGAAGTAGGGTGTTACCCTCCGGGGGCCTGAACCTGGGTAAATCCTCGCTTGTCAGCCGTCGATAGTACCAGCGCTACCAAATCTTTCTCCCCTATCTCAACCCTAGGTACCGAACCATGGGATTTGCCGTGGTACCCCCACGTCATTTGTTTAATGCCATAATTCAGACTCTCAGTTTGAGGGAAATTGAACTCTCGGGAAGAAAGTACACTTGGGCTAGCCGAAGAGACACACCTACATACGAGAAGTTGGGTCGTGTCCTTGCTTCTATGGATTGGGAACAAAAAAAATCCCTTGGTTTCGGTCAGAGCTTTGTCAAGAACAGGCTCGGACCACACCCCTCTTTTCATTGACTCCGGTGAACAAGCTCACCTTGGTAATGCATCTAGGTTTTCTTTTGAGCTATCCTGGTTACGCGAGGATGGTTTCATTTACCTAATTGATCGGGAGTGGAGTTTTCTAGTCGCTGGAAAAACCCCAATTTTAATATGGCAAAATAAAATAAGACACTTACGACGCTTCCTACGGGGATGGGCTCGTAATAGAAGTGGCCGCTATAAAAAGGAGAAAGAAAGGTTATTGGCCATTATTGATCGTTTAGATATTCAAGCAGAGACTTTCCCTCTAAACTCTTCTGAGCAAAAACATCTTAAGGAAGCTAATGAGCACCTTTCTAAACTCAGAAGAGAGGAGGAATCCAAATGGGCTCAAAGAAATAAGGTTAAACATGTGTAAGAAGGGGGGAATAATACGAAGAATTTCCACCTTATAGCTAATGGGAAACATAGGGAAAAAAGATTTTCCAGCTTGAACAAGATGAGGGAACGATTGTGGGAACTGATAATTTGAAAGTTTATATTACAAAGTTTTATAAGAAACTTTTTGGAGAACCGGTCCATAATAATTTCTCGTTGAGTGAGGATTTTACGTCTGACATCCCTCAACTTTCTGCTGCTGAAAATACCATCCTAATAGATGACTTCAAAGAGAAAGAAATCTTTGAAGCCATTGATCAAATGGAATATAATAAAGCTCCAGGACCAGACGGGTTTCCTGCGGAGTTCTATAAATCATGTTGGCATATAATCAAACATGATTTGATGGCTATGTTTGTACAATTGCAACAAGGAGTTTTGCCGCTATACAAATTAAACTTCGGAATCATCACTTTGTCGCCGAAGAAAGAGGATGCGGTTCAGATTCAGCAGTATAGACCAATTTGTCTTCTTAATGTGAGCTTCAATTTTTTTACCAAAGTGGGTACAAATCGTATTAATGAGATTGCACACAAGGTGATTAGACCTTCTCAAACAGCCTTTATGCCGAGTAGACACATCCTAGAGGGGGTTGTGGTACTTCATGAGACTATCCATGAACTTCATAGGAAGAAAATGGATGGAGTGCTCTTTAAAATTGACTTCGAGAAAGCCTATGACAAGGTTAAGTGGCCTTTTCTGATGCAGACGTTGCAGATGAAAGATTTCGACAAAAAATGGTGTGACCTTACTTTGAATTTCGACAAAAAACGTTGTAGGAAAGCTCTTGTTGCTATCTTTCCAACAAAATTGGTTTCACCTCATTTGGATTTCGTACGTAAAAGTTATTGGGTTTGCAGTTTTCGCTCTGGAGGTTGTCGGAATATCCGATCCAGGTTGGCTCGGATTATCCGATTCTCAAGGTTGCTCGAAATCGGCTAAGGACTTAAAGCAACCAGTTTTGTGGCACTCTGGAGGTTGTCGGAATATCCGATCCAGGTTGGCTCGGATTATCCGATTCTCAAGGTTGCTCGAAATCGGCTAAGGACTTCAAGCAACTAGTTTTGTGGCGCTCTGGAGGTTGTCGGAATATCCGATACAGGTTGACTCGGATTATCCGATCCTGACTTGTGTCGGAATATCCGACTTCCCTGTCTGCAACGGCTACATTTCTGGGAGGGTTATAAAACCCCCTCCACCTACCTCCAGCCAGCCATCTTTGCCCAGCACGTTTTTATCTCTCTCCCCCACCATTGTTGACCTTGGAAAGCTTGCCCCTCTCTCAATTCCTCCCATGATTCTTGCATATCTTTGAGGGAAAAGAGAGAGGAGAACTAGATCTACATTTCCACCAATCCATCTCTCCTCTAAGTGAGGAGAACCCTTTCGATCTAGTTCTTGAAGTTCCATTTGTTGAGTTCTTCTTTGTTCTTCCTCTCTTTTCCCCCCATAAGCATTAGTTGCTTTTGGTGGGATTTGAGAGTGAAGGATTTGAGCACTTGTGCTCTTGCCTTTGCTTTTGTGCATCGGTTTGCTCTCTATACGAGGATTCGTGGAAGTGAAAGTTCGTGAGCTTGTTACTCTTGGGTCGTTGGAACCTAGACGGTGATTGAGACCTTTTGTGGTCACTTGGGAGCTCCCAATTCTTTTGTGGGTTGTGCCTCAAGATTGTTGTAAAGAACTCGATTTCCGCCCAAAAGGAAATCAATAGTGGAAGGTGAACCGAGCTTTTGTGCGAGGTTCATCGGAGAATAGGGTGAGGCCATTTGTGGCGTCTTGAGTTTGAAACTCACACCCCTCCAACGATACGTACTCCCCTCAAAAGGAGGAACTCGGGAATACATCATCGTCTCCGCGTGCTTCAGTTATTTCTATGCCCGAGCTCTTCGTGCTAGCCTTCGTGCTTGAAGTCTTTATCTTGCTATCACCTTGTTATTTGTCTTGCTTAGCATAAGTTGTTGGTGCACATAGGTGAACCTAGTTTATTTAGGTTGTGTGCTTGTTAAATTAAAACACCTAGTTTTATTCCGCATTTATCAAGCCTAAACCGGAAAAGTTTTAAATCGCCTATTAACCCCACCCCCCCCCCCCCCCCCTAGACGACATCCTTGTCTTTTCACTAGCAAGGCCGGATCTGTTAGAATAGCTAGTTTGTTGGTGTGGTACTGTTAGATCTTGGTATGTTATCTGTTAGAATAGCAACCTCTTTTATGTTTTATCTTGTCACTATGAATGTTTTTACCAGAAGGGATTTGATAGAACACATTTCATTTTATACTTGTGTAATAGGGATCTTATTTTGGTGGCATACAAGAAAATCAAGAGAGGCTTTATTTCCCTCTCTTGGCCAATCGGTAGTTGCTGGTAAGTGACACTAACCAGTTCAGTTTTAATGTTATTTTTATGTTTTCACCTCCTTGCATTGATGGATATTTTGAACACATCATGCAGCAAGGATTATTTCACACACAACATATATGCAGCAACGGATCGCCGATTTCATCGAATATCTTTGCGTTGACGGTGGTAAGTGAATAATCATTTAAACTTGGTTTTGCTTTTCGTGTTCATCTTACATTCACGGGTTTGAGTCTGATCTTGTGACTTGTTATTCACAGTAAAGGGTGTCTTGCATCGATTGTCAGAACAACAATTATGCAATGGATTTGTAAGTTTGTTTTTCCGTGTTATTCGTCCATTATGTCACATGTCATTCATATTATATGTACACCGAGTTAACATAAGTCATTTTCTCTATTTCTGTTTCAGTGACTACTTACCCTCGAAGGCAAAGTCCGGATCCCCGTAACCTAGCTTTCATATTCAGTGGAAAAAATGACTACAGAGATGGACAGGTTGCGAAGATTTGGGATCAGTGAGAGATTACCAACCCTCTGAACCTAGCTTTCATCGTGGAGATAAAGATGTAACCAAGAAAAGTTCTTTCTTTTGTGTAACTTTCGCATTTGTATAGCTAGGAATTGAATTCATACTTTTCTCGCAATGTATGAATATGAAATGTATGAATATGAAATGAATGAAACAAGGATATTTGCTATTGTATGATTCTTGTTTTTGATTTTTGCATGTGTTACAGCTGGTACAATGCCTACTGGCATGGTTCGGATATTCAAAGTGTTTGTGATGGCTCCTTAACACAAACGACTAACACTACGATAAACGTGTGTGATCATTTCTTTAACACACGCGAAAATCCCTATCAAGACATATGCGATTATAAGTAAATACAGACGGTTGTAAAGCAGAACCCGTGTGCGATCTTCTTAGCTATCGCACACGTTTATGGAAAATAAACCGTCTGCCTTGGGTGAACCAACGCACACGCTTTTTATTTTGCGTCTGCGATCTGTAGCGACATCGCCCACTCATGGATAGCGACGGGGCGCTATAATCGTTTGCGATTGCCAAAGACCCAAAGTCAACCGTGTGCGTTTGCCCGATCTGTACTAGTGCCATTGAGCTCGCCTAAGGTGATTTCTGACCTTCCAAGTTTCACATTGGTGGGCCTTTGATCCTGCTCCTCCACTCCTCCGTCTCGAGATTGAAGCGGAGTACACTGCCCGGTGCATCCTGTAGCGCCACCGCCAGGAAATGCAGCACACGTTGACCGCTACAGTGTACGTAGTTGTCACGGTTATAATGGTCTGTACTGAAGCGGAATGATTCCCTCCTCCTCCACCCGTCACCACCTCCTATCATGAATACCTCGCACTCGATGTACTTAAAACGCACTAGCTTGTACGCGTCGGATGGGACGGCACGACCGCAGCCCCATGCTCTGTCAGGGTCCAGGTGAGTGGCAAGCACCTTCATGGTGGTGAGGTCAATCATCCCGGGGACGAGGGCGCCACTGGAATAGTCGGTAACACATAAGACGGCGTCAATTGGGCTCATGCACACCGGTGTCCAACTCCAACCCGTGTAGTTGATCAGTCTCACAACGCTGCCACTTGCATCAACCACCCGTAGACAGGACACGCTGGAGGATCCGACAACGAGGAACGGCTGGGCTGGGTGGGACTTCTGAGCCGCAACAAAAACGGGGTCCGAGATGATGGCACGCCACCCTCTGGACACACATCGAAACCGGCATAGGGGCTTCACCTGGACCCTAGAGAGGATGTCGACGACGTCGTTTGGCATGGTGGGCGACGTGCTGATTGATAGAACCCGTAGCAGCTATGCCCGACGACGACAATAATGTGATCCCCATCTCACTTGGCTCTGTTCCCTTGCGAGTTTCACACCCAAATTCAACGTCGGGTTTCCTCTCCTTGTAGGCCGCCTGTTCCTTGGAGGGTATTCAGGCGCTGCCGCCGGTCAAGATTCGTCCGCTTCTGTCGTCAGCTGTTACATATATGTTTGAGTTGTGTTCCCGATATCAGGAAGGAGTCGGATGGATATCAATGGGTCCGGTTCGGCCTAGTAACACGCCGGACCGGACCTGGTTTTTGTTACCGTAGCGGGCTGGCCTGATATCAGGATGGAGTCGGACGCAAGACGGGGAGCGCCCAGAGCTGGACACCTTATCTCTCCAATATCTAAGCTCCCTAGGATTTGAGCTCCTAGGTTGAGCCACGTGGCAACCTCTAATTGGTTCCTGCTAAACACATGGTGTACATCAGATTGAGGTCAGAATAATAATATCCGTTGGTTTAGCTGGACACTAAATTTAGAGATGAATTTTCTAATAACCGCACACGAATCTACAATCCGCTCTTCTCTTATACCATCTCCAATAGCTTCCATATTTTAGGTTCAACTACTTTTACGACATATGAGGCCAAAAAACCTTACTCCAACTGCTGTAATTGATGTATATTTTGTCCAAATTTATTTCGTGCGGTCCAAAAGAAACACCTTATGCTGCAAATAGAACACTTGGGTTGCTGCTAAATGGAAAAAGTTGTTACTTGTGCATTATATGGTTTATACTGTTGATATCTCGTGACCTATAATAGTTGCTTGTAAAAAGATTATGAATTTGTACCTGATCTGACGTGCGGTCCAAAAGAAACACCTTATGCTGCAAATAGAACACTTGGGTTGCTGCTAAATGGAAAAAGTTGTTACTTGTGCATTATATGGTTTATACTGTTGATATCTCGCCACCTATAATAGTTGCTTGTAAAAAGATTATGAATTTGTACCTGATCTGAGCGACTAATTTTACTCAAACAAGCATGTCATGTATTGATCACCCGTAATAGTACCTTTGGGTACAGCAAAGCGCGTCATCCTCTTCTAGTATGTATCAAAAACGACTACCGGCAGAGACTGACCTCCATGGGCTTCCTCATATAATAATACTAGTGGAATTTGGCGCGGCGGCACGCCGCACCCGTTGTAATTCGAAATGTTGAAATCCGTCAAAAATTTTCATCTAGAGTATGTCCAAATACTTAGTGAATTAAAATGTTCAAATATGCATATAATAATACTAGTGGAATTTGGCGCGGCGGCACGCCGCACCCGTTGTAATTCGAAATGTTGAAATCCGTTGGAATTTTTCATCTAGAGTATGTCCAAATACTTAGTGAATTAAAATGTTCAAATATGCTTGTATTTTGACATAAATTTTTTATTTAACTTCATAGTTAGAGAATGCATGATATGAGCATTTGTTAATTTTAATTCCGTAGTTAGATAAAGTTCATTTAGATTGTATCCAAATATTCACCAAATTGGAATGTTCAAATATGTTTGCATTATGCCATAAGTAGTTAGCATATATTTTTGTGAACATGTTGATATATTTTAGAGTATCTCTAATTTTTGAAATCCGTCGGAATTTTTCGTCTAGGGTATGTCCAAATACTTAGTGAATTAAAATGTTCGAGTATGCTTGTATTTTGACATTAATTTTTAATTTAACTCCATAGTTAGAGAATGCATGATGTGAGCATTTATTAATTTTAACTCCGTAGTTAGATAATAAAGTTCATTTAGATTGTGTCCAAATGTTCACCAAATTGGAATGTTCAAATATGTTTGCATTATGCCATAAGTAGTTAGCATATATTTTTGTGAACATGTTGATATATTTTACATATTTTTCCAACAAGTATGGGTATCTATAGAAATACTTCAATTTTCTGGCAAAAAATTCCACAAAAAAAAATCCAAAAACAAGGTACTGTAGAGTGCGAGTACTGTTCATGTGAACAGCTTTCCAAAACAAAAAAGGTACTGTAGAAGTGTGAATACTGTTCATGTGAACAGTATTCGGTGACGTGGGCAGCTGAGGGAAGGCCGAACTGGGTGGAATACTTAGTGAATTAAAATGTTCGAGTATGCTTGTATTTTGACATTAATTTTTAATTTAACTCCATAGTTAGATAATGCATGATGTGAGCATTTATTAATTTTAACTCCGTAGTTAGATAATAAAATTCATTTAGATTGTGTCCAAATGTTCACCAAATTGGAATGTTCAAATATGTTTGCATTATGCCATAAGTAGTTAGCATATATTTTTGTGAACATGTTGATATATTTTACATATTTTTCCGACGGGTATGGGTATCTATAGAAATAATTCAATTTTCTAGAAAAAAAATCCAAAAATAAAAATCCAAAAAAAGGTACTGTAGAAGTGCGAATACTGTTCATGTGAACAATATTCGGTGACGTGGGCAACTGAGGGAAGGCCGAACTGGGTGGGCTTTGATATATAGTAATTAGCATATATTTTTGTGAACATGTTGGTATATTTTACATATTTTTCCGACGAGTATGGGTATCTATAGAAATATTTCAATTTTCTGGAAAAAAATCCAAAAAAAGGTACTGTAGAATTGCGAATACTGTTCGGTGACGTGGGCAACTGAGGAAAGGCCGAACAGGGTGGGCTTTGATATATAGTACATGAACAGTATTTAGTGACGTGGGCAGCTGAGGAAAGGCCGAACTGGGTGGGCTTTGATATATAGTAAGATATTAACGGAAAGCCACCACATTCTTTGTTTTCCAAACGAACAATAGTCCAATGTATTTTGTGAGCGTTCATGCTGTCCCTCGATCAACCAGAAGATCCCTTGTGATCCATACATTCTTGTGACCATAACATGCATTTTGCATATCTAACTGACTACGAAAGCGTTCACTTGCTTGCCAGACTACAAAAGTCGAACACGAGCACTGCGAATCTTGAAAGAATTCCCCAGTTTCTTATGAACACTCCATTATCAGAAAAGATACATTTGTATGTGGGCTACTATCTTGACAATGGCAACATAGGAGTAGTGTTTAACTCGTTTGGACGGACAATGAACAGATGTCAGAATTAGTATACCCTAAGAGGGTGTATTTCCTAACAGCACTGGACAGATGAAAGGGAGGCGTTCATGAAGGACTAGTTACTTGAGCAGCCCACTTGCCATAAAAGCCTCTTTGGAAGATTCATGGCTTCAGATCGTCTAGATTGGAGGTTCTCTCTACTTGTTGTACTTCCTCAATGCCCAGATAAGAGGGCAGCTTACTACATGCTGCAAAAACAATGAACTTAGGGCACCACAGGATACGGCACCACAGGAGCAAGCCTGACAACATCCCACGCCACCCTCATTACGCCACCATGTCTCGACTCTGCTTCTTGGAACGTTCTTCCAGATGCCTCGGAGGGGTGAGGGAGCTCCCTCCATTTCTCAATCTTAAGCTCGGTGACATCAATAATACAGATGTTACTCTCTACCAAGCTTTTCCCTTGTGCCCTGCCCTCTACTTGGAAGATCTCCCCCTTGCCAATTTCACTCCCTTCATTGTCAATCAACAAAATAGGACGACCAGGCTCAAATGAGAACGATCTTGTAAAAGGGCGGCTCGTCATGATGTTCTGATTGAAATCTGCCTGTGTAGTTGGCTCAATGGCATCTGGGACCACCAGTCTGTTGCCCTTGGCTATGCCCAGGGCATTCAGCACCCTTGCAGGTGGCAGATAGCTCTCCTCCCCAGCACTTTCTGAGGAGTCACCGAAGTGGGAAGTTGCTGGCGTAGATGGCTTATCAGCACTCTCACCCTCATATGGTACTCCTCTTTCTTTCGCGGTACGAGCTAGCTTTGCTTTTCTATTGTTCAGCCTAGAATTTAATGAAAGGCGATTAGAACAAATAGCTATGTATGGAGGCATAAAAGACTATCTGTAAGCCATACCAATAAATATCTTTGAAGGACTAAAAGTTTGTTAATATTACGGGATGGTAAATCCCTAGGAAAGAAGAAAGATAATTTCACCTTACCAATTCTTTAGTTGCGACGATGTTATCTCCGAACCCTGAAAAGTGTAGCCACGTTTTCATGAATCAGACAAGCATGCACTAGTTAAATCTAATACAACATTACCCAAATGAAAAGGGCATAGTATACCTGCTCACTCAACTTCTCTGCCCATGTCTGAAGTGAAGTTGCACTCTTATGCATCTCAGGCTCATCAACTAGAGCATTCTCGATTTCATTTACTTGGCCATCATTCATAAGGGTCCGCTTCTTTCTCTTAAGTTGCCTCTCATCATCGTCGCGGAAACCACTTTCTTTTGTAGGTTCTGGTGTTCTGAAATGATCTGCACTTTTGCAACGCAGGAGCTCCGTACTAGTAGCAGTACCGGCACCTGGATAGCCTGCACTAGCTGTTCTCGCAACACCAAGATGGATTAGGTTTTGACCAACTGAATTCTGCAGGAGCCCACCATTTATACTGACACGGCTTCTTGGAGTCTCATCCCTAGCATTACCCTCTTGTTTCATGGAGGGTGTTGTCATAGGGGCTGTTTGGATTGAAGCCCTTGGCTGCCCGTCCAAAAAATTGGTCATTGACCAGCCTTCCAGCGCTGTTTGGATTGGTGCCAATTATTTGGCTCGCCCAGCCCGCTTCGGCTCCTCCAGTTCAATTCTACGCCAATTTTTTGGCTAGCTGCCGGCGGCCGAATCCTTCGCCAATTATTTGGCTTGCCCAGGTTTGGCGGGGCTGTCACAGGCACGAACCAAACAGCCCCATAGTCTCTTCGATCTTCTGCACCTCCTGTTAGTACCAATATTGGATTGGGATCAAATACAATACCAATTCAATAGCTAATAACGCAATCAACAATGTTACCTTAGGAGGGTTATCCATATTGGAGTCCGGAACACTAGTAACATTAGCCCTTGTTGGCAGGGGCTGCGGCACCGGCTGCAAGTCTTCCTTTATTTGGGATGATGCATCACTTTTTGCCACCTAAGATATTGCATAATGAGATCATCTGACATATGAAACTGATTTACTTTACGACAAAGTTGAGTAAACTGCTAAGTTTGAAGATGCCAC
Source organism: Poa pratensis (assembly GCA_947311845.1). Taxonomy (NCBI): domain Eukaryota; kingdom Viridiplantae; phylum Streptophyta; class Magnoliopsida; order Poales; family Poaceae; genus Poa; species Poa pratensis. The sequence goes on from CAMZMU010000086.1 coordinate 10,645,032, forward strand.
AAGATGCAAAGTACCAGGTTATTTTTCTAGTTTACACTCTGAGCACACCCATGGCCATCACACAGACCATACAAAAAAATAGTTTGCCCTATTACTGTGGGAACGTAATTTTGCAGATTATCCAATGATAACCTTCAGAGAATAAGACCCTAAACACAACACTTTGGCATATTTGTGGCTAATATGATCTTCACAATAAATGAGTAAAACAAACAAACCTGCAATGTTCTCTGTCCAACTTGCGATTTACACCATAGTTGTAGCTTATAAGCAAATTCACTGCAAATAGCAAAGGGAAAGTTAAGAGAAACATCATCAGAGAAGTTGTCAGGTGATGCAAACGATTCCTACCGAATATTGACAAATAAATTAGGCATGCAATAAAAATAGTCAAAATGGCAGCACTCACCTTAATAATTGCACATCTTCCTCATTTAACAGGTTATTAGGAATTAGAGATTTAGCATAATGGGACAAAGATCCTGTAAACACCGCAAAAAAGAAATTAGTTACGCAGTGTACTCAATTAACATAATCACAACAGAACTGTAAAACAAAAGTACAAGCTACTGTACCCAAGTTTTTACAAACGGTAGTGGCCTCATTAGATGCTGGAGGGTCCAATGATGGCCTGGGACTCTCTGATAACAAGTATTTCTGAAATTTCTGAAGAAAAAGATCTCTTTCTTGCTCTGTTAACATGAAAACGGAACTTTCTTTTAACAGGGTTGCACCAAAAATTTATGGCACGTCATAACAACTGAGAAAAGATCTGACCTTCACATATGTTTGGAACAAAGACGTGTAAATTTGCTATTATTTTCACCACACACGATGTTCTTGTCTGTGCATATGATATTGAAGGCATGCTGACAGAGCGAAAAAGGCACGAATAGTTAGCTTTAGCTTCAGTCAACATATCTGAAGCAGCTACCAGTGCCAGCTCAGCTGCACCAAATATATCATAATCTAGATTAGCATCATCTTCCACCACTGGAAGATTGACAGAGCACCAACTCGAGACAAACTCATCATGAGGAGTAGCCAAAATTTGGGTCAAAAAGGGAATCTGCAAAAAAAGAGATGAACAAAAAGAAGTCAAAGTACAATATTTACTTCGCTGAAAACAGTTGTATGGTTTATAACCATATTAAAGTAGCAGAAGCAGTTAACTGCAAAGCTTACAGTATTTGTTATGAAGGAAGATCTGAAGTTTGAATCATCAGAAAACACGTCAACTAGACGCAATGCACTGATAAGCACAGAACCCATGGGGTAACTCTTATCATGGGAACCAGCAGCAGGCTTTTCTTTTCTTCCAAACGCGGTCTTCAGTAAATCAAGAACCTGCATTGATCATTGTGATAAAGTTTATAGCTACTGAATGAAATTTCAGATGCTGCAGAAAGGAGTAATTTTGTCTCCAACCGTCAGTAGTAGGAGAACTAACCTCCAATGCCAAGGTTTGCCCTAGTTGCATGCTCTTCGGTAAAGTGGCGACTTCATCAAGGTAAGAAATACTTTCAGCTTCACACAGTTGTAGCAACTAACGAATGTTTAAACCAAGCATTTAGTTACTAACTCAATATTGTGCATCTAATAGTACTTGATTTAAACAAATTAAAATCGTGATTCAAGACCCATGACCAACTTACAATAGAAAGGATTTTAGCCTTCAATCTGGATATGGAAGATGCAATATCCATTGATCCTTTCAGACATTCTGGAACGCCTAACTTCAATATAGTAAGAGAGAGTGACAGTATACCTCCATTTCTACAGAGCTCCTACATTGAGTTAGTAATTTCTTGAGTCCACATCCTCCAAGGGAATACCATGTAATGATATACAGCAACAATAACAGATCTGAGTACATACTCATAATAAGTTATGAGAACACAAAAGATGTATGTGTCACTGAAACGAAGTATTGTTTCTCACACTAGATTAGTCTAGGTTAATCTATTTTGTGGAAATTTCATGCAAGAGTTAGCACGATGGAATTGAACTGAAATTGGACAAGTAATGAGTTAGCTTGATATCTCACATAATTATATTTTTATCATTAGTCAGCATAATAAAAACAAGTACTCCCTCCGGTCCGTAAAAACTGTCGGGAGAAAACAGCATACACAGCACAACCAGTACGTATACCCTCCGACTTTTTTTCGGATCAGAGGGAGTATATCTTGATAAATCATAAAGAAGACAAGGAGATAGCATTGAGCAGTGTTTCCCTCAATAGTGGAACTAAAAATACAAGGAAAGGATGTCTAGATATATGAAACCTTGTTTTTTAAAATACTATCTCGGAACAACTTCTGCTGGCAAAGCAACAAAAGAAATTGCAATGATGCTTCGCACTGTTGGCATAAGAAGTGAGTGAGTTGTGAGTCAAAAGGACCAATAGGAAAGGCTTTGGTTGCCAATGTTGATAGTCTGAAACTCAGTATCCTCATATCTTCATGCAGACTATCAAAGGCTACATCCATAAAGATATCAACCTGACCATGAACAAAAATATTAACAGAGATAAACAGACTGAATACAAGGAACCTAACAGGCAGATCCATGCATTGCTGACATAAATTTCATTTCAAAGGACAGCATAGTGATCCAGGGAGTACAGAAAAAAAAAACTATGAAAAAGACAGGTGTTGGGATTATTTTTATTTCGAAACATCTAACTGAGAATATAAACATGCAGTAGTCAGAAAAAAATTACCAACAACTACGGTTCACATAAAGCAGTAGAATAACTAAAAGAAGTAAAATACTAACATGATCTCTTACTATAATGGTATAATAATATGATGCCCACAGATAACAGAGTGTAGTAATATAGCACAACCAAAGATATTAATACATGTTAACAATACTACTTATTTTCGCTCCGATTGACCTGGCAGCTACACTTTCTAATAATCTAATTGGAACTACAAAACACCACATAGCAGAAATGGACTTGGAATCTGGAGCAAAAGTTAACACCCCGCAATATCTTATGAACTCTAGTTCGGGATGAGCACAGAACCAACAATAAACATACTGCTATCATTCATGAAATCCATCGCGATGACATTATGACAGAAAAACTGATCATAATAATGAAAGTCAATAAAAAACTGGAATTCGGAAACCAAAGCAATGCAAAATAGGGGCAAGTTCGACAATAGTATTTAACATGATAAAAATTCTCAAGGCTAGTTCTATACTTTTAGTTCACAGCTTCATCAGAATCAGAAGTCACTAAATTACCACAAATGTTACGTACTTACTTTTGGATGTGCAAGAAGAATATGAACAAGTTCATGCCACTGAGATGAGAAGTAACTTGTCAAGAGATGAAGACTTGCTGCTACAAGTGATGAATGTATGAAGGGAGAAGCGCCAAGATGATTTTCCTAATTTAAAACAATAGCTGTTACCATAAATTAGTATGAAATGATGATAAATAAATCTAAGCAAGCCACGCTCAATAAAAATTTGCTGTGGCTGAACCTTCTTCCATTGGGAAAGAATGGATAGCACAAAGAATATCAGGTCCATGACTTGTTCAGATAATTTTACATCATCCAGAAGAACCTGCAAGAGAAAAAAAACATGTGTTGGACCCAATTTCTCATCATTTACTCATTTTGCGTATTAACCATACAGTAAAAGCAAAATCAGTAAGTGAAGTGAGCTTTCAGACAAAAGACAAAGAGACAATATGATGTGGTTACTGGTTAATTAGCCGAATTTAACATGGAAAGAGATAACTCACAATATCATGATTCAAATGAATGGGATAAGTCCTATATGATGAAATGGACGAGCTTATGTGAAATAATGAGAAATTACCTGCTCCAGCCTAGTGTGCCGAGTTGCTAGCTCAGATAAACTATGCAAAAAGCGCATGCCACGAAGCACATATGTTAAATCTGAACCTCTTTCATTATCCAAACATACAGCTAGAAGATGAAGAGGAAGCGATGACACAAGCTTTTCCATGTCCACCTGCAAAGAACATGTCATGTGTTAGGGAAAAGGTGGTCGAAATAGATGTAAACATTGTACCTAAGTACCTGCTTTGGACCCTCATCGTCTGCCTTGGACTGCAAGACAAAACTCTCCGACTCCTTAAGCATCTCACTAAGTTCCCTAGTAGTTAGCCCACTGAGCTCTTCAATAGCAGAAACCATGTCTATCATCTGCAACCAATAATCAAAATGGAAAAGTTTCAGTTCAAACCAGCTGCATGACAGTTAGGTGATGAACTATCCATAGGTTTGCCGGTAGTTAGAGAAAATATTCCAATAGTTTGTACATACAGTGTCTAGAGAAGATCATGCTTATAAGTTCGGTCGAATGTCTTAAAGTAAATATTACCTAGCCACGAGTTAAAATAATAATGAGAGAACATACAAATATCCAAAGTATAAGCTGCATGAAAAAGGTTGACCAGCTCAACTTCTCAAGCGATGCCAAACGCTCGTACATATCAGATTTGAACGGTATATAGTTTTGAAAAAAAACTAAATTTGGTTTTTTTTTCAAAACTATACCGTTCAAATCTGATATGTACGAGCGTTTGGCATCGCTTGAGAAGTTGAGATGAAATCTTCCCAAGACGTTTCCTCTCCAGCCCACACACTCCTCTCCATCTCACGCTGACCTACCCTGTACCACCCAAGCTCTAGCCCGAGCCACCACCGATGTGCCCTAGAGCTGCCACCGTGCGGCAGTATCGCCACCGCCACTGCAATACTTCTGCCTCGTCGCCTACCTGCCGTCTCCACCCCAACCCCGATCTGAGCGGATCTAGAGCTGGCCGGCGTGCCCTCCACGGCGCCTCCCCTCGACGCCCCACACAAACCCTCGTCCTCTCACGCGCACGCGCGTCGCCGCCACAGCCCGGCTCCGTTGAACCTCGCGTGTCCCTGCTGTCCCAGCCCCGCCCGCAGTTCTGCCATTCGTTCCCGACCGAGGTATGATCATTCTGTCACCCATGACTGGTTAAACCCCCACTGGCCTCCATAATTTTCGGCCACACGGCAACTAGATCCGCCCCTGGTAATTTGAACCCGAACAATTTTAGTCCTTATATGAATTTCCTGCGTGGTTCATTTCGTCAGGTGCTCTGTTCCAGTGCCCCTGCTCATTAGTGAATATATCTGACCCAGTGACTTGGCAATGAATGTTCAAAGATGTGTAGTTAGTGATATGATGCTTAATGCAAAGAAAAATGGGGTTCAGGCTTCGTCGCTCCACAGTTCCCCTAGCATATTTGTACTATTACCTCATCCTGTTTAAGTCTGTGTCCAGGCTAGGTAGTTAAGACATCCCACATGTTCTAAGATAAGACATAGAGAAACTGAGTTATTTAAAATTTGCCGCACTGTGTTAAAGATGCTATTGAGCTGGTAACCTGCTTTTCATGCAGCTTATACTTTGGATATTTGTATGTTCTCTCATTATTATTTTAACTCATGAATATATCTGGGAACCACTTCCATCGGTTGTCCTCAGGTAGTTCAGCAGTAGGGTCTGGCAACTTGATGAGTTCTTGAGATAAGGACATGACGGCTCTTAACACCTCATTGAAGTGTCTACTAATTGGCTCAAGTATCCACCTATAGATGCTACGGATTAGCCTAAACTTCATGCTATGGCTAAGAACAAGCAAGAAGATGGCTACGGCTTCTTCAACGGACATGTAGGTGTCTTTCAGTCCAGCCCTTTCACGTAAGATAGCACATAAGTCAAAGAAGAACCTTTTGGTGAACCTTAAAGTATCGTAGCAATACCGATTTGGACCCAAATAAATGTTCTTAAGCATCTGTTTCCTAAATCTAGTCTCAGCCTCTTCCTCGCTAAAATCTCCAAGCTCTACAATCCTTCTCTTACAATACATATGTTGAGCTATCGAAACTACAGAAACAAAGAACACAGCTCCTGCCCTCTTCCTTTTATTCTCATGATATGACTCTAGAGGTAGATGGGTCATCTACACATATAATAGAGAGAACTAAATGAGCATAAAAATAAATCAATACAAACAACATTATAGGTCTAGCAAGTAAAGATACTAATTAGCTGGTAAAGATACTTTCTAGTCTACCTGAATGACTAACTGAATGTAAAACAAGTGAACTGCTCACTAACTACAACATCTCTCTGCCTCTCTCACTCTCACTTAAGCAACGACATCATTTAAGGTTCAGAACACACTAGCTAAAAATGACAGGAAAACATAGAAGTAGGTTTAATCAGGCGGTACAGTTTACAGCAAGTGATTCTACTTTGGTTCAAATCGGCTTGCAAGTTTGGACCATTTGTACTAGTAATAATAATCAGGAAGCTTTGACAGGATGATGAATCAGCACAGAAATCAGTGCATCCAATATAATGCTGGGAGAGATCCAATATAGTGCTACTGGTTTGTTAGTCACTCTTAGTCAGACAATTATACTCCCTCAAATAAATTTAACTGCAAATAAGTCATCGGTACACCATGATGCAAATAAGGCAATGCTCTATGACAGGAGCTTATGGCCAGAGAACACATGAGAGAGAGAGAGATGTGTGCGTTGAGTACCATACCGTGACTAGTGAAGCAGATGAAGGGGAAGAGGACCCGTGCAAGAGCTTAGGGACGTGGTGGGAGGTGGTCGACTGCTCCCAAAATCCGGTGATCTTGAGGGGGTTTGGTGCTGAATCTGTAGATCGTTTCAGTCTAGGGTTAGGGTTCAAGAGAATTGGATGGAGAGAGAGAGAGAGAGAGAGAGAGAGAGAGAGAGAGAGAGAGAGAGAGAGGAGAGGCAGAGGAGTAAACTTACTTGCGGTGGAGGAGAGGCGGCTGAAGCTCCACTCGTCGGTCGCTCATCGGAGGCGGGTCGCCATCGGGCAGGCAGCAGCAAAACCATGGTGGAGAGGTGCCATCGCGAGTTTCACCAGCGGAGGAAGAAGAGGAGTCGAGGAAGTACGGTCGGTCGGCGGACGGGAAGACAGCCAAGATCCGCGGCGACGAGGTGGCGGATGAGGTGGGGAAGGAGACGAGGTATGTCGGGGAGGGAGGCGCCTGCGCGATTTCCAGGAAAATGACGGGGAGGGAGGAAGAAGAGGAGTCGAGTAAGTACGGTCGGTCGGCGGACGGGAAGATAGCCAAGATCCGCGGCGGCGAGGTGGCGGATGAGAAGGGGAAGGAGACGAGGTGTGTCGATCGGCGGCGAGGTGGTGGCTGGTGGCGGATGAGATGGGGAAGGAGGGAGATGAGACCGGGTCTATCACCCCAGCACGATAGACCCACCTGGATCGTTGACACCTGTCCGCTAGAACCCAAGTCCCACTAATCTCTTCCGTTCCGATTTCTACGCATTTATTCCCGAATTCCTGCCGTGGCTGGCGCACTGCTCCATTCCCGTGCCAATTCCAGTCAGCTCCACGCAGCAGCGCAAAACCATACTTTTCTGGTCGCGGCTCGTTGAAGTCGCCGGTCAGCGGCCGCGACTTCAACGGAACAGCGGCGCGGATCGTTGGATTCGCCGGAGCAGCAGCCGACAGAACAGCGGTGCGGCTCGTTGAAGTCGCCGGAAAAGCGGCCAATGGAACAGCGCGCGGCGTGGCTCGTTGAAGTCGCCGGAGCGGCGGGGGCGGAGACGGCGATCGACACGACGCCAACCTGGTCGGTGCATGCTAGAATGGATATAGTTCCAGTTCATGAATGAACTGGAGACTCGCGTACGTAGTAATCTCAACTGAATGATGTTGATCGAAAAGAAGGGACGTTCAGATAATGGATATGTGGATGTAGTACTTCTCAAGTATCATGCATGTAGTCAATGTCAGTATATAATCGAGTCTGCAAGTAACTGACTTAGTAGTGCAATGTCAGTAATCAGTACACATGTATGTTCCTCTCGCGCATCGACTGAAAATAGAGTCCAGACAACATCCACTGTAATATTTTTACTAGTCTTAGAAAACAAATCCACACAAAAGAAAAAGGTAAAGACACACACGAGCTCTACACTACACTACTGCATTTGCCCCGTGTTCCTTCGTCTGATCTGGCTGATGACTAGAACATGTATCACACTGACCACAAGTGAAGTACTCCTTGACGGTCTGGAACCCATATGATATTTTTTTTTTTTGAATGTCAAGCCTGCGTATATTCATCGGAAGAGAACGTACAGAATACGATACACAGGCAAGAACTGCCAGAGGAAAAAATCCAGCACAACAGCGCAAAACGCTGAACCACCACGGCATCCATCGCTGCTGTCCACCACCGACATCACCGGCGAAGGAAAAGCAGCAACGCCGCAAACCACACTGGAGGAAGGAGCACCTCTACGCTTGTAGAATCCGCATGAGCAGCCCGTCGTCAGACGCCGGAACTTGAAACGATGAACGAACCTCGGCCAAGACGCTCCGCCCTCCAGCTCCAACGCGCCATCTCCCCTGCACTGGATCCACCTCCGACCGATGAAGCTCCTGTACAAGCAGCCACAGCAACCGACGAGCACCGCCGGAACCAGGCCGCACCACCTCCAGTTCCTCCACGGCAGGGCCAGAGCCCACCCTGCCAAGACGGAGAGAAGAACAGAGGACAAAAGCTCGACGCGCAGAACGCCGTCTCCGCAACAGCGAGCACGCAGAGAGCACCAAACCTCGCCGGATCGACAGATCCGCAAGAACCAAACTCCAGCAGCCCGCCGACTCCGCCAGAGGCCTCGTCGGGGAGGGGATCGAGCGCCAGAACCATTATTCCACGATGACGCCGCCGCCACCACCTCGCCAGCGCCACCGGAGACCGCTACTCTACTTTGTACACGCCTCAGGCACGGATCCGGGGTCCCCCCACTCTCCCACCACCGCAACGGCGGCCGAGAGGGAGGGGACCGGCAGATCGGCCGTCGGCGGAAGGGTGAGCAGAGTGAAGCTCCCTTTTCGCCTCTCTCGCACAGTACCCGGGAAGGATTGGGTTACTAATCTTTGAAATTCTCCACTATGTAGTTGCATCAGCTGCTGCTGTTGCAATGGATGGTACCTGTTAGTGTAACAACTTATTTGTTATCACTTATCAGTACTTCGGTAGCATGTTATTGATCGAAACTAGTTTCCTTTTCATGGTATAGTTTTTTTTTGAAACGAGGCAAAAGATTTGCCTTTTCAATGATATAAAAGAAGTGAATTTGCCAGTTTATAAGGGAAACTGGCCGAAAACCGATACAACGCAAAACACGCCACGCCGGTCCTGAGACCGCGCACACCCTCGAGTCGACGACTAAATTGCCCTGACAACAAAAGCCGACACCCAGACACATCAACGCAACATGGCGGAGGCGAACAGCCGAAGACGCCACTCCGACATCCACGCCAGCCCCGAGGCCGCGCCCACACGAGTCGACGCCTAAGTCACCCGAGTGACCAAAGACGACACTCAAACTCCTCGACGCAAGAATGCGGAGGCAAGAGACCGGAGCCGCCGCTCCGACATCCACGCCGACCCCAAGGTCGTGCTCCGCCAAGCCGATGACGAAGACTCATCGTCGCCAACCACCAACGCTCTCCACAAGACCCTCCGACCGTCGGTTCACCCAAGACGAGGCCTCAGGAGGCAAACGACACAGAAGTGTCGACCTCGCCCGACCCCGTGTGGGATCTAGGGTTTCCCCCGGGTGAACCTAGGTGAGGGATCAAGACCAACACCTCGACGACGCCTTCAAGAAGGATGCGCCGCCGCCTGTCCAGGCCAACGGCCAGACCAGAGCTTTCGCTCGGCGGTAGGTCACAAACCACACACCCGTCCCTCGAGGACCGGCCGAGCCACCGCTGCAAACCCGCGCACAAACCACCAACCCCGCGCGCTGAAAGGTCTGAGGCCACCACCGAATATAGGCGACCGGGCCCAAGTCCGTCTCCCGACGAGTCACCACCTAGCTCGACGCGACAACTGAAGCCGCCATCCGGGGCCGCCGCCCCGGCTTACGGGCTCCACGCCAAGCCGCAGCCCGACGAGAGCCCCCAAGCACCGGCGACGATCACCGCGAAGAACGTTGTCCGCCGTCGAAGCCGTGGGAACTGAGCAACCGGCCCAGCACCCCCGCACGCCGCCACGCCTAGGCTCCCTGTCGCAACGCCGAAGATCGACGACGTCCAGATCATCACCACCAGTCGCACGATTGCCAAGAAGGGAGCAATATGTGTGCAGCCGGTCATCGCCGCGGACGGCAAGCCACCCCTGCCACCGTCGCCGAAAACCACCGCCACCGCGACGAGCACCCCATGCTCCACCGGCCGCCGTGAGGAGATCGACGCCAGCCCCCACCAAATCTGCAGCCCGAGGCCGCCGCCCCGGCTTCCACTGTCGCCCTCGCTACACACTGGAAGCCAACGCCGAAACCTCGCCAGCGAGCCGCCGCCGCCGGCCCGAGCCGAACCAGCACCCCATCCGCCACGGCCCAGGGCACGCGAGCAAGATGAACGAGCGGTAGGCCGCAGCCAAGGCAGCAGCGCCGCCCCGCGCGCGCGGACTCCCTCTCCAAGCCATGGCCGCGGCGAGCGCCGGGACCGCGCCATGGCGCCGCCGCCGAGCCGCACCACGCCACCGCGAGACGAGATGCCGCGCCGCTCCCGCATCCACCGTGAGCTCGCCCCGCACCACCTTTGGAGGCTGGGGCCACCGCCACTGCGGCGAGGCCAGCAGCAGTGGCGGAGGGGAGCCACCGGAGGAGATCGAGCCGGCGGCGGGCTAGGGTTTCCCCGGGCCGCTCGGGCGGAGCGGCACGGGTTCCGTGCTTTTGAAATCTTCTTTTGGTAGATCATGGTATAGTTTGATGGGCCGCTGCTTTTTTGCCTGTCACTAATCTCTCCTATCTAAAAGAAAAGTTTCGTTCCTTAGTCTACCACCCAAAGCACTTGGCCAAAACCTTTCGTCCAACTTTCCCGTAATTAACTCCAGAAAATCACGGGAAGACTACTCCGTCGACCGTGCGCTCCCTACTCCACGAGACCACGACCAATTCCTCCTCCAACATCAGCGCCTCCATTTGCAAGATCCTACCCCCGACCCCTCCGCCGTTTGTCGCCTATGCCTTCCACCACGGGGACTTCTGGGATCCTTCGCGCCGATGGGGACCGTCGCTGACGAAGCCCTGACCGCTGCCTCGCCCAGTCCCCGACTCCCCGTCCGCCACCGTCGCCGACGAAGCCCCCAACGCCGCCGGCGCCCAGGCCCCGTCCGCTACCGTCCCGCCGCCGCCCACGCCCACGCCGCGGATCCTATCCTTCGTCACCACCACGCCTTCACCGGTGCTCATCGTGGTCACCCTGTTTATCCAGTATTGTTGTTTTACAGTACTAGATGGAATCATATAGTTAAATAACTTCCGTTTGTTTCTTGCACGATTTGAGAAACGCAAAGACGCCACACCCCGCCCTGGGTCAGGGAAGTTGCACATAGTGAAGCCACTCACTTTACGTGAATCCATGACTCCATAACATATATGTCAGTTTCTGTTTGATGGTTCTTCTCGAGACGGTTGAATATATCTGGTTTTCATGTTATTTTGCTTCTGTTGTGAAGTGTTATGCCTGTTATGAATGAGCAACTATATTTCCAGGGGGCCAGAGGCCAGTACTTATACATGTGTGTCATGAACAGTAAACATATACATCTAACACCCCCCTCAAACTCATGGTGGGTCAACAACACTGAGTTTGGAGAGAAAGAACCCATGTTGCGCTCGAGTTTGCGCCTTCGTGAAGAAGTCCGCCAACTGTAACTCAGAGGGCACATAGTGAAGGGCAAGAAGCTGGTCCTGCATAGCAGCACGCACAAAGGAGGCATCTACATCGATATGCTTGGTGAGTTCATGCTTCACCGGATCACGCGCAATGCTGATGGCGCCTGTACTGTCAGACAATAGAGGAGTCGGTGCAGCAGCAGAAACACCAAAATCCTCTAGTAACCATCGCAACCAAGTCACCTCAGCCGTCAACATGGCCATCGCTCTCAACTCAGCCTCTGCACTGGAGCGGGAAACGGCAGTCTGTTTCTTCGTTTTCCAGGCAATGAGGGATCCTCCAAGAAATACACAATAGGCTGACAGCGAGCGGCGATCAGAAGGATCACTAGCCCACGTAGCATCAGAGTAGGCCTGGAGCTGGAGAGAGCTGGAGCGAGGAAAGAAAAGGCGGCGAGAGATCGTGCCACGAAGATATCGTAGAACACGGAGAAGGTGACTATAGTGGACAGAGCTGGGAGCTGAAACAAACTGACTCAGAATGTGGACAGGATATGAAATATCTGGACGAGTGACAGCTAGATAGACAAGACTCCCAACAAGATGACGAAGCTGAATATTGAGCTCCATAGGAGTCTCAGCAGTGCGCTCATCACCAAGAGCAGCGCGAGCAAGAAGATCCTGAATATATTTTTCTTGGGAGATGAAGAAGCCATCAGAAGTCGAAGAAACCTCAATCCGAGAAAATAGCGAAGTGGACCAAGATCAGACATCAGGAACTGCTCACGAAGGCGGGCCTTGACAAAGGTAATATACTCAGAGTCGTCGCCAGTAATGATCATGTCATCAACATATAAGAGGAGGAGCGTCCGACCACGAGGTGAGGTGTGGACAAACAACGCAGGGTCATGGTCGCTAGGCGAGAAACCAGCGGCAGTCACCACAGAGGCGAAACGCTCAAACCAGGCGCGAGGGGCTTGCTTAAGGCCATAGAGAGAGCGCCGAAGACGGCAGACCATACCATCAGGAACAGAGTACCCCGGTGGTGGCTGCATATAAACCTCCTCACGCAACTCTCCATTGAGAAAGGCGTTCTGGACATCAAGCTGAGACACAGACCAATTACGAACAGAAGCCACAGCGAGAAGAGTGCGGACAGTGGTCATGTGGGCTACGGGAGCGAACGTCTCATCATAATCGCGTCCCTGCTCCTGCTGAAAGCCACGAGCCACAAGACGAGCTTTGTAACGCTCAAGAGAACCATCGGAGCGAGTCTTGATCTTATAGACCCACTTGCATGTGATGGGACGAACACCAGGTGGAGGGGAAACCAGATCCCACGTGCCAGTGCGCTCAAGGGCAGCAATCTCCTCAGCATCGCAAGCTGCCATTCAGCTGAGCCATGGCATCACGGTAGGAAGTGGGCTCAGCAACAGCAGAAAGACTGTACTGGGAAGGAGAATAGCGATCAGGAGACCGTAATGAGGTCCGAGAACGAAGGTTATGAACCGGTGTACACGGGGAAGGTGGCGCGCCGGAAGTAGAAGGCATGTCAGAGGGATCATCGTCAACACGCGGCCGACGAGTGTAGTGGAGAGGAAAGGGAGAGAGGGTAGGATGCACTGGAGAGGGAGGTGAGGGAGGAGAAGAGGATGGTGTCGGCGGTGTATCGGGAACAGTGGGACTCGGCGGAGGTGGAGGTGGAGGAGGAACATGAGGCACGGAGGGAGATATGTCGGGAAGTATAAGGAAGGAGATATCCTCAACCGAAAAGGTCGAGGCAGTAGGACGCGGATAGTACGAACGAGACTCATCAAAAGTCACATCACGGGAAATACGTAGCCGACGACTAACAGGATCCCAACATCGATAGCCCTTGTGCTCATCACTGTAGCCAAGAAAAACACACTCCACCGACTGAGCGGTCAATTTGGTGCGTTCGCGGGGAGCAAGGAGAACATAGCACACGCACCCAAACATGCGAAGAGCGGAGTAGTCAGGAGAACGACCAGAGAGACGCTCCATAGGAATACCACCCTGCAAAGCAGCCGAAGGCTGGATATTGATGAGATAGGTGGATGCGGAGACAGCCTCAGCCCAAAAGTGGGGTGGAAGAGAGGCGGCGATCATCATCGCACGAGCCGTCTCAAGAAGGTGGCGATGCTTGCGCTCAGCAACGCCATTCTGAGCGTGAGCACCAGGACAAGAGAACTGGGCGAGAGTACCCTGTTCGGCAAGAAAACCACGCAACATCTGGGAGATATACTCACCAGCCGAGTCAGCACGAAAGACACGAATGGGCGTGGAAAACTGGGTGTGTACCATGGCAGCAAATCGCTTGTATATAGGGAGAACCTCGCTGCGAGATTTCATAAAATAGAGCCAAGTGTAGCGAGAGAAGTCATCAATAAATAGAACATAGTAGCGATGACCACCTTTCGAATCGAAGGGAGCAGGACCCCATACATCAGAATGAACTAAGTCGAAAGGACGCTGAGAGACTGACTCACTCGTAGGATAAGGTAATTGAGTCTGTTTGCCAAGTCTACAACCATTACAATGTAAAGATACATCGCCAGAGACAGACCCTAAGACACCTTGATGCACTAGCGAGGACAAGCGAGAGCCACATATATGACCAAGTCGATGATGCCACTGTTGGAAGGACGCAGAGGAGGAGGCAGCAAGAGCATGCGAGCTGGCGGGTGTGGTGGCAGCGGAAGGAACACAAAGCCAGTCAACCTCCCAAAGGCCCTGAGCCTCACGGCGCCGAGGGCCAGCTCCAACTAGAACCTGGGTGCGACGATCCTGAACAGAGCAAGAGTCGGTATCAAGAATGACACGACAGCCAGAATCAGTAAGTTGAGCAGCGGAAAAGAGATTCATGGTAAGACGGGGAACATGAGAAACACTAGGAACAGAGAAGGACGGAGTAGAGAGAGTGCCACGACTAGCAACAGGAAGAGGTGTGCCATCGGCAGTGAGAACATTGAGAGGAGAATCAAGAGGTCGAAGAGAAGACAGAGCGGAAGCATCAGAAGACATGTGAAAGGAAGCTCCAGAATCCAGAACCCACGGAGATGTACCTGACTGTGTAGGCGGCGGTGGCGGAGTAGCAGTAGTGGAAGTAGTCAGCGAGGCAACGGTGCCCGTCGAGGAAGAGCCCGATGAAGCCAGTATACGCTTGAGCCGCACAATATCCTGGTCAGTGAGTGACGGAGTCGCTGAGGGCACACGAGCCACAGAAGAGGAGCGACTCAGGTCGCGCTGCTTCTTGAAACAATCTGACTCTGGGTGACCTGGCTTCTTACAGTAGCCACAGAAGATGCGAGGCCGGCCCGCTCCTGAAGAAGGGCGCCCGCCTGAAAAGAAGGGCGCCCGCCTGAAGAAGGAGGACGCCCGCCCACCCCCCCTGAAGGAGTGGGTAGCAGCGGTGGAGCAGACGACGCAAGAGCTCGGGCAGCTAGCACAGTGGGAACTGCAAGCAACCCAGCAGAGCGGAGGCGTGTCTCCTCAGCACGAACCTCAACAAGCACCTCTGATATAGTAGCACGACCACAGGCAAGCAAATGAGCACGCTGAGGCTCAAACTCAGGGCGGAGACGAGACAGGAACTCATGGACACGCTGGAACTCCAAGTCTGACCTGATTGTCTGACAGCATCGACATGTACCACAAACAACAGTCCTCAGAGAGTCAAGCTGACGCCAGATGGCAGAGCACTGTGTGTAGAACTCATCGACAGTAGAGTCTCCCTGCTGAAGATCATGCTCCTGACGCACGACAGACAGGTAGAGAGCATCACCAGATGGTTGATAGCGCTGACAAAGATAAGTCCACATCGCAGCAGCGATGCCCAATGCCATAAACTCAGAAACAAACTGAGGTAGGACACTAGCAGTGAGGACAGCAGCAGCACGAGCATCATCCACTAGTACAGAACGACACATCGGATACCCCTCTATGGCAACGGCAGGAGTTAGGCGACGGTAAATCGCGACATCCCCCGCGTGCCCGCACTAGGCCGTAAAGCAGGCCCACAACATCGACAACGGGTGAATAGTGGAATATATGTTGGCAACGGAGTTTGGTTTAACTCCGTTACCGATGTGTGCTCATCGCACACGGACAGTTTCGTAATCTCCGTTGCCATTAGAAGCAGCCCGACAGCCGGCCTATAAGAACCTACTATGCCCTTCACTCTCACTCTCACTCACTTCCAACCCTAGCCGCCGCACAGTCTCCTCTCTCTCCACTCTCTCGCATGGCTTCCACCGTCGGCGCTGGTAGATCCGGCCATCGCGGCCGTGACCGCGGCCGCGGCCGTGGCCGCCCCACCCTCCGGGCCTTCAGGCAGCAGCAGCGTCAGCTGGTGTTGCGGGACGGGCTTGCGGAACTGGCCACCGCCGATCCGTCCCCCGCGGGCCGGTCCCGCAGCCTTGGCGCTCGTCCGCACGGCGAAGGCTCCGGCCACACCCGCTCATTTGGCCACCATTACCGCGAGATCCGCCAGGCGATGTACCCCGGCCGCCATCCGTCCTCCTCCTCGAGGAGGAGGAAGGAAGAGGAAGAGGAGGAGGATCGTGATCTGGAGATCGCTTGCCAACTCTCCCGCGCCGATTTCGAGCGCGAGGACGCCAAGCGTCGTTAGGGCGAGGCCGATCTGGAGGCGGCGGTCCTCCTCTCCGAGGCGTCGACCCAGGTCGAACGCACCGAGGAGGCGGTCTACCAGTCTGACCTCCGGGCCGCCATAGCCCTCTCTTTGGTCCACGGCGAGGGCAAGGCGCCGCCAGGGGAGGCCGACGCTAGCTCCGTCGCCGGCGGCGACGCTTCGCCTAATGTAAGACCCCAGTTCAGTAGGATAGCTGTTTTGTTCTGTTTTTAGTAGTCATTGTTTACACATAGATTTTAGTTGTTTTCTAGTTGTAAGTAGCTAATTGTTTATCCATAGATTTGCTCTGTTTTTAGTAGGCATTGTTTACACATAGATTTTAGCTGTTTTCTAGTTGTAAGTAGCTAATTGTTTATCCATGGATATGCTCTGTTTTTAGTAGGCATTGTTTACGCATAGATTTTAGCTGTTTTCTAGTTGTAAGTAGCTAATTGTTTATCTATAGATTTGCTCTGTTTTTAGTAGGCATTGTTTACACATAGATTTTAGTTGTTTTCTAGTTGTAAGTAGCTAATTGTTTATCCATAGATTTGCTCTGTTTTTAGTAGGCATTGTTTACACATAGATTTTAGCTGTTTTCTAGTTGTAAGTAGCTAATTGTTTATCCATGGATATGCTCTGTTTTTAGTAGGCATTTGCTCTGATTTTAGCTTTGTGCATCCTATTTGGCTCGCTTGCTCCATCCCTGGAATTTGTGTGTCCAATCTACCTATATATGAGGCATTGTTTAGGCTAGATTCTAGTTGTAATTAGTTATATATTTTCTGTAATGCCGATGAAGAAGCATATGTCTTGTGTATAGAGATGAAGGAGCTTACATTTTGATTTTTTTCATCTCCTTTAGGGCGAGGAGGAAACCTGAAGACTATGCGGCGGCCGTGAAGACGTAGGAGCGGGGCTCCGTCCACACGGTCCACTGAAGCCGGCGCCTCCAGGAGCAAGACTTTTGTGCACTACTAAATAGGTAGAAGAAGACCACGCAATGAAGCTGGGCGAAGAGGAAGGTGAAGAACCGGCGGCCGTCAAGCAGGAACCACAGGGCTCCGTCGACGGTGCAGCAGGCGTCACCGGCTTTCTTTTGTTTCCTTTAGCCCTCATTACAAACGGTCAAAAACTAATCTCCGTATCTGATGTAAAGACTAAAGGCAACGGTTATATATTATGCCCGTTGCTAAACTTATTGCAAACGATAAAAATCTCCGTTGCCATTGTGAGGCATCACATCAGTGACAGAGGCGGGGACACGGACCCTTTCTCCGTTGCCGAAGGGGTTTTTGGCCCGTTTCCGATGTGTCGTTCTGTACTAGTGATCATTGCACCACTGAGTGTAAACAGACAGAGCATCCTGATAAATGGAGAGGGACTTCGAGTAATCTGATACCTGCTGATCACAGGCTTCAACTGCAAGATCATCAGCATCCTTCGCGGCAGGCCGATCAGCCTCAGAGGCATCAGCAGCAAGAACGGGGGGCACCGCTGGAGTAGGAGCCACAGGAGCAACGGGGCACGGCGGACAAGAGACCTCGCCAGAGAGAACACCCCAAAGCAGGAGGCCGCGCATGTGGATACGCATAAAGCCCACAAACTCGGCGTAATTGGTGCCATCAAATATGACAGAGCACCGAGGAACTGCAACATAGCCCGAAGAGGACATCGCGGGCTCACTGAATTTTTTTTTTGAGGTCAAAGGAGAGAGAATATGAATCTACCAGAGCCGCACGGGAGCAACGGGAGCAGGCCCAATCGATGCAGGCCAGAGGTGGCCGGAGGGCACGCCGAGCGGTCGAGCAGGCCGGAGGTGGCCGGAGGTCCGGCGGCAGGCCGGAGGGAGCGGCCGGCGGCGGCCGAACGAGGCCGGGGCAGCGGCGGCCAAGCAGGAGGACGGCGACCGGCAGGAGGACGGCGACCGGCAACGGGAGGAAGCAGCGGCGGCAGGAGGACGGCGACCGGCAGCGGGAAGAAGCTCGGGCAGACGGAGCTCGGACCGGCAGCTCGGGGAGGAAGAAGCTGGGACGGGGGCAGCCACGGCAGGCACGCGTGCGGCCGGCGACGGCAGGCACGGGTGCGGCCGGAGTAGCGGCAGCAACGGCGGAGGAGCACCCGGAGTTGCTACAGGTGGGGAGGAGGAGAGCAAGAGCACCTGAGCTCTGATACCATGTTATGAATGAGCAACTATATTTCTAGGGGGCCAGAGGCCAGTACTTATACATGTGTGTCATGAACAGTAAACATATACATCTAACAATGCCAACCAAGTTGTCCAAGGGAAAGGTAGAACGAGCAGCAGCTGTAAGTTTGGATGTGTTTTCCCATGGCTGATCTGCTTTTTGCAGCATGATTTTCAATTTCTTCTTACCAGTTGGAACCATGTTTTTTGCAAAATAATTGCCAAAAACTTGCTGGAACTCTGCAATTCCGCATGTGTTCTGACCATGTAACCCATAGTAGATTTTGCCTGCATATCTCAGATTGGGTTTATTTGCACTCTGATAAAATTTTAGCGTACTAGCTTTCTGAATTTTAGCGTACAGCTGCTGCTTCGGTACTCAGCGCCATCTTTTCTAGGGACATGTATAGCTTAATTACTCTGGTTCTTCCTTTTGCCTTATGAGACTTGTAGTATGTGGCTTTGGCTGGTGCTAATAGGATTATTCTCATATTTTAAATTTCTATATCTTAACTTATTTTGTTTCTGCCATCATGTAGTAGACTGAATTTATTGTCAACTTGGGTGGTCCTAATAGCGTACACCCTCTTCTAATTCTGTTTCAGTGCACCCGAAAAGGGAATTTATGAGAAATGTAACTCCGATAATGGAAAGTTTTATTAAAATGTTGCAAACCCCTACACCTGGGAAGGCTGTTCTGCATAATTTTCTTGTTGACACGAATGGGCTACTAAAGCAATGGCCAGGCATCGCGGGGTCGAGCCTGAGCATGGCTCTGGAGAGGTTCAGGGTGCGGAGGACTGCTGTCGCTCCAGCTTGTTCAGAGAAATACGTCAGAGATGAAATCACTTCTGTTTTAGAGGTTGTAAATTTTACAGCTTTCTTTTCTATATAGGACAATACTTTGTTTTATTTTTCAGTTGTAGCCAGCTGGATGTAATTTTGCACTTACCTTTATATCAGAATGTTAAAAAATGCCTTATTTTGGTTTGTTGTATATCACTAAGCTTAACATTCATTAAACAAGCTTCTTGTGAACTAATATGGCTGCATGGTATTTTTATTTGATGAATAAGGTGCACAAACCATCTGAGTGCCATGATTCGATGGGTAAAATTATCAATCTGTTGTTATCCAGTGGCAACGCCAGAAAAAACTTGCTAGGTATTTCACAATTTCAGTCAGAGTGGAAAGCCCACCAAGACTACTGTTGCCGCGAACTCCATGGGGTCTCCAGACAGCTTCTTCAGGTGCCTCGATTCTCCTCTGTATCCTCTAACCTCCTTTGCATTCCATACGTTTTAGATCTGAACCTCATTTATTCTTTTAAAACAGTATCCTTGGTATGAAATCTTGTAAGCCAATCATACGCTTTACTTCGAATAGGGAAATAAATTGTACCATGAGATGTCTGAGGGGAAGCGGTACAAGCATTGAGCTTGCAAGAAGTCCAGATGCTTCAATTTGTAAGTAGTCCATGTCCTATCCATTTTATGTTTACCGTATCACCATCAGACAGCAGTATGCGTGTTCAACCATTGCACTTGATTCAGTTCCTATCTTGATATTGTACTACTAAATATGTTCTCATCGAATATTAGCTAAGATATCGTACTTCTAAATCTTGGTTCCAGTTGCACTGGCCCTATGTAATTTTTTGCATTGGTATCCTCCCTAAACCTATTTGATGGATCGCTTCCATGAATCAATGTTGGTTCCAGTTGTGTAGTCAGTAGCCTTCAGTTACACTCATGTACTGAGGACTAAGACGTGTGCTTCAGATTAGATTACGCCATGGACTTTATCTTCTGTTAGAAAAATGTACTATGTGTAAATGCAATATTCGATGATTTAATTTTAACTTTTGTGGTTGTTTCAGATGTATTTTACTAGACATCCTCAAATAGGGTACATTATATATGTTAGTGGGCTGTTTGCTTCGAGATTGCTGTGTGGTGCTAGGGCAATCAAGAAAATATGGTTTTGGTTGGTTCTTACTTCTTTATTAACCTGAAAGACACAGCTTGTTCAACTATTTTCCTTTATTAACGCTACTGCTAACATATTGTTGTGTATAACATGTTACTTTATACAATCTGACTGCCAATATGTATTCCCTTTTTTCATCTCATTATTGCTTATTTTGTCAATTTGGAGGGTCATGTCTTGCTGGTATTGACAAAATAACATTACAAGAACTAATTCCCCTAAAAAAAAAGCATTACAAGAACTAGGCACTTTTACCATGGTATGGTTCGTAATCATGTTCCATGGAGATATTGATGCCCTTGTTCGTGAAATATAACAAGCATTTTACCAATGGTTCTAAACATCACCTACTACCCCGTTGCAACGCACGGGCATTTAGCTAGTAGGAGGATAAGGCCCTTGTCTTTGTTTCTTTAGCATGTAGGAGTACTAGCAGTTTCTGTAATCTTTCTTTTGCGTTCAAACGTGCAGCAATTCGTAAACTGTTGCGGTACTCTCTTGTGTGGTGTGCAAGTGCCAGTAGATCCAGTTGTATTGCCTATTTGAATTCTGAACTATATAAGCTCCCAGCTTGACATCCGTCAGAGAAAGCAATATGTACTCTCCATTCTGAAGTGTTACCACCTATTTACCAAGTGCAAACCCAGAATTCCTGCATCACATACATCTAGCCTTCAGTCCCAGATCCTCGGATGTTTCCGTGCGATCACTGCCTCACTGGAACCGATGCTCGATCTTCTGCAGAATCCTGAGCAATCCGGCCCAGTCCCTTGTCTGATAATTCAGCCGGTAGATGCTAGATTCAGCACGTCGGCAGCATATGCTCGGTCGCGTGAGACATGGCGATGTTAGTGTGAGCGCCGCTCGACGCCATCTCCGTCGGGCGTCGGCGTCACCGTCTACCGCGTGATCGCCGGCCAACCGCGCAGTGAATGATAATCTAGAGGTCCTATCGACACGTGCGTTCTTTGGTGCGATGAGGAACAGACGTCACACAGTGATAAATCTACGCGGCACACGGTGTTCACCCGAGCTGAAAGAAGAACAACGGCGGCAAGACAGTCTCATGGTCTCCGTCAGCGACGACATCGCTGAATGAAACTGCACCGAGAAACGCACGGAGAAGACGGAGCGACAAGGCTCTGTTGATCCCTCTCATCCGAGTTGCTTGTTAAGAAACTGAGAAACATCGATCAGTCCCCAACCGAAAACGAGATCGGTGGCAACAAGTCCGCCGCCCGATCCTGATCAGTTCTTGGTTGTCACCCGGAGACACCACAAATCGATCTCCGTCCAGATAATCAATTGATTCAGCTAAACCAAAGGGGAGAACAGAGAAGAAAGAAGAAGAAAGCTAGCTCTGCTCTAGTCATGGAGGATGGCGGGGTAGGTGACGAGGCGCCTGTCGCACGCGGTGCAGGCGAACCTGCGCTTGGTCTTGAGGCAGAGCGGCAGGAAGCAGAGCACCCACTTGGCCTCCACGTCCGTGGCCGCCACCACGCCGCCGCAGTACGGGCAGCTCCCGGGCGCCTTCTGCTCCCCCACCACCTTCTCCTCCTTCCCGCACACCTTCCTCGCCGCCCTCCCCACCGCCGACGACGACGACGACCCCGACCCCTCCATGTCGCCGGCTGATCCCCTCCGGCGAGCGATGACTGATGAGTAGAAAGCGATGAGCGATCTGCTTGCTTGGCAGCAAGATGGTGGATACAGAGTCGGAGGCGTACTGTGATCTGCTTTCTTTCTTGGCTGCAATATGGATGGATGCAGCAGGGGCGGTGGCGTGGGGCTTTCGGTGTTAACGGCGGTGGGGTTTTGTGCGTGCGCGCGGCGACAATCAATTCGCTCCGGCTTTTGTTGGTGGCGCGGTAATGAGGTTGGTTAGGTCGCTGCCGTCGCAGTGGCCGCCAGCGCGCGCGCTTGGCGCTCGTGCGGTTCGTACGTTGGCAGCGGATGCTGTCGATCTGTGAGATGAAGTGAGAGCTGGAGGCGACGCTGCATGCCGGGTTTTATCTGCGGTCACATCTCACATTGGAATGCACTGCTCGTGCAGTGGCGGCAGAGGGGATACCGGTGGTCCGGTGCCGAGTGCGCCGTGACAAAGCAGAGCTCGATCGGCCGGGCTGTGCCTCGATCGGGTAGTTCGTCTGGGTTACAGCTCATGCGCTTTCAATTTTTTAGCCGCCGTCGTTATTGGTGCGTAGGGACAGAGGTTCAGTGCTAGGCCGGGCGATTGTGCCGCCGGATATGGCCACGAAGGAAATCATGGATTCTTCTTCTCGTCCGCCCTCTTGGCATCTTATCGGAACAGAGGAAAGCTGTTGGCCTCTTCCTCGGCGGCTCGATCGGCGACGGCCGTCGCCGTGTGCACGGGCGGAAACGGACAACCGAGGGGTCACATGTAAGTGCATTGCACTATCTCGAATTCTCGATATGGACGCAGCTAGAGCTAGGTCGATTCTGAGCAAGCGCACGTACGTGCAGTGCAGTCTTATGAGCTTGTATCACGGCCTACGTATGCGGTTTGACATCATCCATGCGTCTACGATGTGTCGTCACACACACACTGATAGTGTATTACTACCTCTGTTTATTAATATAAGACGTTTTGAAACTGCTAAAACGTCTTGTACTCCCTCCGTTCGGAAAAGAATGTATTAGGTTTGTCTAAATTTGGATGTATGTAAACATGTTTTAGTGTACACATACATCCAAATTTAGAGAAATCAAAGACATCTATTTTCGGACAGAGGGAGTATTAAGGAACATAGATAGTACTACTTTTTCGATGTTTTCACGGACCGCCGGAGAAAAATCCATATGTGTACTTTGTCAAGTTTTTTTTTTTGAGTGAATAGTATGAGATCGCCGCGTTTACGGCCAAAGTCACAATAATTCACCGCCTCTCAGAGTTCGTAGCATAATGATATCGGTCCACCGTTAAGCATTTCGTAGAAACACTAATCGCTCGGTTAGCTTGTTTTGACGATCCTTATGACTAGTCGGGCCGGCTCGTAAGGCCGACGTGGTGATGCGAGAGGGCAAAGGGGTAACAGGTTATTCACCTGGTCCGAGAGGAGCCAAACGACAGTTACCGTTTTGCTCCACTCCCACATGCTCTGACTTCTCTCCAGTTCTCACTCCCTGTGATGGCAATGGGGACTCCTTCGACATTTGTTTGGGTTTAGATTCACTCTAATTCTGCTATTTTGGGTTTTCTATGTAGTTAGTGACTATCCTTTTGCACTTGTAGTTTGGATGATGAAATTTGGGAGATTAGATTAACTTTCCTGCAACAAGACAATTTGGACAATTAGGAGGTCTGAAATTACTATTCTGCACTTGTTAACACTAATAGCCACACAATATTATGAAATTAAAGATGAGATTATATTATGTGAATAATAGGGGAAAGGGAATGGCAAGGTTTGGAGCTACTTAATAGCATGTTTGAGCAGATGATTAGCATATTTGATCACGCTAAAGTTCTAAACTTGGTTGTTCTAAAGCACAATGCAACATCACCATCTGATTAGAACATGGACACTTATGAAGAGAAGGTTCATATTAGTTAAATACTCCCTCTGTTCCTAAATATAAGATATTTAAGCTATTGTCCACATCTATCTATACTTCTTATAAAAGCAAAACCCCACTAAGTGCATTTATTATTTTTCTATCTCAACATGCAAGGTGTCCACATCATTCATGCTATTAGTCAATCAATTGTCCATGTCATTTCCACTATTACTTATTAATATACACATCATAAATTCCTCCAACCATCTAATAGTTCGCATTAACGTTATATATAATACACACGCAATTCATGTCTATGAAAATTTAGTATATCGATTATGACCAATTGATTTTCGTATATTCCTTTAATATATTATAATTTTTATACCATTTTATTTACACGATATAGTTTCTAAAGTGATACCCGCTGCAACGCGCGGGGTATCTTCTAGTACTTCTTATAAAGCAAAACCCCACTAAGTGTATTAATTATTTTTCTATCTCAACATGCAAGTTATCCACATAAACCAACTATTTTGGCCAATCAATTGTCCATGTCATCTCCACTAAGAATAATCAATAATAGTTTGCATGCAACCTATCCATGTCATGTTTTTTTAGCCATATAATCTTCCATGTCACTAATATTTAGTACTCAAATTTTTAACAATTTCACACGAATTAAATTTAGTGTCTCAACTATTGTGATTAACTGAATCTTGACAATTGGATATTTCATGTATCTTCCGTTTCACTTACATAATATTCTTTTAAAGAGATTTCCGCCGCAATGCGCGGGGTATTTTTCTAGTTCACATGTATCTAGATGTATGTGGACATGTTTTAGTGTGTATGTATACTCATTTGGATTTGCACCTAGTCAACATGTGACCTAGCTAGAACATCTTATACTGTGGAACGGAGGGAGTAGGTAACATGGTAGTGTACTTAGTTGATGATGTGATGTATATTTCGGATGAACACAATGGATAGGATCATAATCCCGTAGCCGTCAGATGTACTTTACCTTGGCACACAGTAGAGCACCACTTCGCAAAACGGGAAAGCATATGTCTCAGAATATAAGACTGGAGAAGAAGACTTTGAGTGTGACAATGGACATAAAACTTAGCATGGCAAAGAGATAGGAGAAGAGTCGGACATGATTGAGAAATTCAAGCAGATGAAGAGGCTCCAGTTGCTTTGTGAAGTAAATGTAGAGCCTGCCATCTCTGTGGTGGGAAGCTATCCATTGTAAAAGAGCTCATACTTTGTTGGTGAATCTCTCGGAGACAAAGACTAGGTCGTCGTGACCATGTGGATTGTTTGTCACGGCCCCTCCAACAAAGAATAGAATAATGAGGGCATTTAAACTCCAGGGAAAACATTGATGTGAATAGTTTCTTCACATTCTAGAATTCCTACTTGCAATGCTCGATATATCTTCTGTGGAGACGACACAATGTAAGTCTTCCCCACCTGCTATTCGTCTCGACCTCCGTGGCGGAGCTTCCTATCTAGGTTCGTGCTAGGTGCTAGGCTTGACACTCGCCGATGATGATAGTGGTGCTCCTGAGTTGTGCCGTGGGGTTCGAGTCGCAGGCCGGTGCGGTGCGTGAGGCTGATTGCCGAGTCTTGGCATTGTGATCCCTCGACTGCACCCCTCACCTCTTGTGTCTCTTGGTGGTTCTTACTGTTCCCTCTTCTAGTTGTCTTTTTTCACGTATTTTCATTGTCTTCTCTTCCCATGTATCCCCCTGTAATTTCTTCATCTGTTTGTAAGAACATGTCCCGCCAGGCCACTTTCGATGAATGAAACAAGCGGTGGGGATTTATCCCCCCCCCCCCGTCGTCAATCTCGAAAAAAATTGCTTGTTTACTTTCATTATTTACTCATATATTATTTAGACATGGATTGTTGATGCACTTAGTGAGTATCACATATTTAGGATTTGTACCTGAAACATAAGAAATAAAAAATAAAATAATTAATTGTGATTACGGATTGTTCAAAATAAAGCCTGATACCATGCTCAATTGTCTGTGATGGCCCAACGTTACATTACACTACACTGCACAGTTATTAGCTATTCAACATCACACACCTAATTAATGTTGAATATATGAGCAATTTTCCACATGATTTAATCCATGAAAACAATAGATAGAGCATGGCTAGAAAAATAGGAATTAAACTAGTCATGCAATCTAACAGAGAGTATGCAGGAAGCAATTCTACACAGATTGCTAGAAACAAAGTCCGAAGCATGATCTGGAAAAGGAAGAATAAGATCACATACGGGACATTGGTTGAAGAAGACATGTTGCCGAAGAAGACGTCGACGTCTAGGAAGAAGTCGTCGGAGTCCGTGTTGGAGAAGAAGCCAGTAGTCGTGTGTTGACGCTCCCCAAAAACCTTATCGCCTCTCTCCCGTACAGGGTCGCGAGAGACGGGGTTCTGGAGGCGTACTATTCCGTCACGTGGTGCACGCCGCGGAACGGAATGGAGAAGTCTTGGTCGGCGGCGCAGTGCTCGAGAACCAGGAGGCAGTCGCATATGAGATGTGGCTGTGTTGCGGTGTGTCTAAGGGAGAGTAGCGACCTCTCTTTTATAGGCACAACAATAGGAGGAGAACAGGCACCGCGGAAGTGGAAATGAAAAGGCAGGAGACGAACTAAACCGTCATCCGTTTCGTTTTCCACTAGTGCAAAACGTTCAAGCGTTCATATCCATATTTGTCCATTCATGTGTGGACAGAAGAACACATCGCTTCGGCGAGATTCCCGCAACCCGCGGGGCGCGCGTCGTGGCGAGGCGGGCGGCGGAGGATGAGCGTGCGTGGGACTCTCTCCTATTCTCATACTCGTACAAGTGTTAGAAGAGCTCACCTTATAAAGTGGTGCAACTCTCTCTAAACTAGCAATGTGGGACTAAACATTTGTCCCACCTCTTGCCATGTATGAATGGTCCACATGGGCCTCTAGGATTTTCAGGAATTATGAAAATGAACAATTGGGCTGGGCCATTTTTGACCAAAATTCCAGCAATTAACACGTACACCCACTGTGCCTCAACTAGCTTTAGTCTTTCATCATGCATTGTACACACCATGGGTTCATTCTTGAATCAATGGTGGACTCCTCCTAGAAATTCTTGATGTCTATGAGATAAAGAATGATCATTTAGCTCAAAATACGCACATCCAGTTGTTGAAACATGATTTACAAGAACCGTAGTTAGTGCTCCTTAATGTCTTGAGATGTCTACTGTCTAGACAATCTAAATTTTTTCTCGTGGGTAGATACATGTATGATGTAGCGCAACGATGATTAACACATTTCACATGACGATGAGCAACACATCTACTAAATACGCGACGAATTAACACGCTTATTTGGAAAATAATAACTCATGGTCATGCCTACGGAGTCATCCATTTAACGGTTGCAGGTGCTTCGAGCTCTCCTCCTTTTATCATGCATTCACCCTATTTTCTACACAATTTGACTAGATATCTTGACTTTCCGCCACAACGAGGAAAGCATTCTCTCCGAGATCTCCGATAAAACCTTGAGCATGCGTGGCTCATCTTCCGCCCGGAGCTTGATATCTATAGATTTCAGCTTCTTGCACCATAAAACATGTGGTAGGTTTTCTGAAGTTTCTTGCCTCCCCTCTATCCTCTTCTTGCTCGGGGCAGCATAAAACTGTGTTTCAGGTACAAGGCTCAGTTCATGTAAAACATAATAATGGACAAAGAAAAGTGCAATGAGAATAATAACAACGTACAATGCAGTTGTGCAATCCAAGCTTCTCCAAGTTAGGCGTGTTCGGCAGGATGCTTGTGAGGATCTGGAATTTGGTCCCAACACCATATTTTTCCAGGAGCAAGGTCTTCAAATTTTGTAGCACCGGGAATTCTAGAGATGCGTCCTTTAGTGATGCCTGTTGAACTTAGATACAAGAAAAATCTTATAGTTGCCATAGTGGGCGTATCATAGATAGAATATGTATTCCATTTGGTAAAAAGCTGACGGGTCACTGCAATTAATGATTAGAGAGATGATATAATGGTATAATAGATAGATACTGTAACGTAACACATTCAATGCAAGATGAATTTATAACCTAAGAAGTACAATATTATATGATATCACATATATGTTACTACCAATTATTGAGACAGTATGATGTTCCCCACTATGCCTAGCTTTAGACAACCTAAGTTGATTTGAATACGTACCTCAACGGTGAAGCCCGAAAGATTTAGGTTTGTGACGTTGGGTAGAAGGGCCAAGAAGGTGCACACGGACCTCAAGAACTCAAACTTCCGCACTTGCCATTGAGGATGGTCGCGCTGGTATTCGTATAGGCCCGCGAGCCGGATCGACGCCTCAGAGAGCGATGCTAGTGGCTCCGCAGGGCCGGTCCACACATATACGGGGCCCTGGGGCAAGAAGACAAGAAGGGGCCCCTTGTTGCCAAACAAAAAATTAAAATGTATTGTATTTCAATTTTCAAAAGCAAAATAAATATCGACTACATAACATATATCCAAGGCTGGTGGATATATATGTTTCTGACTGCATATCGACTACATAACATATTTGCCCCTTAGTGCATATAGTAGTATATGTTATCGACCATTTTATATATACTAATGCATAGGAGTGTATTTCTGAGCTGTAAATATCGAGTGCATATATCCATGATCTCTGAACTATGAACCAGCTAACACCACAAACTGTTTATTTGTATCGATTTAGAGAACTACATCATGGTATAGTAAGGAAACATCAATTCTACAAATAATTGCTTTTTTTAAGTGTGATGCAGAACAAACAACCTTGCTAAAATAAACATGTACCATCTATGATCTATCAGACATCCAGTTGATGGGGGAACAAATAGAGCGTTCAGAATAGAAAAAGTGAGCTGATTAGGGAACGACATCGTATCGCTGGTCTACATTAACGGTCGGCTGGACCTCCAAATTGCGAAGGAACAAGAGCAGCGGCGCTCTCTTTCTCTAAGATTTCTGAATTTTGGGAGGAGGAGAGAGAGTAGTAGTACACAGAAAAACGAAGGAAAACTGGATCAGTACGGAGTAGTTAGCGATAGATTAATTCCTCCTCTAGCGTCATGGGCCTCTTTTTCTTTACGTGGTTGCGCCATATTGGGCCTCCTTTTTTTCTATTGATTTCTTCGGCTGGGGCTGAAATTTCCTAGTACTAATATCAAGTAATACCTGGACGGGGCCCCTGCCTCCCGGGGGCCCAGGGCGGACGCCCCGCTGCCCCGCCTTATGGGCCGGCCCTGTGGCTCCGGTTCCAGCGCTCTTTCTTCGACATTGTAATTGTACCGCCAACCGTTGTATGCGAACTTTTCAAGGCACCTCCAGGCGAGGCGTGGAGTCATTAGCCTCAGGGGTCCGGTTCCCGTGCCGTAGGTTCTTGGGCCTATCACGGTGAGGCGCTGGAGGGTGGGCAAGGTGACGACATCCATGTAGGCATCACACCTCTCCATGCAGAGCGCCTCGAGCACCGGGCAATCCTTGCCGAGGTCCTTGAGGAAGTCCGCTATGTTCTTGACTTGGACAAGGTGGAGTGTCGTCAGGCGGCGGGTGAATCCAGCCTCAGACGAGACCATGACCGGTGAGCCCGGTGAGAAAGATATGTATCATCTCAAAATGACGGTGGTGTCACCGTGGGCACAAATGTCGACGGCGGCCGGGACGCGCTGCAGGCCGCGTCGGATCCACCTGTTGGAGGCGGCCAAGCTGCTCCTGTAGCTGTCCTTGCCTCTGATAAGGTGCAGGCGAAGGTGTCTAGGTGCATCTCCGACGGGATCGACGTCAACATGTGGTCGGTGAAGTCCTCGAAGCGCTCCCACTTGTCGTCAGCAAACTCCCCATCATCGATGTTGGCGCAGGGCACGTGGCGCCAGTGGTGCCTCCACCGCCGCGACAACACGCTGGCCTGGACGGTCTGCCTGGACCCCAAGTCGGAGAGTATGTTGTGCAGGAGGCAGTTCGGCAGGTTGCTCAGCCGGTCATGGACACGGCGGCGCTTGCGCTGAGAGTCCATGTCGACGGGATGGTGCGGTGGCATCACAGCGTTGGGACTATTTTTTTTAGACAAACCCGTTTGGACTGCTTGGTTCACAGTATAGGATGCTTGGGATAGGGCTTACCCGACCGGATCATGTCCTATCACGACGGTTGGCAGAAATTGGGCGTTCCTTACAAAATAGAGAAATTGGGCTGTGCACCATCAGAATATGGGCCACCAATTCTTGTTTGTCCTTAACCAGAGCTGAGATTTCTTTTTCCCTAGCAAAAAACAGATTCTACTAAAAAAGTAAAAAAATCTTCATTAGAGGTGAAATTTCCAATGGATTTCGGCAAGGAGAAATCTATGCGAGTTGTTCGTGTTGTAGTCTGTTTGATGATGATTTCTTTAGTCAAATTCAATAGAATTGAAAAGATTTTTTTTTCATATATACGTCGGAGATTTTTTTTTTCCATAGATACACATCGGAGAATCGATCAAGAGGTCTAGCTAGATTTCCTCATGCATGTTGTATTTCTTCGAGAGTTCCATTAATTTGTTTGAGAGTTCAGACGCACTTTCTCCATTTGTCTTTGTCGTGTTCTAAACATATAATCAAGCAACTAATTTCAAAGCGGCACATGAGGCATCCAAACTCTCTATCTCGGCGACGGCGCTTAGTGTGGTGTTCAGCAAAATAGCTCGAGTTATCTAAAGGAAAACCTTTGTAATCACTCGGGGATCCGTCGCTCGCGTCCTCCGGCTTTAGAGCATGCCTCGCATCCCTCGGCCTGGAGACAGCGATGCATTGAGCGCCCACCACCTCCAGTCTTATCCCCTCCCGAGTCTTCTCCTTCCTCCTGATATCTCTCTCGTCTCTGCGCACAGGCGCATAGCAGTAGCAGCTAGACGCCGCTGCCTCTCCTCCTGTGCCGCTGCGTCCTCCCACCGACCCCCGCCTCCCTCTCCATCCATGGCCGACGCCGCCGCTGCGATTCGCGCGTCCTCGACGTCCTCCCAAGCTCGAGCCCGTGCCTTCCGTCCGCCCGCGCCTCAACATCGTCGTCGGCCACAACGGCGGAGTGCTGCCATGGGGCGGCGGTGCACCGGTGCTCCGAGGAGCGGCGTCGCCGATGCAGCTGGGATTCGGGATGCTGCATGCGGTGGCCGAGGATGCTACCTTCGGCGTTTGACGGTGCTTCAAAAGGAGGACGACGGTGCTGCCATGGGAGTGCGGCAAAGCTACCGAAGTAGCGCGGTGGTGCTCCATGGGACCACGGCGGTGCTGCCGATGACGGGAAGCGGTGCTATCGAAGAGGCACGGTGATGCTCCAATGGTACGGCGGCGTTGCTCTCATGGAAGCACGGCGGCGGTGCTCCCATGGAAGCACGGCGGTGCTCCCATGGAAGCACGGCGGTGCTGCGGCATTGCTACCAGCGGTGAGCGCTGCTTCCATAGCTGGTCGGCGTTGCTACCGGCGGCGGGCGGCCGTGCTCCGGCGTTGCTACTGTCGGAGAGCAGCGTGCTGCCACAGGTGGGCGGCGCTGCTTCCATAGCTGGTCGGCGTTGCTACCGTCGGCGAGCGGCCATGCTCCGGCGTTGCTACCGGCGCCGAGCGGCCGTGCTCCGGCGTTGCTACCGTCGGTGAGCAGCGTGCTGCTAGAGGTGGGTGGCGCTGCTTCCATAGCTGGTCGGTGTTGCTACCATCGGCGAGCGGCCGTGCTCCGGCGTTGCTACCGGCGCCGGCTGCCGAAGCTACGACGAGCAGGCGATGTTGCTACATGGAGCAGGCGGCGTTGCTGCCATAGGTATCCGTCGATGCTACCAGCGACCACCGCCCGTGCTACCTGCGGTGATGGCGGCGCTACCGGCGCCGCGCCGGTTGCCGGAGCTACGACGAGCAGGCGAAGTTGCTGCAATTGACGAGCATCGGTGCTACAGGGCCATGCGGCCCTGCTACCGTAAGTGTTCTTCGGTGCTACCACCGACGACCGGCGACGGCGGTGGTGCTACCTGCACCGGCTGCCGGCGGCGGCGAACTGCACCGGACGGGGGCGAGGCCATGCATTAGGGACGAGCAGTTGTGCTTTGTGCGGTGGCGCCTTGTGCCACATGCAAGGCAGGAGCGCGTGACAGCGACGTGAGGAGAAGGGGTCCACGCGGGAAAGCAACAGTTTTCTATTTTTCTGCATGCGATGCAGGATTGTAGCGGGATCCAATGGTCACGAGTACTCCATTGGACGGCTCTCCACCCGGGATCGGGGCGGGAGATGGCCGGGCACGCCTAGTCATGTCCTTATCTAAACTTGGATCTAAAAATCGGAAGAAGAGAGTACATCCACCTTGGGCAGCAAAGTTGACCACGTCACCAGAAGCCAGGGCGATCACATCGTCATGTGAAGGGTGACCCCGTTGTACTTTTCCCTCTCATGATACATAATTATTTCTGGCTGAGTAAACTAACACATCCACGTACGGGCGGAGGGCCCACGGGAGTAGTTCAGTAGCGGTCCACCGTCCACCTCACCTCATCTGACAAAAAAAGTGGGCAGTCCTCCTCCTCCCCACTCCCGACTGCGCCTGTCTCTTCTTCCTCCGCCACGACGACGTACGCCGACGCCGCCTCGCCTCGATGGAGGAGCCCGGCTCCAGCCCTGACGACGCCGTGCTCTTCTTCGGGGTCGCCCTCGTGCTCGGCATCGCCTCCCGCCACCTCCTCCGCGGCACCCGCGTCCCCTACACCGTCGCGCTCCTCGTCCTCGGCGTCGCCCTTGGAGGCCTCGGTACCCGTCTCCCCCTCCCGCCGCCCATCCTCATCCATTCCTTCATCCATTAGAAGCGAATCCGTGATCTCCTTTTTTCTTTCTTTTGCCGCGCAGAGTACGGGACGAAGCACGGCCTCGGCAAGCTCGGAGCCGGCATCCGCATATGTGAGTCACTCAACTCAACCCCCTGGACTGACTGGATATCCGAATCGCAACAGCTGCTTCGGAATTTAATCTCTGATTATGCCTTCTAACACTGCAGGGGCCGCCATAAATCCCGATCTTCTCCTGGCCGTCTTCCTCCCAGCTCTCCTCTTCGAGAGCTCCTTCTCCATGGAGGTGCACCAGATTAAGGTACCATATCTTGCCTGCCAGTCATCTGTTCT
Source organism: Poa pratensis (assembly GCA_947311845.1). Taxonomy (NCBI): domain Eukaryota; kingdom Viridiplantae; phylum Streptophyta; class Magnoliopsida; order Poales; family Poaceae; genus Poa; species Poa pratensis. The sequence continues at coordinate 10,678,317 of CAMZMU010000086.1, forward strand.
GGACACTACAGTCTTTCGTTCAGCGTAAACTGAAATGCTTGCCTTTCAGAGATGCATGGCGCAGATGGTGTTACTTGCTGTTCCAGGTGTGGTGATCTCGACAGTTTTGCTTGGGGCTGCTGTAAAGGTATGTTCTTAGATTAACAACGGATGCCAGGCCATTGATTTTTAATGTTTTGATACTAGCTAGTTTCATTTGCCGCAGCTTACTTTTCCATACGATTGGACCTGGAAAACATCCTTCTTGTTTAGTGGACTGCTTAGTGCGACGGATCCTGTTGCCGTGGTTGCGCTCCTAAAAGACCTTGGAGCAAGTAAAAAGCTCAGCACAATAATTGAAGGAGAATCTTTAATGAATGATGGGTACGCTATTGTGACCCTCGAATTTTATTTCCATCTTTTGAGCCTTAGAATGCATGCTCTCTTTTTCTCTGTGCTTTATTGGGAGCAGTTCCATTCACGAGAACCGAAAATAGAATGAGCTACTCAGTATATAGATTAATTTATTTTTGTTATGTTAGATGTGTCTATAAATTATTGGAAAAGGTGATCTAGAATGTATGCTTCACAGTATTTGAAGTATTCCTTATACTAGCACAATAGTATGTGAAATGTAACACAAGTGTGTTTCACTCCATTCTTTTAGATTTGTTAATTTGCACCATGTATAAAGAAGAATAATAGACCAGAGGGGGGAGGGGTGGGTGGGGGAGGAACCCCCTCTGCATATTCTTAAGAAGAAGCAGAAGAAACGATGTTTATTTTAGCCGAGAATATTAACCGGCAAGGCTAATTTTGCCCCCACAGAACTTCAAACCCTGGCTGCTGCACCCACCACTGGGTTATTGCATAGTTGTCAAATTGCACCATGTACAGTTACAAGATTATTTAGACCCCATTTTTACTAAATGACCTTGCATTCTACAGGACGGCTATTGTTGTCTATCAGTTATTCTATCGAATGGTGCTCGGGACAACTTTCAATGCAGGGTCCATAATAAAGTTCTTGTCAGAAGTTTCACTTGGAGCGTATGTGGAATAGTTTATAACTCTGAACTAGATGATGCAAAACTATGATACTCATGCTAATCAGTGTCTTCTTTGACCAGTGTTGCTTTGGGCCTTGCGTTTGGAATTGCATCAGTACTATGGCTGGGCTTTATTTTCAATGATACAATCATAGAGATTTCACTTACTCTCGCTGTCAGCTATATTGCTTTCTTCACTGTAAGATAATCAGATAACGAACATATTGAAGCTCTCATCTGTTTTAGAAGGACACAATTTGCTCAGTTTTTGAAATACTTCACTGCCTGGAATCATTCGTGGTTCCAGTCATAGAATGATTTGTTCAAGCAGCCCCTTTTACAACATTGGGATGCTGTTTTACTGGTAAATGGAGATGGTTTCTAGTATTCTGGATGTGCACATAACAAGGCGCCCACATGTTTCTGAAGTCGCAGAACTGGACAGAGCTTCATGAATTTCCTCATATATTAATTATAATTGTGTAAACAAACATTCTGGTTTGAGGGTATAAGTGGCGTATAACAGAGGGTTCATGTTGAAATCAAAATTCTAGTTGAAGTATTTCTGATTCTTACTTCGACTAACTGAATATATGTCGTGTAAAAGAACAATGGCTTTCTTGTAAAAATCTTGAGAAACAGGAATCTAGCTTTTTGATATACCGAGAAATGGTTCAATTGTAACTCTTAACCTAGTCCAATCAGTTTACTTTTGCTCCAGCTTTTGGACCTATTGCGTATCATTAAACTGTAGCTATCATCTTTAAATCCATATGAGCTGTCAGTTTTGTTTAGTATAAGTATATGTAAGTATTTATGATTGGCGCTGATCGTTGCTTGTGCGTGATGATTATTTTTTTCTCGCAGTTCTGCTGCAAGACAGATTTCACCCACAAGCCTGAATATTTATAGTTTTTGGGGCGCTATTTCTATTACTAATATTATTCGTTATCAGGCGCAAGATGCATTGGAGGTCTCTGGTGTTTTGGCCGTCATGACTTTGGGGATGTTAGTAAAACTTGTCCTCAGATTCTGTTTTGCATATTCTTTACTATCTTACCTCCAATGTTAACTTTTTCATGTTCGCAGGTTCTACGCTGCTTTTGCAAAAACTGCTTTTAAGGGTGACAGCCAGCAAAGTTTACATCATTTCTGGTAAGTACAACAAGCAATTTATGTCAGTTTCTGTTGTCAGCAAAGATCAAATTTCTCAACATATTACCGACCTTAATATTCCTAGTCAAATATGTTAACTTGTTCACTGTCCTCATGTATCCCGTCAGCTCCATGATGCAGTTGATTCCATTTCTGTGAGCATTGACTGAAATTCAGTAGGTTCACATTCCTATGTGCTCTCGAAAATATAGTAATTTGTAAGTCGACAAGTTTGTAACAGCCAGCTATTTATCAACCTGTTGTTAAACTCCAGATTGTATAAAATTGTGGTAATGACCATGTCATTTCATCATCAACGCCCTTAAACTGAAATTTGTAGCTTATGTCAAAGTCTCTAAATTCCAACATAAATTGCATGAAAAATATAGAAAAAAAATGACATTCATAGCTTATGATTTGGTTGTTGGAAGCTAAGTCACTTAGCTCCCTTCTAATAGGTTGTGCTTCACACACACTAACACATATGCATATATGACGGACACATATATGCTCTATATTTCATAGATATGCTTGAGGCTACATCTTGGCTTACAAGCTTTAAAAGCTTACATGGTACTATGGGAGGGGTGGTACCCCTATTTATACTTGTACATGACCCTTAAGTACTTCTAGAATACTCTACAAACTTTAGATATTTCATACTACTCCTAAATATCTTACTCTAGAACATTCCTAATTCTAGAGTTCTCCCTACATACCCTGAATACTTCATGACTAAGCTAGCTCCATCTAGCAGCCAACAACATTATCTTAGATACCACAACTATGATATGATGACAAGATTACTGCTAACATTGGTGATGCTGGTATCATCCATACCGTGTAATTGCATTTTTATCTCTTTCTTTTCATAGGAATTGGGCTATAGAAAGCACATTGTGATCTCTTTCAGTTCACAGTAAATTAGGCATTATTATGAATTCTCATATAAGCCATCATATAATGGAATTATTGATTCTATTGGAGTGTCTTTGTTATGGTAACTTATACAAGGGCCTAAATGTAAACCTGTGGTAGTAAAGGTGTGTAATCTCGTTTTTGGGGACACATGATTTCCCCAATTCACATTAGATTTGTTACATTTTATGAGATGTGTATATTTATGTGTGAACTTCGTGTCTGATTGCTGTCTTACTTGTATCCAGGGAAATGATTGCTTACATTGCAAACACACTTATTTTCATACTGAGGTATCAACTTCTTTGAACCTTTCTACTTGTCAGGCGAATAATCTCTGATATTTTTGTTTTTGCCTGGCTAAACCAGACCATACTTGCTTTTGTTTGGTACAATTAATGCTTAAAACATTGATACTTTGTTTGGTACAATAATCTCTGATATTTTTGTTTTTGCCTTCAGTGGGGTTGTTATTGCAGATGGTGTACTACAAGATAATATGCATTTTGAGAGACATGGTATGAATTTTCATTTATCTATGTCTACTATTCATTTTTAAACAAAAAGTGCTACGTAAGCATTTCTACTGGTCTTTCACAACCTTTATGTTCGTTTTCCTGCTGTTATGTGTGAAGTCATTTCACCAGTGATCATTGTATTGAAAAAAAACTACAATCTTATATATTTGGAATCTGGGCTTTCGAGTCACGTGCACTTCGTTGAGCACTAGGGGACAATATAAAGTTAGTGGAATGGGTTGACTCCGTGAAATCCCATTTATTTAATTTAAGGATGATAAAGCCATAAAGCAGACCTTTATTACACGAATAACGCTAGACCTTTGACCTTAGAACAGTAGCAGGTCGGAGTCTAAAGATTACTTTAAAAAGTAAAAGTAGTCACATAAGTCATTCAGGTTATATTTGTACCATTTAGGCTTTGTAGATTTCATGATTTTTTGGTGTATTTGTCGGGATTTTCCATTTGGGTATTGTGATGATAAATTATTTGATACTAGAGACTACTTCTACCTTTTAAACTAGTGCCAAAGACCATATTAGTATTTTGGTACCTATCCATCTGTTCAGTGAAATTTGGAATTTTGTTCTAGAAAGTAGAAACTAGTTCAAGAGTTATCAAAGAGCAACCATTATTATGTTTCATGAGTACGCATAGACCAGTTCAAATATGCACTTAGACCAGGTGCTGTTAACTCCAACCTGACTTTCTTAACATCATTGCAGTTTACTTCAGATCATTGGCAATTGTTTTTGTTAAAAAATCTACCAACTTTTTTCTCGGTCGCATTCTTTTTCTATTTTATCATTTGGTGTGACATTTTATTTATCATGGTCACGAGTAGCCAACACAGTCATTGGACCAAATCCTCTTGGAGCACTCTGTTGGGCAGCTGATGGATTTTACTGCCACATGGTTCATCTGCAAACTGCTGAGTAAATGTACTATCTCTTAGGACTTAGGGTGCTCCCTTGACCGCACCCTTTGGAAACGGTGTAAATAGTCATGGAAAATGAAACGATTTAGTTAGATAATGATACAATTTGGCGTCCTGTGGGCTGTGGAGAAACAAAGAAGACAAGTTCTTTGCAAATGGTAGCAACTTTTATTTTCAGCAGAGAATTATCTTCTTTGTTCCAATGTATAGATAGAATCTAGATTTAATATTCAACATGTTCATTTTGTATCTAAACAGTCCATTTTTTCGGATTTGAATGTTCTCATCCTATTTTGGGAGGGTGAAAACACGTTAGCACCTCAGGGTGGTCGCACCTCATATATTCTCCCGGTCTATATTATGAGCTTGGTTCTAACCTATCTTTGTGTCGTGCGTATAATTCTCTTATCTCTTGCTATTTTAGGCGCTTCATGGGGGTTCCTTCTTCTGCTCTATGTGTTTGTGCAAATATCGCGTGCTGTAGTTGTCATTGTCTTGTATCCATTGTTGCGTCACTTTGGGTATGGTATGGACGTCAAAGAAGCCACAGTTCTTGTTTGGTCAGGGCTGCGAGGGGCTGTTGCTCTATCACTTTCTCTGTCTGTTAAAGTAAGTTATATTTCTTCCGCCAATGCCATCGACACTCATTCGTCTGTTGTTGCTATTATGTGCATATTGGTCTACATTTTTTTGAGTAATCTTATATACTTTTCTGAGAATTTACTGAAATAGTGTTGCTAGCGTGCTAGTGATGCAGTTCAACCTTATCTGAAACCAGAAGTCGGAACAATGGTATGTTCTTTCCTTTTTCCTGAACAAGTTTGAAATACATAATTTGAGCTTTCCTGATCTTGTAAATCCTTTTGCAGTTTGTGTTCTTCACTGGTGGCATAGTGTTTCTGACATTGATTGTGAATGGTTCTACCACACAATTTTTGTTGCACCTACTTGGTCTGGGAAAACTGTCAGCAACGAAGGTTAGCTTTACAAACTATCATCTGTGCTTTTTTATCTTGGGATTAAAGGTTTTACTTAACTGTACATTTGCATACTTTAGTAACCTTTTGAGCTCTGACTCACACCCACCCGTCCTTTCCCTTAAGAGTAATGAGTGGACTGGCTCCAATAAGGTGTTAAATGCTGCAAATATTTATTTTTTCCAGTTATAGTATATAAGAGCTTAAGGGTATAGTGATGAATCGGTTCATGTACATTAATAATGAGACCGATATTACTACCACCCCTGACACATTATTAAGAAGACAACACGATACACAGGTTTATGCGCCCCACAAAATAAATCAACACTATTTAATCCGCTCCACTGGGGTCAAATCCAGTCGGAAAAATGATACCACTGTTCTTAGGATGTTGGTTCTCTCCGTTCCTTTCTTTCAGTTTATCTAGTTATTGACCTGAAGATTGCTCAGAATATCTAGTCTCCATTTGTGAACTTTATATCAATTATGAGAAAATAAATAGTATTTTCTCTTTCGGTTGAACCTCCTTTACTCCTTGTAGCTTCAAAATTGTTCACAGAGTCTTTCATTACTATTATTATTAGCCTCTTCTTTCATCTACTCCAGGGTCATAGGTTTGCTGTGCTTGTTTACCTGCAACCAGAAACAACAGTAGTTTTGGTTTCACATGTGATTGATGAATATGAAGTAGCATGTTTATGATCTCTTCAGGCTCCAGTTTCTAACTTGATTTCCTGCAACTGCAGCTTCGTGTATTGAAGTATACAAGATATGAAATGCTAAACAAGGCATTAGAGGCTTTTGGTGATCTCAGGGATGATGAAGAACTTGGGCCTGCTGATTGGATTACTGTGAAGAAATATATCACATGCTTGAATAACTTGGAAGATGAACAAGCACATCCTCATGATGTTCCCGACGAAGATGAAAGCGTGCATACCATGAATTTGAGGGATACCCGAGTGCGCCTTTTGAATGGTATGCATGCAATCTACATAATAGTGTGCTGATGAAATTTGATTCCCCAGCCAAGTTTTGTTTGTTAAGGAGGTACTTATATGTATTTATAAAAGAGTAAAATGCACTACGGCCTCTTGGTCCTAATTTTTTTGGCTATGTAACTAGTTCTGTGAATTATCCAATCCTATCTAGGCCACTGAACTTGTTAAGTGGTTCACAGTAAAAGTACTGCTATGACTGCACACTTATTTACTCTACTATGGATAAACGATTTTGAAACTGTTAGTTCTGAGGATTCGTTTAGAATGATTATTCACTGTAAGTATTTTTGTCAGGTGTACAAGCCGCTTACTGGGGAATGCTTGAAGAGGGAAGGATAACTCAATCCACAGCAAATATTTTAATGAGATCAGTTGATGAAGCTATGGATCTTGTTTCTAGCCAATCATTATGTGATTGGAAGGGTTTGCGGTCCAATGTTCATTTCCCAAATTACTACAGGTTCCTTCATATGAGCAGGTTGCCACGAAGGCTTGTTACATACTTCACAGTAGAAAGATTGGAGTTAGGATGTTACATCTGTGCTGCATTTCTTCGTGCTCATAGAACTGCGAGGAGACAACTACATGATTTTCTTGGTAATATCTTAACAGACTCTTGAAATGTTGTCATGTGCTAGTTTTATACTATTTATTCGGTCTATAAAGTCTAGAAAAATGAAAAAATATTCTTAATAGTTTGTGCCTATATGAGAAAATGCTATGTGCGAGAACATATTCTTGGTATAGGTATTGTTGTAGTTCATAATTGGGAAGAGAAGTGGCACTTACCTTAAGCAGGGTTTGCTTTCATGTAGAATCAGTCAGTTGCAGCATTTAGTGCTGAAACTGGCGAGGTCGATGGTGTGATATGCTAATATATCCTTCACTCCAAAACTACTTGGTATAGCAATATCTGGCTAATTAAGGTTGAACTTGAGCGTCTGTACTTATTTTGCAGTTACCATGAAAAGCATGTGTGGAGTCACCTTTCTCTCAAAATCTTTTTATTCTCTGGTTTCTCCTATTCACCCTGTTTTGTGGATACTGGAGATTAAAATCCTAAACCACTTCACTAGTTTTAATTTTCTTATAAATTTTGCTTCTTCTTCAGGTGATAGTGAGATTGCAAGAATTGTCATCGATGAAAGTACTGCTGCGGGGGAGGAAGCTAAAAAGTTTTGGAAGATGTTCGCATTACATTCCCTCAGGTTGTGGTTACAATGTGCTTCTATCATTTCAGTAAAATTATTATGGATTCATCAGCGTCGCAAAATCTTCGTAAACTTGTTCAACTAGAATTTTTCTTTGCAAAACTTGAGGACAGAAGCAAAGCATATTTCCTGAACTGAAATGGGACTAGTTTGGCTTCATGCGCGTCCCCTTGACCAGCTCCCCTGAATTACGGTTTTGTGTTTCTTTTCTTAGCCTTTATAGTTCTTTTTTAAGATTTTCAGCTTTGCTGTTGTTACTTTTTGGTCTTTGCTTTATTTTTTTTGGATAATACCTTCGTCTTCTCGGGGGATTCTTCTAATATACTACAAAATAGAGCACTTATGTGGGTGTACGAGAAGAAAAGAAAGGGACTAGTTTGGCCTTTAGACAGACATGTTCTTCCATGGGCATTGAAAGGCTGAGTGGCTGTAAATTTTTAGGTTTAGAGTTGGAATGGAGGGATTTGGTAGTATTTGTTTTTAGGGATAGTCTTTTTCCCTGCAAAATGCATGTGATTTTTTTTCTGGAACTGATGTTCTACAATGGTCTTAAGTTCATAATGCTTCAGAATACTCAATTTTGTATTCGAACGATAGTTCTGTAACAAGAACTGCACTAGATAAATAAACTAAGGAATGCACAATTTGACTGAAAAGTACACCGTCGGTGGCCCTGGTAGTTCACTGTTATGATGTTATGTAGATTCTTTTATTCTCTTCTTTTTTTGGCGGGGCACTATTATCTAGTTTCTGAAGCTGTTTCAACACTTTTCAGGTGCTTCGTGCATTAAAAACTCGACAAGTAACATATGCAGTATTGACACATCTGAGCGAGTATATTCAAGACCTTGGGAAGACTGGGTTGCTTGAGGAAAAGGAAATTGTTCATCTTGATGATGCTTTGCAGGTAGTTGGAATATATAATGTCAATTCTTGTTGCAAAATGAAAGTAAATTAATCCTCTGGTTTCAGTCCACAAATAGCGATACACTAACCCTGGTAAGCTAATTCACTTGGCAGACAGACTTGAAGAAGCTTAAGAGGAATCCACCACTGGTGAAAATGCCAAGAGTTAGAGAACTTTTAAATACTCATCCTTTAGTTGGTGCGCTGCCTGCTGCTGTTCGTGATCCATTGTTAAGTAATACAAAAGAAACAATAAAAGGACATGGAACAATCCTTTATGGTGAAGGCTCAAGGCCGACAGGTATATGGCTTGTTTCGAGTGGAATAGTAAAGGTACGAGTCTGCCTCAAGAACACTTTATTTGTTTGAAGTATATACTATATACTTGTCTACTCTGGTTGGTTCAATAATGTGCATATAGCTCCCCGTGCTTCCTTTTTTTGACAGTGGACAAGTCAGAGACTAAGCACCAGGCATTCATTGGATCCAATTTTGTCACATGGGAGCACGTTGGGTCTATATGAGGCTTTAACTGGAAAGCCTTATATTTGTGACATTATTACGGAATCGGTGGTGCATTGTTTCTTCATTGAAGCTGAAAAAATAGAACAATTGCGCCAGTCTGATCCCTCCATTGAGGATTTTATGTGGCAGGTATCCTCTCATAATACTGCCTACCTATGTGCTCAGTAACTTTTTTTACTCTTAGACATTCCCTGCAAATGCATAATCCTTTTTCTTCTTTTGTTTCCTTCATGATTATGTGAATGGGAGTGAAGTAGATATTTTCTGTGATTCTCAATACGGTTAAAATCCTGCTGGTTATGACTGAGCCCATCGTTGTATACCATAGCCCACATGTATCTGTCTGTTTTTTAACCTAGTTTGTGTTTCCATCGTTAACTCCAAAGGTGGCATATAAGGAACATATGACCAGATCTTCATCTTCATCTGACAAAATCATCAACAGGGATGTACTCAAAATGACAGCTTTATCTAGTTTGATTGCCCACGGCTGTTTTTATTTGTCAATGCAAATAAGACCTTGTAAACAGGATTACCATGCAGCGGCATTAAATTGAATATAAGTAAATTGAGTACCATAATACCAATCATATTTATCATTTCGTAGGTTATATCTACCTATACTAGCTAGTTATTTCAGTCAGCTGAACCTTGCTGCTTTCTATAAAAAAACAGGGCCATTTTGGCCTTCTGTCTAAAATATTAGCTAGATGTTGCCCATCAGTTTCATCCATAACGAATTCTCATGGTTCCCCACGTAACCACACATCTCCAGAGCATCTTGAAGCCTTAAGTATAGTCAAGTGTGGGGGTGTGGCCTTACCTTCCAATACACACAACTGGGGGACACAACTATTCGAATAGATGTTTGATAACCTGGAGAGATTAATCCTGCTCGACAAGTTGCAATGTTGCATCCCCTCGATGCTGGGACACTACAACATGCCAAACACAATGACTCATACTGACATCGCATTTCCAGCGAGGGCCTCCTCGTTGTATCAGTAGTCATGCACAATATTGACTTGTAACACTCAAGCGGCAGCCCGAATGTGTGTGGAGTTACAACAATCATCGCAACTTGCTTGGGCTTTCACGTCGTTGTACGCAAATTGCTAACAAGTATTATTACTTACATAAAATTTCCAATGTGGGACAAATCCACCACCACTGCTCCATGAGCTCTGATGTAACGATGTTACCTTATGTCACATAATTAATATCTAATAGCCCCTTAAGGCCTTAACCATTCATATGTGGAAATTGCAGGAAAGTGCTCTAGTTATTGCGAGGATTTTTCTCCCTCAGATATTTGAGAAAATGGCAATGCGTGAGATGAGGGTTCTCATTTCTGAAAGGTCTACTATGAACATCTACATTAAGGGGGAAGACATTGAACTCGGGCATAATTACGTAGGCATCTTACTGGAAGGGTTTCTGAAGACGAATAACCAAAATTTGATCACACCTCCAGCTGTGCTGCTGCCGTCAAACACTGATTTGAATGTATTTGGCCTGCAGTCTTCAGGTTCTATACATTTTCATCGATCGATCAGTCATCTATTTTATTAGAAAAGCAAATCGATGACTTGAATACTCTCTTGTTTACAGCCATGAACCATATAGGCTACTGCTATACCGCCCCAGTTATCAGGTGGAAGCTAGAGCGAGGGCTATCTTGTTTGAAATAAGGAGGCCAGAGGCAGAGAGTGATCTGCAAAGAAGTGCATCGTTGCTGTCTCCAGCCCTCGGACCATCACGAACACAGAGCAAAGAGCATGTCGGTTTGGTAAGGTGGCCGGAGAGTTTCCGGAGATCTGGAGGGCCTGGAAATCGGAGCTTAGCTGAAATCGGAAACCCGTCTAGTAGCTTCTCTGCCAGAGCCCTGCAAGTCAGCATGTACGGCAGCATGGTATGTATGAAGTCTTTTCTTCTATTTCATCAATCTCGTAGCTGGTTGTTGTTTACGTCGGTCGTAAGCTTGTGATCATCTCTCAAACTGATAAACTGATTCACAGATGGGTGACATGCACCCTGCTCAACGGCGACCGAGGCTTGATCGCGTGGAAGCGAACCCAAAGCACAGCGCGTCATATCCAAAGGTGCCCTCAAGGCCATCGTCCAGCACACGGCCTCTACTCTCTGTGCAGTCCGAGGGTTCAAATTTGATGAAAAGAAAGTCTGCTCCTGCTCCTGGGCCCGCTCTCGCTCCTTTTCCCCCCTGGCAGCAGGCCGGCAACGCAGGGCAACAGCGGAAGGCGACAACTCGAGCGACGAGTCCGCCGGAGAAGAGGTTATTGTCAGAGTGGACTCTCCCAGCATGCTCTCTTTCCATCCATCGTCGCAAGGCAGCTGACTGATGCAGGCTGTACCGATGTTTCGCTCTTGTTGTATGATAGCTGTTGTGAATAATGACACCACGCTGTTTGTGTATATCGCTATATTGCTCAAAATGTACGATAATAAGTTTTTTCCGGTTGGCTGGATCAATAAGAAAGCCAAGGGATCACTTGTATTGTACTGCTATTCCATAGCGTTCCTGTATGTCCATTTTTGGAAGAACAAGTTGTTCCCGTTAATCTTGACTTATTTTAAATGAGATCATGGTGTTCCGCTCTTGTCTTATGCATGGTGTTCTTGGTTAGATGCTGTTTTTTGTTCATATTCAGTACCATTCAATTTCTTGTGAAAAATCTGCTTGGGAATTCTGGCTTCCAATCATCCAATGAATCAATGTATGTATGCATGCCAGATCATGGATCATGGGGAAAAAGCAACGAATTGAAAGCATGTCTGATGGAAGGCCTCTGTGGACGGGTTCAACACTACCACTAACCGTCAACTCCTCTGGCGACAGGGAAAATTCCAAAATTCCAAAATTTTGGCTCCCGTGTTCCAGTGCTCTCTCTTATTTAAAAAAAATCGAAAATCATATTTATAAGTCTCAAAAATTCTGAAAACAAATCCGGAGATGGGCAATGATATATCCCACGAACGTGCAAAATATCAACTTTAAATAAGTTGTATTTTGAGCTACATAAAAATAATAAAAGTGTGGATTATTTCAAATGGAAAATTTGCACATTCGTGGGACATATCATAGGCTACATCCGTATTTTTTTCAGAATATTTTTGAAACACACATATGATTTTCGAATTTTTTAAATAGAAGGGTGCACTGGAACTCGAGCGCCAAATGCACTTTCCGGAAAACTACCCTATAGTATATATATAGATGACAAAAATTCATCTAAGGTCACTGTACTTGAAGCGTGGTTTCACTTTGGTCACCGACATTTAGAATACCCAAAATACGGTCATCTAACTTGTTTAAGTGGCTCAGTATGGTCACTGGTACGATTATGTATACGTATTCTGCTTAGTTGGCATATAGTTGACTGATTTGACCGCCACGTGGCACTAATTAGCTATCCTACGTGGTAGGGTTCTTTTAAAAGTTACGTTAGGTGGAGTAACAAATAAATATGATGCTATTCTGCTGTACATGTAGAAGACCTGCTTGCCCATATATGCCAAGTACCCGGTGCGCGCGCGAAACCTGGAGACCGCCCACCATTGGCATAAGCTAGCTCGTGAGTATGGACGCGGGCCTGCTCGAGCTCGCAGCCGACGACGACGTGAACGCCCTGCTCCGCGGACGAAGCCATTCCTAGGGAACGGTTGAAACTGCGAACGGCCACCGTCTCCACGCGCACCCGGGAGGCTGGAAGAGCTGGTTCATGGCGTACATTTTCTGAAAATCAACAGCTCGAAGCACGCGCTCACAGCACGCGAGACGGCGGAGTGCACGGAGCTGGCCGCCATCTGAATCGGACATGTGTACTTGAGTACTTCGTGCGGTGCTGGTCCGCGCGCAGCACCTCGGCGAACTCGTGCGGCGCTGTACCGATGAACTCGAGCTCGTTGTAACCGTCGCAGAGGTGTGTCGCGCCCCGCGTCTTCAGGACTGCGTCGACCTCAAGGACTGCCAGCGGGAGCGGCGTCCGGACCCGCCAGGGCCGACACCGCCGCCACTTGCCCCTTCTGCGGCGTGCATTGTCCCCTACCGGCCAGTCCGGCTTCTCTCTTCCCAATTCCACAAATAAAAACCAAAAAAAACTTCGTCGCCGCGCACCACCGTCTGCCGCCTCCACGGCGGCGCCCGTACCGGAGAGCCGGTCAGCTTGCCTCCTCCGTCGGCATCGGCCAGGGCCCCTTGGTCGTCGACTTCACCTCGGTGACGGCCGGACGAGCAGCAGAGATGCGGCGCCCTCGGCATGCACGTGCGGGGGCGAGATTGGGGGCCTTGATGATCTTGACCAGCGCGTCCATGATCTCGTCTGCCTTCAAGCATGCTCCGTCGCACGAGGACACGGCCTCCTTGATCACCAGCACCGCGTTGAGCCTCCCTACTAAGCTCCCGTTCTCGGCGACGGCAACCAATGCGCCCAGTCATCTCGACGAGGACAAAATCTTGGCGGCCTCCTCGTCCAACGGTGCTATGCGGACCAATGCCGCGAGAACGTCCTCGAGAACGCCCCCCGCCGGCTCGTGGCCGCCAGCGGCAAGCGACTCGAGCGCGGCAGCGAGCACGCGGCCCGTGCCGATGGACACGAAGCACCTACGGCTCCTCTCAGTCTCTGGAGAGGGCCCTGACCCTGGATACCGCGGCGGCGCACCGAGCGGCCGCGCCGCCGTTGCCGGTGCGCGCGAACTCGGGGCAAACCTCGAAGAGGAGCTCGGAGGCCTGGACGGGCAACTTAGGTGTGGGGATCCGCTCAACTCCTCGTGACCGGGTCGACGCACCAGCCCTGGATGACGCGGCGGATGGCATGGTTGGGGGCGAGGTCGTCGCGGCGGAGCGGGGCGTGGGTGACGGGGCACACAGCGGAGCTACGTGGTTGTTCGATCTGACGGCGCGCGTAATTTGTAACTAGATCCCTGACGCGGCTTGCCGCGCGCCACCTACCGTTGACATTGGTTTTCCATTTATAAAACGCTATGATAAATATTCTTAATACAACATCCTGCAATCACTGGCTTTCGCATTGTTGACAAACTGAATCATCCTTTGTAGCGACATGTCTTACGTTTTAGGACACGGATCAATTAAGATCTATGCCAGGACCACAACGAAGGATGAATGAATGCCCAAGAAATTGTAGAAACACCAACATGTATTGACATTATACCAAGCAACAAAGGCAAATAAATTCAAAGGAACAAACATCCCTGCTCACACAGAATAAAACTGGCTGAAAACACAAAATAAACCAGTTTCATACATAAGAGGCTAGTGGCAGTGAATCAAAAGTCTACAAATGTTTGTCTCCTGACTAATATAAGTGCCTACCATAGGCTAGAGCCATCCACAAGTTCAACAAAACATCTGATACCTTCGTTTGGCGACACGGACCAGGCGTAGCATGGCGAACGAGTGCTCCTATTTGACGCCTTCTATGACCACTCCACGACCAACGCTCGACGGTACGTAGTGGCTATGGGCCGAGCCTCCACTCCATCTTCGTATTCCCGTCTGACCACCACTCCTCTAGCCTTCCACGCAACTTCTGTCGGACAGACTACTTTCCTCCGCCACCCGTGCCCGACTCCAAGCCCCCTCGTCGGCGAGCTGCTCCTGCACCTGACCCCCCCACCCCAAGTTAAGAAACTTCCTCACCTCCACCTGCGCCTCCGTGGTGAGTTGTGTCATCGCAGACTACGGTGAAGTCCCTTCCTCACCTCGCTGGCGACATCGCGGCCAACGGCGCCATCCCCTTCTCCGGCGAGGTCGGCCGTCGTCCCGTCTTCTTCTTCTCGGGTTTCCATTTCTTGTTCTCCTCTGTTTTCGGTTGAATCTCGTCGTCAACCTCTGTAGCAGGCCAGCGCTAAATGGTTTTCAATGTACGCGTTGCGGGTGTACCGACGCAATAAGCCAATAAGCGTCAACTAAGAATTTCCGTGTCGAACCCAATCAGTACCCCCTCCCTCGCGTCTCCCAAGTGGACGACTCAAGGGCGAACCCTAGATCCTGCCAGCCGAGCCTCCTCCCCTCCTCCTCTCCCTCCCGTTGCCGGACACGATCGTCGGGCAAGCCCTAGGCGCCATCGAGGAAGGTGGCGGTGGGGTTTCTTGTCGCACTACGCCTCTCACGGTGGGCTGCGGATGCCGAGGCGGCGGCCTCGGAAGGGGTGGGTGGCGCAGACTCTCCGGCGGGTGGCGTTCATGTGGTTGTTGGCTGCCCTCGGCTGCTTGGGCGACAACACAACAACGAGTACATGTCGGGCGTGTGGGGCTCCGACGCCGTTCGCGTCAAATCTGAAGGTGTCGGCCCGAACCTGCTACTCGTTTTTCAGATCTGTGGCCTCTCCTGGTCGCTGGGGGTCCGTCGGTGCGCTTGGGGGCTTAGGGTTCCATGAGAAATCCCTGGCGATGACGGCCACAACGGCGGCGACGCCCACAAACATCATCGTCCTTGTTGGAGGCGCAGTCCAGGTCCCTCTCCCCTTACCCTGCCTCTCGAGTGAAAAACCAATTCTTCTCGGAATGGGCGCAAGAACGCCTCAGCGATGTGCCCTTCCTGAAGGCGCCGCTTTGGGAGTAGGGGGCGACTTTGTGCAGTTTCTTGTCCGGCAGGCTGACGACAGCTGGTGCTTCTTGCGACATCCTTCTTCTTCGGGCATCTTCGGTGAGGAAGTCGTCTCCTTTTGTGAGCTGATGTCCCTTATTCGGTACCAGGCGCTTTCGTCAGACCGGGTGTGCTCGCCTGTGTGGTGGTGGAGTTGCTCTGGTGATGATCTTGGTCGTGCTGGGTGGATGTGCTTGGCCTTTGCTCCATGGCACTGAAGTCGCCGATCTCTGTTCGAGCTCTAAGGTGAGCGATTCCGGCAGACGTTGCGGCGCCCCTTCGATCCAGGGCGAGAGAGCAGGGGTTCTCTTCGGTCTCGGAGACGGATCAAGACATTGCTTTTGTCTTCTGAGCCGATGAGGGTGTTTCTTCTTCGACGGCAAGTTCCTCTACAAGCTCCGGCTCCGGTCTCCACTCTTGTGTGGCGTCGCTTGTAAATCTTATGTTTACTTGTATGCGTTGGGCTCCTGTAAACTGTTCATACATCATCTTAATCGTCGTGGGCTTTATTAATTTAAAGATGGGCACCTGGTGCCTCCAATTTTTTTCTAAAAAACAAGCCAAGAGACGGTCTTACGGCGACAGGTCGCCGCGTCGGCAGAGACGGGCCGGGACCGTATGGGCCCGCAAGGTACGGGGCCCGCTACACGTCAACGGTCGGATCTCCGCATGGATCTGGTCATGACCATTCTGGGGTGCCCGCTCCCGAGTCCCTCTCAAATCGCAATCACTGCTTCCTTTTCCCCACACCCCCTCGCCCTGTCTCCCCCAATTTGGAATCGCTCCACGGCCACGCCTAGGGTTTGGGTTTCCCCCCGCCGACGAGCTCTCCCCCAGCCGCCGCATCCGCCGGCTGCTCCTCGTTGACAAATCCAGCCTTCCCCCACTGCTCTCCCACTTCCCTCCGTCCCAATTGCGCGTTCTCTTCCCACCCTGACACCCCATCGTACCGGCTGCTGCGTCGACCCCTTCCCTGAACAACCGGCAAGCAGCGATCCGGCGAGCAGCAAGGGCGAGCGGTTTCCTCCGTCGCTTTTTCCTGCGTCGCGTTGGTGGTGCCTGGTAAGTCGATTTGTTCTACGGTATGGAGATCGTTCATTCCACCGCGCCGGTATTTCACTTCACGTCTTGGTAGAATGGTAGTGCCGTAGTGGCGGGTAGCCGGGTAGGAGACGCTGTCTGTCTGGTCGGACCTTATTGGTCTTGTATTAAGCCAGATGATATATGAGCAGGGAAGTCTGAGTGTATGAATTCTGGAAGGGGGATTCAGTTTTCATCTCGTTCTCTCCCGTCGAAAGAAACACCGCCTGGGTTGCTCCCTCAAGAATTGCGTTGGGAGGTCCTGTGATCATGCAGGACGCAAGGTCCACGGTAACCGCCCCTGGATTTAGTGACCTTTGTGTGAGCTTGCGCAGGGAGTGGTTTGCAAGGTAAAGCATTGTGGGGAGGTGGCGTGGCGTGTGGTGCACCGTGCATGGAAGGCGCGGAAGAGATTAGGGGAAGAGGAGAAAGAAAGTTGATATAGGGTTTACTTTTTTTGTAAAATGTTCAAATTAGGAATGAAATTTCCCGCGTAAATATGTCGGTGCGAAATTAACACAACTGTGACAGCACGCCCACTTACTATAGTCAAGAAATATACCGTACAAACTACCACATCGTCAATAATTGTTCTTGAAAATGCTTTACCGCAGCATTATCGGTTTCCTTGTTCTGCGCATGTTCTCTGTATTAACTGGTTGCTGGCGTTACTCAATACGGCACTGTTGTTTAGCAGCATTAATTCACTGATGTACGATTCACGTGGGTGTAGCGTGCCGAGCACGCTTACTTGCATGTATAAGGTGACATGAGAAGACATGTATTTGTATGGACATATTGGACAAAATGTTCGTTAGGCTTATGGACATATTTCTGTTGTATAGCGGCAGATGTTTGTTGCGTGTACATTACACTATTGTGGCTGTTCCTTAGGTGTAAATTTCACTCTATTTGCGCCGTTGATCTGTCTGTGTTCGATATCAATCTGACTGTCTCTAATCTCCTAATTACTTTTTTTGTAGGCTAAAGTTTGGTGATCACGCTCTTTACACAGCGAAGCAAACACTTCAAAGCTTTCTGCAGTTTTTGCTTCCATGGTGAGCATAACTTTCTAAGCAATTTGCATTTTGTTCTGACTTCCATGATTCTAATGGTTTATACATGTCACTGAAGGCAACCAACGAGAACCTCCCACCAACTGTCATCAGGCAATTGGCTAAAGAACTGAAGAATCTTGATGACTCTCCTCCAGAAGGGATCAAAGTTATTGTTAATGATGATGACTTCACCACTATTCTTGCTGATATTGAGGGCCCTGGTAAGATTCTGTCAGATACATTGCTTTGCACCTTCTGTCATTTTGTGCTTTGTAGTAAGATATTATGTGCTTATATGCTGATCATGCTCTGGGTCTGGGTACTTGTTTAAGGGTGTAGTTTTTCATTCTTGTATTTCTGTCACGTTTTATTCGGAGCTAACTATTTGATGAGGCTTGCAGCTTCCAGCTTTTTGCATATTAAATATAAAGACCATGAAGTTATAAAGCTGCTTTTGTTTCCTTTTACACTACTTTCTGCTATTGCATTCTCAAACCTGATCTGGGCATGTGCAGCTGGAACTCCATATGAGAATGGAATATTTCGGATGAAGCTGATATTATCTCGTGACTTTCCTCACTCTCCTCCAAAAGGTGGCCATCTTGTCAGACTTCCATCATTGTTGATACTTTAGTTTAGTTGTTGAAGTAAATCTGTTGAAAGTCTTTGGCCTTCTTTGATTTGCAGGATTTTTCACGACTAAAATTTTCCATCCAAACATAGCAACTAGTGGTGAGATATGTGTTAACACATTGAAGAAGGATTGGAATCCTAGCCTTGGATTGAGGCATGTTCTGCTGGTAAGCTCGAAGTTGAACACACATTAATTCATGTTCTTATAGTGCATGATTGTGCAGTAAGCATTTTCCACTATTTGATTATGTTTGAACTGCCTATATAGAATGTGTGGTGCTTACCATACACACTTCGTCATTGCTTGATGACAGGTAGTAAGATGCCTCCTGATCGAGCCATTTCCTGAATCTGCGCTCAATGAACAAGCTGGAAAGTTGCTACTTGAGAACTATGAGGACTTCGCACGCCATGCAAGGTCAGTAATCTTCAACTTCATTTTGTCAGCACGGTGTCATGCGGTGCCATAGAGCCTTTCCTTATCAGACCAAACTACAGTGCTAGGATTGTGTATTCAAAAGAATGTAGACACCTAGAATGCCATTGCTACCATTTCTGGCAAATTAGACTAGACCTCTTGCTGAAACAACGAGTGCTGCTGTAGCTAGTTACTGACCATGCCATTGGCGCTCCATATGCAGGCTGTACACTAGCATCCATGCACTGAGACCCAAGAATAAGTCCAAGGCTGGAATCTCTGACTCGACCGCAGCACTGAATAAGGACCCGTCCCACAGCGTCCTCGCGCCAATATCTACCTCTACCGCGACGAAGGCATTTGGCCCGAATGCACAGGACCAGAACGCTGCTCCTTGTGTTGTTTCAGGAGGAGCATCGGCAGCACCCAAGAAGGATGGGCCGCTCAGCGTGAAAGTCCCTATGGATAAGAAGAAGATGGACGCAAGGAAGAAGAGTTTGAAGAGATTATAGAGAGAATAAACCGTCGAGATTCCAGTGCTAAAACAAAAAAACTGTCAAGGTTCCTGGTCTTTGTTTAGTTTGTTGTTGATCTTTAGTTGTTCACCGGTGCCACATTCAGCTGACGCATGTCCAGAAATAACGCGGGTGGCCACCGCTGTTTGCGAGAGAAGGATCTCTTGTGTTGGGGCCCTATAGTTAGGGCCTGTTGGATTAAACTCTGTGGAGGTAGAATAATGTGCCGTTGGTTCGGTCCTGTATTAGTGCTGTTGTTACTGCATTTGTTTGTGATTCATTGTAAACTCGGGCTGTGGAGTATTCTGAAGAAAGTTGGTTCGAGAAATTTTCTTTGTTATATCTTACTTTCTGCCAAACTTCGAAGTCATTTAAACCTTACCAGTTTGTTTGGATGCATCGAGGTGACAGTCATCCGGCTTTCATTCAGACGGCAGCTGCTGAGGCAATACCTATTTATCGACCAGCTCGATGCTAAGCAACCGTCGCACACCCCTGGTGACTTGGGCCCGGCCCAACTCGGATGGAGAGGCACACCCCCTTCGCCCTATGGGCCGGCCCAGTAGGCGGCACCTGCTTCTTTTGTTTCGTTTTTTTGCTGTTTCTTTTTTCTTTCTTCTTTTTTTCTTTTTTCCTGTTTTCTTTTTCATTTTTATTTTTTGGCTGTTTCTTTTTTCTTTCTTCTTTTCAGTTTTCTTATTAGATATTATTTCTTTATTTTTAATTTTCATTTTTGAAAATGTTCAAATTTTAAAAATGTTCATATTTTGAAAAAATTTCATGTATTAAAATCGTTGAAAAACAATTTCAGTTCAAAATACGTTTTTTGTTCCCTTTTTGAAAATCGTTCAAAAATAATTTCTATTCATACACTTTTTTCTGTTCACCTTTTAAAATCGTTCAAAAATAATTTCCGTTCAAATACCTAATTTTGTTCACTTTTTTGAAAATCGTTCAAAAATAATTTCCGTTCACATATTTTTTCAGTTCGCCTTTTAAAATCATTCAAAAATAGTTTTCGTTCAAATACCTATTTTTGTTCACTTTTTGAAAATCGTTCAAAAATAATTTCCGTTCACAGACTTTTTCTGTTCGCCTTTTAAAATCGTTCAAAAATAATTTCCGTTCAAATACCTATTTTGTTCACTATTTCGAAAATCGTTCAAAAATAATTTCCGTTCAAAGAGTTTTTTGGTTCACATTTAAAAATCGTTCAAATATAATTTCCGTTCATAGACTTTTTTTGTTCAATTTTTAAAATCGTTCAAATAGGTTTTGTTCACCGTCATTTTCTGTTCATTTTTAGAAAATCGTTCAAAAATAATTTCCGTTCATAGAGTTTTTTTGGTTCACTTTTTAAAAATCCTTCAAAAATAATTTCCATTCATAGACTTTTTTCTGCTCACTTTTTAAAATCGTTTTAAAATCGATTTCGTTCACCGGCCTTTTCGGTTCGCTTTCGAAATCTTTCAAAAATGGTTTTGTTCACCATCATTTTCTGTTCATTTTTTGAAATCGTTCAAAAATAGCTTTTGTTCACCGGCCTTTTCTACTTTTAAAATCGTTAGAAAATAGTTTCCGTTCACTGCCATTTTCTGCTCATTTTTAAAATCGTTTAAAAATAGTTTTTTGTTCGCCGTCATTTTATGTTCACTTTTTAAACCGTTCAAATGTTAATGTTCAAATTTAAAAAAGTTCAATTGAAATATATGTTTTTATTTTTGAACGGCGCAGGACTGCGGCGGTGCATCGATCATTGTGAAGTTAACCGCGGCGAGCGGCGGCGACATAGGTAGGAGAAGACACGTGCACTGAGTGGAGTGTAAACACATTCAAACATACAATACAAAATCTGCTCATATATGACATCGAGACGAAAAAATTACAACACAAAAGTTGTGCGAAACATTGAGAGTAACATCGTCGTCAAAGGATATTTCAAACGATCAACCGAGTGTGACGAATTTGACAAAATTCGTCTAAAAAAATTCTGAACATCGATGCGAAATAGAGAAATTACAATCGATTAAACTCGAAACCGAGTACGGGAATGGAACCTACACATGGACGTGCATAATTTTCGTGTACATTATATTTAAAGTTGAAATATATTTGTGTAAATATATATTCTTTTTTAAACGATTCCCCTCACGTCTACTGTAATTTCTGATGTGTGATTACATATACAACACACACTTTTCCAAATGAACGAAAAGCAGATTTAAACGTCAATTTTTTTTGTTTCTGATGTTTATTCCAGTATATATGAATTCTTTAAGTTTTCGTACTTGTACGTTTTCGAAAGATAACAGAACGTCCACTCCGTGCGACAAGAAACATGAAAAAGTCCACGCGAAGCAAAGCGGTACCAAATGAACATGCAGCAGCATATTAATGTGAATTTCTTTTTGTTTTCTGATGTTTCTTCCTGTATATACGAATTCTTAAATTTTGCATTAATGTATCATGTTATGTTAAGATTAATCGTACTAGGATCGTACTTGTATGTTTTTGAAAGTGAGCATAACGCGCACTCCCTGCATGCGATCGGAAACAGGAATCAGTCCGACGAAAGCTGTACGAATCAAAAATTTAACGCGCGCAAACTAGGCATGAGCCCAGCGTGGGCCGGCCCAATAACTGCCAGGGGGTGTGCGGAGGGTTTTTCGCTCCGCACAGGTCACCAAATAGGAGCTCCCAGCAGCTGAGGACCCCGCGCAGCAACGGCTACCAAACGCGTCGGCAGGCCCATCCGATCATCAGGGCCGGGCCCACCTGACGCCAACAGTTCGATCACCCGCACGGCCGGGTCGTCTCGTCTGTTTCCGGACGGGCTCCATCCCATCGTTTCAGTCCGATTCTCCAAATTTCCTCCCTTGCTCCCTCTCCTCAAATCCAGAGCACTGCTCCTCGCCTAGGATCCCTCACGCGCCTCCGCCGCACCGGCCTTCCCTTCTCCGCTGTCGCGGCCTCTCTGCCGCAGCGCGTCCCGACAGGTAGCGTCTGCCGATCGGTGGCTCGATCTCCACCCCGGGCCACCGGTGGACGGGCGCGGAGAGCGAGCGGCGTGGTCGCCGCCTCCGCATCGTCGGCGGTAGGTGAGCAGTCGGTTTCTCCCGTTAGTCTCAGAGTTCGTTGTTCACCCGCGCGCTGATGTGTAGGAAAGTGTAGATCGATGGATGATGGATTGGTCCCACTACTCACATTTCGCCGCAATCTGGGTGTCTTAGCAGAGGAATCCTTCTGAATGTGATTATGAGAGGGGGATCCGGTGCCTGTATTTCGTTTATGTAGGAACGAGGCAGGTCCGTGTTGTGCTTGTGAAGTTCATCAGGGGCCCTGTGAATGTGCTCACACAAGACACAAGCCTCGGGATCGGATGGAGTGAACCTGCAGTAGTGGTGACTACTGACGAGTGAGCATGTGTGTATGTGCCGGCGGTAGCCTGTGCGGGCCACTGTAGGGAGGGAGGGAATAAATAGTGGATTATTCTTGTCCTTTTATTATGGTCAAGTTGGCAATAAATTAGCACACGGGGAAATGTCGCATTAGCAGGCTGAGATAAATGTGGTAGCACAGCACCGGATAAGGAACACACCCTAATTAATATGAAAAATTGCCACCCTAGATGGTCTGGTCTGAATGGTTTCCTCATCTTGCAAACATCCGTATGTAGCAAGACCCATTTTAGAGAAAAGGAGCCAGCTGTATGTAGCAATACCCGCCGCTTGCAGGCCTTAATGGACATGACACTATTTTGTAGCACTGCATTGGTTTGCTACTAGTTCAGAGCTTATGTTATGTGTGCATGACGCAGATGTTTTCACGCATCGCACACGTGAGGGGGATAATATTTCTTCTTTTAGTAATCCCTCTTGTTGTTTAAAGGTCACCGCTCAATTGAGTGTTCTGCCCAAAATACCAAATTTGCAGTTTTAACTAATCATAAACATCAGTGGTTTCCTTATGCATAACTCATATAGCAGTATTGCTTAGCATCAAAAGTTACCACTTAACACTTGTAGAGGTTATTCACATGTTTTTTTTTTTGAAACGAGAGGTTATTCACATGTTGCTTGTTTGATATAATATTCATTAAATTTATGTACATCCTAGCGACAGTGATTGTATTGTTGAAGCTTCAAGTCACGTACTATTGATATGGTGCATCTTCTGACAAGAGTTATACTGAATTTCTTAAATTACAGATGTAACTACTGCTACACTGTTTCTATTTGATATTCTGGAACAAGAAAAAAAGGCCCAAGTGGAGTTGACCACAGAGCACCTTTAGGTTTTAGGGCTGTCTTCTCCTATTGCTTCCATGGTAAGTACGGGAATGTCTTAAACCTGTAAGAGATTTGTTTTCGGCCTTTATTGATTCTAATGGTATGTTGATTTAAAGGCGACCAACGAGAACCTCCGACCAAATGTCATCAGGCAACTGGCTAAAGAATTAAAGAATCTTGATGAATCACCTCCAGAAGGGATTAAAGTTATTGTTAATGATGATGACTTCACCACCATTTTTGCTGATATTGAGGGCCCTGGTTAGATTCTATCAAGAATAATTTGTTTTCAGCTGACATCACATGTCTGTGTGTGGCTATGCTGATCTTTTACTATAGCTGGGCATATAATGGCGTCTTCTGTTATTCCATAATTTTCTAACACTTTGTTTGCATAGGGTTAAGTTACTTAGGTATTGATGATACATTTTTCTTTCCGTTACTGCATCTTAGAGAACCTCAAGTTTCTTCATGTTCCGTTTTTTCCTCCCGTATTGCAATACTTTAATATTGTGTTCTGAAAAATCTGAAACTTTACATGATACAGCTGGAACTCCATATGAGAATGGAGTATTCCGGATGAAGCTATTGTTGTCTCGTGACTTTCCTCACTCTCCCCAAAAGGTAGTATCTTCTGAACCACCATAATTGTTCATACTTCGATTATTTATTGAATAGAAATCTCTAACTGGAAGTTTGCCTTTTAACTTTCATTTGCAGGATTCTTCTCGACAAAAATATTCCATCCAAACATAGCAACTAGTGGTGAGATATGTGTGAACACATTGAAAAAGGATTGGAACCCTAATCTTGGATTAAGACATGTTCTACTGGTAAGTTCAAATCTCTGCCCACTTTTCAGGAATTGTTCTTTTGGGAGCGATGCACGATATTTTTACAAATAACTTCTGAATTTTGATTTACCATGACTTGGATGATAACTACTAGCTAGGAATAAGTTTTGTCTGCTATCATAACATGCGGCGGGAGATTTACTATGGGATCCGCCTTGTTGTCATGTCTCACAGGTAGTGAGATGCCTTCTGATCGAGCCATTCCCCGAATCTGCCCTGAATGAACAAGCTGGAAAGATGTTACTCGAAAACTACGAGGAGTATGCACGCCTTGCAAGGTCAACATTCAGCTCTGTATTTTCAAACCTTGTGTGATGCTCGCAGATCTTTCCTTGCTTGTCAAAACTGCATCATAAGGATTGTGCATCCCAAGCAATTTTGGCACACGGTCATGAATCTCATGGTTACCATCTGTATCAAATCAGATAATAGCAGCCCATAGTGAAGTGTCACAGAGAGCTCTAACTAGCCACTGATAATTTCACCGTTCTCCATATGCAGGCTATACACCGGCATTCACGCACACAAACATAAGAATAAGTTCAAGACCGGAGCTATTTGCGAGTCAACCACATCTCTATATGTGGCTCAGACTAACAAAACTGTTGTAGGCAAGAGCACGTCATCAGGGTCATCTACCTCCACCTCAACCAAAGTTCTTGGCTTACATGATCAGAATGCCGCCCCTCGTGATCCTTCTTTAGGAGCATCGGCAGCACACAAGAAGGGCGGGCCGCTCGCTGCCAAAATTCCGATCGAAAAGAAGAAGACGGATGCAAGGAAGAAGAGCCTGAAGAGGCTGTAAGCGCATCCTGGATAGTGTTGTATCAGTAGGTAGGAAATTTAGTTCCCCGATAAGTGCCAGATTCAATAGGTGCAGAATGGAAATGAATAAACGCAAGAGGCATCTGATGAACTGGCGATCGAGACAAGGATGCCTGTTCAGGCCGCTTGAACGAGGAAACGTGAGCTGGGCAGGCCTACTGTAATAAACTGTGATGTGCACTGACAAATATTTGGAAGAATCGTTGCCTTTTCTGCTGATTCTGCACTAAGTCTTGCCACTGATGTATAGTAGTTTGAGTGATGCGGAAGCTCTCCTCCAAAGTAAACTCAGTGCTAAAGCGAAAACATATTCACCCTGAACCAACAGGCAGCTGACACATGCCCTGCTGTAGGGCAAGTATAGCATCTGGTGCAGTGTAACCGACAACCTGATAAAGGCGTCTCGAGTGGCCATCAAAATGATTGTTTTTCTTCAGCTACCACAAGAATCTTCCCCTTTGTGGATGGTGTAGGGCTGCCTTGGAGATCAGAAACCATCATCAAGTTTCCTCAGGATTCTTGCGCCACTATTTCGATTCTTCAGGTCAGGTAAGCACTCTCACTCTCTGGTTTCTGCTCAAGCTCCTGCGCCGTCCTTGCATGTTTCTTTCCAAGATATGGTCCATGTTAACATTTCTTTGTACTGAGCGAGTGCAGGATGGTTAATCATTTGTCAACTATACCATCTTCCAGATGACCACCGCGGATCCCAAGCTTTACGGGGGCGCAATACTACGATTAATTGTGCAAAGAAGCTAGCCTGGAGGAGGTGCGGTGCCCATGATGATGATGAGGATCAAAGTGTCTCGTGACCCAAAGATGATACCGTGGGGGACTTTCGCAGGCAGCTGCAAGCACCAGGTGGCTTTAAACCTTTTGATCCTGTAATAACGCCTTTGGCCTTCCTTTTCGCTTTTGATCTCCCCGTCCACTTGGCTACTTTGACTGATCTGCCAGTGGTAAAAACTAAAAAAAGCACGAATCATTGGTGCACAGGAAGAAGAAGAAGAATTCGGGGTTGGCCGGTGACGACGTGTGTGGATTTGCCCGAGATCGCAAGCTTCCTGTAGGTTATCGTTATCCAGTCTGGTGTATTCCGGTGTAGCGTAGCGTGGGAGTGCAGAGAACTGTTGGGCATTTTGGTAATGATAATCTGAGAAGCAATGGTAAGATTTGGCAAGCTTCGGTTTTGGCTGTTGAACAAAGGGGACACAGTAGGGTCTGTATCGGATGAATAAACAAAGGAGACAAGTGGACGAGTAGAGTTTTCGGTCACATGGCTGAGCTCAGTTTTTCTCGTATGACAGGAACTTTTTTTTTTTTGAAGTATCGTATGACAGGAACTGAGAGGATGCTAGATCAGTTTTTCTCTCTCTGGAAAATAGTCCCAACAGTCTTCCTTTCCAGAGTCAAATTTGATGGCTGTGAGGCAGTGTGAAAATACTGCCGTGAGTTTCAGTAGTCAAAAGCAACAGTAGGTAAAGAGGTGCATCGTGTTGGTTCTTACGTCGCGAGCTGGGTGAGAGCTGAGCGAAGCAACAAGACAAAGTCTCCCAAATTTAATACTCCGTATTTTTTTACATTGTCAGTTGCGCAGAAACATATCAAGGAAAACAAAATTGGTTTCACAAATAGTATACTACAGTCCATGAGCAGAAACTCCTTTTTTTTCGATTGAAGGAGTCCTCAAAGAGAGAAGCAAAACCGACTTTTTGAGAAGAAAGATGATTATATATGGAGTAAGATTTCGATTAGCGCCAGGAGTACAGTGTTCCTGTGTACTTATCACGGTGGATATCCTGATCGCTCCTGGTACCACAGCCGCAATCGAAACTAATGACCAAATCCACGGTCTCATGGGACGAATTAATGTCGGCTTCATCTGTGCATGCATGTGGATGTGTTAATTTATGAGCCGTCCTTTCAGACACACCTAATGCAGCCTAAACTAAGCACCCAATCACAGTGTTTATTAGGCTCTAGCGTTTGATTAGTCAACCCAACCCTAGAGAGGGTGACAAGGAAATCTATGCATGCTTGCTCCTGGAAATTCAAGCTAGGATCGTGACACATATATGTTGGCGTGTCCCTGTCCAGAATTCTCTCTGTTACCTCTATCTTAGACGTGTAACTCATCCAGCGGCAACACCATCGTTGACTTAAAACGAGCTTGGACCGTTCCCCTCTCCCCGCTACAGTTGAGAGAGGCGATTTTGTGAGCCCCGCGTTGACCACCTCGCCGCCGTCGATCCGCTCGATTCCCCGCCTCCGGCGGCCGCTCCGGCGGCGGGAGGTTGGGGAATCGGCGGATCACGACGTGTACATAGTGTAGGTCGTCGTAGGTTGCTAGTCGGAGGCGCTGTGGAGATGGCGGCGTCGCCGGAGTGGCTTTTGCAGGTGGCTCCCTTCTCCTCCGTGGTGGGTGCTCCAGTGGAGATTCGCCGCGGATCTGCCGCCTCCAGCGCATTCCCGGCTCGGAGGAGCCGCCGAGTGCGCTTTCCCTTCGCCGGTGGCCGTGTGGCGGTGGCGCCGGGATCTGGAGTTCTTGGTGAAGATGACGTTGATCGAGTTGGTGCTGGTCGTGGTGCGGGGCGGAGGTGCTCTGATCTTCAGGGTGCTCAGGACCGTCGACTTCCTTGCTGCCGGAGGGCTCCTCCCAGTCCAAGGTCTTCTGGAGGAGATGGTGGCGGGTTCCGCCGGCGGAACGTGCTGCGCGACGAAGAAGGTGCCGGAGCTCAGAAGGAGCTGGTTGTAATTTCTCTTTGTTTCTGGGCTTATCTGTGCTTGGTTAATGTATTTTCATCCGCAAAAAAAAAAAAAACACCATCGTTGACTTCACACAATTGACCTTTGGAAATGTTAGTTTCATAGTGTATGCGGTTGGTAGTTTCTTGTGCAATATGCTAATGTGTGAATGTGATGCAAGGGAAATAAGGACAATGTAAGTTTTTTTTAGGGAATGAGGACACACATTGTAGCCTTGTATATTATTTTTTCTGCTTCTTGCAAAGCATTGTTTTGGAGTGAACTTACGCGTTGAAAACTTCAAAGTAGGATGTGACGGCCATGCCCGGCCGTGTCATTGTCATTTGTCCAGTCCCGGCCGGCCGGACTCTCTTGGTTGAGTACGTGTAACACTTGAGGCATTAAATACTTGACGGGCAATTTCCACGCTAGACTCCATTGACTTCAGATGATTGACACCAGGAAATGTGAACTGGGCGTGCCCAGGGATCATCTAGAATTAATTACAGTTTCTTGTGCAGGATGGTGACGCTGAATGTGCCGCACTGCCGCTCATGGAGAAACAAGACTTGGACCGATGCGACCTTATTTTTCACTGTTCAGATAAGAGTCGCTTGTGTATTTAGAATTACTTACAGTTTGACGTTGCGATGCATACCATGCATAGCTATCATTTAGAATAAATTACTTACAGTTCCGTGTATCTAGATAAAGTTGTGCCCACTAATATGGATCGGAGGTAGTACAAGTTTTGCGTCCATTAGTTTTTACTTAGAGCTACATTTTCATAGTCTTTCGCATGTACTGGTTATACAAGCTACTTCCTCCGTTTTTTAATATAAGATGTTTTAGGTGTTGTACATGTTGTCTAGATATATACTAAAGTGAGTGAACATACACACTTAAACATGTCTACATATATTTGTGTACACATGCATGTGGACAAATGCTAAAACATCTTATACTCCCTCTGGTCCAAAAAAAAGATTCGGAGGGTTAAGCATACTGTAACATACAGAAAACCCCTTCGAAATTCAAAAAGCAAAAATAAACACCCTCCGCGTCCGATCGCTCGTCTCCGCATCCTCCGCTCGCCTCGCTCCATATCGATCGATCGCCGGCAGCTCTCCGCATCCTCCGCTCGCCCCGCTCCAGATCGATCGATCGATCGCCGGCAGCAGCAGCTCCCTCCAGATCGCCAGCAGCTAGCCAGGTCGATCTCGATCGCCAGCCGGGCTGAGCTCGCCCGCGTTGCTCGCCATTCCTGCCCAGCTCCCTCGAGATTGCGGACTCCAGATCGCCGGCCGCCGGCCGCCGGGGCGCCTCGCCCAGTGTCGCAGCAGCAGCTCCAGATCGGACCTGGATCGCCCAGTGTCGCAGTGTCGCAGGAGCAGCTCCAGGTCGCCGGCAGCAGCAGCTCCAGTTCGCCGGCCAGCTCCTCCTCCGGCCAGCTCCAGGTCACCCTCTGTATCGAGTCTCCTCTACGCCAGTGATGGATGCACCGTCTTCCTCCTCCTCCATCCCGAGATCAAGTGCTGCGCCATCTTCTTCCTCCTCCGTCTCCGGATCTTCAAGTGCAGCTTCATCTTCCTCCTCAGCCTCCAGATCAGCAACAGGTACTTCTGCACAAGATAACAAAGGCCAGTTTCATCTTCCAGTTTGAATTCAAAACTGAATTTTAGCAGAGTAACAAGCAAGACTAAGCAGTGCACAAGACCAAATTACTGCACTTTACAGGAAGTTAATGAAAATTCATTCAGGTTACTGTAATTTTAATCAAGACCATATCAAGCATTTTTTTCATGACTGTACCTACGGCATCCTTGTCAGGTTGTTGTTGTACTTACTAAGGCATAAACCTTGACATGCTAAGGCATTCTGTATGACGCATCCTGTATTTATTTTAGCAGTAGAAAATTCAGAAGAGAAATTCAGAAAATGGACACATGCAGCTAACCTGTAAAGAGAAACTGCCATCTGCACTCTCCAAATATCGCATATACATAGCACATGTCCAAATATAACAGCAGAAATGCAACACTAGCAGGTTCACCTGAATACAATGGATGAACCAAATGGAAACCTTCTGAATGAAGGAAACAACAAATGTGCAATAACATTAAACATGCAGGTTTACTGTTAGACACAACGTAGACACAATGTAGTTGTCAGTTACAAGGTCAGATTACAACATGACCAGAAAAGTTGTCCCAGGTTCTAACACGCCAACACGACAAATGATTATTAGGAAGACCGTTAGTGTATGATTTGTGTCTAACAGTGCAATAACAGTATTTCTATATTTCTGTTTCTAGCAGTATTTTCAGTTTCTAACACAGTTTCATCTTAATTTTCAGTTTAATCTTACAATGATACTGTATGTTTTTTCAGCAGAGAAAGGCATTTAAATTGCATGTTTTGTGCACCACCAAAACGTCGTGTTAGAAGCCGTGTCACAGTACATATTTCAGAGTTAAACGCACCACACGTATGATGCATCCTTCCAAAAACGAAAACAAACACACTCCACGTAGATCAGCAACAGGTACTTCTGCACAAAATAACCATCCAGTTTGAATTCAAAACTGTACTCAAAAACTGTATTCAGCAACTGAATTCAAAACTGTATGAGTAACACACCGTTTCTCACCTCTAACTAACCATTTTACTGCACTGTATGGAGTTTCTTGCACAAGTATGCCCTTCTGAGTATCATCCACTTGCTATGCAACCTGCAGAAAATAGGGGAGTATATGAGACAGTAGATTACACGAAGGAGGAACCATGAGACAGTAGATTCCACCAAAACTAGCAGCGCATTAGACATCTAGAAGTCGCCAACAATAATCCAGATTTCCAACTTCAGGATTACACACCAACAGCATGATAGGAACAAACTTTATAATCATGAACTTCAGAAAAAAAAAAGGGTCAAAGTAGATTGGAGCCCTACAAGTGTAACAAGTCCTCGTAGCATCTTTGCATTCTGGCCAAACTTGTTCAAAGCAGCTACTGCTCTTCCCTCCAGACTGCTGCTGCCACCACCTGAAGAAAACAACATAAACAATTGTTAGTTCTCCAACTTCCAACTAAGCAAAGAAGCAATTGTGTCACCCAAACAGATTAAGGACACATCATAAAATAGGAAGAAATGTTTCTGTTTCTACTCCAGTTTTTCAGTTTCAGTTTCTAACACAGTTTCATCATTTTGCAGTTTGTATCAATCGAAGAAAGAAAAATATGCGAGATGATCAGAGGTTTGGAGCTTATTTTGCACTGGAAGCACTCAAAAAAGCAAGAGAGGTACTCCCAGCTGACCATGCAGCTGATAAAAAACTTGTAGCTGGGCTATTGCAAATAAGTGTTCGAACCGTTGAGAAAATTTGGAAAGAGGCAAGAGAGCAAATTCAGAGAGGGGAACAAGTTGATGTGTCCAACAAAAAGAAAGGGAGATCTGGCCGGAAAAGAAAAGACCTTGGTCTTGAGAGGATACCAACAATTCCTTACACCAAACGTTCAACCATGAGGGCACTTGCACTATCTTTGAAAGTTCCCTATACATCATTGCAAAGGAGGTTAAAATGGGGCCAGATTAGGAAGCATACAAGCACTATAAAGCCCTATCTCAAGCTAGCCAACCAAATAGACAGGCTGAAATTCTCTGTCTCGATGGTGGATGAAAGAACTGTGTCGGATGCTATGCCTAAATTCATAGACATGCGAAAGATCCTGCATACGGATGAAAAATGGTTTGACTTGACCAAAAAGAAGAGGACCTACTACCTATCGTCAGAAGAAGCTAATCCTGAGCGCAGTATCCAAAGCAAAAACAGAATAGGTAAAGTGATGTTTCTTTGTGCAGTGGCAAGGCCAAGGCGTGATGCGGATGGAGTGACATTTGATGGAAAAATTGGGATTTGGCCTTTTGTCAAGTTAACTCCAGTTGTAAAAAAAATCTAAAAACAGAGCCAAAGGCACATTGGAAGTCAAGCCGGTGACAGTTACCAGAGATGTCCATCGAGACTACCTATATAACAAAGTCATTCCAGCTATTGAAGCCCTATGGCCAGATGATGACGAAGGGACGATCTACATTCAACAAGACAACGCACGTACACATGTTTTGCCTAGTGATCCAGCTTTTCAAGCAGCTGTAAGAAGAACAGGGATGGATATCAAGCTTATGCAACAACCTGCAAACTCACCGGATATGAACGTGTTGGACCTTGCATATTTTAGGTCCATTCAGTCCTTAACACTAGAAACGGCACCAAAAAATCTGTGTGACCTCATAGAATCAGTTGAAGATGTTTTTCACAGTTATCCAGTGGATAATCTTGACAAAGTGTTCATAACTTTACAGTCAGTTCTGCTGGAAGTTATGAATGCTAGAGGTGGCAATAAATATGAGACTCCCCACATGAACAAGGACAAAATGTTGAGGGAAGGAACTCTTCCTATGGCTCTAAGGATTGATGGTGAACTCTATAGAAAGACCTTGGAAATTATAGCTGCCTATGAAGCAGAGTCATTATCCTTGTCAAATGGAGCAACACCAAACAAGAAAAGAAAGAGGAAAGGAGTACAAGAAGGAGTGGTCCTTGTTTAAAAGGAGAAAAATAGTTTTCAAACAAAACTGCATGTCCAGGAGTATTTGTAATCACTACAATCTGTATGTATTTGCACTATATGTGCTCCTGCTCTATATGTACTCACTGAATTACAGAAAGCACTGATAAATATTGATACAGTACTTGCAAGTGAGACAGCAAGCAAGCATCTGTGTTGTGAATTTGCTTGTTTATTCAATTCATATTGAGTTTACAAATTTATCACATTATACTCAAGAATAGGAGTCCTAGAGACTACTGTTGTGATATTGCATGCTAAAATGTGCTCTTAGCTGATGAATCTTGCAATGATATTGCACACATTACACCACAGTGGCAAAAATCATGAATCCTAGAGACTATCCAGCAAGTTAATTTTCAGTTTAAGTGTGGCAAATAAGGATGGCCTGCTGGATATGAACAGTAGGATGTAGGAAGATAAAAGCAGAAGAAGGGGAGAAAACCTAATCCTCACTCGGGCCAGAATTTCAATTCGGAAGTAACGAATCTCACAGAGTAGCAACCCAAGGACACAGAAGTATGGCACGGAATCGCCAACCACTAAAGAGGGAGAGATCCGAATTCTGACCTTGACGGCCGTGTCGATGAGGTGCTTGCGGTGCTCGGCGTTGGAGACGTGGCAGACGGCCCCAACGACGGTGATCCCCTTGGCCCTGAGGCCCTCCGCCGCCACGTCCACATTCTTCTGCAGCGCTAAGGAACCACTCGGTCAGAGGAAACATTCGGGCGACCGACGGAATCGAGAACCCATGAAGGAAGGAGGAAAGGGGGCAAGGGCTGGACCTGCTTGCGGCGCCCTCCAGGCCGAGGCGCTCGGCGATGGCTAGGCCGATGCCCTGCGTGGAGGCCGTCACGACGGCCACCTTCCCCTCCAGCCGCCGGCACTTGACCTCCATCGCCACCGTGCTCCTCTTTGCTGCTCGTGCTCGCGGATGTCTGTCTGTCTTTGTCCCGATGGAATGGGAGCGCGTGTTTAGGTGGGAGACGCGGCGATGGAATCAAGGCAGCCACTGGATCCGGTGCGTAGCCACCGGATCCGGCCTCTCCGACGGCGGATCCGGCGATTCCTCGCTGGCTAGGAACAAAAAGATCCGATCTTTTTTTTGGAGAGCGGGCGAGGGAAGGTGGAGGGGAGCGACCGGGCGAGGAGGAGGAGCGCGGGTGACGAGGCGAGGGTAGCGCCGGCGGCGAGGAGAGGAGCGCGGGCGAGACGACGAGTGGGTGGCGACGACGAGCGGGGGAGCGCGCCGGCGAGGGGAGCAGAGAGAGGGAGCAGGCGAGCGGCGACGAGTGGGTGGCGACGAGAGAGAGAAAGGTGGGAGGTCGTGCGAGTGGGCGGAGACGTGGAGTGTGGGTTGAGACAGAAAAGTATGGAGTACGTTTTTGCAAAATAACCAGTTCCGAATCTTTTTTCGGATCGGAGGGAGTATTAAAAAACGGAGGGAGTAGTAAATAAATAAATGACCTGGTCTGGTCAAGAAGAAGACGTACGCAAACGCGGGAGCGATGACAGTGTCAAAAGGAGTATCGCTGTCGAGGCGCAAAACAACAAGCACTGGGCTACATCAGCGACTCCGAATAGATTCTCACTTCACGTCTTCGCGTCAACTTGGCGTGTGCTGCCAAGAAAGTTGTAGCTCCTGCCCCACGTCCATTAAAAAAAAAAGATTAAGTACATACATAGCCAATTCGTGCGCATTGACTCGGACTTTTTTACTATTTACATCCCATCTTCTTCTAGTGTACGAAGTGCGCGCGTAGTACATTGAGTGGATTATATGATCATGGGCGTGGGTTCACACTTCACACCGTGTTATTCACCCTGAGGTCTTACTTAACTTTAAAAATATAGTGGATGTGGTAATAATTGAGGGCCTCTTTGATTTGGCGGATTTCGAAAAACATAGAAAACAGAAAAAGAGAAGAATATGATAGCGCAAGTGCGGAATATAGAATTGTTAAAACACCAAATATTCGCAAAAATTGGGTTTTTGATTTTGTAGGAATAGAAAAAGGCATATGAATCCTGAAAATTAATCGAAGCAAGATTAAAACAAATGCAAAGATGGGATTGGGCCATTATTATGCAACTTGTGTCATTTGTCTTATTCTTTGTGCATATGAATGTAAAAAAGAGGTTTCCACGTGTCATGACATTTTATTCATGTGTTTTTTCTTAATCCCGTGTATTTTGGTTCCTGCAAATCAGAGAGGACCCGAGTGAATTGTATGATTCCTTTGTTTTCCTTTTGGAACCTAAATCAACCGATCCTCCATTTTTTCAATGCTCAACTCCTTCGTAACAAATGGATGAATAGTGACACCAAAGGAAAAAATATCTATTTTTTGAATACTCCATTTCTTCGTATCAAATGGATAAATAGTGTTTTCCTGTTCATATGTTTTTCCTTCATTATTCCTATGAATAAGGCCCTAATTAAATAATACGGACACGCGGGTCTATAAATTTCAGAAGAATTTGTGGATGCTTGTGTCATGAACACACAAAAATCAATTCCAAGCTGCAACACCTTACAAGTACTCCATACTATGCTATAGCACACAAGATATTCATTATTAAAGCTCTTTAACATTCTTTTCGAGGCCTCCAGATTAATGCCAAAAAACCAGCTACTAGGGGTGTAAACGGATCGGATCGGATCGGATTTTGCCTCTACCATATCTTTTACCATATTTTTTTCTCGGATTCGGATCGGATCGGATAATGAACGGTTGCGGATTCGGGAGCGGATAGATATAATCACGGATTCGGAACGGAAACGGAGCGGATTCGGGGCGGAAAGAAAATTAGTCGGATCGGTATGCGCAATGTATATCATCAAGCCACATAACCAAAAATAATACCTCAACAACATAATAATCCAACAAAGTTATACTCCATAGTATGTAGAATGACCATACAAGGGAGTCGTTGTTTAGCAAATGAGCTCCACAACTCACTAAATACAAATTGTGCTCTATTAGTTTAGACATTTCGGTAGAAAATCGGATTATTCGGATTATAACCATCGGATAATCCTAACTAATATTCGGATAATCCATATTCGGATGCTATTTTTCATACCATATCCTATACCGTATCCGGGTGTTCAGTTCGGAATCGGATATCCTTATCCGGCAAATTCTTCGAAACCGGATATGGATTTTTTTAAACGGCTTCGGCGACAGATTCGGTACGGAAATTATCCTATCCATTTACACCCCTACCAGCTACGCCCGCGCTCGCGAACCGCCGCAAAAATACAGCGGCCAGACAGCTAATCCGTATACGCAGATACCATAGCCGCACATCGGCACATGGCCCCTTCCCCAGTCGGGCACCGCCGCCGTGGCGTGGACCACCCCGCCAGCGACGACCCCGGCCCGCCTCCCTCTCTGTGACGATAAACTCCCCATCATTTCCGTCTCGGCCAGCGCGCACCCCGCACTTCTCCCTCCTCCTCGGCGGTCTTTCTTCCTTCCTATCGCATATTTTTACTATACTACTACACGCCAGTCTTCCGTTGCGTGCTCCTCTTCCTGGCTTTTGCTGCTGGTCTCGCGACTCCTCCGCCGCCCCCTCTCTCTCCGGCGGACCGTTGCTGTACTTCTACAGCTTGATCTGCGGGAGTGCGGCGGCCTCCTTCCGTGGCCCGGCGGTTTCGATCCGGCCGTGCTCCCGCGCGCGCGTGCTGCGGGGAGCAGTTGGAGTTCGTTGGGGGAAGAGGGGCGCCGTCCGCGCGCGTCGGATGGTGGCGTGAGCTATCCGGTGCGGCGATGAGGCCAGCTCCGGTGCGCGGCGGCGTGCTCCTCCTGCTGCTGGTGGTTCCGGTCGCATTGGCGCCGCGGCGGGCGCGCGCGGTCACCGACGCCGCCGACGGTACGTACGCTCCCACCGCTCTCTGTTCCTTCGGTTGATTCCTTCAGGTTCGTGCGGCGACGGCGAGCGATACAGACGGTCTGCTCGTGCCGTCGCGTGCGTTGCTCGGTTGCCTCACGTTTCGTGGAGAATTTCGGTTCGTCCGGTGGGTGCACATGCCGCGCGAGCCCCCGACTTGCAGAATTTTACTCTGCAACGGTGAACCCGTGGCGGCGGCGGCGGCGGGTCGACAGCTCACGAGTGGGCCCAGCCTCTGTTTTTTCTGGATAGGCCCTCTCTGTCTCTGAGTTCGACTCGAGTGATGAACCCTGCATCTCCCTGTTCTGTAGCTCATGAGTCGGGCAATGCCATGCCATGCGCCGATTGATCGGTGCGAGGCGACGGTGACATAGTCCATGTGTAATTCGGATCAGCTGATGTTTCTAGTGGTCTTGTAGCAGCCGGCTGTCTCTTTCGTAGGGATAACGGAGGGGAACCTCTAGTAAGTGAGGTGGTGCTCTGTCTCCTATCGTCGTCGACAGCAATTGGGGTAAAGAGATGTGTTGGTCGCACGCTCCATCGGTGGTGGAAGTTGCTGTCGATGGCATGCAGGGAGAAAGCGGTGTGTGTGGCCGATTGGCTTTTTCGAGTAGCAGCAAAACGGGTGCTTCAGCCTTAATTGCACTAACTGTGATATTGATGAGAGGCTGAGGGGTGGGATTGGATTGGAGTACTCTGATTGGAATTCTCTCATTAGTCGATTTAGTGCAAATGTCGGTGGAGCTCATAGTGTCGTTTAAAAGTCCATTGCATTTCCTTAAGAATTGCTTTCTTCAGTTTAGCTCATGTGCTGTTACAAAAAGTCAGCAGCAATGGGGATTTTTTCTATGGATTCAGCTTAATGCTCATGACTTCTTTATGTTTCTTTTAATGATGCACAGTCACTGCTATAAACGGACTGTACGTTTCGCTGGGATCGCCATTGCTTCCTGGATGGGTTCCGAACGGCGGAGACCCCTGCGGCGAGCTTTGGCAGGGCATTACGTGCACCGGCACAAGTATAACCTCGATGTATGTCAGGTTCTTCATGGAACAGTCTTGTTTCGGTTGATTTGTTTGTTTTGGGCCCTTATGGACTTGCCATTTCTAGAAAGATGAATGTTGCAAACTTGGGAGGGCAGCTGGGCAGCCTAGGGAACTTCACTTCAATCACCACCATGTAAGTGTGCTAACACGGCAAATTTATTCTGTAATCGTTGGAAATTCATCAGTATACATTTTGTCCTACCATTTTCATTATAGTTTTTTCAATTATTTGGAATTTTTATGGCTTCTTCTGCTGGTGAAATTTATGCTCTGTTCGTATCCAAATCGAGTTCAGGAATGATTTAATTTTATCTTTTTTTTTCCTGTAGAGATCTTAGTAACAATAAGATTGGTGGTATTATACCAGAAGACTTACCTCTCACATTGCAGAACCTGTAAGTGTTATCGTCTTGTCAGCAACACCTTTAGTGGTTGAGTGACAATCCATTTGATGGCATAATCGTTTCTCCATGTTGCTACAGTTTCCTCTCGGATAATCAGCTCACTGGAAGCATCCCGAGTTCATTATCAAAACTTACAAGTTTATCAGCCATGTAAAATTCTTACTTTTTCTCAAAAAGTCTATACTCATGCTAGTTTGCTTTGTCAAGTGCATTCCCTAATATCCTTATTTTCCCAGGTCACTCAATGCCAACCATCTAGATGGAGAACTGCCAGATGCTTTCGATCCACTTGTTGGGCTTGTAAATTTGTAAGTTGCCTCCTAGTTCCGTACATTTTAAACGTGTTGATAAGGGGATGTATTGATTGATTGATGATAGCTTCCATTCTTCCTTTACAGGGACATCTCTTCTAACAACTTCACCGGCGTGTTACCGCCTTCAGTGAAAAGCCTTTCATCTTTGACTACGTTGTGAGTTTACATCCCATTTTATTTCCCTGTTTCTGTTTTCCCAGATCATTTATTTTTGTCATCTTTTAACTGTTAATTACAGGCGCTTACAAGACAATCAACTGTCAGGGACCCTTGACTTCTTGCAGGATCTTCCGCTCAAAGACTTGTAATTCCTCGATGTCTTCTTCCTTATACCATGCTCTTTCAGTTATCTTTTTTTTTCGTGAAAATGCAAAAAGCATTGTGTTTCGATGCATTGATAGAAAATAAGGTTTTTATGTACAAGTCCTAGAAAGCACCAGCGAGCACCAATCTGCGAAAACACCCTCTTTCATTTATCTAGCGCATCGAATTCAAGGCATTCAAAATTTGTGTTATTTTGCGCTCATTTAATGAATTTGGCCTCTCTGTGGATTTTTAAAGGCCTATCGCACTGCAGTACGATAGTAACTAGTATATCTGATCTTAAATTTGTCATAGGATCTTTAATCTAGACACCTCAGTTTGTACCATAACGGATTCAGTAATTAAGATGACTGTAACTAGTGTATCTGATCTTAAATTTGTCATAGGATCTTAAATGTAGACACCTCAGTTTGTACAAAAAGAATTCAGTATTTCGTTGTGTCCATGAGTCACTTACATAAAAGCTGCAGCGCATTTGACTTGAGAGGAATAGCCTAGTAGATTCTGATCTCTGACGCTCAAAAGCTAGTGCCTTTACATGTTTTGTACAATACATTTAGACGTTAAAAAGTTAATCCACGTCTCTTGCTGAGACCTTCTGTTAGTAGGTAGCACTTTCGTCATCTGCCTCTCATTTTTTTCGTGAGACAATGGTTTCCCTCTGTGACTACAGTTTCCTTTTTGAGAAGCCAATGCATGTTTCCTTGTTACTACAACTTTTTAAACAGGCACTCCATCAGCAATAAGGAACTATTCCTGCATGACTTGCACAATCCTTTAGTTGCTTTGCGCGTGAGCTTTTCTTTGGAAAGACTAAATATTTGTTTGGCTTGAATTGCGAAAAGACAACAATTCAAGTAATAAAGGTTAACCCCGTATATGGTTCTAGTGGTAAAAATGTTGCTGCAAATAATTAAATGTTTTTCTTTGTTTCTTATCAATTCCTTACTGTGGTCAGGAATATCGAGAACAACTTGTTTTCTGGACCGGTGCCTCAGCAATTACTCAACATACCGACCTTCAAGTGAGAAACCATCTTCTTCCTTGTATTTATCTCGTTCTTGGTGCGAGCTTGTTTGATGTAGCTATTACATTTTCTAAATAACGTTCTTCAATCCATTAAAGGACTAGATGTTTAACTGTATCAATTTTGTGCGACCTGTTAAGTAACCAACATATTTCCAGTGCAGAAAGGATGGCAATCCATTTAATACCACTATAGCCCCGTCAGCAGCACCACCTTCAGCATCAACACCGTCAGCATCACCACCTTCAGCATCAGCAGAATCAGCACCAACTCCAACACCAACAGGACCAAAACCAGCCCCAACAACACCTACAGGTCTAAATCCAACACGAGCACCTCCATCACCCCTTCAAAAGCCCCTCCGCCTTCAAACTCTTCTGATGGATCCACCACTCGACATAGCACTTCATCATCTAGAAAGCATAGTTCGTCAGCCCTCAAGATTGCTGGATTTGTTCTTCTTGTAGTAGTGCTGTTCATAGTTATAGTTCTGCTGGTAATATTTTGTTTGTCCAAGTACCAAGAGAGACAGTCAAGATATGATAATAACAGAAGTCAGCTGGGAAGGGTCAGTCATAGGGTTGAACCCCAAATCATGCCAGCTTCAGTGCAACCAAGGAATGATGTTAAAAAAGGTTAACTTTGTCCTTTTACCAATAGAACACAGGGTTCTGCTATATTTTTTATATATTAATATAGGATATTTTCTTGATTGATCCAGGTGAGGCCGTTGACAAGAGAGGCCGCGAGTTAAGTGTAGCAGCAGCAGGTATGAAGTCCTTGGAACAGAGGGCAGTCTAATTTTGATATGCTGTTCACCAAGTTAAAATGTCTTAAATTTCTCTCATTGTTTGCAGCTGTCCCAAAGAAGCCTGCTGAAAACCGAAAGGAGCACATAATTAATTTGGGTCGAACAGACTCGGAACTTTTTGCAGCTGCACCGCCGCCGCCTCCACCTCCGCCTCCACTACCGCCTGCTGAAAAAGTCGTTGCAAATCCCATTGTTCCTCCAGAAAGGAGATATAGTCCTCCGCCAAGGACAAGTACCCCAAATTCTGCCACACCCTTCTCTGTTGCATCTCTTCAACAATACACAAGCAATTTCAGAGAGCAGAATGTTATAAGAGAGAGTAGATTAGGAAAGGTGTACCTAGCTGAGCTTCCTGAAGGCAAGGTACGAAGTATTACTTTTATCAATGGACAATGCAACTCACTATTCGTTGTGCAGTTCAAACATTGAGCTTAATTTCTCCTATTCTGTGTAGTTCATGGAGGTTTTGAAGATTGACAATGCTAACGGAAGAGTGTCAGTAGATGACTTTCTAGATTTGGTTGCACGTATCTCACAGATCAAGCATCCTAACATCCTTGAGTTAGTTGGATACTGTGCTGAATATGGACAGCGGTTACTCGTGTACAATCACTTTAGCATAAAAACACTAGATGATGCACTTCATGATAGAGATGAAATTGACATTGATCTATCATGGAATGCTCGCCTCCAGGTCGCTCTTAGCTCAGGAAAATCCTTACAGTAAGTGAAGCTATAGTTATATGTAATCCATATATGCTTCTCTTTTTCTCAAAATGTGCGGAAATTTATAATCTGAATTATTTTGTCCCTACAGATATCTGCATGAAAGCATCCAACCACCAATTGTGCATCAGAATTTTGAACCAGAAAATGTGCTCCTGGATAAAAAGTTATCAGTGTGTGTTGCTGAATGTGGATTGGCAGAACTGATGCCATCAGGTTCTGTCACTCAGGTAAGCTATAATTTGTGGTATAGAATATAGATATCGCATGTTCTAAGGGCACCGGAAATTGGTAGAGGTCAGGTCGTTTAAAGGGCTAATGGTGCTATGACTCATACTTTGATGCAACACGTGCTAGCTCATTGCAAGAGAATCTGTATTGGTAGACAGCTTTTGATTATCAGCTTAGCTAACCTGGTTGAAATATTGCATGATCGCTACCTGTACTTTTCTAAGAGGCGGCAATAATTTACTAATAGTCTTCCAATGTCAGTTAATCAGTATGCTGTACTGAAAATGGAAGGTTTCTGGTGGTGAATAAGCATGATTATATGTGCATTCAAAGTCTGGGGACAAGGATTATGGAATGGGGAGAATCGATCAACTTTCCTAGTAACTTGTTTACCGGTAATACTCTAGTGGAGTATCAACCTGTTCCTGGCTAACCATGGGCTGGCACCCTATAGCCCTTGACTTGATAGAAAATTTTGCATGACCATTTGTTCTGAAGGAATGGAATTTTGATTTTACCTCTACTTATTAATTACTTTCATCCTTCTTTTTGATTTTTATTATTACTTTATGCTATTCTTAGAAAAAACAATTTAGCTTATTTAATTCGCCCAGGCAGTGACAGATGCATCTTGTATGTTAATGTGGATGACTACTAGTGTACTTACAACTGGTATATTTTGGCTGTGCAGTTGTCGGGTCGGATGCGTACATTACTGAGCTATGAAGCGCCTGAACTCCAGGAATCTCGGATCATCACAGAACGAGGTGATGTTTACAGTTTTGGAGTAGTGATGCTAGAACTTCTTACTGGGCGTAAACCATACGACAGGTAAGAGATTTACTCTCATGTTTGGCTTCACAATAAGCTTCCCGGAATTATTTTAGATTATCGTTTCCGCGTAACCTAAGGAAGCAATTCTTTGATTAACATGCATGTTTGTTGTGAAAAATATGCAGTTCACGCCCCCGCCATGAGCAACATCTTGTTAGATGGGCTGGCTTTCAGCTTCATGACATTGAATCCCTCTCCAAGATGGTAGACCCTTCTATACGTGGGCAGTGTTCCGAGAAGGCATTGTCGCGATTTGCTGACATAATTAGCCGTTGTATCCAGGTAATTAAATGATGTCATCATTTCATTTATTTTGGAAAGTGAAATGATAGGGTTAAGGATAGGAATAAGCATAACATGCAATAGGCATTTGCTGGAATTCCAAATGAAATGACATGAATTTTTCCTAATGCAGAGGGAGCCAGAATTCAGGCCACCAATGTCTGCCATTGTGCAGGACCTAGATAGAATTGTAAATGCTTCTGGTGAGGAATCAGAGTGAAAACAGCTGAATGATTTCCATATCTCACGCGCCAAACTGCCGCTGGGAAATTTTTGGGATGGAATTTTCTGTTGGCATAATGCAAAAGCACGTCATATGCCACAGATTTCTGGGAGAAGTATAGCTATTAATCCCTCCCTACCAATGTAAACAGGTCACTATGTAAATGATGAGTAGGTGATCACATTTATTTGGGAAAACATTATGCTTTCCAAATGAAATGTCATAGGCAATATCTGTATGTAGAGATAGGAAATATGCAGGAGTTAGAGGAATTGGATGTAAAACGTCTACTGCAATACTAAGGTCATCTTTGGTGAAGGATTTTTCGGAGGAATCTCACAAGAATATAATCTTACAGTTTGTATCTAGCCTTCTGGAACAAATGAACGAGGTTCTTGAATTCCGGTGAAGTTTCTATGGAAAGGCTCAGTCTGTACCACTTTTTGCATAGGTTGTTAGAGTTTACACATGGGGTGAGGGGCTATCTTTGGAACTAGTCTGTCATGAACCAAGATTCAGAACACTGAAGAAAACTAACGTTATAAATCTTCAGTTAACGGACGGTCTAGATGAATGGGCGCCGGTTCGCTTATGAAGATCGTGCAGGTTGAGTTCAAGTGGCAGGTAGCCGTCACTTCGCGCCAACGTCGGTCTTCTAAGCCGTCGTGATAATCTCCTCTTTACGTTCAATTTCAGTTATTCCTCTGTTGCATCGGAATTATATAAATATTGGTATGTACGGAAAGTGAAAACAGAGGCCGAGTTACATGTATCTCGGTATTTCCAACAAATCTGAATATTATATGCAATATAAACCCTACAACACCGCTGCCGGGTATGTCTCGGCTCTCATCTCCTTCTCTGAATTCCTCATCTTTTGTCTGAATATTTTCTGACCTCTTTTGCTAATGTATCAATCGATCGGGGAATTATTTTAGCTAGGTTGTGACATTCTCTTTTATACTATTTCTTTTTTGCCCTAGATTCCGAGGAATGTCTAAGATAATAAAGATACAGCAAAGCTGGAGACTGAAAAGGGGTGGCGCCCAGCGTCCTGTATGCACCTGAAGCGGACATAGGTGGTCTGAATTCTGCCTCGCGAGTATGAATGTTACAACGAACGCAGTCCATATAATTTTACAGCCAACACGACCAACGGCTTGTCCACTATGAGGTCCGGTCAAATCGCCTTCTGGTGCGGGAGGTCAATCTTATTTGGCTGTAAAACTTACCGATGAAGTTAGTAGAGATATAGATATGTTTGTGTTTGTAAGAGAACGATGCCCGCTTTGTCAAGATCACCATAAACCAAACGAAATTCTTATTGTTTGTACGAATGTTTGGTTGTGCGTATTATTAACGTCTCTAGCTATATTTAACATGTGGCAAACGGAGCTTGGATCTGATGGTTGGGTTCCCTGTGGTGGAACCAGCCCACCCAGTTTCAAGTCCTAGACTTGGCATGGGCGTTTGCATTTAGCTGGATTTATTCCAGATTTAGCCGGCGCTATTTTTTCAGTGGTAGGTGGCGTGCCCGTCAACAGCGAGGCGCCTTTGGTGACTTCGTCAACCTCAAGATTTGCCGGCTCAGTCCTTCAGAGGTGCTCATAGGGGTAGGGTGTGCGTGTGTGCGTTCATAGGGGTGAGTGTACGTGCGTATTTGTGAGCGTCTGTGTTGTACTGTGTTCTAAAAAAAAAGCTATATTTAACATGTGTGTTACAAAAAGGCCCGGTATCTTATACCAAGTTATTATCAGCTAGCCATCAATACAGAGGGTAGATGTGTGACAGCCGTGTTTCATGAAGGTCGGCGAGAGCTTTTGTTCGACTTTTGGTCGGTTTCACGCTAATTAATCGGGCAAGTCTATTCTTTTTAATCAATGAAAATGATAAATCTTTTGTCTCGTATCGGGAAA
This sequence comes from Poa pratensis, assembly GCA_947311845.1. NCBI lineage: Eukaryota > Viridiplantae > Streptophyta > Magnoliopsida > Poales > Poaceae > Poa > Poa pratensis. The sequence goes on from CAMZMU010000086.1 coordinate 10,723,210, forward strand.
AAAATACACCGCTCATTATTGGTATAAAAACTAGCACGGAATTAGTACCACAAGATTCTGTTTGAAAAACTAGGAATCACATCACTTCTAGATTTTTTTAGAAAAGGGTGTTCTCGGTCTCTGCATCGTGATGATGCACACAGCCGTTTTATATTAAAGAAAAATCAAAGTATGCTCATCATCTTATTACAATCATGGGTCGGCTAAAGTGGTAACAAGAACCAGCCAACAAAAAAGCGCGCAGCAAAAAAGACTATACATTCTGAAGTCTTCTAGAATGCCGCCACCCCCCGGTTGAAAATAGCTCGGAGGACCGCCAATAACCGGGAGCAACCACAGTCCATGAGAGTACGTTGGTCCTGTGGTAAAAGGAAGGACCACATATGGATCCAGTAGACCGCTCGGTGAACAACCTGCAAAAAATGAGCATCTCTATTTGTGTTAAAGACTATATCATTATGACAATTCCAAATTGCCCAAAGAAACGCACAAGTGCCAACACGAATGCGTGCTTTAGTCTTCTTATCAACTCCATGCAACCAGTGGCCAAACAAATTAGCAATGCTGGTTGGAGGTACAATGTTAAAGGTGAAATGAATCAATCTCCAAATGTCTCTAGTAAACGGGCAGGAAATAAACAAATGCTCAACCGTGTCATCCGATTGATAAAAAACACATTTTTTACAACCTGTCCAATTTCTTTTTAATAGATTATCCATAGTGAGCAGCACTTTTCGGTGGAGAAACCACATACTTTTTTTAATTTTGAGCGGAACTTTCAGCTTCCATAGGTATTTACGTAAGAAAAGGGTGTGTCCATGCATTAGATCAGAATACATGGAACTTACAGTGAACTTCTTTGTTGTAGTCAATTTCCAATGAAAGAGATCATCATCATCTGATAGAGTGACATTCATAAGTCTGTCTACCAGTTTAAGCCATGAAGTCCACTTATCTCCGGTTAAAATCCTCCGAAATTCAATATTCAGAGGATTAATAGCCAACACTTGAGCGACAGTAACATTTCTACGTCGCACGATGTTGAACAACGAAGGATATTGAAAAGCCAGAGGCTTAGAACCTAGCCATGTATCTTCCCAAAAGCGTGTTTGGAGACCATTGCCAACGCAAAAGGATCCACGATCGAAAAAATCTTTCTTGACAGTCATCAACCCCTTCCAAAAGGGCGAATCAGTAGGCTTCGGTTCTAGTTGGGATAATGTTTTATTGTTTAGATATTTATTGCACAACAACTCGTGCCAAAATCCATCCCCATGTAAGATTTTAAAAAGCCATTTGCTTAGTAAACACTTATTCTTAATCTCTAATAGTTCAATACCCAGCCCCCCTTGATCTTTGGGTCGGCAAATGATATTCCACTTTGTCAATCTATACTTTCTTTTCTTTTGATCGCTCTGCCAAAAGAATCTAGAGCGGAAAAAATCCAGCCTCTTTCTTACTCCCACGGGTATAAGAAAAAAGGATAAAAGGAACATTGGAAGACTTGTGAGAACTGAATTGATTAGCACAAGCCTATCCCCATAGGAAAAGTAATTTGCCAGCCCAACGTCCTAACTTATTTTCAAAACGATCCTCCACTAGTTTCCACTCCTTATTCAACAATTTGCGATAATGGATTGGAATTCCTAAGTATTTGAATGGCAAGGCTCCTATCTCGCAACCAAAGATAGTTATGTACTCATTCTGCATCTCCTTAGCCTTCCCAAAACAAAAAAGCTCACTTTTGTGAAAGTTGATCTTGAGTCCAGATAATTTCTCAAACAAAGAGTGCTCAAACAAAGACATAATTAACTTCATATTAACTGCCTTCTCAATATCATTCTCCAGGAATAAAATTGTATCATCTGCATACTGTAAGATTGAGACCCCTCCTTCAACAAGATGGCGAATCAGACCTCCTACTTGTCCATCCGCTTTCGCCCTTGCGATGAGGACAACAAGCATGTCCGCCACAATATTGAAAAGAATAGGCGATAACGGATCTCCTTGTCTTAGTCCTTTAAGAGTTTGGAAATAATGACCAATATCATCATTTACACGTATTCCCACACTCCCACCCTGGACAAATCTGCCCACCCACTCACACCATTTGGGGTCAAAACCCTTCATGCGTAGAGTTTGCTGAAGGAAGGACCAATTTACTTTATCATATGCCTTTTCAAAATCAATTTTGAAAAGCACGCCATCCATTTTCTTCTGCTGAAGTTCATGAATGGTTTCATGGAGCACAACCACCCCCTCTAAAATATTCCTTCCCGACAAAAAAGCAGATTGTGATGGACGAATAACTTTATGTGCTATGGATGATACCCTATTCGTACCGACTTCAGTAAAGATTTTAAAACTACATTCAGTAAACAAATTGGCCGATATTGTTCTATTCTACTTGCGTCCTGTTTTTTGGGCAACAAATTAATTACCCCAAAATTCAACTTATAAAGAGGTAAATCTCCATTATGCAGTTGATTAAACATAGCCATCAAATCTATTTTAATTGTTTCCTAGAACTGTTGGTAAAACTCCGCAGGGAACCCATCCGGTCCAGGAGCTTTATTATGTTCCATCTGAGAAATAGCCTCAAAAACCTCTTTCTCAGTAAAATCGAAGTTAATATACAGTTCTCTTCAGGCGAAATCTGAGGCATATCCTCAATTTGATTTTCAACCATGGAAAAACAACTTGGGGCCGGCGCCCCAAGCAATTTTTTGTAATATTCAGAGATGAATACTTTCAAGTTATTCTCTCCTACAATCGTGCCCTCATCTTGTTCTAGTTGAAAAAATCTCTTCTTCCGGTGCTTTCCATTAGCAATAAGATGAAAAAATTTCGTATTGTTTCCCCCTTCTTGAACATGTTTTACTTTAGCACGTTGCGCCCATTTGGTTTCTTCATCCCTTCTTGCCCTCGCAAGGCATTCAGCCGCTTCCTTTTTTGCAGCCCTCTCAGCTACAGTTAAAGGAGTAGTCTCGGTTTTAAGGTCTAATTCATCAATTAGCAACAACAGCTTTTCTTTTAGCTTTTTGTACTCCCAGCTAATATTTTTTGCCCATCCCCTAAGGTATTGGCGTAAATGTCTAATTTTCTTTTGCCATCTTTCAACCGGAGACGATCCACCATCAATGGATTCCCACTCTCTCCGTATTAACTCTTTAAAATCGGGTGTCTAAACCAAGATAACTCAAACGAAAATCTGGACTTATTACCCAAATATGCGTGGTTTCCTGTATCAAGTAGGAGAGGCGTATGATCTGAACTCGCACGAGTCAAAGCATGCACCGTAACTAACGGAAACTTTTGTTCCCAATTGACACTCATAAGAAAACGATCCAACTTCTCAAGTGTTGGAACCTCTCTCTGCTTGTCCACGTGTATTGTCTACCCGAAAGATTAATCTCTCGAAGGTCAAGACTTTCTATGATGGCGTTAAAAATAAAAGGCAAACGTGCATTAAAATTTGAATTATTCTTTTCATGTTCTCGTCTAATAATATTAAAGTCTCCTCCAACCAACATTGGAAGGTCCTCCTTTTCACAAATTCGAACTAGCTCAGCTAGAAATTCTGGCTTGTTTTCATCTTGGGCAGCCCCATAGACAACAACTAAGCTCCAGATGAAGCCATCGTTCTTCGATTTCAGCTTGAATTTGACACAAAAATCACCAGCTTCCATCGAGATAACCGAAATGGATATGCTATTGGAACCGCATAAAATGCCCCCAGACCTACCTTGGGGAGGTAAAAATACCACATAAAATAACAACCCCCACAAAGATGATTTAGAAAGGGTGCCGCAAAATTAGATCTACCTGTCTCAAGTAAGGCCAGAAAATCTAATTTATGTTCCCTAGCTATTTCTTGAACCGTGAGGTGTTTAGCAGGATCTCCTAGCCCATCACTATTCCATATAACTCCTTTCATTGTGATTTATTTTTTAGCTTCTCAATTCTAGCACTTCGTCGTTTAACTTGTAGGCTAGTGCCTTTTTTAGCTCCCCTCTTGTGGCCACAAAGGCCCCCAACAGGTAGAAAATCATTGTGGTCAAGAGAAGTATCTTCTATCTCATTCCCCAAATCATCGGATAAATTTGTTGCCCTCTTAACCACTAAACTAGTAAGACCCTCATCATCATTATTCTTAAGACTATTTTGAAGAAAAGTGACTGCTCTTTCCTCCTCCACCGCCGTTAAGGAATTAACCGAATGCAAAATTTGAGAAGGTGAAACACCTAATGTTACACCCAACCTAGAAGCCCTAGCAACAATAACCTCATTTGGTAAAGATGCAAAAGATAAACTAGGTTTCGGCGATGTACCTGAAAAGACCGCAGCATCGCGACGTTGGGCCATCAACATAGCCCTCTCCATCTGAGGCGTATCAGCATTAGGCTGCAACCTGATCCTTGCGCTTAATCTCACATTCGGCTCGGCAATACCCCCAAAAGCGATGATCTCTTCCCTCGCATTCGTAACACAGGAGTAGTCGGGTTGATGACCCATACAAAGGATTCCCAGCCACGTGCATCCCCGCCGCCGACTCACGCACTGGCGTTTTCAGAGGAGAAGAAGGCAAAACACATGGAGACTCGCAGTTAGAAGCCTTCCAAAGGGTAGGACTCTCCGTCGCTGCCATCGTCACCGTGTGCTGCGCCTGCATAGTGTCGACAGAGACAACAAAATTCTCTGCTGAGGCCGTCGCGGCCTGTCCTTCGCCCGAATCCAGACTCAGTTGCGTCGGAGTTCTGCATATCAAACATGTAATCAGAGCTCCTCTGGATATCTTTCTTATTCAAATTACTCACATTTTTGGGAGTCAGATTCCCCAAAGGAAGATCCGAAGCACTCCCGGGACCTCCACCTTTACCCAAACCACAAGATCCCTCAAAAGCCTTATCAAAAGAATCCTGTAAAACATAATGATTATCAGTGGTATCCAACAATACCTCAACATCATTTTTAGGAGGGGATTTAAATTTTTTAACAAGCTCAACCGAGTTAGAAAAATTAAGTTTTACCAGTCAGTATATAAGACGTTGGAGAAAAAAGGCGGGCAGGACTAGCCTACGCGCGTTGGCTTGAATTTGAACTAGATAGCTGACCGTTGGTTTGAATTTGAATTTCTTATGCCTTGCATGTTCGGAAATCCGAACATAAGACGTTGGAGAAAATGGGTGGGCAGGACTAGCCTACGCGCGTCAACCCGCGCCTCGTGGGCTAGCTCGTGGGCCGTGGCCGACGATCAATTTGACGCTCTACGGCCTAGCTAGTAGCCCAACCCTGTCGCCGTCACACTCCTCTGTTCTGCCATCCCTACCGGCTACCGCATCGTTGCCCAGGTGCTGCCTCAGCCGCACGCCCCGGCCAGGATCTGATCCGCCGACAGGAGCCTGCCACTTCCCCGATGATGAACTTCAAAAACCCTTGTGAGATCGACAGATGTCATCTCTCCCGACGTGTGTATCAGCGGCACACAACAAGATACAAGCACCAATTCAGGGCCACAAGTCCGATGGAGATTTTTTTTTGTCCCGAGCTCCAGTGATCCTTTCTGTTTAAAAAATTCGAAAATCATATTTATAAGTTTTAATAATTCTGAAAAACAATCCAGAGGTAGCTAATGATATATCCTACGCACATGCAAAAAAGCAAATTCAAATACGTTATATTTGGAGCTACACAAAAATAACAAAAATGTTGATGTAAGTATGCATATTCAAATCTCTAAGTTTTGTGCTATTTATTATTTTTGTGTGGCCCAAACTATAACGTATCTCGAAGTGAAAATTTACACGTTCATAGAATATATGATTGACTACATCCCTATTTTTTCCGAATTTTTTGAAACACATAAATATAATTTTCGAATTTTAAAATAGGAGGGTTCACTAGAGCCCGAGATTAAAAAGCACTTTCCGCACAAGTCCATAACACATTCCAACCAAAAGCTCTATCTACGAAGCAGGGGTTGATCGCCCGGCTGATCGAGGAGCTTCCAGAACAAACCTTGAAAATCGAGAGGTGACCATTGTCTACCTCGTTGGCGTCAAATCGTGAATCGTGATGCCACCCCGCTCTTCTTCGGAAGGGAACGAGGAATGCGGAAAATGGTTTGTGATCCCGGGCACCAGTGCTCCCTCCTGTTTAAAAAATTCAAAAATCATATTTATAAGTTTCAAAAATTCTGAAAAAAATTCCACGTGTAGCCAATGATATATCCCACTAACGTGTAAAATTTCAACTCCAAAAACTTTGTATTCTGAGCTACACAAAAATAACAAATGTGTAGATCTGAGAATGTATATTTTCAAATCTCTAAGTTTTATCAGATTTGTTATTTTTGTGTAGCCCATAATATAAATTATCTCAATCTAATAAAATCACGGTTGTGGGATACACCATTGGCTACACGTGAATTTTTTTTTAGAATTTTTTGAAACTAATAAATAGGATTTTTGAATTTTTTAAACAGGAGGAAGCGCTGGTGCCTGGGATCGAAAAAAATCTCCACTGATGAGGAATGCTCGTTCCTTGGCTGGTAAGGAGGACGCATCGCGCACGCCACGAGTTCGTTAGCGCCGCTAGCTCGTGCATGCGTACGTATATTATGCGTGGCTGTTGTCGATCCCAATACTGTCAAAAAACAGTTCGCAGCTTTTTGTTGTAAAAGAAAGTGCACTCTAGAAACATGTAGAGCGATATTTGTTAGACTAAACCCGTTAGATATTTTAGCAAAGAATACACAAACAAGCATGCATTTACATGTCGTCATTTATGCACCCCATATATATTAGCCGACGAGGCATGTGATTTTGCGCTTCTTGCTTTCCATGATCGAGAGAAAATCCATTATAGCTTTCTGAAAGTGTATTTTCTTCATGTTGGACTTTGAAAATTTATAGGGAAAATACTGTAACTTCATACCTCGTAGCATAGCTTATATGGTTAATTTAATAAGTATATGTCTTCCATTTCCACAATAAGGTTTATTTTGCTTTATTAAGATACGACTTTGACCAATAGTTTTTTCATTAATATGGGGTTTTATCTATCATGAAAGTGATTTCACTTTACTCATTTTCAAAAACATTTACCAATAGGTGTGATTTTATAACATAAAACACATATTAGCAGACTAGTTGTTGTCAAAGAATTGTCCTAATTAAACAAAATGTACCATATATCTGTAACTAAGTGAGTACCGTGAGACAAATGATTAAAAAATGTAAACAAGTTTAGTATAAGCATTAAGGATGCAAGAAACACGGCGCATGGTAAGATTTATAATTCACACGTTTGTGTATTCAAATTTGTGCGCGTTTAAGAAGACACAATGAAACGTCTAAACGGAAATTGCCGCTTTGGGGTTTGGTGGACAAAGTTAAAAAAAAATCCAGTCACACAATCCAGCAACAAAGGAATATGATGGGAACCATATCTAGAAAGTGCAGGAACCATGCCATGGGTATACAAATCATATGGGTTAGCATGGCAAATCTTCTGCTGTAACCAAACCCGATGTATAAGGGTGCGGATAGATAGATGAGACCGTATCAATCTGGTGTAACAAACTCATATGTATTCCCTCTTCTGGTTGTTGGTTAAGCTGGCTATATAACACGTAGCGGTGACCCTGAACTGGGTATTAATCTGGTGTAACAAACTCATATGTAACCAAAGCCGGCTACGGGTCTCTGAATTCCTGGCTCGGTGCTCAGATTTGGAGGCTACTGCAGTGATGACAATATTTTGGCATATATGGGATATTCACAACAAGATTCGAGAGGGAGAAATTCTTATGAATCCCAATGCTATAGCCATGAAGGTAAAGGCTTATATAATTATGATTGTTCGGCATCTCTTTAAAGCTGTTGTCAATCACAGGCGTGAGTCCTCGGCGATCGCCAAGTGGTCTCCGCCACCGTTTGGTTCAGTGATGGTTAACTCTGTTGCTGGCTTGCTGCCATCTTTGCGTCTTCAAACAACATTGGTCTTGGGGTGGTAATCCAGGATCACACTGGCTTATGTCTCTCTGCCTGCGGCGAGCATGTTGATGGGATGACACCTCCTGAACTAGCTAAAGCACTGGCACTCCTGGGCGCTTTCCTTTGTTGTTGAAGAAGGTTACCAAAATCGGATTGTGGCCTCTGATTGTCTTTCAGTCATTCAGCGGGTGAACAAGTCTGGACTTGACTGATTGGTTCTGTTGTTGAAGACATTAAAAGTTTAGCCCTACTGGAGCCATCGTGCTCCTTCATTCATGTGTACCTGCTCACTTTCTTGCTAGGTCTTGTGAGATTTCTGGTGTGGTATCGTGTGGTAGAGCCCCGGGGTGTATTCGAGCGAATATTTATAATGACATTATGGTTATGTGATCAATAAAGTACACGCGTTCCCTAAAAAAAGAATGGGAAATAGTTGGTACATGTACTATACCATGCTACATTTTTCTTCGAGACAGAGAGAGATAATGAGAACATGTTATCCATAATTAGTCCAAAAGACTAATCAATTCAACTACTTTACGAAGAAATACGGTCACTTAGCTCCCGTGACACCATCCGTTTGGATTACATCGGAGTATACTTGTAAGTTATAACTAACCACGAGTAGTCGACTATATCTAGTCTAGAATTATAAACAAACAAGCAATTAAGTTGATCCTTCTGATAATGTAAAAAAAAGTTGATCCTTCTGATGAGCCGTAGTGTCTTGCAGAAGATTGATCACGGCAACAAGGCGGGCTTATCTGGGCTCATCGCTCACGAGCACTCACCCCAGCCCTCCTCGGTGTCCACGGCGGCCGGTCGCTTCACACGCGCGCGCCGCCCCATCGCCGACGCCACCGCCACGACCATCCTCGCCGGCACGCCCGCGCACGCCTCCAGCCGCCGGAGAGCGTGGCAGTCGGCCTCGTGGACGCCGCGCGCCGCCACCTCCCGCCACAGCGCGGCCGCCATCGCGACGCGCAGCGTCACGCGTGGAGCCGGCGCGGCAACGTGCTGGAGCGCGCGCGCGGCCGCCGCAGCGCGCCGGCGCGCCGCACCCGGCGCGACGACGCCCATCTGCTTGGCCCAGCCCTCGAGCACCGCCTCGCCCCGCCCGCGGTGCGTCCTCCTGGGCTTCGTCGTCCGCACTGCCTGCTGTTGTGCCGCCGTCGCGGCGGAGTCGGCTGTGGACAGGCAGGAGGTCGACGACGTCACGTCGTCGTCGCGGCCTTAGCAGGCGCCGCGGAGACGCGCGTGCGGCGGTGGCGCGAGGCGAGGAAGTTGGCGCCGTGCACCTCGGCGTCGCAGGGCGCGCAGAGGAACGCCGCGTCGGCCGCGCAGTGCACGACCGCCGCCGCGCCGCACAGCGCGCAGCGCATACCTTCCATTTTCGTAGGCACGGAGGCTAGCGAAGTCGGGAGGAGACGGTGTAGATCGAGGCAGCGTGTTGTGGTTCCCGTCGTCTCGTCCCATATTTAAAGGGGAGGCTGAGGAGGAGGAAGCCCGACGGGAGACGACGAGATAGAGGCGTCGTCAGCTGGTGAGATCTTTTCCCGTGGCCCTGTTCGCCCGTATCGTCCACGTGCAAGTTTCCGTGGACATGGATGCAAGGGCCCGCGGAAGGATCTTCTTTGGCAAGGAACTGGAGTCTGGAGGGAGGGAGGTCATGGCCATCGTCCATCCCGCTCGCTCGTTCGCGTGATTCGAGCATGGCCAGCCATGTGTGATGGACGGACGGACGGATCTCCGCCGCTGCGCGCCCGACACCTGGCCGGGATCCCACTCCGCCCATAAGGCGCACAAGTGGCTGCGGTTGAGCGGCCGTGAGCCGCTCGTTGGGGTTGACGACGATCTCCATCGGCCTCGGTGTCGACGGTGTGGGGCTCGTCGAATCGATGGCGTAGGGCGATCCGTGGCCACGAAACCTCGTCCATCTTCGAACTACTACGTACGCCCGCTCTTGTCGCTTGCGTAGCTCGGTTTCTGTACGGTTGCTACTACCGCTTAATTAATTATTCTTTCTGCGTTCTCGAAGGCAAGCTGTTTCTCTCTTTCGTGGACGATTCTGGAAGGAGGCAGGGTCGAACTGTTGTGTTCCCAGTTTTTATACTATATTACTTTTTTTTTTGTCTCGTTCTTTCGAGTGACAACATGTTGCAGGTAGGTACGCAGGTGGGTAAAAATGTGTTGTGTGTTGGCAGTTTCTTTATATGAAACCGACGGGTGGCCCAGTGGCGGACCCAGGATTTGGGCATGACCGGGGTAGTTCTAATGTTCAGGAAACGTAAAAATATTTTACCTTCTCATCTCCTGCCAATAGCATAATATATTAGCCAAAATAGACTACAAATGCATAAATGACGTTTTAATGTAAAATATAAGCTCAATGTTTAACCAAACGACAATAAGAAAAGCACAAAAAGTACGATGGTATAATTGCATAACTGAGACACTTTTTATTACCTAAATAATGAAGATTTGCTCTGGTCCTAGCATATCAATTCCTCAAGAATCATAGGAGAAGAGCCATAACCTACATAGACAAGAAAAAATAATCAGAAATAACATAATGAATACATGGTACATACTTTTGTACAAGTATAAGAAAGTAACTTACCCATAGATGCACATAATGTGTCATCGATGTGTATGTCCCCTTCGTCTTCTATGAATCAGGTTGAATAAGATCGGGTTAATCCATAATCAGCTAAACCCAATTGTAGCAGTTTAGGACTGAAATTGACAGTTCTATTCTTCGATGATCAGACTTTCTATGAGAAACAAGAATTAACCTTTAGAACGGGCAAGAAGCCGGCCAGTTGAAGGCGATGAGACGACGAAGTTTATTTTTGTGGGTAAGAGACGACAAAAATACGCAAGCTTTGAGCGCCGGTGCAGTGATGCGTGGGAAGCGGCAGTAGCAGCTCTTCAGCGGAGTTCTCCAGGTTGAGATATTTCGAACGGCGCAGCAGCAGCGGCGAGATCAAGTCGACAGGACGACGTTGGGCGTGATTTGATCGAGAGCTCCAGGCGGGGATCCAAAAAATAAAATTTAGCAACATATTAGGAAAAGCTTTTTTTTAGAACTACTAGGAAAAGCTAGCTAACTACGGTCTCTTGGATGCAAACGGAGAACGTGCGATAGTGGATCCCTTGATCGCTAGCTTAATGGGCTTGTAAGATTAGCCCTGGTCAGGCTAGCCCAAAGACACGGGCTGGACTGCTTCAGGTCCAGACTTTCAGTGAATTTAATAAGAGTCGTACATGTACTGCAAGGGCCAAGACCGGGGCCGTAGCCCGGACTGCCCGGGGCGCAGTTCCGCCCCTGGGTGGACCGTTTGGTAAAAGAATAAAAGGGTAAACATGTCTACGACATTCGGTCATTTGTTCCCGGAAAAAAAGTTTTTTCTTAACCTTATACTTGTAGAGGTCAAGCGAATTGGACCGTCCAATCGAAATCCCTGTGGTTTACACCATGAAATATTGAATCTTGGCCTAAATTGAACCTTGGACTTGTTTGACGTACCAGAAAAAAGAAAATCCCACAGGCTGGCTCACTAACCATATGGGCCCGCATGATATTCTCCACGATGGCAAGAGACTGCCAGGTCCCCGCCGTCGGCCTCGACCAGGAAAGCAACTCCGCAACGGGTACCCACATGGCTGCGTCTCCCAACACCCTTGCTCACCCCAATTAAGCCTGCACACAGAGACACCCTCGCCATGGCGTACGGCGCACTGGAGGTCGCCACCGTCCGAGACGATCTCCCAGTTGGCGTTGTTGCTAGGGCAGAGCACCACCTCCACGCGCCCAGTCGAAGGAGACAAACGGGGAAGGCACGACGTCATCGGTGCGTCGAACGGGATCGAAGAACCGGCCAAGGGGACAAAGAGCCACGACATGCTGCGTGGCACGGCCAAGAGGATAAAGAGATTGGCGGAAGAATACGAATATGACATGTGGGCCAACATAGTCAGCGACAGTAGCACTTTAGGATTTTATTTTTTGTTGTGAAAAAAACATGTCCAAGGTTTAATTTAGACCGGGATTCGATATTTCTGAAAGCAAACCAAAGGATTTTGATTTGAGGGTTCGATCAGCCCGACCTCTACGAGTTTAATGTTTAATTTTTTTTTCATTTCTTCTATTAGAGTATATTACGTTAGGCTAGATTTGGTAGTTTAGGATTGTGTTCCAAGTCTATCTCTACTAGGTTTCGTAGTCTCCAAGTCTTGTACCCCTTTATATACAGCCCACCGTTGCTCATTGTAATCAATTTAGAATCAATACAATACAATCAATATTCCGCAATCTTTCATGGTATCAGAGCAATCCGCTCCACATCGTAGGGTTTAGCCACCAACGCTTCCCCCGCGCCGCCCCCGGCGAGATTCATCTCCGCCGGGGGCGCGGAAATAGTAGATTAGATCTTCGTCCATCGAAATTTTCTCGCCGGCCACTTGACCGGCGTTTCTTCTTCATTCGCCGATCATAGATCGGATTACGTCGCCCACCGCCTGTCGTCCTCGTGCGCCTCTACTTCAACACGTCGTCGACACATCTCCGGCGACTACTCGACAGCTGCATCCTCTGCACGTCGCCACCACGTTGGGTTCGTCTTCGACAACATTGACCGGGACAAGCTCGTCCCCAAGTACGCGCCTCGCCGTTAACACAAGGGCTGCACCAACAACGCTCGTGTCATCATCGCCGACAAATTTCTACATCAAGAACGTCCCCGGGAACTACTACCTCTACATCGCCGACAACTATCTACACCAACAAACGTCTTCAACAACCACCACGCCGTCTTCGTCCATCGCAACCGAGCCGCCAAAGTTGCAGTCTATTTTTTATTTTGCACAATTTACGTTTTGCAACCTTTTCGTCTACTCCGGCAACAAACACGGAAAATTTGCGCTACGCACCGACCAAATTCGGAGATCTTCTCTGCTTCTTCATCCGGCTCTGGCTCGCAAGGTTCATGGTGGTCCCTGTCTTCGTATGTCTGGTACTGTCAACACCGGAGCGTGCCTTCGTCCCCGACGCGCTCCCAAGTCTGGCAAGCTCGGCAAGGCGTGTCGCCTACCTCGTCTACACCAACTCCAGCAACGTCTACCTCAACTACCCCAACAACGGCAACATCGACCACGACTACAGCGCCCACAACTCGGCTACATCGACATCGGCATTAAAGGGCTATCACCTCGACTCCCTCTCCAGTTCGCAACTTCGGCTTGTGCTCCTGTCAGACCGTCCGCGACGCTCCAGCTATTCGCGTCACTACCGATCGACTGCGGGGGGTGTTAGAGTATATTACGTTAGGCTAGATTTGGTAGTTTAGGATTGTGTTCCAAGTCTATCTCTACTAGGTTTCGTAGTCTCCAAGTCTTGTACCCCTTTATATACAGCCCACCGTTGCTCATTGTAATCAATTTAGAATCAATACAATACAATCAATATTCCGCAATCTTTCCTCTTATTTGCTAGGCCTGGTAGGGTCGGAATATTTCGTTCTTTAATTCGAGTGACGACACGTTAGGATGACTCCAACGGGGCAACGCATCGAGTCCGCGCGCGTCCGTCCCTGTCCGCGCGAGCCAAAAACACGGCCCAACGGGGCGACGCAAACGGACCGCGGTCCGTTTTTCTGTCCGTCGCGACGCATTCCTGGCCCAAATTTGGGCCACGGATGCGTCGGGCGCGGACGCGCGGCGGAGCGCAATTGTGTCCTCCTCTGGTCCGCACTTCGGCCTCGGCCTCTCCCAAAACCCCAGTCCACCCCAGTCCACACTCCAACCCTAGCCATGGCCGGTGCAGCCGCCGCCGCCGCCTCCGACGCTGGACCTGCCGCCGCCGGCACCGCCTCCGCCGCCGGCCCCGCCGCTGGATGTGCGCCCAAAGCTGCAAAGAAACCAAAGAAGGAACTCACCGACGAGCAGAGGGCCGCAGAGACCCTGAAGCGGGGCGACCGGAGGAGGAGGTTGAAGCAGGAGAAGCTCAACGCCGCCCAGAAGGCCGCCGCCGTGCCAGAGGACGAATCTGACCTCGTATCCAGGGCCGCGACCGCTGCCCTCCTCCTGATTGGAATTACCCCGACGGCGGCCGCGGTCGGTGTGGCGACTGCGGCGGCCAGCTCCAACGCCTCGGCGGCCCGACCGCCAAGGACGAGATCTTCCGCGACGGCACCATCGCCACCGTACGGGTACCTTCCGGGAACCATGCCGCCGCGGGTTTCCCCTACCTCAGGTGAATCCGCGCCCAGCCCATTCGAGGTACCTCCGCTTGATCTGAACACGCCTACTACACCATTGGTCGGACACTCACCGGCGGCGCAGACTGCGGCCGCGCGTGCAGCTGCCCCGGCAGTGGTCGCCCCGGCGCGTAACCTATTCAGTGAAATGCCCAGGCCGTCGCCGGGTGACCCCAGGTACTTCGAGGAGGTCCATGATGAAGGGGACGACGTCCTCCAGGACATGATCAGGGACAACAACGTGTACGCCGAGGACGATTACGATGCCGGTGATGATGAAGTTCCGCCGACCGACCCCGATGTGATCAACATCGACAATGAGCCGGTTTTCGAAGAAGAGATCGAGACCCAAGCCCGGACCATGAAGAGAAAGATGAGCCAAAGGGGCGCCTCATTCACGGCCGAGGAAGACGTGCTCATTTGCGAGTCCTGGATCGAGGTTGGAACCAACCAAATCCTCGGGGGGGGGAGCAAAGAGGGACGGCATATTGGGGCCGGTTCACCACGCGCTACAATGAATGTAGAATCCTACCGCCCCACAACATTCAGACGCAGCGGACGGAGGTATCTATCTCCAAGAGGTGGCTCCACATATCCGCAGAGACGAGCAAGTTTTGCGGTTCCGTTGAAAATGTTCAAGCCCGGCCAGCAAGTGGCTTCGGAGTGAATGAACAGGTGAGTTTTGTGGCTCCTCTTCCCTTCTTTGGTTGCAAGCTTTGGAAACCTTGTACAATTGTATGCCCAGGTGTTGCAAACATTGGAAATTATTTTGGTTACTATAAATTTGTATGCCCAGGTGTTGCAAGCTTTGGAAACCTTCAAGAGGCAATACAAGAAGGCCTTCACCTTGACCCATTGCTACCGGGCACTCAAGGACCAGCAGAAATGGAAGGCCCTCTACGCCTCCCTCAAAAATGGTGGACAACCCCTTGATAAGGGAGAGGACACAACGGAAAAGGAAGGGAGGCAAGGGGGAAGAACAACTCGAAGGCCGAGTTGAAACGAGATGCAACAACCCTTGCATTGCAAGAGATATTGAACGGGTTCCTAACCCAAAAGGACAAGGCTGCCGACAAGAAGGAGGAGAGGAGAGAAAAGGAACGCCTAGAGAGAGAGACGGCTTCCAAGCTCTTCTTCGAATTGCAGAAGAAGAGACTCGACATAGAAGAAGAAAACGCCCGGACAAGAGCAAGGGAGCCGATGCAAGAGCCAAGGAGGCCGAGGCTAGGGCCATGGAGGCCGAGGCAAAAGCAAAGGACATTGAGCTCGCCCTACGCCAAGAGGAGGCCAGGATCATGGACATGGATCTCTCGGCCTTCACCCCTACGAAGAAGGCCTACTACCTCAAGAAGCAAAGGTACTACATGGACCGAGATTGATCGTTTTATTTATGTTGCATGCCGGTGTTGAACTATGGCCGATATAGCCGGAAAAACATGGCTGATGGCCGGAATTTGTAATATTTTGGGCATGTATGCAGACATGGTCCTATGAGGCCAGGATTATGTTTGATTTTATATTCATATGCTTGCTATTTGTTGTATTGTGATCACAATGGCCGAAAATGATCAAAAACCCTGGCCGGGCGGACTCGATGCGTCGGCCCTGTTGGGCGCACTGGCCGGAAATGGACGGATCTGGACCGGACGCGCGTCCTTTTGCCGACGCAAACGGACCAAACGCGCGTCCATTTGCGTCGCCCCGTTGGAGACATCCCCAGAATCCATCGAGCCATGAAACCAAAGCGGTGGACCGCGGAGGCCGGTTTCCAGGGTATTCTTCTAGAACCTCCCTGATCGCCCGGGCGGGCTTCCACTCCTGCTTCGCTTGTACTAGTGCCAACTTGTGCATCGAATATACTAATACTGTCCTTGACCTCAATATAATAAAACCCCCACGACCGCGAGTAAGGATGCCCGGAGAGATATACTCTACTACTCCTAGGATCATGTCTTGTCAGCGGAGTCGTCTAGTCGGCGGATCGGATCCTGAGGTGGGGTGGGAAACTACCGAAACGCCCCTTGAACATGTGGCCGGCAGCAGCCAGCAACGAGGCGGCGGTTGCCTTGCCAGGAACGGCGGCCAAGCAGAGCTACACGGCTAGGCGGTACAGCGACTCATCCATCGTCCACCACGAGCTAGCTACGCGCAGCTTCCCAGGTGTCGCGCGCGCGCAGCGGAGGAGATCCGTCCGTTACACATGGATGGAGTGATGCTGATGATGGGGACTCGTGAGCAGCCACCTTTGGAATCCCCGCCGCCGGGACGGCCTCCCTACTTCCTTGCCAAAGAGCCTCGGTGTGCATCCATGTCCACGGAAACATGCACGTTGACGATAGATACTACGGGATAAGACTAGAGGACACACATGGCGACGGGAAAAGATCTCACCAGCTGTGGCGCTGACGACACCTCGCTCGTCGTCGTCTCCCTCCTCCGCATCCTCCCCTTTAAATACGCGGCGAGACGAGGGAAGACACACCACGCTGCCTGCCTGCCTCGATCACCACCGACCGTATCTTCCTGTGGAACGCCAGACGTCTGTACCGTACGTGCCTACGAGAATGGAAGCGATGCGCTGCGCGCTGTGTGGCGCGCGGGCGGACGTGCACTGCGCGCCGACGCGGCGCTCCTCTGCGCGGCCTGCGACGCCGAGGTGCACGGCGCCAACTTCCTCGCCTCGCGCCACCGCCGCACGCGCTTCTCCGCGGCGCCTGCTAAGGGCCGCGACGACGACGCCGTGTCCGGGACGTCGTCGCCGAGCTCCTGCGTGTCTACGGCCGACTCCGCGACGACGGCGGCGCGACAGCAGGCAGCGCGGATGACGAATCCCAGGAGGACGCACGGCGGACGGGGCGAGGCGGTGCTCGAGGGCTGGGCCAAGGTATGGGCGTCGGTTCGGCACGCCGGCGAGCTGCGGCCGCCGCGCGCGCGCTCCAGGACGTTGCCGCGGCGGTGCCACGCGTGTCGCTGCGCGTCGCGATGGCGGCGGCGCTGTGGCGGGAGGTGGCGGCGCACGGCGGCGTCCACGAGGCCAACGGGGACGCACTCCGGCGGCTCGAGGCGTGCGCAAACGTGCCGGCGAGGCTCCTTGTGGATGTAGCGTCGTCTATGGGGCGGCGCGCGCGTGTGACGCGACCGGCCGCCGTGGACACCGAGGAGGGCTGGGGCGAGTGCTCGTGAGCCCTGATCTGCCCGCCCTTGTTCCCGTGATCAATCTTCTGCAGTACACACACTACGGCTCATAAGAAGGATCAGCTTAATTGCTTCTTTGTTTATGTTTCTAGACTGTACAGTCGAGTAGAACTTACGAGGATACTATCATGTAATCCAAACGGATGGTGTCACAGGAGAAAATTAAGTGAACATATTTCTTCGTATTTTAGTTCAATTAATTAGGCTTTTCAACTAATTGGATCACATGTCGTTATTGACTCTCTCTCTCAAGAAAAGTGTAGCATGTATGAACAACACTAGATGATTCCCCGTGCGTTGCTGCAGGACATGCTCATAAAATTGTTGTCAATATTTATTTTACCATGGAAAATGAAACAATTACAACTCATAATTTATTTTACCATGCTCATAAAATTGTTGGACCTTCGACAACAGACAGAACGGACGGAGGAACGTCAAAGCAATACTGGATAGAGCGGTTGCTAGTGACAGCTGGTCTGTCCTGTTTCCTGAGACCAAGGTTACTCACCTCATTACCTCTAGGTCTGATCACCTGCCTATCTTGGTAGATTACGAGAAGCAAGTCCCAGTTTGGAGGAAAAAGGACTTCAGGTTCGAAACTATGTGGGAAAGAGATCCATCCCTGCCTGATGCCATCTCCAACGCTTGGAACGGAGGACCTCCATGCTCCTCTCTTGATGATCTCGTTAGAAAGATCAATGGCACTCGCAGCCACCTGCAAGAATGGAGTAGCAAGAACTTCGGCCATGTTACCAGGAGAGCAAAGCAGCTGAGATCGAAGCTTAGCCAGTTGTGGAGAAAACCCAAATCAGCCTGGCGGGAACAGGCCATCAGCCGCGCCAGAACAGAACTGAACGAAATCCTGCACAGAGAGGAGCTTATGTGGCGGCAACGGTCACGAGTTGCCTGGCTTAAGGAAGGAGATAGAAACACCAATTTTTTTCACAAGAAGGCTTCCTGGAGACAATCAAAAAACAGAATAAAGAAAATCAGGGGCATGAACGGCAACTGGACTGACGATCCGGCTGAGATTGAAGAGCTTGTTACAAATTTCTTCAAAGACCTATACACCAAGGACAGGAACGTAGACTCACAACACCTGATTGATCTGATGCACCGCCTGGTCACCGAGGAGATTAATGGTGACCGTTGTAGAGAATTCTCGGATGAAGAAATAGGGGACGCCCTCTTTCAGATTGGGCCCATCAAGGCGCCTGGGCCTGACGGACTTCCTGCCCAATTCTTCCAAAAGAACTGGGCCACTTTGAAGGTGGATGTCATCAAAGATGTTAAGAGTTTCTTTGCTACTGGACAAATGGTGAGGGCTTAAATGACACTGTTATTGTGTTAATTCCAAAAGGCTCTGCTCCGGAAAGCCTTGCGGATTTTAGACCTATCAGCCTGTGCAACGTCGCGTACAAGATCATCTCGAAATGCCTTGTCACCCGACTGCGCCCACACCTAGATGGAATGATCTCGGAGACCCAAAGCGCCTTCATACCGGGAAGATTGATCACCGACAATGCTGTCATTGTCTTTGAAAGCTTCCACCATATCCAGCGTCAGAAAAACCCAAGAAACACCCACTGTGCCCTTAAGCTGGACCTCTCCAAGGCGTATGACCGTGTCGACTGGGGCTTCCTGGAAGGAGCTCTCCGCAAGCTGGGGTTCTGCAGCACATGGATTGATTGGGTAATGGCCTGCGTGCGCTCGGTCAGATATGCTGTGAAAATCAATGGCACTACCCTTCCTCAGTTCTCCCCTTCCCGCGGTCTCAGACAAGGCGACCCCTCAGCCCATACTTGTTCCTGTTTGTGGGAGAAACTCTAGCCCGCTCGATCAAGGCTGAGACAGAGAGTAAAAACATCACCCCGCTCAAGATAGCAAGGAACGCGCCTGGCATCTCCAACCTATTGTTCGCGGATGATAGCCTCCTCTTCTTTAAAGCAACTCCTAAAGAAGCTCAGTCTATCAACCTTGCTCTGAACAGATTCCAAATGGGTACGGGACATATGCTTAACCCAAACAAGTGCTCCATGCTTTTCTGCCAGGCCTGCCCATCAGCTGTGCAAGTGGAGATTAAGAACATCCTAAATATCTCCAAATCAACCTTTGAAGAAAAGTATCTAGGCCTTCCAACCCCGGAGGGTAGGTTGAAATATGACCACTTCCAACCCATCAAGGGCAGGTTCACCAAGCGTTTCTCTAATTATGCTGAGAAATTCATGTCACATGGAGCGAAAGATACACTGATCAAATCAGTTGCTCAGGCCCTACCCAGCTATGCTATGGGTGTGTTCAAAATGTCTGTGGGCTTCTGCGAGCAATATGAGAAAGCTGTCCGCGATTTCTGGTGGGGCGATGAGGAGAACAAGAGGAAAGTTCATTGGACTGCCTGGGACAATATCACCAAACCAAAAGGCATGGGAGGGCTTGGTTTCCGGGACATGGGCTTGTTCAACCAGGCACTGCTCGCCAGACAGGCTTGGCGCCTAATTCAACGGCCTGATAGCCTCTGTGCGAGAGTCATCAAGGCCAGATACTATCCAAAAGGAAGCATCCTTGATACGGTGTTTGCGTCTGATCCATCCCCGGCTTGGAAAGGCATCGAATTTGGTCTTGAACTGCTTAAACAAGGCATGATCAGTCGAATCGGCAATGGAAGGAAAACTCAAATCGTGAGGGATAACTGGATTCCAAGAGAAAAGGGCCTGAGAGTGATTGCTCTTAAGAAAAACTCCAGGCGTAGATGGGTGAATCAGCTGATCAATCCGGACACTAATGAATGGAACCGAGATCTCCTTCGTGAGCTCCTTCACGATGCGGACATCGAAGCCATCCTGCGAATCCCAATCCCTAGCTCACAGCCGGAGGACCGTTGGGCTTGGCACTACGAGAGAAACGGCTGCTTCTCTGTCAAGAGCGCCTACCGGCTTGCTTACAACCTGAAACACAGCGGCCATGGTGGTGAAAGCTCAAGCAATGCTCCCAACGGCGAGAGGTCGCTCTGGAACAACATCTGGAAGGCTGATGTTCCTCCCAAAGTTCGCATTTTCGGGTGGAGGGTGGCCTCCGACGCTCTCGCCACTCAGAGAAACAAATGGAAGAGGACCCTTGAGCACACCAACCGCTGCCCAGTCTGTGCCAATGCAACTAAAGATGCTTTCCACGCCACTGTTACCTGCACAAAGGCGGCAGCCCTCCGTCACGCCATGCGAGCACACTGGCATCTCCATCCAGAGTCCTCATTCCAACACACCGGTAGCGATTGGCTACTCCTGCTGCTGACCAAGTGCGACAAAGCTACTCGCACCAGGATTCTGCTGCTACTTTGGCGCGCTTGGCACCTGAGAAATGATGTCATCCACAACAAAGGTACTGCCACTGTTGGGGAATCGGCCAGTTTCCTTCTAGCCTTCCAGAAAGATTTCAGCCAGCCAGTTGCTCCTTCTGAAGATCGCAACCTAAAAGGTGTTGTACACGAGACTGCCATCTCCGATCGGCCTCAACCTGCTACACCTCTCACCTGGACTCCACCACCCCGAGGCTGGCTCAAGGTGAACACCGACGGCTCCTTCCATGCCTCGAACCTCACCGGCGACGCTGGGGTTGTGGTAAGAGATGAGCATGGGTCTGTTATCCTTGCGGCCTGTTCAGATTTGAGAGTGAACCTGAAGTTGGAGAGCAAATTCCAGTGCTACATATTAATTCAGGGGAGATTCCAGGCCTCCAGGGTAACAAATACTAGCACTTTTATCTAAAAAAACAAATACTAGCACCTGGATGCATTTAGAAATAGTCTATTTATAGCTAATTTGTTTTATATTTTTTAGAATTCTTTTATTATAATTTTCAAATTTCCTGCAAACACGGGAGAAGTCGGGAGGCAAAATTGCATTCCACGGCAGCTTCCTTCGAGGACGGGAGGACGAAACTTAATTAAACAGCAACAACCCAACCGAGCTACAAGCGACCAAAGGCGGCAATCCCTAGTTGATGACCAGGTCGTCAAGTACCAGGCGCCGCACACCCCACGTGGAGACATGGGCCTGGTCCAACTTCCTGGCGAGGAAGAAGACATGTTAAACACAGAACGACGGCGACCGACCAGAGCATCCTCGCCGGAGACGGGGACGACGCGGCTGGCCGTGGCGTCGCCGGCGAAGGCGAGGAAGGACCTTAATGAAGGGGGGTGCGGGTGGGTGAGCTCACCGACGACCGGAGTTCTGGTGACCAGAGTTAGGACCAGGGGTAGACCGGCGGTGGCCATGGTTCGAGCAGGGCAGGACGGCAAGGCGGTTGCGGCCAGCGGCAGTGGCGGGGAGCGACGGAGGAAGATAGGACCGGACAGGTGTGTGCGTGCGTGATGCCGTTTCCCTCCCACACAGGTCGTGTATACCAGGAGCACCCACCAAAGGCGGACGTACGTAGTTCGACACCTGGGAGTGGGTTCCCTCCCAGTAGGGATGTAAATGGACATGTTAATGGCGCCGTATAATCCCATATAAATGCGTTCACACTTGAGTTTCCTAAGAAACGAAAAAACGTTTTGAACTGTAGACGGAAATGAGTGGTATTATATGGCGCCACATATGTAACCATTTACATCCCTACCTCCCAGACTCCCAGGTGTCGACCGTGCAGCGGAGAACACCTGGCCATGCTCGATGGACATGGATGGCAGCCACCGTGGGCATCGCGCGAATGAGCTTCACGGCCTCGGTTCAGCTACGATACGGGCGAACAGGACACGCCGGGCGACGGGAAAAGATCTCGATCTCTAGCTGACGACACCTCTCGTTGTCTCACTCGCGCCACCGCCACACGCGCGTCTCCGCGCCTACTCCCTCCGTTCCATTTTAATTGACTTCCTATTCAGCACATGTGGATGTATATATGCATGTAACATGTCTAGATACATTCACATTTGGTGCATAACAAGTCAATTAAATTGAACGGAGGGAGTACTAATTATGAATTATGGATCACATGTTTGAACTAATTAGGCTACTCCGATGTAATCCAAACGGATGGTGTCACGGGAGCAAAGTGACCGTATATTGCTTTCGTGATTTTGTTGTGCTAATTAGGCTAGCTTTTGGACTAATTATGGATCTCAAATTGTGAGCGACTCTCTTTCCCTCTTAAAATAATACTAGTTATATTTTACGCGGCGTCACGCCGCGCGTTTGGTGAAATTTTTTTTGCGGTAATTTGTGTTTTTTTTTTTAGTTGTGATATATATGTTGTTAGGTTTTTTTTCCCAATTCTAGTTTGCAAATATGTATTTTTTTAGGCATTTGTTAAGGGTAACTTCATTATTAGAGAACTATGAGGTATATCAACGCTTAATTGTATTTTTTTTCCTAGGCATTGAAATATTTATTTGATGAGGCATGATTAAAGTGTAGCTTAATTATTAGGGAAGTAAGTTATTGTAGTTATCGTTTTTTTTTCTGATGGTTAGTGTGCAAATTGTTGGTCGTGCATTTTTTTTCTTTTTTCTGGAATACGGGTGTGCAAAATGAGCTCACAGGGGAGATTTAAGTTTTATTACTTGTTATTATGTTGGATTGGTGTGATATGTATGCGTTTTATGTTAAATTTTTAATTTAACTGCATACTTGGAGGAAGTACATTTTTTGAGCATTTCTTAAATTCAATGTAAAATGGAACTATAATAAGAGGAGGTGGACCTACATTTTATCGAAATAGTAATGTAATCAGGCATTTATTTTTTAAGTCGAGCATTTTTTTTTGAAGCAGTGGCTATTATTTGAAATCCAAATGGTATCAAAATCCAGTAACTATGTGCGAAATGCAGTAGTTACAATTTTTTTTTTAATGTTAGTATTGGTACATTTCAGATGGAATTCTTGAATGTTGGCTTTTTTTTTTTGCAATTAATAAATGGAAGTGTATTTCAATTTGGAATAACCAAATGTAATTCTTGAATTTTGACATTTTTTTTGGGATTGTTTTTGTGTCCGAAAGTAATTAGTTTTTTTTGCCTAGTATTTTCGTATATTTCTCATGTTTTTTCCCCGGTGGTTATTTGTGAAAATTTCTATTTTCGCGGTGGATACATTCGGGGACATTGATTTTTCCGATGTTTCTTTTTGTTTAACTGTTCGTGGAAGTGTGGAAGTACCGTGGCGTAAAAATTTGAAATCTAGAAATGGCCACATTAAAATTTGTTTAAATTGAACTGTACTGAAGTCCGGGAAGAAGGTTGTAACTAAAATTTGTTAAATTTCAAAATTGTTAAAATTTTGACGGCATTCATATTTCAATTTGCTTAGCGTTCATTGAACAGTCAAACTTGATCCGGCCCCTATCGCCTCCTTCGCCGCGCGTGTGTGTTAAATTTCAAATTTTAAGACGTGGGTATTTTAAAAATGTTCAAGTTTCGAAATTATTGAATTTCGAAAAGGTTGTCGTTGTAAAAAATGGTCGGACTTTAGAGGCTACTCAAATTTGGAAATTGGTGTAGTTTGGAAAAAGGAAATTACGTTCTAGAGGCGGTTAGATTTTAGAAATTACTTATATTGGAAATGTATCGAGATTTGATTTTTGTACGCGTTTGTAGAATGATCAAGTTTGAAGGAATTTTAAAGTTTTGAAGTGTTGAAATTTTGTTTGTATTGAGGTCCGTTATTGATATTTGTAAGTCTTTTCAAATTTTGGAATTTGGTAAAATTTGGAAGTTACTCACAGTTGAATCATGTTTGTGACTGTTGAATGGTCATATTTCTTACGCAATTTTTTTAAGTATTAAATTTTAGATTTTAATCGTACGCCATAAATAGGCAGTGCCCTTTTATTGTGTTCGTGCCGATATATTTGCAGTTTCAGCGCGGCGGCACGCCGCGTCCTTAGTTAAAATTTGAAATATTTTTTTGAAACTTAGAAATTAATCGAATATTTTAGAGGGAAGTAATGGCTTGGGGAAATACATTGTTTTTTTTTCTGGAATTGTTTGAAATTTTACGTTTTGAATAATTTTTTTGAAATGTCCACATTTTTAAGCAGTGCAGATTTCAAAATTATGGAAGTTATATTTCAAAAGTTGCAAGAGTTTCTGGAAAAAGAAAAGAAGTTATGAATTTTGCAATTTTAATCATTCTATTCTAATTGCAGAGACTTTGAAATACCTGGAAAACTAATACCTGGAAAACTAAACCAGCAAATCTTCAAGAAAAAATGAGCATTTGTTAGTTCGCGTGGAAAGTTTAAAGATTCATTAAATCTATTTTTTCTTAAATTTAGAAATGTGTACAATGTTTTTTTTTGTTGCGTTTTCTGTGTGGGAAGTATGGAAATTAGGTATTTTCGGAAACATTCGAAATATTGTGGGGATTGTTTTTTTGGTGTAACTTTTGTGTGCAAAGGTTGGAAATTTGTAAAATTTGTGATTTTTTGACATATTATTTGCATTTTGCTGAATTATATTATGAAAGTTATAAATTTTCCAATTTTAAACTTTTTTTTTGTAATTGCCAAACCTCTTACATGGCGGGCCAACGTGTCAGGTTTTTTTTGAATAACAGAAATGAAATGTTTTGTTATAATGACATAATAAATGTCGAAGGAAATTCGAATTTGACGAAATTCGTGGAATGTTTGTGCGAATTTGGATCTAAAAATTACGGAGTTAGAGTCCAGCAAACTCGAAAGCGATGACGGGGATGGAACCTACTCGTCGACGCGCATATATTTCATGTATATAATTTTTGGGAAACGCGAGGACTTTTTTGGATTTTTTTTTTCAAAATTCATCGAATGTTTGTGCGAATTTGGATCGGAAATCGAGGAGTTAGAGTCGGCAAAACTCAAAACCGATCACGGAGGTGGAACCTACCCGTCGACGCGCATATATTTCGTGTATGTAATTTTTGTGAAACGCGGGGTTTTTTGCGAAAAATTTGACAAAATTCGTCAACGTTTGTGCGAATTTGGATCCAAAATCGAGAGGTTAGAGCCGACAAAACTCAAAACCGTTCACGGGGATTGAACCCACTCATCGACGCGAATATATTTCATGTGTATAAGTTTTTGGAGGGAAATAAATTTTGAGGAAAAAATGGTGGAAAAAAAAATCGCTACAGTACCCGGGCACTGTTTAACACTGTAGATACATTCACATTTGGTGCATAACAAGTCAATTAAATTGAACGGAGGGAGTACTAATTATGAATTATGGATCACATGTTTGAACTAATTATGCTACTCCGATGTAATCCAAACGGATGGTGTCACGGGAGCAAAGTGACCGTATATTGCTTTCGTAATTTTGTTGTGCTAATTAGGCTAGCTTTTGGACTAATTATGGATCTCAAATTGTGAGCGACTCTCTTTCCCTCTTAAAATAATATTGTAGCATGCTCGATTGTCATTTCTATTTGCGCCATACAAGGTATTGCATATAATCTATAAAATGTCATAAACCATGTACAATTACAATTTCATGTGCAACTCTCGGGTGCATAAATCAGGGTGCAAACCAAACGATTATATTGTCGTCCGAGACGTACGTTACCTCTCCATGGTACAAACTGAAAATATCACAAACATTTAAAAGAAACAAAATTTAACTAGATTTCAAGTAAACATTCAAAAAAAGTTCGACCTAAGGAGGCGGTGGTAGTGGACCTCCTCTATTGCATCTATGTATGCCTGGAAATCCGACCAATCGACGAAGCTGGAGGTGTCGGAACCCCTGGGCTCCGTCTTGACGGCGGTCTCAATCAACGCATCCAAGTCTTTTTTTTTTGAACAAGATCAACGCATCCAAGTCGAGGGCCACCATGTCGGCATGTGGAAGTTCGGCAGAGCGGACACGAGAAGCAAAATCAAGCACCCTTGCCATGTTCACGCACAGCCGGATAAATGCATAGTAGCTTGAGCCTCTCTCCACATCGCCCCCACATCTTCACGATGGTGGTTGGTGGCTATGGATCTACGTGGTAATTAGCAAGAGAGGGGCGGTGAAGGTGGCCGGAGAAGGGAGACGAGTAGGGAGGAAGTGGATACTGATTTACACGGTGGTTGACTGGACGAGGGCGCTGGTTGGCCAGATAGGGTACGAATGCGGTTGTGCGGATGCTTGGCCCGAGGTGGGGATCACATAGGTGGAGATAATAAGGACAATTTTAGTGGGGCGAAGGATGACAAAATTTCTGAATTAGTCCATACGGTCCAATCTCGAAACAATGCTTCACTTCATAGATCTGCTAAAGTTTAAACAAGATGCTCAATCTATGACAAGACCAGATACGACTTTTGAAACGAAGACAATGCTAGAGCAATAACGGATAAAGAAAATGGAATTGGAAGGAAGGAGGGGCGAGAAGCATGACACTCTGTCTTTTTACAAGGTGAGGTAGGTTAAGGAGACACGGCTACTAAGGATGCGGTAGAGAGAAACGATATTTTGTGAAGGTCGTCGTCAAGTTTGACATAATTTTCTGAATCTCTTTTCTTTTAACTTTTAATCAGTCCGTAGCAACGCACGACCACATTTGCTAATCTAGACTAATCTATCCATCGATCATCAATCCACGCTGTGAACCGGTAGCGACGCTGGTCACTGTTCTGTTCTTCGGGAAATCCGGAGCCACACGGCCCATGATCGAGTCCAGGCGGGCGGCGCCATGCGGCCCAGGTAACAGGCCGATTTCCTTTTTGCAATTCCGGTTGAGGACATATTGTTGGCAAACCCTATATACCGCCCAGCAGCGGCGCTGGACGGTCGCGCCGCCTGAAGCGCGCCGCTACTGGGCCGGCCCATGTCCTTTTTTCCTTTTTTCTTCTCAGTTTCTTTTTTTTCGTTTTCTGTTTTTTTCTTTTTCTTCTGTTATTCTTTTTGTTTTTCTTTCAAAAATTCAAATTCAAATTTGTTTATTTTCGAAAATTGTCCAAATTCGAAATTTTGTTCCGATTCGAATTTTATTCAAATTCGAATTTTGTTCCGATTCGAAAAATTGTTCGGATTTGATTTTTGTTTAGATTTAAATTTTGTTCGGACATGAAAATTGTTCAGATTTTAAAATTTGTTCGGATTTGATTTTTGTTCCGATTCAAAATTTGTTCCAAATTCGAATTTTTGTTCCAATTTGATTTTTGTTCGGAATTGAATATTGCTCGGATTTGAAAATTGTTCAGATTTTAAAATTGTTCGGATTTGATTTTTGTTCAGATTCAACAAATTGTTCCAAAACCGAAATTTATTTTCCGATTCGAATTTTCTTGAAATTCGAATTTTGTTTCGATTCGAAAATTTGTTCGGATTTGATTTTTGTTCAGATTTGAATTTTGTTCGGATTTTGAAAATTGTTCGGATTTGATTTTTGTTCCGATTCGAAATTTGTTCCAAATTCGAATTTTTGTTCCAATTTGATTTTTGATCGGAATTGAATTTTTGTTCCGATTCAAAATTTGTTCCAAATTCAATTTTTTTCTTCTGAAATTCGAATTTGTTCAAATTTGAAAATTATTCGGATTTGATTTTTGTTCCGATTCAAAATTTGTTCCAAATTCGAAATTTTTGTTCCAATTCGATTTTTGTTCAAATTCGAATTTTGTTCCGATTCGAAAATTTGTTCAGATTTTAAAATTGTTCGGATTTGATTTTTGGTTTAGATTTGAATTTTGTTCGGACTTGAAAACTGTTCAGATTTTAAATTTGTTCGGATTTGATTTTTGTTCTGATTCAAAATTTGTTCCAAATTCGAATTTTTGTTCCAATTTGATTTTTGTTCGAATTGAATTTTGTTTGGATTTGAAAATTGTTCAGATTTTAAAATTGTTCGGATTTTAAAATTCGTTTAAACTATTTTGTTTCTCCTTTACTTTGATATTCGTTCAAATATTTATGTTCGAAACAGTTTTTCTGGTTACGCAATAAATTCGTAGTTTGCATATTCACGAGATTTTTGTCCAAAAAATAATGTTCGTTCCGAAGTTGAAAACAGTGAAACATGCGCGGAACAAACAACCAGCGAACCAGTTTACAAAGACGAAGCCAAACTAGAACAGAAGTTTGGGCCGAGCCCATCTACGAAACGTGTAGGCGGCGCAAGCTCGTACCGCCACTGTGAAGCGGTATAAAGGAGCATCACATAGGCCTATTTGAAAATTCTGGGCTCCTCAAATGTTTGGGCTTGTGCGACCACACAGGCCGTACTCCCGTAGGCCCAGCCCTAAGCCAAGGGCCATTTCCCGGGAGAAGGAACCTTGCAAGTTCTCATCAGGATCTCCCTCTAAATCAGTGTTATACCTTGCAAGTTAAGTTTGAACTTAATATCTTTGTGTATGCAAAACTTATGCTGTAGATTTTGAGTCCAGAGGTACGTCAAGATGACCAGATTAGCATTTCCGTAAGGAGTAGTTCAGTTTCTGTAAACTAGGGAGTATAATCTCACTGAAGGCTGCCCTTTCAACCAGAGAAAAGAAAGGGTTGAATTCGCAATTTCCGGTTGGTAGTATGAACAAAAGTACTACAAGTTAAACCGGATTAGTTCAACTAATAAAAGTCAGAAACCGGACTAATTCATCTATTGTGTGTCATAGACACCTCCACAACTGATTTGTTTTCTGGTTAGCTGAAAGGTTAACGTCGCACGCGTTGTGGAGAATGCCGGGTCGAAACAGTGTCATGCATGAGGCAGGACAGTATAACCGCGGCATCCACCGATCTATAAATACCAGTCATGTATTAACAGCGATGAGAACCACAGCGCCCCTCACAACCAACAGCTACAACGATGACATTTCCTTCTTCGCGTGTGGCTTCGGCGCTACTGCTTTGCGTTTGCATGCTAGTATTATGCAGAGCACATGGAGAATCTCACAAGGTAATTAACAGAACTAGCACGCGATTGGGTTTCACATGTATAGCTGTATATAAATGTTTCAGAAGTTAGCTAATTAATCTTGCGCGCGCCTGTGTTTAGCTTTACATAGTTTACCTAGGTGACGTGAAGCATGGGCACCCTGACGATGTCGTCGCTTCGCACCATGATATGCTCGCCACTCTCTTTGGAAGGTAGGCACTAACGTGTAATTTCAACAACCGAACTGTTAGTTTATCTCTGGCTACTCTACTTACTCCGTTCATGAAAGAGTGCAAGTCAAAAAAAAAAAGGTATGACCATATTTATGCAAAAATGCACCTATATTTAGGACACTAAACTAGTATCCTTAGATTTATGATGAAATGTATTTTTATCATATATAGCTATTTATTTTCACAAATATTGTTATAATTTTGTGTAACCCGGTCAAATTTTGAGATATTTGATTCTTCAAAAAAAATCTGGAAGACGGAGTATATGCCTAGCAAGAAAATTAATTTCGATTTTAGCAAGGAAGAATCAATGGCCTCCGTGGTGTACAACTACAAGCATGGCTTCTCAGGCTTCGCAGCCATGCTCACCCCAGAGCAAGCCAAGCAACTTGCAGGTCAGTCAGCACTTATCGGGTTGTCGCCATGCATGCATCTGATCATCTAATCCGAACCTCTCGGTTCTCGCTTGCATAGCTGTATAGTTGAGCAACTACATATCATACGATGTATGCAGAGTTTCCGGAGGTCATCAGCGTGGAGCTGAGCAAAGAGCACACGGCGGCCACCACGCGGAGCTGGGATTTTCTTGGTCTAAACTACCAGAAGCCGGCCAGTGGGTTACTCCATGGTAGCAGCTATGGAGAGGATGTGATCATCGGGGTGATTGACAGCGGTTAGTATTGAGAATTACTTATATATTTAAATCAACTGACCAAGTCCATTCTCACATAAACTAATAACTCACTACTCAGGGATCTGGCCGGAGTCGAAAAGCTTCAACGACGAAGGTACCGGTACGGTCCCGTACCATCAAGGTGGAAAGGGAAGTGCCAAGTCGGGCCTGACTGGGACATCAACAATTGCAGCCGCAAGATCATCGGTGCACGGTTCTACAGCGCAGGAGTTCCCGATGAGGTCCTCAAGACGGTCTCGCTCTCGCCCCGGGACGAGTTCGGCCACGGTACACACTGTGCGTCCACTGCCGCGGGCTCCTATGTGGAGGCTGCCAGCTTCAACGGCCTTGCCGAGGGGGTTGCACGGGGAGGCGCACCTCGTGCTCGCATCGCGGTGTACAAGGTCTTGTGGGGCCCTGCCGGCACCTCTGGCACAACGGCGGACCTTCTCGCCGCCATTGACGACGCGATCCACGACGGAGTTGACGTATTGTCATTGTCTCTCAGCTACCCCGAGGAGAACTCGTTGGGAGCTCTCCACGCGGTTCAAAGGGGGATCACGGTTGTGTATGCGGGTGGCAACAACGGTCCAAGGCCACAAACCGTTAAGAACACCGCACCGTGGGCCATCACCGTGGCGGCGAGCAAGATCGACCGGTCGTTCCCCACGATGATTACGCTGGGAAACAAGCAGCAGATAGTGGTACGTGTGACTACAAATTCAATGGGAAAAAAGACTCGAGGAATCACAACCAAGTGTGCCAATGTATATACTTATTCTTGAGCAAACTCTGCCCATTTCGTTTTGCAGGGGCAGTCTCTCTATTACCAAATGAAGAACTCGACCGGAAGCAGCTTCACGAGTCTTATCATTGCTTCCCGGTAAGAAAATGATCCATCTTTGTTTGTTTGTTTGTTTGTTTTTGGAATCTATTGGGCAATTCTAAAGCCGAGTTGACTTTCCTATGTGTATTCAGGTGTACTGCGAATGCACTTAATGGCACAGACGTGCAAGGTCAAATCCTCCTCTGCTTTCCGTTCCCAGGCGATCAAATGGCCTTCAGTCCTATAGACGTTTTCGCAGAAGCGTCCCAATTTGTTATAGAAGGCAAAGGAATTGGTCTTATTTTCGCTCAACATACAACGGACATTTTGCAAGTGACAGCAGATAATTGCCAAGGCATTGCCTGCGTTCTCGTGGACTTTGACACTGCAACAAAGATCAGCAAGTACTGGGCTGCCACCAGGTACGTACCATCAAAAGAGTTTGATCAAGCATGTTCTTGTGATCGACGGAACTAACATCTTTTTGTTTTGTTTTAATAATCAGCTCTCCCATGGCAAAGATTGAGCCAGCGACCACCGTAACGGGGAAAGAGATATTGGCGCCAAAAGTGGCATCCTTCTCCTCAAGAGGTCCATCACCTGATTACCCCGATATTATCAAGGTAAGAGCGTACCAGCTGATCTTCAACTAAAAACGTTGCACTAGCAAGTAGCAAGCCATGATCGAGCCCATCATGACGCCCTTCTATCATCTGATCTCACCATGCGGTCTTCTCGCTTCCTTGAAAAATACAGCCTGACATAGCCGCACCTGGAGCTAACATCTTGGCAGCAAAGGAAGATTCCTACGTATTCATGTCCGGGACGTCGATGGCAACCCCGCATGTAGCAGGTGTTGTCGCGGTGCTGAAAGCACTGCACCCGGACTGGTCTCCTGCAGCA
This sequence comes from Poa pratensis, assembly GCA_947311845.1. Classification (NCBI taxonomy): domain Eukaryota; kingdom Viridiplantae; phylum Streptophyta; class Magnoliopsida; order Poales; family Poaceae; genus Poa; species Poa pratensis. The sequence goes on from CAMZMU010000086.1 coordinate 10,755,131, forward strand.
ATAAAATCAGCAATCGTCACCTCCGGTAAGAGCACTCTAGAGAATATCAATTCCTTGCTAGCAAGCCCTATGTTTGTATCTTATTCTGCTTGGTGATGAAGCGCATGTCACCGACGAGCGCGACATGCCGATACTGGCGGAGGGGCTCCCACGGAAGACGGCCGATCCATTCGACTACGGCAGCGGGAACATCAACCCTCTGGGAGCAGCCGACCCCGGCCTTGTCTACGACATCGATCCACGCGACTACAGCAAATTCTTTGGGTGCACCATCGCGAGGACTAAGGTGAGCTGCAACGCAACGACGATGCGAGCATACCACCTGAACCTGCCCTCCCTCGCAGTCCCCGACCTGAGGCGTCCGGTCACCGTGTCAAGGACGGTGACGAACGTCGGCGAGGTCAACTCCGTGTACCGCGCCGTGGTGCAGAGCCCTCTTGGAGTTAAGATGGAGGTCGAACCACAGGTGCTTGTGTTCGACGCTGCGAATAGAGTGCGCATGTTTAAGGTGAAGTTGTCGCCGGCGTGGCAGCTGCAGGGGGACTACACATTTGGCAACATTATTTGGCGCAGTGACCGAAAAGATGTCAGGATCCCAGTTGCAACACGGATCACGACTCAGGATTTCTATGCAGATGTTGCATAACTAATTATGTAGGGTGAACAATATACATGTGCAGGAAATATTGTGGCTGCATGCACCCTAAGTATGTAAATTTCAAGTGTTAATTTGTTTTGCATTGTATCTGTTTGGTCGTAACTTTTGAGCTCAATAAAGTGTGCTTTATAAAAAAAGATAAATAATGTCTTTACTATTAACTGGAAATCGACCGTGATGGACTGATGGTACATCATACGTCTTACCTTTTGCAATCGACCGTGATGGCACATTATACATTATTGTCGTCCCCTTTGTCGTCGTCATTGCCGACGTAGTCTTCGCCGTACTCCAAGCAGTGGCGGAGGACGGGAAAAAAATGAGGTCGGGCGAAGTTTAAAGCATACAAACGTTTTGTGAAAAAATGTGACAGAATACAATCAGATGCGTACGTATACAAACGTTTTTGCGTACGTATACAAAAATCAAGGTAGGGCGGCCCTACTTGCCCTACTGGGTCCTCCGCCACTGACTCCAAGGGAATTTGCTATAGAGAATGAGAGTGTTTGAGCACATGGAAAAGTTCAGTTTAAATCATTGAACACCTAAAACCCTCTCGATCACAGTACGATTTTCCTATAAGATTTGAAACTATAGAAGGATAATGACGGGCTTCAAGCTGTCAGTTTCAGGTTTTCATGTGCGCTGGATGAGCTTTGAGCTCGGAGAGCATGCGTCTTGAGTCTTCAAGCATGCCATATGTGAGATTTTGGCTTCAACCAAGTATTGCATCGTTTGGTACATCGTTTGGTATTCATCCCCTTTTTTTAGATAAAGAGTATATATTAATATCAAGCCGATACCAATTACACCCAGCCTCTGCAACAACGCAATAACCAAAGGTATTACGGATGCACACAGCCGAAAGACAATAAGAAGAAGAAACAAAAAAAGAAAAGTCCCGCTATAGAGTTACAGTCCTTGCAGCAGCAGCACAACCACCACCAAGACAACACATGATGTCCAAACACTCCAAAAGCAACGCCTTCAAGAATCTTTGTGTACGCCTTCAAGCAACGCCTTCAAGAATCTTGGTATTCATCCCTATTGTTTTCAACGTTGTTCTGTGATAAATCTTTGTGCACGCCAGAATTACTCTTGGAGTCAAGGCAGTGCTGCCTAGTCTTCAGTTCGTGATCGCACAACAGATATTTCTCAAGGGCGCCAATTTAAATCTTGCATCAAGCAAAGTTCTGCGTCTTGAGTTCTTCATGTAGTGTTGTTTCAACAATGTCTTCTGCAGGTCCTCAAGCACGCTTGATATGCTGTTAGCTTGCATTTGTTACTTGAGTCCTTTGAGGGGTTGTTTTCAAGGTTGTCAAATCATCTCACTAGATGTTTATGTAGATGAGCAGAACTGGTGTCGAAGATGAAACAATTCTTCTGTGAAGCAGTCCATTGGTTGAGATGGTTCATCCAATCTCCGTCTTGGTCAGGGCTGCTTCTTAATCTTTTCTGTACCGGTACTCCTTATGATAGAGGAGGATGCTCATGTGCTGATATTATTTTTTGATCTTCAGGGATCCTTAAGTTCCTTCGCTTAAATATTCACTTAATTCAGTAGAGTTTTTTCCAAAGCAATGGATCAAGATGTCAGTTGGTAAACCAAACCGACTGTTGGGACTAAGTTTCTGCGTATATTAGACGAATACATTATTCCCTTAATTATGTTGTCGTTCATCACCCAAAACCCACGTAGGAGAGCATCAGATGCACTTTCAGTGGTCATAGTGACGGTAATGATGATGATTTGGTTCACTAATGAACCTGTATCTGAGATTGTTGTCTCACGTGAAGGAGTTTGTGGAGCTGGTACCGATGATTCTGCACTTGATATTGTCGGGCCAGGAGAAGGTCATGATGTTTTTTTATAAGTTTTGTAAAATGTCATGCATCTAATGATGGTATTGATGATGAGTTGTTCACTGATGAGACTGCACCTGAGATTATAATGCCACATGAAGGTATGGTATATCTTCTGTAGAATCCGATGCACAAGAAGATGGTAGAGATGGGACTGCACCCGAGATTGTCGACACACAAGTTTCACAAGTTTCACCCGATATTGAACTCTATGATGCAAATATGCAAAGCCATCGCAACGCACAGTTAGATACTACTCCAGCTGATCCACGTCATCTGACCACCGATATCTATTTTATGATTCATGTGCTTCTATCATGAAACTGTAATGTGGAGCTAGCTTATACTCCCTCCGTTTTTTAATATAAGATGTTTTAGGTCTCTCACATGTTGACTAGGCGTGGAACCAAATAAGTGCACATACACAGTAAAACATGTCTAAATACATCTACACACATTGAATGTAGACAAAAACTAAAACATCTTATATTAAAAAACGGAGAGAGTAATTTGTAGTCTTTTATCATGGAACTATAATATGGAGATACCTTATGATTTGTATGCTTTTTGCTGTGAAACTGTAATGTGGAACTTGTGTCTCGCAAGAAATGCTTGATCAAAATATGTCTCTCCCTTTTGAACTAGGTAAACAAGATTTGCTTCTCTCCATGATTAAAATGTTTAACTATTCTCTTAAATTACATTTTCATCTTTTTACCTTTAAAACTTTAGCAATCTTCTTTGATCAAGAATACATAACATCAAGATCAATCTTAATTATCTCACTTACATAAATACTAATTGGAAAACCTTGCTGGCCTCCTGGGTTATCTGTCACTACTATTTCTCGCCAAAGGAAACTCATTACCTCATAAAAAGGGCTAGGCTAGTGAACTGCACCTTATGGAAAGCTGTTATTTTGTGGTGATCCAAATTCGTATATACTGATAAAGGCCGACTTGTGACGAGGAGAGCGGAGCGTCCCGGAGTGCTATTTACCTTACTAAGGATCAGATGTTCCATGAGAGAACAAAGCACATTGACGTCAAATATCATTATGTGCGTGATGTTGTTGCACAAGGTAAGCTGAATGTATGCAAGATAAATACTTATGATAATCCTGCTGATATGATGACAAAGCCAGTTCTTGTTACTAAGTTCGAGCTTTGCTCGGGCTTAGTTGGTATCACTGTCTAGCCTAAGAGGCTATTTGGCGTCGAAGATGTTTTCTTTGTTGTTTCAGGGTGAAGTTCTCGTTCATGCTACAAGATGGAATTTGTCTCAAGGTGGAGTGTTATTTTGTGGTGATCCAAATTCGTATATACTGATAAAGGCCGACTTGTGACGAGGAGAGCGCATTTGACTTGAGAGGAACAGCCTAGTAGATTCTCATCTCTGACGCTCAAAAGCTAGTGCCTTTACATGTTTTGTACAATACATTTAGACGTTAAAAAGTTAATCCACGTCTCTTGCTGAGACCTTCTGTTAGTAGGTAGCACTTTCGTCATCTGCCTCTCATTTTTTTCGTGAGACAATGGTTTCCCTCTGTGACTACAGTTTCCTTTTTGAGAAGCCAATGCATGTTTCCTTGTTACTACAACTTTTTAAACAGGCACTCCATCAGCAATAAGGAACTATTCATGCATGACTTGCACAATCCTTTAGTTGCTTTGCGCGTGAGCTTTTCTTTGGAAAGACTAAATATTTGTTTGGCTTGAATTGCGAAAAGACAACAATTCAAGTAATAAAGGTTAACCCCGTATATGGTTCTAGTGGTAAAAATGTTGCTGCAAATAATTAAATGTTTTTCTTTGTTTCTTATCAATTCCTTACTGTGGTCAGGAATATCGAGAACAACTTGTTTTCTGGACCGGTGCCTCAGCAATTACTCAACATACCGACCTTCAAGTGAGAAACCATCTTCTTCCTTGTATTTATCTCGTTCTTGGTGCGAGCTTGTTTGATGTAGCTATTACATTTTCTAAATAACGTTCTTCAATCCATTAAAGGACTAGATGTTTAACTGTATCAATTTTGTGCTACCTGTTAAGTAACCAACATATTTCCAGTGCAGAAAGGATGGCAATCCATTTAATACCACTATAGCCCCGTCAGCAGCACCACCTTCAGCATCAACACCGTCAGCATCACCACCTTCAGCATCAGCAGAATCAGCACCAACTCCAACACCAACAGGACCAAAACCAGCCCCAACAATACCTACAGGTCTAAATCCAACACGAGCACCTCCATCACCCCCTTCAAAAGCCCCTCCGCCTTCAAACTCTTCTGATGGATCCACCACTCGACATAGCACTTCATCATCTAGAAAGCATAGTTCGTCAGCCCTCAAGATTGCTGGATTTGTTCTTCTTGTAGTAGTGCTGTTCATAGTTATAGTTCTGCTGGTAATATTTTGTTTGTCCAAGTACCAAGAGAGACAGTCAAGATATGATAATAACAGAAGTCAGCTGGGAAGGGTCAGTCATAGGGTTGAACCCCAAATCATGCCAGCTTCAGTGCAACCAAGGAATGATGTTAAAAAAGGTTAACTTATGTCCTTTTACCAATAGAACACAGGGTTCTGCTATATTTTTTTTCATATTAATATAGGATATTTTCTTGATTGATCCAGGTGAGGCCGTTGACAAGAGAGGCCGCGAGTTAAGTGTAGCAGCAGCAGGTATGAAGTCCTTGGAACAGAGGGCAGTCTAATTTTGATATGCTGTTCACCAAGTTAAAATGTCTTAAATTTCTCTCATTGTTTGCAGCTGTCCCAAAGAAGCCTGCTGAAAACCGAAAGGAGCACATAATTAATTTGGGTCGAACAGACTCGGAACTTTTTGCAGCTGCACCGCCGCCGCCTCCACCTCCGCCTCCACTACCGCCTGCTGAAAAAGTCGTTGCAAATCCCATTGTTCCTCCAGAAAGGAGATATAGTCCTCCGCCAAGGACAAGTACCCCAAATTCTGCCACACCCTTCTCTGTTGCATCTCTTCAACAATACACAAGCAATTTCAGAGAGCAGAATGTTATAAGAGAGAGTAGATTAGGAAAGGTGTACCTAGCTGAGCTTCCTGAAGGCAAGGTACGAAGTATTACTTTTATCAATGGACAATGCAACTCACTATTCGCTGTGCAGTTCAAACATTGAGCTTAATTTCTCCTATTCTGTGTAGTTCATGGAGGTTTTGAAGATTGACAATGCTAACGGAAGAGTGTCAGTAGATGACTTTCTAGATTTGGTTGCACGTATCTCACAGATCAAGCATCCTAACATCCTTGAGTTAGTTGGATACTGTGCTGAATATGGACAGCGGTTACTCGTGTACAATCACTTTAGCATAAAAACACTAGATGACGCACTTCATGATAGAGATGAAATTGACATTGATCTATCATGGAATGCTCGCCTCCAGGTCGCTCTTAGCTCAGGAAAATCCTTACAGTAAGTGAAGCTATAGTTATATGTAATCCATATCTGCTTCTCTTTTTTCTCAAAATGTGCGGAAATTTATAATCTGAATTATTTTGTCCCTACAGATATCTGCATGAAAGCATCCAACCACCAATTGTGCATCAGAATTTTGAACCAGAAAATGTGCTCCTGGATAAAAAGTTATCAGTGTGTGTTGCTGAATGTGGATTGGCAGAACTGATGCCATCAGGTTCTGTCACTCAGGTAAGCTATAATTTGTGGTATAGAATATAGATATCGCATGTTCTAAGGGCACCGGAAATTGGTAGAGGTCAGGTCGTTTAAAGGGCTAATGGTGCTATGACTCATACTTTGATGCAACACGTGCTAGCTCATTGCAAGAGAATCTGTATTGGTAGACAGCTTTTGATTATCAGCTTAGCTAACCTGGTTGAAATATTGCATGATCGGCTACCTGTACTTTTCTAAGAGGCGGCAATAATTTACTAATAGTCTTCCAATGTCAGTTAATCAGTATGCTGTACTGAAAATGGAAGGTTTGTGGTGGTGAATAAGCATGATTATATGTGCATTCAAAGTCTGGGGACAAGGATTATGGAATGGGGAGTGTTGGTGGTAGTCCTTAGTTGTAAAAGATAGGAACATAGAGGGTTAAAGGTGTAAACATGGACCTTGTATATACTTTGCCTAGTCTGAATGAAAGAGTAAGATGATTCCAGAAAAATCCCCAATCGACTACATGGTATCAGAGCTGGAGGCGACGGTGGGAGGCTGCCGGCGTTGAATCGGTGGCCAGCGGCGCATGTGCATGAGCTGAGGCTTGTGCTGGCTGGTAGTAGTAGCAGGAGGGAGGCAGAGGTAACCGGCTAGCTGCAGAAATTGTTGGTGTGGAGGCGGCGGCCGGCAACGAGAGGACCGGTGGTCTTGCTGGTTGTGGTGCTGGTGAAGCACCAGTTGGTGGAGCTCCTGGCGTGGGGGAGATTCGTCGGGAGGAACTGCAGCCGAGCTGGTGTGCTGCAGCGGAGAGGAAAAGCAGAGGAGAGGTGCTCGTGCTGGAGTGCCACAGCAGGGACAAGTCCGGCCGGCCGGAACTTAACAAGGTATTGCAGGTGAAGCTGCACATCGTGGGGGGCTGATTGGCGCTGGTCCGTGTGGTGGCCGGGAGAGAAGAAGCAGCACGCCACAGCGTGCGAGAGGTACATGACTCCGGGCTGGGCCTGCACGGAGGAAGAAACAAGTGCGGTAGTAGGTGGTGTGCTGTATTTTGCAAGGTGCAAAGCTTTCTGGTGCTGAATCGCTGAAGGCAGGAGACTGCAGAGGAAATTGACTGTCGATTTGTGGCTGCCGTAGTTAGTTTGGGACATTACTTGTGGTTCGTCTATCCAGCTTGAACGAGTGTTGTGTGTGTGCATCTTCAGTGTTTGTGAAAATGTCGAAGGGAGCGGTTCCATCTCCTAGAAGATACAGTGTGTGGTATTGCGACCATTGCGGAAGACGTGGTCATTTAAAAGCTTTCTGCTGGGATTTACAGAGAAGGCAAAAGGAGAGGAAAAATGCTTGTGCAGTTAGTACGGAAGCATCACATACTGTGAAGGTCCAAATGACTGTTGATGAATGGGAGAAGTGGTGCAAATTTAGAGAAGTAAGCACCTGTGATAAGTCAACCACTAAGATATCTGGTCCTTGCAGTAATACTTCTTATGGCCAATTATGAGGACAATCATACTCGTGCACCGTGGCTAATTGACTCTGGAGCATCGAGACATATGGTGGGGTCTCACAAGGAATTCTCAAAGTATGCTTCTAATGTGAAGGGACAGGGTGTACAGTTGGCAGATGGATCTACTCAAGCTATCATAGGGACAGGGACAGTTGTGTGTGGACATGATATGTCTTTATCCTCTGTTTTGCATGTTCCATCATTTCCAATAAATCTACTGTCCATCAGCTGTATCACAAAAGAGCTCAATTGTGCTGCTATCTTTTACCCAACATGGTGTGTGTTTCTGGAACTTGGGACGTGGAAAGTCCTTGGGACAGGAATTATGCGAGATGGCCTGTACTACTGGATGATGATACAACACCTGTGGCTTCTACTGTTCTTTCTCAGTCACCATTGCAGGAATTCCTTCTTCATCATCGCCGGCTGGGACACTTGGCCTTTAACACCCTGGGTCAGTTGTATCCTCACCTCTATAGTAAAATTTGCAAAGAAAGTCTAGTATGTGATGCATGTCAGTATGGGAAGCTGACCCGTAGTATATATACTTCATCTGATCACAGAAGTATGGTGCCATTTCAAACTATCCACTCAGATGTGTGGGGTCTTAGTGGGGTGTGGTCACTTTATGGATACAAATCTTTTGTTACATTTATTGACTGTTGCACTAGGACTACTTGGGTGTATGTACTAAAAAACAAAAGTGACGTGTTTGAATGCTTTAAGGATTTCCACAACTTAATCAGAAATCAATATGATGCAAGGGTGAAAATATTTCGAACTGACAATGGTACAGAATATGTAAATAAACAATTTGATGAGTACTTGTCAAGCTTTGGAATTATCCATCAAACTAGTTGCCCAGGTACTTCCCAGCAGAATGGGTTGGCTGAAAGGAAGAACAGACATCTCTTAGAAATCACCCGGTGTATCATGTTAGCTATGAATGTTCCTAAATATTTATGGGCTGAAGCTGTGATGACAGCGGCTTATTTGATGAATAGAATGCCATCTCGGGTGATCAATAATAAGACACCGATTGAGTGTCTAACTGATGAAACTACATATGTGGTTCCTCCAAGAGTATTTGGGTGTGTATGCTTTGTAAGAGACCACAGGCCATCTGTTGGGAAATTAGATCCAAGAGCAGTGAAATGTGTGTTTGTTGGGTATTCTGGTAAGCAGAAGGGCTACAAATGCTGGTGTCCTTCGGAGAGGAGAATGTTTGTGAGTATGGATGTTACCTTCAGGGAAAATGTACCTTTTTATGGAGAACCTACTGACTTAAATGACGTGTTTCCTGATTTGTTTACTGATGATAGCCCAAATGGAGATGAAGATTGTGGGACAGGGAGAGATGACAACAAAGAAGGTAATGCTGAAACATCACAGAAGATGATAGTTGGAGTTATTCCCGGAGAAGATGCTCAGGATGATGCAGGTGTGTTTGATGCAAGGCAAGAAGAGGTGCAGGGTCAGCAACAAGATGAATCAAATGAAGCTGTTGAGTGGCCAAAACCAAATGAAGAACAAGAAGTTCGAGTGTATAGTAGGAGACATCGTTCTGAGAAGGAAGTTATCCCAACTACAACTAGGTGTGATCATGAAGCTCAAGAAACTCCTGCAGTACAAGCACAAGGAACCTTGCCAAGTGTGATACAATCTCCCTTACTATTGGGTGATTTAGATATTCCTATCGCTCACAGAAAGCAGCCACGTTCCACTGCAGGGAAATTACCATCAAATCTTTCTCAATATGATATTTCTAATTATGTCTCGTATGTGTCATTGGGTTCTCAATATAAGTCATTCATAGCTGCACTGAATTTCACTCTTCCTATACCACGTGATTGGCAAGAGGCGAAACAATACCCAGAATGGAAGAAAGCTATGATAGAGGAGATGGAAGCACTTGACAAGAACAATACTTGGGTATTTACTACTCTTCCTCCTAATAAAAAGGCCGTTGGTTGTAAATGGGTATTCACCGTGAAACAAAATTCAGAGGGAAAAGTGGAGAGATATAAAGCCAGATTGGTGGCAAAGGGATTTAGTCAAACCTATGGTGTGGACTATGATGAGACATTTGCTCCAGTGGCAAAAATGAATACAATAAGAACTCTAATTTCAGTAGCTGCAAATAAAAGATGGAAACTCTTTCAGATGGATGTTAAAAATGCTTTCTTACATGGTGATTTACAGGAAGAAGTGTACATGGAGATTCCTCCTGGATTTCGTACCCAACAAACTATTGGCAAGGTATGTAAGTTGAAAAAATCATTGTATGGATTGAAACAATCACCTAGAGCATGGTTTGGGAGATTCAGAAATGAAGTATGCTCTATGGGTTACAAACAGAGTAATGCTGATCATACTTTGTTTTTTAAGCATAATCTAGGAAAGGTCACTATCCTTGCAGTGTATGTGGATGATATTGTGATTACAGGCGATGATGTGGTGGAAATAGCCTGGTTGAAGAAAGCATTAGCGAAAGCCTTTGAAGTGAAAGATCTGGGTCACCTCCACTACTTCCTTGGCATTGAGGTTGCCTATGCACCACAAGGTATATATCTTTCTCAACGGAAATATGTATTAGATTTGCTTACTGAAGTGGGAATGTTGAACTGCAAACCAGCAGCCACACCAATTGAGCAAAACCACCGAGTAATGGCTGAAAGTGGTGAGCCTATAGACAAGCATCAATATCAAAGATTGGTTGGTCGCCTAATATATTTATCACACACTAGACCAGACATAGCCTATGCAGTCAGCATAGTTAGTCGGTACATGCATGATCCACGGTCAGGTCACATGGATTTGGTAAATAGGATCCTACGTTACTTAAAAGGTTGTCCTGGGAAAGGTATCCTGTTCTCTTCTCATGGGCATTTGAGAGTCGAGGGGTACACGGATGCTGACTGGGCGGGATGCCTAGATGACAGAAAATCAACCTCAGGTTATTGTGTGTTTGTTGGTAGAAATCTGGTCAGTTGGAGAAGCAAAAAACAGAGTGTTGTATCAAGATCGACTGCGGAGGCAGAGTTCAGATCCATGGCGTCTGGTTTATGCGAGTTGTTGTGGGTGAAAATATTGCTGGTGGAACTTGGGCTGTTTGATAAAGGACCTCTTCGACTATATTGTGATAACCAGGCCAGCATCAGCATTATACATAATCCCGTGCAGCATGATAGAACGAAACACATTGAAATTGATAGGCACTTCATAAAAGAAAAGTTGGATGGGGGAACACTTCGCGTGTCTTATGTAAAATCTAGAGACCAACTAGCAGATATTTTGACTAAAGGTGTTAATGTTGTATCATTCGAAGATGTTTGTAACAAGATGGGGCTTATTGACATCTTTGCCCCATCTTGAGGGGGAGTGTTGGTGGTAGTCCTTAGTTGTAAAAGATAGGAACATAGAGGGTTAAAGGTGTAAACATGGACCTTGTATATACTTTGCCTAGTCTGAATGAAAGAGTAAGATGATTCCAGAAAAATCCCCAATCGACTACAGGGAGAATCGATCAACTTTCCTAGTAACTTGTTTACCGGTAATACTCTAGTGGAGTATCAACCTGTTCCTGGCTAACCATGGGCTGGCACCCTATAGCCCTTGACTTGATAGAAAATTTTGCATTGACCATTTGTTATTTAGCTTATTTAATTCGCCCAGGCAGTGACAGATGCATCTTGTATGTTAATGTGGATGACTACTAGTGTACTTACAACTGGTATATTTTGGCTGTGCAGTTGTCGGGTCGGATGCGTACATTACTGAGCTATGAAGCGCCTGAACTCCAGGAATCTCGGATCATCACAGAACGAGGTGATGTTTACAGTTTTGGAGTAGTGATGCTAGAACTTCTTACTGGGCGTAAACCATATGACAGGTAAGAGATTTACTCTCATGTTTGGCTTCACAATAAGCTTCCCGGAATTATTTTAGATTATCGTTTCCGCGTAACCTAAGGAAGCAATTCTTTGATTAACATGCATGTTTGTTGTGAAAAATATGCAGTTCACGCCCCCGCCATGAGCAACATCTTGTTAGATGGGCTGGCTTTCAGCTTCATGACATTGAATCCCTCTCCAAGATGGTAGACCCTTCTATATGTGGGCAGTGTTCCGAGAAGGCATTGTCGCGATTTGCTGACATAATTAGCCGTTGTATCCAGGTAATTAAATGATGTCACATTTCATTTATTTTGGAAAGTGAAATGACAGGGTTAAGGATAGGAATAATCATAACATGCAATAGGCATTTGCTGGAATTCCAAATGAAATGACATGAATTTTTCCTAATGCAGAGGGAGCCAGAATTCAGGCCACCAATGTCTGCCATTGTGCAGGACCTAGATAGAATTGTAAATGCTTCTGGTGAGGAATCAGAGTGACAAACAGCTGAATGATTTCCATATCTCACGCGCCAAACTGCCGCTGGGAAATTTTTGGGATGGAATTTTCTGTTGGCATAATGCAAAAGCACGTCATATGCCGCAGATTTCTGGGAGAAGTATAGCTATTAATCCCTCCCTACCAATGTAAACAGGTCACTATGTAAATGATGAGTAGGTGATCACATTTATTTCCGGAAAACATTATGCTTTCCAAATGAAATGTCATAGGCAATATCTGTATGTAGAGATAGGAAATATGCAGGAGTTAGAGGAATTGGATGTAAAACGTCTACTGCAATACTAAGGTCATCTTTGGTGAAGGATTTTTCGGAGGAATCTCACAAGAATATAATCTTACAGTTTGTATCTAGCCTTCTGGAACAAATGAACGAGGTTCTTGAATTCCGGTGAAGTTTCTATGGAAAGGCTCAGTCTGTACCACTTTTTGCATAGGTTGTTAGAGTTTACACATGGGGTGAGGGGCTATCTTTGGAACTAGTCTGTCATGAACCAAGATTCAGAACACTAAAGAAAACTAACGTTATAAATCTTCAGTTAACGGACGGTCTAGATGAATGGGCGCCAGTTCGCTTATGAAGATCGTGCAGGTTGAGTTCAAGTGGCAGGTAGCCGTCACTTCGCGCCAACGTCGGTCTTCTAAGCCGTCGTGATAATCTCCTCTTTACGTTCAATTTCAGTTATTCCTCTGTTGCATCGGAATTATATAAATATTGGTATGTACGGAAAGTGAAAACAGAGGCCGAGTTACATGTATCTCGGTATTTCCAACAAATCTGAATATTATATGCAATATAAACCCTACAACACCGCTGCCGGGTATGTCTCGGCTCTCATCTCCTTCTCTGAATTCCTCATCTTTTGTCTGAATATTTTCTGACCTCTTTGCTAATGTATCAATCGATCGGGGAATTATTTTAGCTAGGTTGTGACATTCTCTTTTATACTATTTCTTTTTTGCCCTAGATTCCGAGGAATGTCTAAGATAATAAAGATACAGCAAAGCTGGAGACAGAAAAGGGGTGGCGCCCAGCGTCCTGTATGCACCTGAATGTTTTGTGCGGACATAGGTGGTCTGAATTCTGCCTCGCGAGTATGAATGTTACAACCAACGCAGTCCATATAATTTTACAGCCAACACGACCAACGGCTTGTCCACTATGAGGTCCGGTCAAATCGCCTTCTGGTGCGGGAGGTCAATCTTATTTGGCTGTAAAACTTACCGATGAAGTTAGTAGAGATATAGATATGTTTGTGTTTGTAAGAGAACGATGCCCGCTTTGTCAAGATCACCATAAACCAAACGAAATTCTTATTGTTTGTACGAATGTTTGGTTGTGCGTATTATTAACGTCTCTAGCTATATTTAACATGTGTGTTACAAAAAGGCCCGGTATCTTATACCAAGTTATTATAAGCTAGACATCAATACAGAGGGTAGATGTGTGACGCCGTGTTTCATGATAGTCGGCGAGAGCTTTTGTTCGACTTTTGGTCGGTTTCACGCTAATTAATCGGGCAAGTCTATTCTTTTTAATCAATGAAAATGATAAATCTTTTGTCTCGTATCGGGAAAAAAATACACCGCTCATTATTGGTATAAAAACTAGCACGGAATATAGTACCACAAGATTCTGTTTGAAAAACTAGGAATCACATCACTTCTAGATTTTTTAGAAAAGGGTGTTCCGGCTCTGCATCGTGATGATGCACACATCCGTTTTATATTAAAGAAAAATCAAAGTATGCGTATCATCTTATTACAATCATGGGTCGGCTAAAGTGGTAACAAGAACCAGCCAACAAAAAAGCGCGCAGCAAAAAAGACTACACATCCTGAAGTCTTCTAGAATGCCGCCACCCCCGGTTGAAAATAGCTCGGAGGACCGCCAATAACCGGGAGCAACCACAGTCCATGAGAGTACGTTGGTCCTGTGGTAAAAGGAAGGACCACATATGGATCCAGTAGACCGCTCGGTGAACAACCTGCAAAAAATGAGCATCTCTATTTGTGTTAAAGACTATATCATTACGACAATTCCAAATTGCCCAAAGAAACGCACAAGTGCCAACACGAATGTGTGCTTTAGTCTTCTTATCAACTCCATGCAACCAGTGGCCAAACAAATTAGCAATGCTGGTTGGAGGTACAATGTTAAAGGTGAAATGAATCAATCTCCAAATGTCTCTAGTAAACGGGCAGGAAATAAACAAATGCTCAACCGTTCATCCGATTGACAAAAAACACATTTTTTACAACCTGTCCAATTTCTTTTTAATAGATTATCCTTAGTGAGCAACATTTTCGGTGGAGAAACCACATAATTTTTTTAATTTTGAGCGGAACTTTCAGCTTCCATAGGTATTTACGTAAGAAAGGGGTGTGTCCATGCATTAGATCAGAATACATGGAACTTACAGTGAACTTCTTTGTTGTAGTCAATTTCCAATGAAAGAGATCATCATCATATGATAGAGTGACATTCATAAGTCTGTCTACCAGTTTAAGCCATGAAGTCCACTTATCTCCGGTTAAAATCCTCGAAATTCAATATTCAGAGGATTAATAGCCAACACTTGAGCGACAGTAACATTTCTACGTCGCACGATGTTGAACAACGAAGGATATTGAAAAGCCAGAGGCTTAGAACCTAGCCATGTATCTTCCCAAAAGCGTGTTTGGAGACCATTGCCAACGCAAAAGGATCCACGATCGAAAAAATCTTTCTTGACAGTCATCAACCCCTTCCAAAAGGGCGAATCAGTAGGCTTCGGTTCTACTTGGGATAATGTTTTATTGTTTAGATATTTATTGCACAACAACTCGTGCCAAACTCCATCCCCATGTAAGATTTTAAAAAGCCATTTGCTTAGTAAACACTTATTCTTAATCTCTAATAGTTCAATACCCAGCCCCCCTTGATCTTTGGGTCGGCAAATGATATTCCACTTTGTCAATCTATACTTTCTTTTCTTTTGATCGCTCTGCCAAAAGAATCTAGAGCGAAAAAAATCCAGCCTCTTTCTTACTCCCACGGGTATAAGAAAAAAGGATAAAAGGAACATTGGAAGACTTGTGAGAACTGAATTGATTAGCACAAGCCTATCCCCATAGGAAAGTAATTTGCCAGCCCAACATCCTAATTCTTTTCAAAACGATCCTCCACCGGTTTCCACTCCTTATTCAACAATTTGCGATAATGGATTGGAATTCCTAAGTATTTGAATGGCAAGGCTCCTATCTCGCAACCAAAGATAGTTCTGTACTCATTCTGCATCTCCTTAGCCTTCCCAAAACAAAAAAGCTCACTTTTGTGAAAGTTGATCTTGAGTCCAGATAATTGCTCAAACAAAGACATAATTAACTTCATATTAACTGCCTTCTCAATATCATTCTCCAGGAATAAAATTGTATCATCTGCATACTGTAAGATTGAGACCCCTCCTTCAACAAGATGGGGAATCAGACCTCCTACTTGTCCATCCGCTTTCGCCCTTGCGATGAGGACAACAAGCATGTCCGCCACAATATTGAAAAAATAGGCGATAACGGATCTCCTTGTCTTAGTCCTTTAAGAGTTTGGAAAAATGACCAATATCATCATTTACACGTATTCCCACACTCCCACCCTGGACAAATCTGCCCACCCACTCACACCATTTGGGGTCAAAACCCTTCATGCGTAGAGTTTGCTGAAGGAAGGACCAATTTACTTTATCATATGCCTTTTCAAAACACGCCATCCATTTTCTTCTGCTGAAGTTCATGAATGGTTTCATGGAGCACAACCACCCCCTCTAAAATATTCCTTCCCGACAAAAAAGCAGATTGTGATGGACGAATAACTTTATGTGCTATGGATGATACCCTATTCGTACCGACTTCAGTAAAGATTTTAAAACTACATTCAGTAAACAAATTGGCCGATATTGTTCTATTCTACTTGCGTCCTTTTTTGGGCAACAAAGTAATTACCCCAAAATTCAACTTATAAAGAGGTAAATCTCCATTCTGCAGTTGATTAAACATAGCCATCAAATCTATTTTAATTGTTTCCTAGAACTGTTGGTAAAACTCCGCAGGGAACCCATCCGGTCCAGGAGCTTTATTATGTTCCATCTGAGAAATAGCCTCAAAAACCTCTTTCTCAGTAAAATCCGAAGTTAATATACAGTTCTCTTCAGGCGAAATCTGAGGCATATCCTCAATTTGATTTTCAACCATGGAAAAACAACTTGGGGCCGGCGCCCCAACAATTTTTTTAATATTCAGAGATGAATACTTTCAAGTTATTCTCTCCTACAATCGTCCCCTCATCTTGTTCTAGTTGAAAAATTCTCTTCTTCCGGTGCTTTCCATTAGCAATAAGATGAAAATATTTCGTATTGTTTCCCCCTTCTTGAACATGTTTTACTTTAGCACGTTGCGCCCATTTGGTTTCTTCATCCCTTCTTGCCCTCGCAAGGCATTCATCCGCTTCCTTTTTTGCAGCCCTCTCGGCTACAGTTAAAGGAGTAGTCTCGGCTTTAAGGTCTAATTCATCAATTAGCAACAACAACTTTTCTTTTAGCTTTTTGTACTCCCAGCTAATATTTTTTGCCCATCCCCTAAGGTATTGGCGTAAATGTCTAATTTTCTTTTGCCATCTGTCAACCGGAGATGATCCACCATCAATGGATTCCCACTCTCTCGTATTAACTCTTTAAAATCAGGGTGTCTAAACCAAGATAACTCAAACGAAAATCTGGACTTATTACCCAAATATGCGTGGTTTCCTGTATCAAGTAGGAGAGGCGTATGATCTGAACTCGTACGAGTCAAAGCATGCACCGTAACTAACGGAAACTTTTGTTCCCAATTGACACTCATAAGAAAACGATCCAACTTCTCAAGTGTTGGAACCTCTCTCCTGCTTGTCCACGTGTATTGTCTACCCGAAAGATCAATCTCTCGAAGGTCAAGACTTTCTATGATGGCGTTAAAAATAAAAGGCCAACGTGCATTAAAATTTGAATTATTCTTTTCATGTTCTCGTCTAATAATATTAAAGTCTCCTCCAACCAACATTGGAAGGTCCTCCTTTTCACAAATTCGAACTAGCTCAGCTAGAAATTCTGGCTTGTTTTCATCTTGGGCAGCCCCATAGACAACAACTAAGCTCCAGATGAAGCCATCGTTCTTCGATTTCAGCTTGAATTTGACACAAAAATCACCAGCTTCCATCGAGATAACCGAAATGGATATGCTATTGGAACCGCATAAAATGCCCCCAGACCTACCTTGGAGGTAAACAATACCACATAAAATAACAACCCCCACAAAGATGATTTAGAAAGGGTGCCGCAAAATTAGATCTACCTGTCTCAAGTAAGGCCAAAAATCTAATTTATGTTCCCTAACTATTTCTTGAACCGTGAGGTGTTTAGCAGGATCTCCTAGCCCATCACTATTCCATATAACTATTCCATATAACTCCTTTCATTGTGATTTATTTTTTAGCTTCTCAATTCTAGCACTTCGTCGTTTAACTTGTAGGCCAGTGCCTTTTTTAGCTCCCCTCTTGCGGCCACAAAGGCCCCCAACAGGTAGAAAATCATTGTGGTCAAGAGAAGTATCTTCTATCTCATTCCCCAAATCATCGGATAAATTTGTTGCCCTCTTAACCACTAAACTAGTAAGACCCTCATCATCATTATTCTTAAGACTATTTTGAAGAAAAGTGACTGCTCTTTCCTCCTCCACCGCCTTTAAGGAATTAACCGAATGCAAAATTTGAGAAGGTGAAACACCTAACGTTACACCCAACCTAGAAGCCCTAGCAACAATAACCTCATTTGGTAAAGATGCAAAAGATAAACTAGGTTTCGGCGATGTACCTGAAAAGACCGCAGCATCGCGACGTTGGGCCATCAACATAGCCCTCTCCATCTGAGGCGTATCAGCATTAGGCTGCGACCTGATCCTTGCGCTTAATCTCACATTCGGCTCGGCAATACCCCCAAAAGCGATGATCTCTTCCCTCGCATTCTGTAACACAGGAGTAGTCGTGGTTGATGACCCATACAAAGGATTCCCAGCCACGTGCATCCCCGCCGCCGACTCACGCACTGGCGTTTTCAGAGGAGAAGAAGGCAAAACACATGGAGACTCGCAGTCAGAAGCCTTCCCAAGGGTAGGACTCTCCGTCGCTGCCATCGTCACCGTGTGCTGCGCCTGCATAGTGTCGACAGAGACAACAAAATTCTCTGCCGAGGCCGTCGCGGCCTGTCCTTCGCCCGAATCCACGGACTCAGTTGCGTCGGAGTTCTGCATATCAAACATGTAATCAGAGCTCCTCTGGATATATGAAATATGAGTATGTTTCTTATTCAAATTACTCACATTTTTGGGAGTCAGATTCCCCAAAGGAAGATCCGAAGCACTCCCGGGACCTCCACCTTTACCCGAACCACAAGATCCCTCAAAAGCCTTATCAAAAGAATCATGTAAAACATAATGATTATCAGTGGTATCCAACAATACCTCAACATCATTTTTAGGAGGGGATTTAATTTTTTAACAAGCTCAACCGAGTTAGAAAAATTAAGTTTTACCACGTCAGTATATAAGACGTTGGAGAAAAAGGCGGGCAGGACTAGCCTACGCGCGTTGGCTTGAATTTGAACTAGATAGCTGACCGTTGGATTGAATTTGAATTTCTTATGCCTTGCATGTTCGAAAATCCGAACATAAGACGTTGGAGAAAAAAGGCGGGCAGGCTAGCTACGCGCGTCAACCCGCGCCTCGTGGGCTAGCTCGTGGGCCGTGGCCGACGATCAATTTGCCGCTCTACGGCCTAGCTAGTAGCCCAGCCCTGTCGCCGTCACACTCCTCTGTTCTGCCGTCCCTACCGGCTACCGCATCGTTGCCCAGTTGCTGCCTCAGCCGCATGCTCGAGGGGCGTTTCCCCGGCCAGATCTGATCCGCCGACGGGAGCCTGCCACTTTCCCGATGATGAACTTCAAAAACCTCTTGTGAGATCGACAGATGTCGTCTCTCCCGACGTGTGTATCAGCGGCACACAACAAGATACAAGCACCAATTCAGGGCACAAGTCCGGTGGAGATTTTTTTTGTCCCGAGCTCCAGTAATCCCTTCTGTTTAAAAAATTCGAAAATCATATTTATAAGTTTTAATTTTAAAAAACAATCCAGAGGTAGCTAATGATATATCCTACCCACGTGCAAAACATCAAATTCAAATACGTTATATTTGGAGCTACACAAAAATAACAAAAATGTTGATGTAAGTATGCATATTCAAATCTCTAAGTTTTGTCGTATTTATTATTTTTGTGTGGCCCAAACTATAACGTATCTCGAAGTGAAAATTTACACGTTCGTAGAATATATGATTGACTACATCCCTATTTTTTCCGAATTTTTTGAAACACATAAATATGATTTTCGAATTTTAAAATAGGAGGGTTCACTGGAGCCCGAGATTAAAAACCACTTTCCGCACAAGTCCATAACACATTCCAACCAAAAGCTCTATCTACGAAGCAGGGGTTGATCGCCCGGCTGATCGAGGAGCTTCTAGAACAAACCTTGAAAATCGAGAGGTGACCATTGTCTCGCTCGTTGGCGTCAAATCGTGAATCGTGATGCCACCCCACTCTTCTTCGGAAGGGAATGAGGAATGCGGAAAATGGTTTGTGATCCTGGGCACCAGTGCTCCCTCCTATTTAAAAAATTCAAAAATCATATTTATAAGTTTCATAAAATTCTGAAAAAAATTCCACGTGTAGCCAATGATATATCCCACTAAAGTGCAAAATTTCAACTCCAAAAACTTTGTATTCTGAGCTACATAAAAATAACAAATGTGTAGATCTGAGAATGTATATTTTCAAATCTCTAAGTTTTATCAGATTTGTTATTTTGTGTAGCCCATAATATAAAGTATCTCAATCTAACAAAATTCACGGTTGTGGGATACACCATTGGCTACACGTGAACTTTTTTTTTAGAATTTTTTGAAACTTATAAATATGATTTTTGAATTTTTTAAACAGGAGAGAGCACTGTTGCCGGGATCAAAAAAATATCCACTGATGAGGAATGCTCGTTCCTTGGCTGGTAAGGAGGACGCATCGTGCACGCCACGAGTTCGTTAGCGCCGCTAGCTCGTGCATGCGTACGTATATTATGCGTGGCTGTTGTCGATCCCAATACTGTCAAAAAAGAGTTCGCAGCTTTTTGTTGTAAAAGAAAGTGCACTCTAGAAACATGTAGAGCGATATTTGTTAGACTAAACCCGTTAGATATTTTAGCAAAGAATACACAAACAAGCATGCATTTACATGTCGTCATTTATGCACCCCATATATATTAGCCGATGAGGCATGTGATTTTGCGCTTCTTGCTTTCCATGATCGAGAGAAAATCCATTATAGCTTTCTGAAAGTGTATTTTCTTCATGTTGGACTTTGAAAATTTATAGGGAAAATACTGTAACTTCATACCTCGTAGCATAGCTTATATGGTTAATTTAATAAGTATATGTCTTCCATTTCCACAATAAGGTTTATTTTGCTTTATTAAGATACGACTTTGACCAATAGTTTTTTCATTAATATGGGGTTTTATCTATCATGAAAGTGATTTCACTTTACTCATTTTCAAAAACATTTACCAATAGGTGTGATTTTATAACATAAAACACATATTAGCAGACTAGTTGTTGTCAAAGAATTGTCCTAATTAAACAAAATGTACCATATATCTGTAACTAAGTGAGTACCGTGAGACAAATGATTAAAAAATGTAAACAAGTTTAGTATAAGCATTAAGGATGCAAGAAACACGGCGCATGGTAAGATTTATAATTCACACGTTTGTGTATTCAAATTTGTGCGCGTTTAAGAAGACACAATGAAACGTCTAAACGGAAATTGCCGCTTTGGGGTTTGGTGGACAAAGTTAAAAAAAAATCCAGTCACACAATCCAGCAACAAAGGAATATGATGGGAACCATATCTAGAAAGTGCAGGAACCATGCCATGGGTATACAAATCATATGGGTTAGCATGGCAAATCTTCTGCTGTAACCAAACCCGATGTATAAGGGTGCGGATAGATAGATGAGACCGTATCAATCTGGTGTAACAAACTCATATGTATTCCCTCTTCTGGTTGTTGGTTAAGCTGGCTATATAACACGTAGCGGTGACCCTGAACTGGGTATTAATCTGGTGTAACAAACTCATATGTAACCAAAGCCGGCTACGGGTCTCTGAATTCCTGGCTCGGTGCTCAGATTTGGAGGCTACTGCAGTGATGACAATATTTTGGCATATATGGGATATTCACAACAAGATTCGAGAGGGAGAAATTCTTATGAATCCCAATGCTATAGCCATGAAGGTAAAGGCTTATATAATTATGATTGTTCGGCATCTCTTTAAAGCTGTTGTCAATCACAGGCGTGAGTCCTCGGCGATCGCCAAGTGGTCTCCGCCACCGTTTGGTTCAGTGATGGTTAACTCTGTTGCTGGCTTGCTGCCATCTTTGCGTCTTCAAACAACATTGGTCTTGGGGTGGTAATCCAGGATCACACTGGCTTATGTCTCTCTGCCTGCGGCGAGCATGTTGATGGGATGACACCTCCTGAACTAGCTAAAGCACTGGCACTCCTGGGCGCTTTCCTTTGTTGTTGAAGAAGGTTACCAAAATCGGATTGTGGCCTCTGATTGTCTTTCAGTCATTCAGCGGGTGAACAAGTCTGGACTTGACTGATTGGTTCTGTTGTTGAAGACATTAAAAGTTTAGCCCTACTGGAGCCATCGTGCTCCTTCATTCATGTGTACCTGCTCACTTTCTTGCTAGGTCTTGTGAGATTTCTGGTGTGGTATCGTGTGGTAGAGCCCCGGGGTGTATTCGAGCGAATATTTATAATGACATTATGGTTATGTGATCAATAAAGTACACGCGTTCCCTAAAAAAAGAATGGGAAATAGTTGGTACATGTACTATACCATGCTACATTTTTCTTCGAGACAGAGAGAGATAAATTTTTTTTTTTTGAGGAAGGACCCGATCCATATATTAGAAAACTCAGTACAACTTATAAGAAGATCCAGCAAAGAAAATAAAATTACACAAGGACCCCGAAAATTGCACAGAGAACCCCAAGCATCCTGGAGGAAATACAATCGGATCCAGAGCTTGCTCCCAAGAGCCTAGGCATCGCCAGCGCCGCCGTACCTCGATCCGCCGGAGAGAGAACGCCGCCACATGTTGTAGTTGGCCGCATGAGCCGTCCGCCGCCGCGCGCCGGAGCTTGGACTCGATTAACGCGCACAGCCACATCGCGAACTCCCCAGCACCACCCATCTTCCAGCCGGCGCCGCTCCGCCCAGGTCCACCACCACGAAGACCGCACCACCTTCCAGCGCTGCTCCGCACGCCACCATGGCCAGGCAGAGCAGAAGCGAAGAAGGAGACCACCAAACCACCTGCAGCAAAACGGAACAACGACCCCCACCCGCTCCTCCCCTCGCCACCACGGCCGGCCGGAGAAGCGCAGACGGAGGACGCGCCCGGCAGAAACTCCACTGCCTCCCCGGCGAAGAGCCGGAACGGGAAGAGGGGGAGGACATAACCCTAACTAGCACCACCGCCGCCGTCAACGGAGGCGCCTCTGGGTACACACACCTAGCCCTAGGCCCTAACTACACGCACGTCGGAGCCGAGGCTCCCCCCACCTCGCGGCGCCGAAGCGGCGGCCGGAGGCGGAGGGGAGCAGCAGATCCGCCAGCGAAACCTTCGGCGGAAGCACGGTCGCCTTTTCGCCGCTCCCGCACAGTAACCCTATCCAAAGGGGACGAAACACAGAAGTCTGACCGATACAGAGAGAGATAATGAGAACATGTTATCCATAATTAGTCCAAAAGCCTAATCAATTCAACTACTTTACAAAGAAATACGGTCACTTAGCTCCCGTGACACCATCCGTTTGGATTACATCGGAGTATACTTGTAAGTTATAACTAACCACGAGTAGTCGACTATATCTAGTCTAGAATTATAAACAAACAAGCAATTAAGTTGATCCTTCTGATAATGTAAAAAAAAGTTGATCCTTCTGATGAGCCGAGGTGTCTTGCAGAAGATTGATCACGGCAACAAGGCGGGCTTATCTGGGCTCATCGCTCACGAGCACTCACCCCAGCCCTCCTCGGTGTCCACGGCGGCCGGTCGCTTCACACGCGCGCGCCGCCCCTTCGCCGACGCCACCGCCACGACCATCCTCGCCGGCACGCCCGCGCACGCCTCCAGCCGCCGGAGAGCGTGGCTGTCGGCCTCGTGGACGCCGCGCGCCGCCACCTCCCGCCACAGCGCGGCCGCCATCGCGACGCGCAGCGTCACGCGTGGAGCCGGCGCGGCAACGTGCTGGAGCGCGCGCGCGGCCGCCGCAGCGCGCCGGCGCGCCGCACCCGGCGCGACGTCGCCCATCTGCTTGGCCCAGCCCTCGAGCACCGCCTCGCCCCGCCCGCGGTGCGTCCTCCTGGGCTTCGTCGTCCGCACTGCCTGCTGTTGTGCCGCCGTCGCCGCGGAGTCGGCTGTGGACAGGCAGGAGGTCGACGACGTCACGTCGTCGTCGCGGCCCTTAGCAGGCGCCGCGGAGACGCGCGTGCGGCGGTGGCGCGAGGCGAGGAAGTTGGCGCCGTGCACCTCGGCGTCGCAGGGCGCGCAGAGGAACGCCGCGTCGGCCGCGCAGTGCACGTCCGCCGCCGCGCCGCACAGCGCGCAGCGCATACCTTCCATTTTCGTAGGCACGGAGGCTAGCGAAGTGGGGAGGAGACGGTGTTGATCGAGGCAGCGTGTTGTGGTTCCCGTCGTCTCGTCCCATATTTAAAGGGGAGGCTGAGGAGGAGGGAGCCCGACGAGAGACGACGAGATAGAGGCGTCGTCAGCTGGTGAGATCTTTTCCCGTGGCCCTGTTCGCCCGTATCGTCCACGTGCAAGTTTCCGTGGACATGGATGCAAGGGCCCGCGGAATGATCTTCTTTGGCAAGGAACTGGAGGGAGGGAGGCCATGGCCATCGTCTGTGTGATGGACGGACGGACGGATCTCCGCCGCTGCGCGCCCGACACCTGGCCGGGAATCCCACTCCGCCCATAAGGCGCACAAGTGGCTGCGGTTGAGCGGCCGTGAGCCGCTCGTTGGGGTTGACGACGATCTCCATCGGCCTCGGTGTCGACGGTGTGGGGGCTCGTATCGGTTGCGTAGAGCGATCCGTGGCCACGAAACCTCGTCCATCTTCGAACTGCTACGTACGCCCGTCTCTTGTCGCTTGCGTAGCTCGGTTTCTGTACGGTTGCTACTACCGCTTAATTAATTATTCTTTCTCCGGTTCTCGAAGGCAAAAGCTGTTTCTCTCTTTCGTGGACGATTCTGGAAGGAGGCAGGGTCGAACTGTTGTGTTCCCAGTTTTCTACTATATTACTCTTTTTTTTTGTCTCGTTCTTTCGAGTGACAACATGTTGCAGGTAGGTACGCAGGTGGGTAAAAATGTGTTGTGTGTTGGCAGTTTCTTTATATGAAACCGACGGGTGGCCTCAGTGGCGGACCCAGGATTTGGGCATGACCGGGGCTAGTTCTAATGTTCAGGAACCGTAAAAATATTTTACCTTCTCATCTCTTGCCAATAGCATAATATATTAGCCAAAATAGACTACAAATGCATAAATGACGTTTTAATGTAAAATATAAGCTCAATGTTTAACCAAACGACAATAAGAAAAGCACAAAAAGTATGATGGTATAATTGCATAACCGAGACACTTTTTTATTACCTAAATAATGAAGATTTGCTCTGGTCCTAGCATATCAATTCCTCAAGAATCATAGGAGAAGAGCCATAACCTACATAGACAAGAAAAAATAATCAGAAAATAACATAATGAATACATGGTACATACTTTTGTACAAGTATAAGAAAGTAACTTACCCATAGATGCACATAATGTGTCATCGATGTGTATGTCCCCTTCGTCTTCTATGAATCAGGTTGAATAAGATCGGGTTAATCCATAATCAGCTAAACCCAATTGTAGCAGTTTAGGACTGAAATTGACAGTTCTATTCTTCGATGATCAGACTTTCTATGAGAAACAAGAATTAACCTTTAGAACGGGCAAGAAGCCGGCCAGTTGAAGGCGATGAGACGACGAAGTTTATTTTTGTGGGTAAGAGACGACAAAAATACGCAAGCTTTGAGCGCCGGTGCAGTGATGCGTGGGAAGCGGCAGTAGCAGCTCTTCAGCGGAGTTCTCCAGGTTAAGATATTTCGAACGGCGCAGCAGCAGCGGAGAGATCAAGTCGACAGGACGACGTTGGGCGTGATTTGATCGAGAGCTCCAGGCGGCGATCCAAAAAATAAAATTTAGCAACATATTAGGAAAAGCTTTTTTTTAGAACTACTAGGAAAAGCTAGCTAACTACGGTCTCTTGGATGCGAACGGAGAACGTGCGATAGTGGATCCCTTGATCGCTAGCTTAATGGGCTTGTAAGATTAGCCCTGGTCAGGCTAGCCCAAAGACACGGGCTGGACTGCTTCAGGTCCAGACTTTCAGTGAATTTAATAAGAGTCGTACATGTACTGCAAGGGCCAAGACCGGGGCCGTAGCCCGGACTGCCCGGGGCGCAGTTCCGCCCCTGGGTGGACCGTTTGGTAAAAGAATAAAAGGGTAAACATGTCTACGACATTCGGTCATTTGTTCCCGGAAAAAAAGTTTTTTCTTAACCTTATACTTGTAGAGGTCAAGCGAATCGGACCGTCCAATCGAAATCCCTGTGGTTTACACCATGAAATATTGAATCTTGGCCTAAATTGAACCTTGGACTTGTTTGACGTACCAGAAAAAAGAAAATCCCACAGGCTGGCTCACTAACCATATGGGCCCGCATGATATTCTCCACGATGGCAAGAGACTGCCAGGTCCCCGCCGTCGGCCTCGACCAGGAAAGCAACTCCGCAACGGGCACCCACATGGCTGCGTCCTCCCAACACCCTTGCTCACCCCAATTAAGCCTTCACACAGAGACACCCTCGCCATGGCGTACGGCGCACTGGAGGTCGCCACCGTCCGAGACGATCTCCCAGTTGGCGTTGTTGCTAGGGCAGAGCACCACCTCCACGCGCCCAGTCGAAGGAGACAAACGGGGAAGGCACGACGTCATCGGTGCGTCGAACGGGATCGAAGAACCGGCCAAGGGGACAAAGAGCCACGACATGCTGCGTGGCACGGCCAAGAGGATAAAGAGATTGGCGGAAGAATACGAATATGACATGTGGGCCAACGTAGTCAGCGACAGTAGCACTTTAGGATTTTATTTTTTGTTGTGAAAAAAACATGTCCAAGGTTTAATTTAGACCGGGATTCGATATTTCTGAAAGCAAACCAAAGGATTTTGATTTGAGGGTTCGTCAGCCCGACCTCTACGAGTTTAATGTTTAAATTTTTTTTTTCATTTGTTCTATTAGAGTATATTACGTTAGGCTAGATTTGGTAGTTTAGGATTGTGTTCCAAGTCTATCTCTACTAAGTTTCGTAGTCTCCAAGTCTTGTACCCCTTTATATACAGCCCACCGTTGCTCATTGTAATCAATTTAGAATCAATACAATACAATCAATATTCCGCAATCTTTCATGGTATCAGAGCAATCCGCTCCACATCGTAGGGTTTAGCCACCAACGCTTCCCCCGCGCCGCCCCCGGCGAGATTCATCTCCGCCGGGGGCGCGGAAATAGTAGATTAGATCTTCGTCCATCGAAATTTTCTCGCCGGCCACTTGACCGGCGTTTCTTCTTCATTCGCCGATCATAGATCGGATTACGTCGCCCACCGCCTGTCGTCCTCGTGCGCCTCTACTTTAACACGTCGTCGACACATCTCCGGTGACTACTCGACAGCTGCATCCTCTGCACGTCGCCACCACGTTGGGTTCGTCTTCGACAACATTGACCGGGACAAGCTCGTCCCCAAGTACGCGCCTCGCCGTTAACACAAGGGATGCACCAACAACGCTTGTGTCATCATCGCCGACAAATTTCTACATCAAGAACGTCCCCGGGAACTACTACCTCTACATCGCCGACAACTATCTACACCAACAAACGTCTTCAACAACCACCACGCCGTCTTCGTTCATCGCAACCGAGCCGCCAAAGTTGCAGTCTATTTTTTATTTTGCACAATTTACGTTTTGCAACCTTTTCGTCTACTCCGGCAACAAACACGGAAAATTTGCGCTACGCACCGACCAAATTCGGAGATCTTCTCTGCTTCTTCATCCGGCTCTGGCTCGCAAGGTTCATGGTGGTCCCTGTCTTCGTATGTCTGGTACTGTCAACACCGGAGCGTGCCTTCGTCCCCGACGCGCTCCCAAGTCTGGCAAGCTCGGCAAGGCGTGTCGCCTACCTCGTCTACACCAACTCCAGCAACGTCTACCTCAACTACCCCAACAACGGCAACATCGACCACGACTACAGCGCCCACAACTCGGCTACATCGACATCGGCATTAAAGGGCTATCACCTCGACTCCCTCTCCAGTTCGCAACTTCGGCTTGTGCTCCAGTCAGACCGTCCGCGACGCTCCAGCTATTCGCGTCACTACCGATTCGACTGCGGGGGGTGTTAGAGTATATTACGTTAGGCTAGATTTGGTAGTTTAGGATTGTGTTCCAAGTCTATCTCTACTAGGTTTCGTAGTCTCCAAGTCTTGTACCCCTTTATATACAGCCCACCGTTGCTCATTATAATCAATTTAGAATCAATACAATACAATCAATATTCCGCAATCTTTCCTCTTATTTGCTAGGCCTGGTAGGGTCGGAATATCTCGTTCTTTAATTCGAGTGACGACACGTTAGGATGACTCCAACGGGGCGACGCATCGAGTCCGCGCGCGTCCGTCCCTGTCCGCGCGAGCCAAAAACACGGCCCAACGGGGCGACGCAAACGGACCGCGGTCCGTTTTTCTGTCCGTCGCGACGCATTCCTGGCCCAAATTTGGGCCACGGATGCGTCGGGCGCGGACGCGCGGCGGAGCGCAATTGTGTCCTCCTCTGGTCCGCACTTCGGCCTCGGCCTCTCCCAAAACCCCAGTCCACACTCCAACCCTAGCCATGGCCGGTGCAGCCGCCGCCGCCGCCTCCGACGCTGGACCTGCCGCCGCCGGCACCGCCTCCGCCGCCGGCCCCGCCGCTGGATGTGCGCCCAAAGCTGCAAAGAAACCAAAGAAGGAACTCACCGATGAGCAGAGGGCCGCAGAGACCCTGAAGCGGGGCGACCGGAGGAGGAGGTTGAAGCAGGAGAAGCTCAACGCCGCCCAGAAGGCCGCCGCCGTGCCGGAGGACGAATCTGACCTCGTGTCCAGGGCCGCGACCGCTGCCCTCCTCCTGATTGGAATTACCCCGACGGCGGCCGCGGTCGGTGTGGCGACTGCGGCGGCCAGCTCCAACGCCTCGGCGGCCCGACCGCCAAGGACGAGATCTTCCGCGACGGCACCATCGCCACCGTACGGGTACCTTCCGGGAACCATGCCGCCGCGGGTTCCCCTACCTCAGGTGAATCCGCGCCCAGCCCAGTCGAGGTACCTCCGCTTGATCTGAACACGCCTACTACACCATTGGTCGGACACTCACCGGCGGCGCAGACTGCGGCCGCGCGTGCAGCTGCCCCGGCAGTGGTCGCCCCGGCGCGTAACCTGTTCGTGAAATGCCCAGGCCGTCGCCGGGTGACCCCAGGTACTTCGAGGAGGTCCATGATGAAGGGGACGACGTCCTCCAGGACATGATCAGGGACAACAACGTGTATGCCGAGGACGATTACGATGCCGGCGATGATGAAGTTCCGCCGACCGACCCCGATGTGATCAACATCGACAATGAGCCGGTTTTCGAAGAAGAGATCGAGACCCAAGCCCGGACCATGAAGAGAAAGATGAGCCAAAGGGGCGCCTCATTCACGGCCGAGGAAGACGTGCTCATTTGCGAGTCCTGGATCGAGGTTGGAACCAACCAAATCCTCGGGGCGGAGCAAAGAGGGACGGCATATTGGGGCCGGTTCACCACGCGCTACAATGAATGTAGAATCCTACCGCCCCACAACATTCAGACGCAGCGGACGGAGGTATCTATCTCCAAGAGGTGGCTCCACATATCCGCAGAGACGAGCAAGTTTTGCGGCTCCGTTGAAAATGTTCAAGCCCGGCCAGCAAGTGGCTTCGGAGTGAATGAACAGGTGAGTTTTGTGGCTCCTCTTCCCTTCTTTGGTTGCAAGCTTTGGAAACCTTGTACAATTGTATGCCCAGGTGTTGCAAACATTGGAAATTATTTTGGTTACTATAAATTTGTATGCCCAGGTGTTGCAAGCTTTGGAAACCTTCAAGAGGCAATACAAGAAGGCCTTCACCTTGACCCATTGCTACCGGGCACTCAAGGACCAGCAGAAATGGAAGGCCCTCTACGCCTCCCTCAAAAATGGTGGACAACCCCTTGATAAGGGAGAGGACACAACGGAAAAGGAAGGGAGGCAAGGGGGAAGAACAACTCGAAGGCCGAGTTGAAACGAGATGCAACAACCCTTGCATTGCAAGAGACATTGAACGGGTTCCTAACCCAAAAGGACAAGGCTGCCGACAAGAAGGAGGAGAGGAGAGAAAAGGAACGCCTAGAGAGAGAGACGGCTTCCAAGCTCTTCTTCGAATTGCAGAAGAAGAGACTCGACATAGAAGAAGAAAACGCCCGGACAAGAGCAAGGGAGCCGATGCAAGAGCCAAGGAGGCCGAGGCTAGGGCCATGGAGGCCGAGGCAAAAGCAAAGGACATTGAGCTCGCCCTACGCCAAGAGGAGGCCAGGATCATGGACATGGATCTCTCGGCCTTCACCCCTACGAAGAAGGCCTACTACCTCAAGAAGCAAAGGTACTACATGGACCGAGATTGATCGTTTTATTTATGTTGCATGCCGGTGTTGAACTATGGCCGATATAGCCGGAAAAACATGGCTGATGGCCGGAATTTGTAATATTTTGGGCATGTATGCAGACATGGTCCTATGAGGCCAGGATTATGTTTGATTTTATATTCATATGCTTGCTATTTGTTGTATTGTGATCATAATGGCCGAAAATGATCAAAAACCCTGGCCGGGCGGACTCGATGCGTCGGCCCGTTGGGCGCACTGGCCGGAAAGGGACGGATCTGGGCCGGACGCGCGTCCTTTTGCCGACGCAAACGGACCAAACGCGCGTCCATTTGCGTCGCCCCGTTGGAGACATCCAGAATCCATCGAGCCATGAAACCAAAGCGGTGGACCGCGGAGGCCGGTTTCCAGGGTATTCTTCTAGAACCTCCCTGATCGCCCGGGCGGGCTTCCACTCCTGCTTCGCTTGTACTAGTGCCAACTTGTGCATCGAATATACTAATACTGTCCTTGACCTCAATATAATAAAACCCCCACGACCGCGAGTAAGGATGCCCGGAGAGATATACTCTACTACTCCTAGGATCATGTCTTGTCAGCGGAGTCGTCTAGTCGGCGGATCGGATCCTGAGGTGGGGTGGGAAACTACCGAAACGCCCCTTGAACATGTGGCCGGCAGCAGCCAGCAACGAGGCGGCGGTTGCCTTGCCAGGAACGGCGGCCAAGCAGAGCTACACGGCTAGGCGGTACAGCGACTCATCCATCGTCCACCACGAGCTAGCTACGCGCAGCTTCCCAGGTGTCGCGCGCGCGCAGCGGAGGAGATCCGTCCGTTACACATGGATGGAGTGATGCTGATGATGGGGACTCGTGAGCAGCCACCTTTGGAATCCCCGCCGCCGGGACGGCCTCCCTACTTCCTTGCCAAAGAGCCTCGGTGTGCATCCATGTCCACGGAAACATGCACGTTGACGATAGATACTACGGGATAAGACTAGAGGACACACATGGCGACGGGAAAAGATCTCACCAGCTGTGGCGCTGACGACACCTCGCTCGTCGTCGTCTCCCTCCTCCGCATCCTCCCCTTTAAATACGCGGCGAGACGAGGGAAGACACACCA
This sequence comes from Poa pratensis, assembly GCA_947311845.1. Classification (NCBI taxonomy): domain Eukaryota; kingdom Viridiplantae; phylum Streptophyta; class Magnoliopsida; order Poales; family Poaceae; genus Poa; species Poa pratensis. The sequence goes on from CAMZMU010000086.1 coordinate 10,786,333, forward strand.
CGCTGCCTGCCTCGATCACCACCGACCGTATCTTCCTGTGGAACGCCAGACACAGCTAGCGTCTGTACCGTACGTGCCTACGAGCATGGAAGCGATGCGCTGTGCGCTGTGTGGCGCGCGGGCGGACGTGCACTGCGCCGCCGACGCGGCGCTCCTCTGCGCGGCCTGCGACGCCGAGGTGCACGGCGCCAACTTCCTCGCCTCGCGCCACCGCCGCACGCGCGTCTCCGCGGCGCCTGCTAAGGGCCGCGACGACGACGCCGTGTCCGGGACGTCGTCGCCGAGCTCCTGCGTGTCTACGGCCGACTCCGCGACGACGGCGGCGCGACAGCAGGCAGCGCGGATGACGAATCCCAGGAGGACGCACGGCGGACGGGGCGAGGCGGTGCTCGAGGGCTGGGCCAAGAGTATGGGCGTCGGTTCGGCACGCCGGCGAGCTGCGGCCGCCGCGCGCGCGCTCCAGGACGTTGCCGCGGCGGTGCCACGCGTGTCGCTGCGCGTCGCGATGGCGGCGGCGCTGTGGCGGGAGGTGGCGGCGCACGGTGGCGTCCACGAGGCCAACGGGGACGCACTCCGGCGGCTCGAGGCGTGCGCAAACGTGCCGGCGAGGCTCCTTGTGGATGTAGCGTCGTCTATGGGGCGGCACGCGCGTGTGACGCGACCGGCCGCCGTGGACACCGAGGAGGGCTGGGGCGAGTGCTCGTGAGCCCTGATCTGCCCGCCCTTGTTCCCGTGATCAATCTTCTGCAGTACACACACTACGGCTCATAAGAAGGATCAGCTTAATTAATTGCTTCTTTGTTTATGTTTCTAGACTGTACAGTCGAGTAGAACTTACGAGGATACTATCATGTAATCCAAACGGATGGTGTCACAGGAGAAAATTAAGTGAACATATTTCTTCGTATTTTAGTTCAATTAATTAGGCTTTTCAACTAATTGGATCACATGTCGTTATTGACTCTCTCTCTCAAGAAAAGTGTAGCATGTATGAACAACACTAGATGATTCCCCGTGCGTTGCTGCAGGAACATGCTCATAAAATTGTTGTCAATATTTATTTTACCATGGAAAATGAAACAATTACAACTCATAATTTATTTTACCATGCTCATAAAATTGTTGGACCTTCGACAACAGACAGAACGGACGGAGGAACGTCAAAGCAATTACTGGATAGAGCGGTTGCTAGTGACAGCTGGTCTGTCCTGTTTCCTGAGACCAAGGTTACTCACCTCATTACCTCTAGGTCTGATCACCTGCCTATCTTGGTAGATTACGAGAAGCAAGTCCCAGTTTGGAGGAAAAAGGACTTCAGGTTCGAAACTATGTGGGAAAGAGATCCATCCCTGCCTGATGCCATCTCCGACGCTTGGAACGGAGGACCTCCATGCTCCTCTCTTGATGATCTCGTTAGAAAGATCAATGGCACTCGCAGCCACCTGCAAGAATGGAGTAGCAAGAACATCGGCCATGTTACCAGGAGAGCAAAGCAGCTGAGATCGAAGCTTAGCCAGTTGTGGAGAAAACCCAAATCAGCCTGGCGGGAACAGGCCATCAGCCGCGCCAGAACAGAACTGAACGAAATCCTGCACAGAGAGGAGCTTATGTGGCGGCAACGGTCACGAGTTGCCTGGCTTAAGGAAGGAGATAGAAACACCAATTTTTTTCACAAGAAGGCTTCCTGGAGACAATCAAAAAACAGAATAAAGAAAATCAGGGGCATGAACGGCAACTGGACTGACGATCCGGCTGAGATTGAAGAGCTTGCTACAAATTTCTTCAAAGACCTATACACCAAGGACAGGAACGTAGACTCACAACACCTGATTGATCTGCTGCACCGCCGGTCACCGAGGAGATTAATGGTGACCGTTGTAGAGAATTCTCGGATGAAGAAATAGGGGACGCCCTCTTTCAGATTGGGCCCATCAAGGCGCCTGGGCCTGACGGACTTCCTGCCCAATTCTTCCAAAAGAACTGGGCCACTTTGAAGGTGGATGTCATCAAAGCTGTTAAGAGTTTCTTTGCTACTGGACAAATGGCTGAGGGCTTAAATGACACTGTTATTGTGTTAATTCCAAAAGGCTCTGCTCCGGAAAGCCTTGCGGATTTTATACCTATCAGCCTGTGCAACGTCGCGTACAAGATCATCTCGAAATGCCTTGTCACCCGACTGCGCCCACACCTAGATGGAATGATCTCGGAGACCCAAAGCGCCTTCATACCGGGAAGATTGATCACCGACAATGCTGTCATTGCCTTTGAAAGCTTCCACCATATCCAGCGTCAGAAAAACCCAAGAAACACCCACTGTGCCCTTAAGCTGGACCTCTCCAAGGCGTATGACCGTGTCGACTGGGGCTTCCTGGAAGGAGCTCTCCGCAAGCTGGGGTTCTGCAGCACATGGATTGATTGGGTAATGGCCTGCGTGCGCTCGGTCAGATATGCTGTGAAAATCAATGGCACTACCCTTCCTCAGTTCTCCCCTTCCCGCGGTCTCAGACAAGGCGATCCCCTCAGCCCATACTTGTTCCTGTTTGTGGGAGAAACTCTAGCCCGCTCGATCAAGGCTGAGACAGAGAGTAAAAACATCACCCCGCTCAAGATAGCAAGGAACGCGCCTGGCATCTCCAACCTATTGTTCGCGGATGATAGCCTCCTCTTCTTTAAAGCAACTCCTGAAGAAGCTCAGTCTATCAACCTTGCTCTGAACAGATTCCAAATGGGTACGGGACATATGCTTAACCCAAACAAGTGCTCCATGCTTTTCTGCCAGGCCTGCCCATCAGCTGTGCAAGTGGAGATTAAGAACATCCTAAATATCTCCAAATCAACCTTTGAAGAAAAGTATCTAGGCCTTCCAACCCCGGAGGGTAGGTTGAAATATGACCACTTCCAACCCATCAAGGGCAGGTTCACCAAGCGTTTCTCTAATTATGCTGAGAAATTCATGTCACATGGAGCGAAAGATACACTGATCAAATCAGTTGCTCAGGCCCTACCCAGCTATGCTATGGGTGTGTTCAAAATGTCTGTGGGCTTCTGCGAGCAATATGACAAAGCTGTCCGCGATTTCTGGTGGGGCGATGAGGAGAACAAGAGGAAAGTTCATTGGACTGCCTGGGACAATATCACCAAACCAAAAGGCATGGGAGGGCTTGGTTTCCGGGACATGGGCTTGTTCAACCAGGCACTGCTCGCCAGACAGGCTTGGCGCCTAATTCAACGGCCTGATAGCCTCTGTGCGAGAGTCATCAAGGCCAGATACTATCCAAAAGGAAGCATCCTTGATACGGTGTTTGCGTCTGATCCATCCCCGGCTTGGAAAGGCATCGAATTTGGTCTTGAACTGCTTAAACAAGGCATGATCAGTCGAATCGGCAATGGAAGGAAAACTCAAATCGTGAGGGATAACTGGATTCCAAGAGAAAAGGGCCTGAGAGTGATTGCTCTTAAGAAAAACTCCAGGCGTAGATGGGTGAATCAGCTGATCAATCCGGACACTAATGAATGGAACCGAGATCTCCTTCGTGAGCTCCTTCACGATGCGGACATCGAAGCCATCCTGCGAATCCCAATCCCTAGCTCACAGCCGGAGGACCGTTGGGCTTGGCACTACGAGAGAAACGGCTGCTTCTCTGTCAAGAGCGCCTACCGGCTTGCTTACAACCTGAAACACAGCGGCCATGGTGGTGAAAGCTCAAGCAATGCTCCCAACGGCGAGAGGTCGCTCTGGAACAACATCTGGAAGGCTGATGTTCCTCCCAAAGTTCGCATTTTCGGGTGGAGGGTGGCCTCCGACGCTCTCGCCACTCAGAGAAACAAATGGAAGAGGACCCTTGAGCACACCAACCGCTGCCCAGTCTGTGCCAATGCAACTAAAGACGCTTTCCACGCCACTGTTACCTGCACAAAGGCGGCAGCCCTCCGTCACGCCATGCGAGCACACTGGCATCTCCTCCAGAGTCCTCATTCCAACACACCGGTAGCGATTGGCTACTCCTGCTGCTGACCAAGTGCGACAAAGCTACTCGCACCAGGATTCTGCTGCTACTTTGGCGCGCTTGGCACCTGAGAAATGATGTCATCCACAACAAAGGTACTGCCACTGTTGGGGAATCGGCCAGTTTCTTTCTAGCCTTCCAGAAAGATTTCAGCCAGCCAGTTGCTCCTTCTGAAGATCGCAACCTAAAAGGTGTGGTACACGAGACTGCCATCTCCGATCGGCCTCAACCTGCTACACCTCTCACCTGGACTCCACCACCCCGAGGCTGGCTCAAGGTGAACACCGACGGCTCCTTCCATGCCTCGAACCTCACCGGCGGCGCTGGGGTTGTGGTAAGAGATGAGCATGGGTCTGTTATCCTTGCGGCCTGTTCAGATTTGAGAGTGAACCTGAAGTTGGAGAGCAAATTCCAGTGCTACATATTAATTCAGGGGAGATTCCAGGCCTCCAGGGTAACAAATACTAGCACTTTTATCCAAAAAAACAAATACTAGCACCTGGATGCATTTAGAAATAGTCTATTTATAGCTAATTTGTTTTATATTTTTTAGAATTCTTTTATTATAATTTTCAAATTTCCTGCAAAGACGGGAGAAGTCGGGAGGCAAAATTGCATTCCACGGCAGCTTCCTTCGAGGACGGGAGGACGAAACTTAATTAAACAGCAACAACCCAACCGAGCTACAAGCGACCAAAGGCGGCAATCCCTAGTTGATGACCAGGTCGTCAAGTACCAGGCGCCGCACACCCCACGTGGAGACATGGGCCTGGTCCAACTTCCTGGCGAGGAAGAAGACATGTTAAACACAGAACGACGGCGACCGACCAGAGCATCCTCACCGACGACGGGGACGACGCGGCTGGCCGCGGCGCCCCGGCGGAGGTGAGGCCACGACCTCGCCGGAGACGGGGACGACGCGGCTGGCCGTGGCGTCGCCGGCGAAGGCGAGGAAGGACCTTAATGAAGGGGGGTGCGGGTGGGTGAGCTCACCGACGACCGGAGTGCTGGTGACCAGAGTTAGGACCAGGGGTAGACCGGCGGTGGCCATGGTTCGAGCAGGGCGGGACGGCAAGGCGGTTGCGGCCAGCGGCAGTGGCGGGGAGCGACGGAGGAAGATAGGATCGGACGGGTGTGTGCGTGCGTGATGCCGTTTCCCTCCCACACAGGTCGTGTATACCAGGAGCACCCACCAAAGGCGGACGTACGTAGTTCGACACCTGGGAGTGGGTTCCCTCCCAGTAGGGATGTAAATGGACATGTTAATGGCGCCGTATAATCCCATATAAATGCGTTCACACTTGAGTTTCCTAAGAAACGAAAAAACGTTTTGAACTGTAGACGGAAATGAGTGGTATTATATGGCGCCACATATGTAACCATTTACATCCCTACCTCCCAGACTCCCAGGTGTCGATCGTGCAGCGGAGAACACCTGGCCATGCTCGATGGACATGGATGGCAGCCACCGTGGGCATCGCGCGAATGAGCTTCACGGCCTCGGTTCAGCTACGATACGGGCGAACAGGACACGCCGGGCGACGGGAAAAGATCTCGATCTCTAGCTGACGACACCTCTCGTCGTCTCGCTCGCGCCACCGCCACACGCGCGTCTCCGCGCCTACTCCCTCCGTTCCATTTTAATTGACTTCCTATTCACCACATGTGGATGTATATATGCATGTAACATGTCTAGATACATTCACATTTGGTGCATAACAAGTCAATTAAATTGAACGGAGGGAGTACTAATTATGAATTATGGATCACATGTTTGAACTAATTATGCTACTCCGATGTAATCCAAACGGATGGTGTCACGGGAGCAAAGTGACCGTATATTGCTTTCGTAATTTTGTTGTGCTAATTAGGCTAGCTTTTGGACTAATTATGGATCTCAAATTGTGAGCGACTCTCTTTCCCTCTTAAAATAATATTGTAGCATGCTCGATTGTCATTTCTATTTGCGCCATACAAGGTATTGCATATAATCTATAAAATGTCATAAACCATGTACAATTACAATTTCATGTGCAACTCTCGGGTGCATAAATCAGGGTGCAAACCAAACGATTATATTGTCGTCCGAGACGTACGTTACCTCTCCATGGTACAAACTGAAAATATCACAAACATTTAAAAGAAACAAAATTTAACTAGATTTCAAGTAAACATTCAAAAAAAGTTCGACCTAAGGAGGCGGTGGTAGTGGACCTCCTCTATTGCATCTATGTATGCCTGGAAATCCGACCAATCGACGAAGCTGGAGGTGTCGGAACCCCTGGGCTCCGTCTTGACGGCGGTCTCAATCAACGCATCCAAGTCTTTTTTTTTTTTGAACAAGATCAACGCATCCAAGTCGAGGGCCACCATGTCGGCATGTGGAAGTTCGGCAGAGCGGACACGAGAAGCAAAATCAAGCACCCTTGCCATGTTCACGCACAGCCGGATAAATGCATAGTAGCTTGAGCCTCTCTCCACATCGCCCCCACATCTTCACGATGGTGGTTGGTGGCTATGGATCTACGTGGTAATTAGCAAGAGAGGGGCGGTGAAGGTGGCCGGAGAAGGGAGACGAGTAGGGAGGAAGTGGATACTGATTTACACGGTGGTTGACCGGACGAGGGCGCTGGTTGGCCAGATAGGGTACGAATGCGGTTGTGCGGATGCTTGGCCCGAGGTGGGGATCACATAGGTGGAGATAATAGGACAATTTTAGTGGGGCGAAGGATGACAAAATTTCTGAATTAGTCCATACGGTCCAATCTCGAAACAATGCTTCACTTCATAGATCTGCTAAAGTTTAAACAAGATGCTCAATCTATGACAAGACCAGATACGACTTTTGAAACGAAGACAATGCTAGAGCAATAACGGATAAAGAAAATGGAATTGGAAGGAAGGAGGGGCGAGAAGCATGACACTCTGTCTTTTTACAAGGTGAGGTAGGTTAAGGAGACACGGCTACTAAGGATGCGGTAGAGAGAAACGATATTTTGTGAAGGTCGCCGTCAAGTTTGACATAATTTTCTGAATCTTTTTTCTTTTAACTTTTAATCAGTCCGTAGCAACGCACGACCACATTTGCTAATCTAGACTAATCTATCCATCGATCATCAATCCACGCTGTGAACCGGTAGCGACGCTGGTCACTGTTCTGTTCTTCGGGAAATCCGGAGCCACACGGCCCATGATCGAGTCCAGGCGGGCGGCGCCATGCGGCCCAGGTAACAGGCCGATTTCCTTTTTGCAATTCCGGTTGAGGACATATTGTTGGCAAACCCTATATACCGCCCAGCAGCGGCGCTGGACGGTCGCGCCGCCTGAAGTGCGCCGCTGCTGGGCCGGCCCATGTCCTTTTTTCCTTTTTTTCTTCTCAGTTTCTTTTTTTTCGTTTTCTGTTTCTGTTTTTTTCTTTTTCTTCTGTTATTCTTTTTGTTTTTCTTTCAAAAATACAAATTCAAATTTGTTTATTTTTGAAAATTGTCCAAATTCGAAATTTTGTTCCGATTCGAATTTTATTCAAATTCGAATTTTGTTCCGATTCGAAAAATTGTTCAGATTTTAAAATTGTTCGGATTTGATTTTTGTTTAGATTTAAATTTTGTTCGGACTTGAAAATTGTTCAGATTTTAAAATTTGTTCGGATTTGATTTTTGTTCCGATTCAAAATTTGTTCCAAATTCGAATTTTTCTTCCAATTAGATTTTTGTTCGGAATTGAATCTTGCTCGGATTTGAAAATTGTTCAGATTTTAAAATTGTTCGAATTTGATTTTTGTTCAGATTCAACAAATTGTTCCAAAACCGAAATTTATTTTCCGATTCGAATTTTCTTGAAATTCGAATTTTGTTTCGATTCGAAAATTTGTTCAGATTTTAAATTTGTTCGGATTTGATTTTTGTTCAGATTTGAATTTTGTTCGGATTTTGAAAACTGTTCGGATTTGATTTTTGTTCCGATTCGAAATTTGTTCCAAATTCGAATTTTTGTTCCAATTTGATTTTTGATCGGAATTGAATTTTTGTTCCGATTCAAAATTTTGTTCTGAAATTCGAATTTGTTCAAATTTGAAAATTATTCGGATTTGATTTTTGTTCCGATTCAAAATTTGTTCCAAATTCGAAATTTTTGTTCCAATTCGAATTTTGTTCAAATTCGAATTTTGTTCCGATTCGAAAATTTGTTCAGATTTTAAAATTGTTCGGATTTGATTTTTGGTTTAGATTTGAATTTTGTTCGGACTTGAAAACTGTTCAGATTTTAAATTTGTTCGGATTTGATTTTTGTTCTGATTCAAAATTTGTTCCAAATTCGAATTTTTGTTCCAATTTGATTTTTGTTCGAAATTGAATTTTGTTTGGATTTGAAAATTGTTCAGATTTTAAAATTGTTCGGATTTTAAAATTCGTTTAAACTATTTTGTTTCTCCTTTACTTTGATATTCGTTCAAATATTTATGTTCGAAACAGTTTTTCTCGTTACGCAATAAATTCGTAGTTTGCATATTCACGAGATTTTTGTCCAAAAAATAATGTTCGTTCCGAAGTTGAAAACAGTGAAACATGCGCGGAACAAACAACCAGCGAACCAGTTTACAAAGACGAAGCCAAACTAGAACAGAAGTTTGGGCCGAGCCCATCTACGAAACGTGTAGGCGGCGCAAGCTCGTACCGCCACTGTGAAGCGGTATAAAGGAGCATCACATAGGCCTATTTGAAAATTCTGGGCTCCTCAAATGTTTGGGCTTGTGCGACCACACAGGCCGTACTCCCGTAGGCCCAGCCCTAAGCCAAGGGCCATTTCCCGGGAGAAGGAACCTTGCAAGTTCTCATCAGGATCTCCCTCTAAATCAGTGTTATACCTTGCAAGTTAAGTTTGAACTTAATATCTTTGTGTATGCAAAACTTATGCTGTAGATTTTGATTCCAGAGGTACGTCAAGATGACCAGATTAGCATTTCCGTAAGGAGTAGTTCAGTTTCTGTAAACTAGGGAGTATAATCTCACTGAAGGCTGCCCTTTCAACCAGAGAAAAGAAAGGGTTGAATTCGCAATTTCCGGTTGGTAGTATGAACAAAAGTACTACAAGTTAAACCGGATTAGTTCAACTAATAAAAGTCAGAAACCGGACTAATTCATCTATTGTGTGTCATAGACACTTCCACAACTGATTTGTTTTCTGGTTAGCTGAAAGGTTAACGTCGCACGCGTTGTGGAGAATGCCGGGTCGAAACAGTGTCATGCATGAGGCAGGACAGTATAACCGCGGCATCCACCGATCTATAAATACCAGTCATGTATTAACAGCGATGAGAACCACAGCGCCCCTCACAACCAACAGCTACAACGATGACATTTCCTTCTTCGCGTGTGGCTTCGGCGCTACTGCTTTGCGTTTGCATGCTAGTATTATGCAGAGCACATGGAGAATCTCACAAGGTAATTAACAGAACTAGCACGCGATTGGGTTTCACATGTATAGCTGTATATAAATGTTTCAGAAGTTAGCTAATTAATCTTGCGCGCGCCTGTGTTTAGCTTTACATAGTTTACCTAGGTGACGTGAAGCATGGGCACCCCGACGATGTCGTCGCTTCGCACCATGATATGCTCGCCACTCTCTTTGGAAGGTAGGCACTAACGTGTAATTTCAACAACCGAACTGTTAGTTTATCTCTGGCTACTCTACTTACTCCATTCATGAAAGAGTGCAAGTCAAAAAAAAAGAAGGTATGACCATATTTATGCAAAAATGCACCTATATTTAGGACACTAAACTAGTATCCTTAGATTTATGATGAAATGTATTTTTATCATATATAGCTATTTATTTTCACAAATATTGTTATAATTTTGTGTAACCCGGTCAAATTTTGAGATATTTGATTCTTCAAAAAAAATCTGGAAGTACACTATTTCATAGACGGAGTATATGCCTAGCAAGAAAATTAATTTCGATTTTAGCAAGGAAGAATCAATGGCCTCCGTGGTGTACAACTACAAGCATGGCTTCTCAGGCTTCGCAGCCATGCTCACCCCAGAGCAAGCCAAGCAACTTGCAGGTCAGTCAGCACTTATCGGGTTGTCGCCATGCATGCATCTGATCATCTAATCCGAACCTCTCGGTTCTCGCTTGCATAGCTGTATAGTTGAGCAACTACATATCATACGATGTATGCAGAGTTTCCGGAGGTCATCAGCGTGGAGCTGAGCAAAGAGCACACGGCGGCCACCACGCGGAGCTGGGATTTTCTTGGTCTAAACTACCAGAAGCCGGCCAGTGGGTTACTCCATGGTAGCAGCTATGGAGAGGATGTGATCATCGGGGTGATTGACAGCGGTTAGTATTGAGAATTACTTATATATTTAAATCAACTGACCAAGTCCATTCTCACATAAACTAATAACTCACTACTCAGGGATCTGGCCGGAGTCGAAAAGCTTCAACGACGAAGGTACCGGTACGGTCCCGTACCATCAAGGTGGAAAGGGAAGTGCCAAGTCGGGCCTGACTGGGACATCAACAATTGCAGCCGCAAGATCATCGGTGCACGGTTCTACTGCGCAGGAGTTCCCGATGAGGTCCTCAAGACGGTCTCGCTCTCGCCCCGGGACGAGTTCGGCCACGGTACACACTGTGCGTCCACTGCCGCGGGCTCCTATGTGGAGGCTGCCAGCTTCAACGGCCTTGCCGAGGGGGTTGCACGGGGAGGCGCACCTCGTGCTCGCATCGCGGTGTACAAGGTCTTGTGGGGCCCTGCCGGCACCTCTGGCACAACGGCGGACCTTCTCGCCGCCATTGACGACGCGATCCACGACGGAGTTGACGTATTGTCATTGTCTCTCAGCTACCCCGAGGAGAACTCGTTGGGAGCTCTCCACGCGGTTCAAAGGGGGATCACGGTTGTGTATGCGGGTGGCAACAACGGTCCAAGGCCACAAACCGTTAAGAACACCGCACCGTGGGCCATCACCGTGGCGGCGAGCAAGATCGACCGGTCGTTCCCCACGATGATTACGCAGGGAAACAAGCAGCAGATAGTGGTACGTGTGACTACAAATTCAATGGGAAAAAAGACTCGAGGAATCACAACCAAGTGTGCCAATGTATATACTTATTCTTGAGCAAACTCTGCCCATTTCGTTTTGCAGGGGCAGTCTCTCTATTACCAAATGAAGAACTCGACCGGAAGCAGCTTCACGAGTCTTATCATTGCTTCCCGGTAAGAAAATGGATCCATCTTTGTTTGTTTGTTTGTTTGTTTGTTTTTGGAATCTATTGGGCAATTCTAAAGCCGAGTTGACTTTCCTATGTGTATTCAGGTGTACTGCGAATGCACTTAATGGCACAGACGTGCAAGGTCAAATCCTCCTCCGCTTTCCGTTCCCAGGCGATCAAATGGCCTTCAGTCCTATAGACGTTTTCGCAGAAGCGTCCCAATTTGTTATAGAAGGCAAAGGAATTGGTCTTATTTTCGCTCAACATACAACGGACATTTTGCAAGTGACAGCAGATAATTGCCAAGGCATTGCCTGCGTTCTCGTGGACTTTGACACTGCAATAAAGATCAGCAAGTACTGGGCTGCCACCAGGTACGTACCATCAAAAGAGTTTGATCAAGCATGTTCTTGTGATCGACGGAACTAACATCTTTTTGTTTTGTTTTAATAATCAGCTCTCCCATGGCAAAGATTGAGCCAGCGACCACCGTAACGGGGAAAGAGATATTTGCGCCAAAAGTGGCATCCTTCTCCTCAAGAGGTCCATCACCTGATTATCCCGATATTATCAAGGTAAGAGCGTACCAGCTGATCTTCAACTAAAAACGTTGCACTAGCAAGTAGCAAGCCATGATCGAGCCCATCATGACGCCCTTCTATCATCTGATCTCACCATGCGGTCTTCTCGCTTCCTTGAAAAATACAGCCTGACATAGCCGCACCTGGAGCTAACATCTTGGCAGCAAAGGAAGATTCCTACGTATTCATGTCCGGGACGTCGATGGCAACCCCGCATGTAGCAGGTGTTGTCGCGGTGCTGAAAGCACTGCACCCGGACTGGTCTCCTGCAGCAATAAAATCAGCAATCGTCACCTCCGGTAAGAGCACTCTAGAGAATATCAATTCCTTGCTAGCAAGCCCTATGTTTGTATCTTATTCTGCTTGGTGATGAAGCGCATGTCACCGACGAGCGCGACATGCCGATACTGGCGGAGGGGCTCCCACGGAAGACGGCCGATCCATTCGACTACGGCAGCGGGAACATCAACCCTCTGGGAGCAGCCGACCCCGGCCTTGTCTACGACATCGATCCACGCGACTACAGCAAATTCTTTGGGTGCACCATCGCGAGGACTAAGGTGAGCTGCAACGCAACGACGATGCGAGCATACCACCTGAACCTGCCCTCCCTCGCAGTCCCCGACCTGAGGCGTCCGGTCACCGTGTCAAGGACGGTGACGAACGTCGGCGAGGTCAACTCCGTGTACCGCGCCGTGGTGCAGAGCCCTCTTGGAGTTAAGATGGAGGTCGAACCACAGGTGCTTGTGTTCGACGCTGCGAATAGAGTGCGCATGTTTAAGGTGAAGTTGTCGCCGGCGTGGCAGCTGCAGGGGGACTACACATTTGGCAACATTATTTGGCGCAGTGACCGAAAAGATGTCAGGATCCCAGTTGCAACACGGATCACGACTCAGGATTTCTATGCAGATGTTGCATAACTAATTATGTAGGGTGAACAATATACATGTGCAGGAAATATTGTGGCTGCATGCACCCTAAGTATGTAAATTTCAAGTGTTAATTTGTTTTGCATTGTATCTGTTTGGTCGTAACTTTTGAGCTCAATAAAGTGTGCTTTATAAAAAAAGATAAATAATGTCTTTACTATTAACTGGAAATCGACCGTGATGGACTGATGGTACATCATACGTCTTACCTTTTGCAATCGACCGTGATGGCACATTATACATTATTGTCGTCCCCTTTGTCGTCGTCATTGCCGACGTAGTCTTCGCCGTACTCCAAGCAGTGGCGGAGGACGGGAAAAAAATGAGGTTGGGCGAAGTTTAAAGCATACAAACGTTTTGCGAAAAAATGTGACAGAATACAATCAGATGCGTACGTATACAAACGTTTTTGCGTACGTACACAAAAATCAAGGTAGGGCGGCCCTACCTTGCCCTACTGGGTCCTCCGCCACTGACTCCAAGGGAATTTGCTATAGAGAATGAGAGTGTTTGAGCACATGGAAAAGTTCAGTTTAAATCATTGAACATCTAAAACCCTCTCGATCACAGTACGATTTTCCTATAAGATTTGGAACTATAGAAGGATAATGACGGGCTTCAAGCTGTCAGTTTCAGGTTTTCATGTGCGCTGGATGAGCTTTGAGCTCGGAGAGCATGCGTCTTGAGTCTTCAAGCATGCCATATGTGAGATTTTGGCTTCAACCAAGTATTGCATCGTTTGGTATTCATCCCCTTCTTTTTAGATAAAGAGTATATATTAATATCAAGCCGATACCAATTACACCCAGCCTCTGCAACAACGCAATAACCAAAGGTATTACGGATGCACACTGCCGAAAGACAATAAGAAGAAGAAACAAAAAAAGAAAAGTCCCGCTATAGAGTTACAGTCCTTGTAGCAGCAGCACAACCACCACCAAGACAACACATGATGTCCAAACACTCCAAAAGCAACGCCTTCAAGAATCTTTGTGTACGCCTTCAAGCAACGCCTTCAAGAATCTTGGTATTCATCCCTATTGTTTTCAACGTTGTTCTGTGATAAATCTTTGTGCACGCCAGAATTACTCTTGGAGTCAAGGCAGTGCCTGCCTAGTCTTCAGTTCGTGATCGCACAACAGATATTTCTCAAGGGCGCCAATTTAAATCTTGCATCAAGCAAAGTTCTGCGTCTTGAGTTCTTCATGTAGTGTTGTTTCAACAATGTCTTCTGCAGGTCCTCAAGCACGCTTGATATGCTGTTAGCTTGCATTTGTTACTTGAGTCCTTTGAGGGGTTGTTTTCAAGGTTGTCAAATCATCTCACTAGATGTTTATGTAGATGAGCAGAACTGGTGTCGAAGATGAAACAATTCTTCTGTGAAGCAGTCCATTGGTTGAGATGGTTCATCCAATCTCCGTCTTGGTCAGGGCTGCTTCTTAATCTTTTCTGTACCGGTACTCCTTATGATAGAGGAGGATGCTCATGTGCTGATATTATTTTTTGATCTTCAGGGATCCTTAAGTTCCTTCGCTTAAATATTCACTTAATTCAGTAGAGTTTTTTCCAAAGCAATGGATCAAGATGTCAGTTGGTAAACCAAACCGACTGTTGGGTCTAAGTTTCTGCGTATAGTAGACGAATACATTATTCCCTTAATTATGTTGTCGTTCATCACCCAAAACCCACGTAGGAGAGCATCAGATGCACTTTCAGTGGTCATAGTGACGGTAATGATGATGATTTGGTTCACTAATGAACCTGTATCTGAGATTGTTGTCTCACGTGAAGGAGTTTGTGGAGCTGGTACCGATGATTCTGCACTTGATATTGTCGGGCCAGGGGAAGGTCATGATGTTTTTTTATAAGTTTTGTAAAATGTCATGCATCTAATGATGGTATTGATGATGAGTTGTTCACTGATGAGACTGCACCTGAGATTATAATGCCACATGAAGGTATGGTATATCTTCTGTAGAATCCGATGCACAAGAAGATGGTAGAGATGGGACTGCACCCGAGATTGTCGACAAACAAGTTTCACAAGTTTCACCCGATATTGAACTCTATGATGCAGAATATGCAAAGCCATTGCAACGCACAGTTAGATACTACTCCAGCTGATCCACGTCATCTGACCACCGATATCTATTTTATGATTCATGTGCTTCTATCATGAAACTGTAATGTGGAGCTAGCTTATACTCCCTCCGTTTTTTAATATAAGATGTTTTAGGTCTCTCACATGTTGACTAGGCGTGGAACCAAATAAGTGCACATACACAGTAAAACATGTCTAAATACATCTACACACATGTGAATGTAGACAAAAACTAAAACATCTTATATTAAAAAACGGAGAGAGTAATTTGTAGTCTTTTATCATGGAACTATAATATGGAGATACCTTATGATTTGTATGCTTTTTGCTGTGAAACTGTAATGTGGAACTTGTGTCTCGCAAGAAATGCTTGATCAAAATATGTCTCTCCCTTTTGATCTAGGTAAACAAGATTTGCTTCTCTCCATGATTAAAATGTTTAACTATTCTCTTAAATTACATTTTCATCTTTTTACCTTTAAAACTTTAGCAATCTTCTTTGATCAAGAATACATAACATCAAGATCAATCTTAATTATCTCACTTACATAAATACTAATTGGAAAACCTTGCTGGCCTCCTGGGTTATCTGTCACTACTATTTCACGCCAAAGGAAACTCATTACCTCATAAAAAGGGCTAGGCTAGTGAACTGCACCTTATGGAAAGCTGTTATTTTGTGGTGATCCAAATTCGTATATACTGATAAAGGCCGACTTGTGATGAGGAGAGCGGAGCGTCCCGGAGTGCTATTTACCTTACTAAGGATCAGATGTTCCATGAGAGAACAAAACACATTGACGTCAAATATCATTATGTGCGTGATGTTGTTGCACAAGGTAAGCTGAAGGTATGCAAGATAAATACTCATGATAATCCTGCTGATATGATGACAAAGCCAGTTCCTGTTACTAAGTTCGAGCTTTGCTCGGGCTTAGTTGGTATCACTGTCTAGCCTAAGAGGCTATTTGGCGTCGAAGATGTTTTCTTTGTTGTTTCAGGGTGAAGTTCTCGTTCATGCTACAAGATGGAATTTGTCTCAAGGTGGAGTGTTATTTTGTGGTGATCCAAATTCGTATATACTGATAAAGGCCGACTTGTGACGAGGAGAGCGGAGCGTCCCGGAGTCAGAAGTTGGTACGGTACGAGTTGTTTCCAGGTCGGACTGCAGTTGACATAGGGTTTTACCACTACATATACATCTTGTAAGCCGCCGGCTAGGATAAGTCGCATTGTGTAAATCCCCGGCGTTTGTAACCTCACCCGATATAGTGAAGTATTGCTGGCTGGCGCCCGTGGTTTTTTCCTCTCCTTTGTTTGGAGAGGTTTTCCACGTTAAAATCTCGTGTCCCCTTTGGTTTGATCGTTCCGCTCTTCGTCGTTTATTTGCTATCGTTTATAACAAGTGGTATCAGAGCCCTGTTTCAGATCTGTTTTCAGATTAGGGTTTTGGATGGCATCGATGAAGTTCGATCTACCGGCGCTGGACTACAAGACGAGATTTTCGCTGTGGCAGGTCAAGATGCGTGCGATCCTCGCACAGTCCAATGATCTTGACGAGGCGCTAGAGAAATTCGGCGACAAGGATGCGGCGACATGGACCGCCGATGAGAAGCGGAAAGACCGTAAGGCTTTATCGCTTATTCAACTTCATCTATCTAATGATATTCTGCAAGAAGTACTGCAGGAGAAAACCGCAGCGCACTGTGGGCTAAGCTGGAGTCGATCTGCATGTCCAAAGATCTCACCAGCAAGATGCATGTGAAGATGAAGTTGTTCACGCACAAGTTGCAAGAAGGTGGTTCGGTAATGAATCACTTATCGATCTTTAAGGAGATCGTTTCTGACCTAGTGTCGATGGAGGTAAAGTACGATGATGAAGATCTAGCACTTTTACTTCTATGTTCGCTGCCAAATTCCTTTGCCAATTTTCGTGATACCATACTGTTAAGCCGTGATGAACTAACCACCGCGGAAGTATATGAGGCCCTGCTTGCCAGGGAAAAGATGAAAGGTATGGTACAGAAAGAGGGACGTCGTCCTCCAAGGGCGATGCTTTGCAGGTCCGAGGGAGGCCTGAGCAGCGAGATAATCACTACAACAACAACAGAGACAAGAGCAAGGGTGACAGAGGTCGCTCAAAGTCTAAAGGCGTGACAAGTTCTGCAGGTATTGTAAGAAATCTAATCATGTCATTGATGATTGTTGGAATTGCAGAACAAGGAGAAAAGAAAAGGTACTTACCAACGAAAAATAATGAAGGTAATGATACCGGTGAGGCTTCTGTTGTTGATGGTAGTTCTGATGGCGAATGCCTAGCTGTTTTAGCTGCATGTGTTTCTCGTCAGGATGAATGGATTCTAGATACTGCATGTTCTTTTCATATTTGCTGTAACAAAGATTGGTTCAGTTCTTATGAGTTAGTGCAGACTGGAGATTTCGTGCGTGGGGAACGACCAACAATGTTATTGTTGGCGTTGGTTCCGTTCAGGTCAAGACACATGACGGTATGACACGCACGTTGACGGGAGTGAAACACATACCAACCATGGCAAGAAATTTGATCTCGCTCAGTACCCTTGACTGTGACGGGTACAAGTACAAAGGAGGAAATAAACTCCTAAAGGTATCAAAAGGTTCTCTCATTGTTATGGTTGGTGATATGAATTCTGCTAAGTTATATGTTCTTAGAGGTAGCACGTTATCTGGTACTGTTGCTGCTGTTTCTCATGATGACGCTAGTAAAACTAACCTTTGGCATAAGCGTCTTGGACATATGAGTGAACTTGGTATGGCAGAATTGATCAAGAGAGACTTGCTGCAAGGATGCAGTTTGGGTAAGATGCAGTTCTGTGAACACTGCATTTTCGGTAAGCACACAAGAGTTAAGTTTAATGCTTCGTCCACACCACCAAAGGTACACTTGATTATGTACATGCTGATGTTTGGGGGCCATCTCGTAAGCCCTCTTATGGTGGTGCTCGTTATATGCTTACCATTATTGATGATTACTCTAGAAGAGTTTGGCCTTATTTCATGAAAAATAAGGATGATACGTTTGCTGCTTTTAAAGAGTGGAAAGCTATGATTGAAAGGCAAACAGAAAGGAAGGTGAAATTACTTCGTACTGACAATGGTGGCGAATTTTGTTCGAATGCCTTTAATGATTATTGCAGGAAAGAAGGCATTGTCAGGCACCTCACCATCCCGTACACGCCTCAGCAGAATGGTGTAGCGGAGCGGATGAACAGGACCATCATCTCCAAGGCTCGCTGCATGATCTCCAACGCTCGCATGAGTAAGCGTTTTTGGGCTGAGGCGGCTGCCACCGCCTGCTACTTGATAAACAGGTCACCATCTATTCCCCTCGACAAGAAAACTCCCATTGAGGTATGGTCAGATTCTCCTGCTGATTATTCACAGCTTAAAGTTTTCGGTTGCACTGCTTATGCTCATGTTGATAATGGAAAGTTAGAGCCGAGAGCTATTAAGTGTGTGTTCATTGGTTATGGTTCGGGTGTAAAAGGATACAAGTTATGGAATCCCGAAACTAGCAAGGCATTTATGAGCAGGAGTGTTGTTTTCAATGAATCTGTTATGTACTTTGATAAGTTGTCCTCAGATGTTTTGCCAGATTTTTCTGAGGAGCAGGTTCGTGTCGAGGTGGAGCACTCTGTTGAAAAGGAAAATGTCACTGTTGACAATGATGGTGCTGCTACTTCAGATGATTCTGATCCTGATTCTGCTGGTTCTGATGATTCTGATTCTTCTGATTCTGATAATAATAATGTTCAGAACTCACCCCTGTTTTGCAGCCACAACAGTCTATTGCTGCTCGTAGGAACAGGAGGAATTGTGGTCCTCGACCACGTTTAATTGAAGAGTGTAACATTGTTGATTATGCTCTGAGTTGTGCAGAACAGGTGGAGCACGGACATGAGCCGTCCACTATACTGAAGCTATTGGTTCCGGTGACCGCGAGAAGTGGCTTGCTGCTATGCAAGAAGAGATGCAGTCACTCGAGAAAAATGGCACATGGGATGTTGTGCGCTTGCCTAAGAAAAAGAAGGCAGTCCGCTGTAAGTGGATCTTCAAGAGAAAGGAGGGTTTATCTCCTAGCGAGCCTCCAAGGTTTAAGGCAAGGTTAGTTGCAAAAGGCTTCAGTCAAATTCCAGGTGTGGATTATAATGATGTTTTCTCTCCGGTTGTTAAGCATAGTTCAATTCGTACATTTTTGGTATTGTTGCTATGCGTGATCTTGAGCTTGAGCAGTTAGATGTAAAGACTGCGTTTCTGCACGGAGAGTTGGAGGAGGAGATATACATGGACCAGCCAGAAGGGTTCATAGTGCTGGGTAAGGAGGATCTTGTGTGTAAGTTTAAAAGGTCCTTGTACGGTTGATGACTCCCAAGTGCAGGAGATCGTTGAAGTCTTCGCTGTGTAAGTATTAGTATCGATCCCACGAGGAGTAGAAGGTATAAGTATTTATCCTCTCAAATAAGTGTGTCACTTCTCTTATTATCTATGCACTAGACAAACTAAAATAATGCAAGTGTTTTTGGGTTTTTTGGTGTAGAGAATGCAAAGCTGAAAATAAAATATGATGAGTGAAAGCTCTCAAAGAGAGAGAAAGCCCAATCCCCTATGCAGCAAGAGGACAAGCTTGAGTGGTGTTTCTTATGCGTGGAAAACGTTCCCAAGGGCTACATGGATTTCATGGCAAAAATATTTGTAGAATAACAAGGTAAACATTTTGTCAAGTTTTAATCTTCTTTGGACGGAGCCATAATTAGGTGTAGCTAAATAAATAAACTAAACCCCTTATGATGGATCATGTGGCCAAGTAAATGACTGCACAAGAGTTATTAAGACAAAAAGTCCCACCATAACATTACACTCTAAGGTCCCCGATATAAATCCCTCCAAATGTAACTTCATGACTCGGTCAAGGGTTTACGTGTCCTCCCAAGTCTCCCTCAATCCATTACACTAGTGTGAAACACCTTCATGCATTACTCAATGTATGGTGCACTTCATACATTGTACATCAAGACAATCATAAAAGATAAAAACTTGACCAAATACTCAATACATGTTAAGTAGAAATCATTGACAATCCATCATATGCCCCCAGGAACATGAGAGAACTACTCACAACGCGAAGACATGGTATGATTCAATGGTATAAGTGATACAACACAATCTGAAAATATAATCTCCCCACTAAACAATGACAAGTAACAATTCACAAACATGTAGAATAGTACTTAGACAATAGCTAGGGTTCGAACAATCTCAAACTATGAGGGGGATGAAGTGGATCACGAAGATGGTGATGGAGATGGTGCTGGTCTTCACGGTGGTGATGATGGAGACTTCCGGAGGGGGGATGGAGGAGCCTTCCGGAGGTGATTCCGGCGGCGTTTCCCCTCTCCGATCTTCTCCGGCGGCAGCCTTCTGTCTCCTGTTTCTTGGTTTTGTGTTTCTCCGCCGCCTCCTCGCGAAACTCGTCGGGGGACTATTTTTATAGACGTTTTTAGGTCAAGACGGAGTCGGTGGAAGAAAGATCGACGGCAACGGAGCTCCGAGGGGTAAAATAGGTGGGCCCACGCGACCTAGGGTTTTGGCCGCGTGGGGCCCTCTATTTCCCAGCTGGTTGGGCTTCTGGTCTTCATTTTCAGCCCATTGCGTCCGTCTCAAAAATTCTGAACCGTGCTCTCTGACCTTGCCCTTTTTGGAGTCCCGAAGCTCCCGGAAAGTCTAAAACACTAAAAAAGACGTTTTCTAAAAAATAGGGTTAATTCCAAATAAATAGGGGAACTTGTGAATTATTCCCAAAATCATTATAAATCATTGATATAACCCTTATATGATGCAAATATGATTGGAATATGAATAAAATAATGCAAAGTTCATGTATGCATTTTACATGCATCAACTGTTTGAAACAATCTCCTCGACAGTGGTATAAAAGGTTTGATTCTTTTATGTTGTCACATGGCTTTAAGAGGTCTGAATTTGATAGCTGTGTGTACATTAAGTTTGTTAATGGGTCGCCTATATACCTGTTATTATATGTTGATGATATGTTGATTGCTGCCAAGAGCAAGAAAGATATCGCTGCTCTCAAGTCACAGTTGAGTAGCGAATTTGAGATGAAGGATCTTGGTGCTGCTAAGTAGATTCTAGGTGTGGATATTACCCGTGACAGAAAATCTGGTCACTTGTTTCTTAGTCAGCAAAATTACATTAAAAAAGTTCTTCATCGTTTTAACATGCATGATGCAAAGTCTGTTAGTACTCCTATTGCTCCTCACTTTAAATTGTCAGCTGAACAATGTCCTAGTACGGATGAGGATTTTGAGTACATGTCTAAAGTTCCCTATTCTAGTGCTGTTGATTCCTTAATGTATGTCATGGTTTGCTCACGTCTAGATTTATCATATGCTATGAGTTTGGTTAGTAGATATATGGCTAATCCTGATAAAGAACATTGGAAGGCTGTTCAGTGGATTTTCAGGTACCTTCGTGGCACATCCAATGCTTGCCTCAAGTTCGGCAAGACTGATGAGGGACTCGTAGACCATGTGAATTCAGATTTTGCTGCCGATTTGGATAAGAGGAGATCCCTCACAGGTTATGTGTTCACGCTTGGTGGTTGTGCCGTGAGTTGGAGGGCAACGTTGCAATCCGTTGTTGCCCAGTCTACCACTGAAGCAGAGTACATGGCTATTGCTGAATCATATAAAGAATCGGTTTGGTTGAAAGGTTTGTTTACTGAGCTTTGTGGAGATGATACTTGCATTAACCTGTTTTGTGACAGTCAGAGTTCTATTTACCTTACTAAGAATCAGATGTTCCATGAGAGAACAAAGCACATTGACGTCAAATACCATTATGTGTGTGATGTTGTTGCACAAGGTAAGCTGAATGTATGCAAGATAAGTACTCATGATAATCCTGGTGATATGATGACAAAGCCAGTTCCTGTTACTAAGTTATACAAGCTAGTAAATAAATAAATGACCTGGTCTGGTCAAGAAGAAGACGTACGCACACGCGGGAGCGATGACAGTGTCAAAGGAGTATCGCTGTCGAGGCGCAAAACAACAAGCACTGGGCTACATAAGCGACTCTGAATCTCTACCTAATAATAAAGGGAGCAACGCTTCCTTCGTTTCGTACGTCGTCGAAATTGCCCCTGCTTCTGATCAAAATTACGTCCGCTGCCACCGCTAAGTCACCTCTCCGTCTTGTTCCCTTCCTCCAGCGTTGACCCAATCGAGACGGACGTGCTACTGTGAGCCATCTCCTTCAATCGCCAGGTCCTCACGGCCGTCGGCGGCCGGCTGCCGCTCGCCCCAACTCCTGCAAGGAACCAGCACCTGCCGCACTTCCTCCAGTGGTGCCCCCGACTGAACCGCCGCCGAGACCCTTGCGCTCGTCACCTCGGTACTCTACGCGCGCCGCCTCGCTCTGGCTTGCGGAGGTTTCGCTTCGAGGAGCAGAGCTACCGGGCGGCTTCCTTCTCCACGGCGCGCTGAGACGAACCCGCAAAAAGAAAACAGCATGGCGGACGACTCGACACCGGGCGCCGACCGAAATCCACCACGCCGTCCTAGGGGAGCTGGTCACCCGATCTCAGGTCGCGCTGACAAACAGCAGTGGGCAGGGCAAGTGGCCGTGGGTGCTCGGCTTGGCACGCCGGCGACGGCGCGCGATGACCAGCACGGCGGGGCGGCCGTGGTTGGCGGGCAGACGGACGGCCCCGCCCCCGGCGTCCAGGCCATGAAGGCCGGCGACGGCGTGGTGCGTGCGGACGTGGGCAGCGCGGCCGGTGTGAGTTGGGACGGGCGAGCGCGACGCCATGGTCGCGAGGGGAGGAGGAGGCGCAGCTGGCGTCCGGCGTGAGGGAGAGAAGGATCCCTGAGCGAGGGGAGGACGAGGTGGCGGGGATACGCGACGGAGGCGTGCCTGAGCGCCGTCGATCTGCTGATTCAGTCGATTCAGGCCGACGAGCAGCGGAGGACGGGCCGGCGAGCAGCAGCGGCCGGGCGGACGCGGAGGCGCTGCGGCCTCGCGCACGGCCTCTCCGGCGCCGTGGGCAGAGACGGAGATGATGCCGTGGTGTGCTGCACACAGCAGCTAGCTAGCTCCACCAACGATTGGGGCTTCATTGCTTTTTCATTTTTTTCGTAAGGGACCTATTTGTAATAGTTAGGGTCTTCTTTGTAAAAGTTAGGGATCTATTTGTTATACATGTGTTGAAGAAATATGTTTGTGGTGCTCTATTTTACATGTGTTGAACAAATATGTTTGTGACTCTGTGAAGAAGAAAATGGAGGTACAAAGATTAACTCCACTATTTTTTTTGGCTCTCCCCTACACTAACCACATCAACAATAGTCAAATTTGATGGGAATTTGTCGAAGATGTCGCAAATGTGGGAGGAGATGATTATGTGTTTGAACAAACATGTTTTTAGTTTGCCGTCTTCTCAACAAACCCAATCACATTGGTCAAAATTAATGAGATTTCGTCGGCGGAGTACTAAGTGTCGCCAATGTTGGAGAGAACACTTGTGAGTTAGAACGACGCAGATTTTTTCTCCCGTTGCACCGCACGGGTATTTTTTCATATTTCCCAGTAATTACTAAACCCCTTACATGTGGACCCCCTGTCAGACTTTCAACAATTTCAGAAATTTCAGAAAAATGTCCAAAATTGTATAATATATAACTTTTGATCTGTAATTCAAAAAAATGTTTCCAACATATCAAAATGTTCAAAAAAATGTAATCTGCCTATCCGTATCAAAATCCTACATATTTAACAATTTTTAACCACGCTTATTTACGAGAACAAAATAACCAATTTACAACGTGTAAAAAAGTAAATTACCAAAGTGTTTCATCGGCCCGTTGCAACGCACTGGCATGCATTTCCCTAGTAGAATCTCACTTCACGTCTTCGCGTGAACTTGGCGTGTGCTGCCAAGAAAGTTGTAGCTCCTGCCCCACGTCCATTAAAATAAATAAGATTAAGTACATACATAGCCAATTCGTGCGCATTGACTCGGACTTTTTTACTATTTACATCCCATCTTCTTCTAGTGTACGAAGTGCGCGCGTAGTACATTGAGTGGATTATATGATCATGGGGCGTGGGTTCACACTTCACACCGTGTTATTCACCCTGAGGTCTTACTTAACTTTAAAAATATAGTGGATGTGGTAATAATTGAGGGCCTCTTTGATTTGGCGGATTTCGAAAAACATAGAAAACAGAAAAAGAGAAGAATATGATAGCGCAAGTGCGGAATATAAAATTGTTAAAACACCAAATATTCGCAAAAATTGGGTTTTTGATTTTGTAGGAATAGAAAAGGCATATGAATCCTGAAAATTAATCGAAGCAAGATTAAAACAAATGCAAAGATGAGATTAGGCCATTATTATGCAACTTGTGTCATTTGTCTTATTCTTTGTGCATATGAATGTAAAAAAGAGGTTTCCAAGTGTCATGACATTTTATTCATGTGTTTTTTCTTAATCCCGTGTATTTTGGTTCCTGCAAATCAAAGAGGACCTGAGTGAATTGTATTATTCCTTTGTTTTCCTTTTGGAACCTAAATCAACCGATCCTCCATTTTGTCAATGCTCAACTCCTTCGTAACAAATGGATGAATAGTGACACCAAAGGAAAAAACTATCTATTTTTTTGCGAAACACAGTATAACGCAGACGCTCACATACACATGCACACACTCATCCCTATAAACGCACGCACGCACACCCTACCCCTATGAGCACCTCCGAAAGACTGAGCCGGCGGTCGGGTCTTGAGATTGACGAAGTCACCACAGGTGCCTCGTTGTCAACGGGAACGTCGCCTCCCACTGAAGAATATTCCACCTAAATGAGAAACACCAATGTCAAATCTAGGATTTGAACTCTGATGTGCTGGGGGTACAACCACCCTCCTAACCATCTTGCCACAGGCAAGTTCTCAAATATCTATTTTTTTGAATACTCCATTTCTTCGTATCAAATGGATAAATAGTGGCACGAAAGGAAAACTTCCCGTTCATATGTTTTTCCTTCATTATTCCTATGAATAAGGCCCTAATTAAGTAATACGGACACGCGGGTCTATAAATTTCAGAAGAATTTGTGGATGCTTGTGTCATGAACACACAAAAATCAATTCCAAGCTGCAACACCTTACAAGTACTCCATACTTTCGAGGCCTCGAGATTAAGGCCAAAAAACCAGCTACGCCCGCACTCGCGAACCGCCGCAAAAATACAGCGGCCAGACAGCTAATCCGTATACGCAGATACCATAGCCGCACATCGGCACATGGCCCCCCCTTCCCCAGTCGGGCACCGCCGCCGTGGCGTGGACCACCCCGCCAGCGACGACCCCGGCCCGCCTCCCTCTCTGTGACGATAAACTCCCCATCATTTCCGTCTCGGCCGGAGAATAATTTTATGAGACCTGGTCTACAAATTCCGTCTCGGCCAGCGCGCACCCCGCACTTCTCCCTCCTCCTCTGCGTCTTTCTTCCTTCCCGTCGCATATTTTTTACTATACTACTACACGCCAGTCTTCCGTTGCGTGCTCCTCTTCTTGGCTTTTGCTGCTGGTCTCGCGACTCCTCCGCCGCCCCCTCTCTCTCCGGCGGCCCGGGCGGACCGTTGCTGTACTTCTACAGCTTGATCTGCGCGAGTGCGGCGGCCTCCTTCCGTGGCCCGGCGGTTTCGATACCGCGCGCGCGTGCTGCGGGGAGCGGTTGGAGTTCGCGCGGGGGAAGAGGGGTGCCGTCCGCGAACGCGCGTCGGATGGTGGCGTGAGCTATCCGGTGCGGCGATGAGGCCAGCTCCGGTGCGCGGCGGCGTGCTCCTGCTGCTGCTGGTGGTTCTGGTCGCATTGGCGCCGCGGCGGGCGCGCGCGGTCACCGACGCCGCCGACGGTACGTACGCTCCCACCGCTCTCTGTTCCTTCGGTTGATTCCTTCAGGTTCGTGCGGCGACGGCGAGCGATACAGACGGTCTGCTCGTGCAGTCGCGTGCGTTGCTCGGTTGCCTCACGTTTCGTGGAGAATTTCGGTTCGTCCGGTGGGTGCACATGCCGCGCGAGCCCCGACTTGCAGAATTTTACTCTGCAACGGTGAACCCGTGGCGGCGGCGGCGGGTCGACAGCTCACGAGTGGGCCCAGCCTCTGTTTTTTCTGGATAGGCCCTCTCTGTCTCTGAGTTCAACTCGAGTGGTGAACCCTGCATCTCCCTGTTCTGTAGATCATGAGTCGGGCAATGCCATGCCATGCGCCGATTGATCGGTGCGAGGCGACGGTGACATAGTCCATGTGTAATTCGGATCAGCTGATGTTTCTAGTGGTCTTGTAGCAGCCGGCTGTCTCTTTCGTAGGGATAACGGAGGGGAACCTCTAGTAAGTGAGGTGCTGCTCTGTCTCCTATCGTCGTCGACAGCAATTGCCAATTGGGGTAAAGAGATGTGTTGGTCGCACGCTTCATCGGTGGTGGAAGTTGCTGTCGATGGCATGCAGGGGGAAAGCGGTGTGTGTGGCCGATTGGCTTTTTCGAGTAGCAGCAAAACGGGTGCTTCAGCCTTAATTGCACTAACTGTCATATTGATGAGAGGCTGGGGTGGGATTGGATTGGAGTACTCTGATTGGAATTCTCTCATTAGTCGATTTAGTGCAAATGTCGGTGGAACTCACAGTGTCTTTTACAACTGCCTCACTTTTTTCGTAAGCGTTGCTGTCGTTAGTTCAGCTCATGTGTCCTGTTACCAAAAATCAGCATCATGGGATTCTTTTTTAATGGATTCAGCTTAATGCTCATGGCTTCTTTATGTTTCTTTTAATGATGCACAGTCACTGAAATAAACGGACTGTACGTTTC
The DNA here is from genome assembly GCA_947311845.1 of Poa pratensis. NCBI lineage: Eukaryota > Viridiplantae > Streptophyta > Magnoliopsida > Poales > Poaceae > Poa > Poa pratensis. Next base: position 10,813,098 of record CAMZMU010000086.1, read on the forward strand.
GCTGGGATCGCCATTGCTTCCTGGATGGGTTCCGAACGGCGGAGACCCCTGCGGCGAGCTCTGGCAGGGCATTACATGCACCGGCACGAGTATAACCTCGATGTACGTCAGGTTCCTTCATGGGACTGTCTTTTGTTTTGGTTGATTCCTCCGTCTTGGACTCTTATCTGACTTGCCATTTCAGAAAGATGAATGTCGCCAACTTGGGAGGGCAGCTGGGCAGCCTAGGGAACTTCACTTCAATCACCACCATGTAAGTGTGCTAACACGGCAAATTTATTCTGTAATCGTTGGAAATTCATCAGTATATATTTTGTTATCCAGATTGAGTCGGGACTGATTTAGTTTTACCTTTTTTCTGTAGAGATCTTAGTAACAATAAGATTGGTGGCACTATACCAGAGGACCTACCTCTCACATTGCAAAACCTGTAAGTCTTATCGTCTTGTCAGCAGCACCTTTAGTGGTTGAGTGACAATCCATTTGATGGCATTATCTTTTCTCCGTGTTGCTACAGTTTCCTCTCCGATAATCAGCTCACTGGAAGCATCCCGAGTTCATTATCAAAACTTACAAGTTTATCAGCCATGTAAAATTCTTACTTTTTCTCAAAAAGTCTATACTCATGCTAGTTTGCTTTGTCAAGTGCATTCCCTAATATCCTTATTTTCCCAGGTCACTCAATGCCAACCATCTAGATGGAGAACTGCCAGATGCTTTCGATCCACTTGTTGGGCTTGTAAATTTGTAAGTTGCCTCCTAGTTCGTACATTTTAAACGTGTTGATAAGGAGGATGTATTGATTGATTGATGATAGCTTCCATTCTTCCTTTACAGGGACATCTCTTCTAACAACTTCACCGGCGTGTTACCGCCTTCAGTGAAAAGCCTTTCATCTTTGACTACGTTGTGAGTTTACATCCCATTTTATTTCCCTGTTTCTGTTTTCCCAGATCATTTATTTTTGTCATCTTTTAACTGTTAATTACAGGCGCTTACAAGACAATCAACTGTCAGGGACCCTTGACTTCTTGCAGGATCTTCCGCTCAAAGACTTGTAATTCCTCGATGTCTTTTCCTTATACCATGCTCTTTCAGTTATCTTTTTTTTTCCGTGAAAATGCAAAAAGCATTGTGTTTCGATGCATTGATAGAAAATAAGGTTTTTATGTACAAGTCCTAGAAAGCACCAGCGAGCACCAATCTGCGAAAACACCCTCTTTCATTTATCTAGCGCATCGAATTCAAGGCATTCAAAATTTGTGTTATTTTGCGCTCATTTAATGAATTTGGCCTCTCTGTGGATTTTTTAAAGGCCTATCGCACTGCAGTACGATAGTAACTAGTATATCTGATCTTAAATTTGTCATAGGATCTTTAATCTAGACACCTCAGTTTGTACCATAACGGATTCAGTAATTAAGATGACTGTAACTAGTGTATCTGATCTTAAATTTGTCATAGGATCTTAAATGTAGACACCTCAGTTTGTACAAAAAGAATTCAGTATTTCGTTGTGTCCATGAGTCACTTACATAAAAGCTGCAGCGCATTTGACTTGAGAGGAATAGCCTAGTAGATTCTGATCTCTGACGCTCAAAAGCTAGTGCCTTTACATGTTTTGTACAATACATTTAGACGTTAAAAAGTTAATCCACGTCTCTTGCTGAGACCTTCTGTTAGTAGGTAGCACTTTCGTCATCTGCCTCTCATTTTTTTCGTGAGACAATGGTTTCCCTCTGTGACTACAGTTTCCTTTTTGAGAAGCCAATGCATGTTTCCTTGTTACTACAACTTTTTAAACAGGCACTCAACTATTCCTGCATGACTTGCACAATCCTTTAGTTGCTTTGCGCGTGAGCTTTTCTTTGGAAAGACTAAATATTTGTTTGGCTTGAATTGCGAAAAGACAACAATTCAAGTAATAAAGGTTAACCCCGTATATGGTTCTAGTGGTAAAAATGTTGCTGCAAATAATTAAATGTTTTTCTTTGTTTCTTATCAATTCCTTACTGTGGTCAGGAATATCGAGAACAACTTGTTTTCTGGACCGGTGCCTCAGCAATTACTCAACATACCGACCTTCAAGTGAGAAACCATCTTCTTCCTTGTATTTATCTCGTTCTTGGTGCGAGCTTGTTTGATGTAGCTATTACATTTTCTAAATAACGTTCTTCAATCCATTAAAGGACTAGATGTTTAACTGTATCAATTTTGTGCGACCTGTTAAGTAACCAACATATTTCCAGTGCAGAAAGGATGGCAATCCATTTAATACCACTATAGCCCCGTCAGCAGCACCACCTTCAGCATCAACACCGTCAGCATCACCACCTTCAGCATCAGCAGAATCAGCACCAACTCCAACACCAACAGGACCAAAACCAGCCCCAACAACACCTACAGGTCTAAATCCAACACGAGCACCTCCATCACCCCTTCAAAAGCCCCTCCGCCTTCAAACTCTTCTGATGGATCCACCACTCGACATAGCACTTCATCATCTAGAAAGCATAGTTCGTCAGCCCTCAAGATTGCTGGATTTGTTCTTCTTGTAGTAGTGCTGTTCATAGTTATAGTTCTGCTGGTAATATTTTGTTTGTCCAAGTACCAAGAGAGACAGTCAAGATATGATAATAACAGAAGTCAGCTGGGAAGGGTCAGTCATAGGGTTGAACCCCAAATCATGCCAGCTTCAGTGCAACCAAGGAATGATGTTAAAAAAGGTTAACTTATGTCCTTTTACCAATAGAACACAGGGTTCTGCTATTTTTTTATATATTATAGGATATTTTCTTGATTGATCCAGGTGAGGCCGTTGACAAGAGAGGCCGCGAGTTAAGTGTAGCAGCAGCAGGTATGAAGTCCTTGGAACAGAGGGCAGTCTAATTTTGATATGCTGTTCACCAAGTTAAAATGTCTTAAATTTCTCTCATTGTTTGCAGCTGTCCCAAAGAAGCCTGCTGAAAACCGAAAGGAGCACATAATTAATTTGGGTCGAACAGACTCGGAACTTTTTGCAGCTGCACCGCCGCCGCCTCCACCTCCGCCTCCACTACCGCCTGCTGAAAAAGTCGTTGCAAATCCCATTGTTCCTCCAGAAAGGAGATATAGTCCTCCGCCAAGGACAAGTACCCCAAATTCTGCCACACCCTTCTCTGTTGCATCTCTTCAACAATACACAAGCAATTTCAGAGAGCAGAATGTTATAAGAGAGAGTAGATTAGGAAAGGTGTACCTAGCTGAGCTTCCTGAAGGCAAGGTACGAAGTATTACTTTTATCAATGGACAATGCAACTCACTATTCGTTGTGCAGTTCAAACATTGAGCTTAATTTCTCCTATTCTGTGTAGTTCATGGAGGTTTTGAAGATTGACAATGCTAACGGAAGAGTGTCAGTAGATGACTTTCTAGATTTGGTTGCACGTATCTCACAGATCAAGCATCCTAACATCCTTGAGTTAGTTGGATACTGTGCTGAATATGGACAGCGGTTACTCGTGTACAATCACTTTAGCATAAAAACACTAGATGATGCACTTCATGATAGAGATGAAATTGACATTGATCTATCATGGAATGCTCGCCTCCAGGTCGCTCTTAGCTCAGGAAAATCCTTACAGTAAGTGAAGCTATAGTTATATGTAATCCATATCTGCTTCTCTTTTTTCTCAAAATGTGCGGAAATTTATAATCTGAATTATTTTGTCCCTACAGATATCTGCATGAAAGCATCCAACCACCAATTGTGCATCAGAATTTTGAACCAGAAAATGTGCTCCTGGATAAAAAGTTATCAGTGTGTGTTGCTGAATGTGGATTGGCAGAACTGATGCCATCAGGTTCTGTCACTCAGGTAAGCTATAATTTGTGGTATAGAATATAGATATCGCATGTTCTAAGGGCACCGGAAATTGGTAGAGGTCAGGTCGTTTAAAGGGCTAATGGTGCTATGACTCATACTTTGATGCAACACGTGCTAGCTCATTGCAAGAGAATCTGTATTGGTAGACAGCTTTTGATTATCAGCTTAGCTAACCTGGTTGAAATATTGCATGATCGGCTACCTGTACTTTTCTAAGAGGCGGCAATAATTTACTAATAGTCTTCCAATGTCAGTTAATCAGTATGCTGTACTGAAAATGGAAGGTTTCTGGTGGTGAATAAGCATGATTATATGTGCATTCAAAGTCTGGGGACAAGGATTATGGAATGGGGAGAATCGATCAACTTTCCTAGTAACTTGTTTACCGGTAATACTCTAGTGGAGTATCAACCTGTTCCTGGCTAACCATGGGCTGGCACCCTATAGCCCTTGACTTGATAGAAAATTTTGCATTGACCATTTGTTCTGAAGGAATGGAATTTTGATTTTACCTCTACTTATTAATTACTTTCATCCTTCTTTTTGATTTTTATTAATTACTTTATGCTATTCTTAGAAAAAACAATTTAGCTTATTTAATTCACCCAGGCAGTGACAGATGCATCTTGTATGTTAATGTGGATGACTACTAGTGTACTTACAACTGGTATATTTTGGCTGTGCAGTTGTCGGGTCGGATGCGTACATTACTGAGCTATGAAGCGCCTGAACTCCAGGAATCTCGGATCATCACAGAACGAGGTGATGTTTACAGTTTTGGAGTAGTGATGCTAGAACTTCTTACTGGGCGTAAACCATACGACAGGTAAGAGATTTACTCTCATGTTTGGCTTCACAATAAGCTTCCCGGAATTATTTTAGATTATCGTTTCCGCGTAACCTAAGGAAGCAACTCTTTGATTAACATGCATGTTTGTTGTGAAAAATATGCAGTTCACGCCCCCGCCATGAGCAACATCTTGTTAGATGGGCTGGCTTTCAGCTTCATGACATTGAATCCCTCTCCAAGATGGTAGACCCTTCTATACGTGGGCAGTGTTCCGAGAAGGCATTGTCGCGATTTGCTGACATAATTAGCCGTTGTATCCAGGTAATTAAATGATGTCATCATTTCATTTATTTTGGAAAGTGAAATGATAGGGTTAAGGATAGGAATAAGCATAACATGCAATAGGCATTTGCTGGAATTCCAAATGAAATGACATGAATTTTTCCTAATGCAGAGGGAGCCAGAATTCAGGCCACCAATGTCTGCCATTGTGCAGGACCTAGATAGAATTGTAAATGCTTCTGGTGAGGAATCAGAGTGACAAACAGCTGAATGATTTCCATATCTCACGCGCCAAACTGCCGCTGGGAAATTTTTGGGATGGAATTTTCTGTTGGCATAATGCAAAAGCACGTCATATGCCACAGATTTCTGGGAGAAGTATAGCTATTAATCCCTCCCTACCAATGTAAACAGGTCACTATGTAAATGATGAGTAGGTGATCACATTTATTTGCGGAAAACATTATGCTTTCCAAATGAAATGTCATAGGCAATATCTGTATGTAGAGATAGGAAATATGCAGGAGTTAGAGGAATTGGATGTAAAACGTCTACTGCAATACTAAGGTCATCTTTGGTGAAGGATTTTTCGGAGGAATCTCACAAGAATATAATCTTACAGTTTGTATCTAGCCTTCTGGAACAAATGAACGAGGTTCTTGAATTCCGGTGAAGTTTCTATGGAAAGGCTCAGTCTGTACCACTTTTTGCATAGGTTGTTAGAGTTTACACATGGGGTGAGGGGCTATCTTTGGAACTAGTCTGTCATGAACCAAGATTCAGAACACTGAAGAAAACTAACGTTATAAATCTTCAGTTAACGGACGGTCTAGATGAATGGGCGCCGGTTCGCTTATGAAGATCGTGCAGGTTGAGTTCAAGTGGCAGGTAGCCGTCACTTCGCGCCAACGTCGGTCTTCTAAGCCGTCGTGATAATCTCCTCTTTACGTTCAATTTCAGTTATTCCTCTGTTGCATCGGAATTATATAAATATTGGTATGTACGGAAAGTGAAAACAGAGGCCGAGTTACATGTATCTCGGTATTTCCAACAAATCTGAATATTATATGCAATATAAACCCTACAACACCGCTGCTGGGTATTGTCTCGGCTCTCATCTCCTTCTCTGAATTCCTCATCTTTTGTCTGAATATTTTCTGACCTCTTTTGCTAATGTATCAATCGATCGGGGAATTATTTTAGCTAGGTTGTGACATTCTCTTTTATACTATTTCTTTTTTGCCCTAGATTCCGAGGAATGTCTAAGATAATAAAGATACAGCAAAGCTGGAGACAGAAAAGGGGTGGCGCCCAGCGTCCTGTATGCACCTGAATGTTTTGTGCGGACATAGGTGGTCTAAATTCTGCCCGCGAGTATGAATGTTACAACCAACGCAGTCCATATAATTTTACAGCCAACACGACCAACGGCTTGTCCACTATGAGGTCCGGTCAAATCGCCTTCTGGTGCGGGAGGTCAATCTTATTTGGCTGTAAAACTTACCGATGAAGTTAGTAGAGATATAGATATGTTTGTGTTTGTAAGAGAACGATGCCCGCTTTGTCAAGATCACCATAAACCAAACGAAATTCTTATTGTTTGTACGAATGTTTGGTTGTGCGTATTATTAACTTCTCTAGCTATATTTAACATGTGTGTTACAAAAAGGCCCGGTATCTTATACCAAGTTATTATCAGCGCTTTTGTTCGACTTTTGGTCGGTTTCACGCTAATTAATCGGGCAAGTCTATTCTTTTTAATCAATGAAAATGATAAATCTTTTGTCTCGTATCGGGGAAAAAAATACACCGCTCATTATTGGTATAAAACCTAGCACGGAATTAGTACCACAAGATTCTGTTTGAAAAACTAGGAATCACATCACTTCTAGATTTTTTTAGAAAAGGGTGTTCTCGGTCTCTGCATCGTGATGATGCACACAGCTGTTTTATATTAAAGAAAAATCAAAGTATGCGCATCATCTTATTACAATCATGGGTCGGCTAAAGTGGTAACAAGAACCAGCCAACAAAAAAGCGCGCAGCAAAAAAGACTATACATCTTGAAGTCTTCTAGAATGCCGCCACCCCCCGGTTGAAAATAGCTCGGAGGACCGCCAATAACCGGGAGCAACCACAGTCCATGAGAGTACGTTGGTCCTGTGGTAAAAGGAAGGACCACATATGGATCCAGTAGACCGCTCGGTGAACAACCTGCAAAAAATGAGCATCTCTATTTGTGTTAAAGACTATATCATTACGACAATTCCTAATTGCCCAAAGAAACGCACAAGTGCCAACACGAATGCGTGCTTTAGTCTTCTTATCAACTCCATGCAACCAGTGGCCAAACAAATTAGCAACGCCGGTTGGAGGTACAATGTTAAAGGTGAAATGAATCAATCTCCAAATGTCTCTAGTAAACGGGCAGGAAATAAACAAATGCTCAACCGTGTCATCCGATTGATAAAAAACACATTTTTTACAACCTGTCCAATTTCTTTTTAATAGATTATCCTTAGTGAGCAGCACTTTTCGCTGGAGAAACCACATATTTTTTTTAATTTTGAGCGGAACTTTTAGCTTCCATAGGTATTTACGTAAGAAAGGGGTGTGTCCATGCATTAGATCAGAATACATGGAACTTATAGTGAACTTCTTTGTTGTAGTCAATTTCCAATGAAAGAGATCATCATCATCTGATAGAGTGACATTCATAAGTCTGTCTACCAGTTTAAGCCATGAAGTCCACTTATCTCCGGTTAAAATCCTCCGAAATTCAATATTCAGAGGATTAATAGCCAACACTTGAGCGACAGAAACATTTCTATGTCGCACGATGTTGAACAACGAAGGATATTGAAAAGCCAGAGGCTTAGAACCTAGCCATGTATCTTCCCAAAAGCGTGTTTGGAGACCATTGCCAACGCAAAAGGATCCACGATCGAAAAAATCTTTCTTGACAGTCATCAACCCCTTCCAAAAGGGCGAATCAGTAGGCTTCGGTTCTACTTGGGATAATGTTTTATTGTTTAGATATTTATTGCACAACAACTCGTGCCAAACTCCATCCCCATGTAAGATTTTAAAAAGCCATTTGCTTAGTAAACACTTATTCTTAATCTCTAATAGTTTAATACCCAGCCCCCCTTGATCTTTGGGTCGGCAAATGATATTCCACTTTGTCAATCTATACTTTCTTTTCTTTTGATCGCTCTGCCAAAAGAATCTAGGGCGAAAAAAATCCAACCTCTTTCTTACTCCCACGGGTATAAGAAAAAAGGATAAAAGGAACATTAGAAGACTTGTGAGAACTGAATTGATTAGTACAAGCCTATCCCCATAGGAAAGTAATTTGCCAACCCAACGTCCTAACTTCTTTTCAAAACGATCCTCCACCGGTTTCCACTCCTTATTCAACAATTTGCGATAATGGATTGGAATTCCTAAGTATTTGAATGGCAAGGCTCCTATCTCGCAACCAAAGATAGTTCTGTACTCATTCTGCATCTCCTTAGCCTTCCCAAAACAAAAAAAGCTCACTTTTGTGAAAGTTGATCTTGAGTCCAGATAATTGCTCAAACAAAGAGTGCTCAAACAAAGACAGAATTAACTTCATATTAGCTGCCTTCTCAATATCATTCTCCAAGAATAAAATTGTATCATCTGCATACTGTAAGATTGAGACCCCTCCTTCAACAGGATGGGGAATCAGACCTCCTACTTGTCCATCCGCTTTCGCCCTTGCGATGAGGACAACAAGCATGTCCGCCACAACATTGAAAAGAATAGGCGATAACTTCAAGAGCAGCTAGGTCTAGAGGGAAGTTGTGAGCATTACGTTCGTGCATTACTTGGATCTCCTTGTCTTACTCCTTTAAGAGTTTGGAAATAATGACCAATATCATCATTTACACGTATTCCCACACTCCCACCCTGGACAAATCTGACCACCCACTCACACCATTTGGGGTCAAAACCCTTCATGCGTAGAGTTTGCTGAAGGAAGGACCAATTTACTTTACATATGCCTTTTCAAAATCAATTTTGAAAAGCACGCCATCCATTTTATTCTGCTGAAGTTCATGAATGGTTTCATGGAGCACAACCACCCCCTCTAAAATATTCCTTCCCGACAAAAAAGCAGATTGTGATGGACGAATAACTTTATGTGCTATGGATGATACCCTATTCGACCGACTTCAGTAAAGATTTTAAAACTACATTCAGTAAACAAATTGGCTGATATTGTTCTATTCTACTTGCGTCCTGTTTTTTGGGCAACAAAGTAATTACCCCAAAATTCAACTTATAAAGAGGTAAATCTCCATTCTGCAGTTGATTAAACATAGCCATCAAATCTATTTTACTTGTTTCCTAGAACTGTTGGTAAAACTCCGCAGGGAACCCATCCGGTCCAGGAGCTTTATTATGTTCCATCTGAGAAATAGCCTCAAAAACCTCTTTCTCAGTAAAATCCGAAGTTAATATACAGTTCTCTTCAGGCGAAATCTGAGGCATATATCCTCAATTTGATTGTCAACCATGGAAAAACAACTTGGGGCCGGCGCCCCAAACAATTTTTTTTGTAATATTCAGAGATGAATACTTTCAAGTTATTCTCTCCTACAATTGTCCCCTCATCTTGTTCTAGTTGAAAAATTCTCTTCTTCCGGTGCTTTCCATTAGCAATAAGATGAAAATATTTCGTATTGTTTCCCCCTTCTTGAACATGTTTTACTTTAGCACGTTGCGCCCATTTGGTTTCTTCATCCCTTCTTGCCCTCGCAAGGCATTCATCCGCTTCCTTTTTTGCAGCCCTCTCGGCTACAGTTAAAGGAGTAGTCTCGGCTTTAAGGTCTAATTCATCAATTAGCAACAACAACTTTTCTTTTAGCTTTTTGTACTCCCAGCTAATATTTTTTGCCCATCCCCTAAGGTATTGGCGTAAATGTCTAATTTTGTTTTGCCATCTGTCAACTGGAGACGATCCACCATCAATGGATTCCCACTCTCTCCGTATTAACTCTTTAAAATCAGGGTGACTAAACCAAGATAACTCAAACGAAAATCTGGACTTATTACCCAAATATGCGTGGTTTTCTGTATCAAGTAGGAGAGGCGTATGATCTGAACTCGTACGAGTCAAAGCATGCACCGTAACTAACGGAAACTTTTATTCCCAATTGACACTCATAAGAAAACGATCCAACTTCTCAAGTGTTGGAACCTCTCTCCTGCTTGTCCACGTGTATTGTCTACCCGAAAGATCAATCTCTCGAAGGTCAAGACTTTCTATGATGGCGTTAAAAATAAAAGGCCAACGTGCATTAAAATTTGAATTATTCTTTTCATGTTCTTGTCTAATAATATTAAAGTCTCCTCCAACCAACATTGAAAGGTCCTCCTTTTCACAAATTCGAACTAGCTCAGCTAGAAATTCTGGCTTGTTTTCATCTTGGGCAGCCCCATAGACAACAACTAAGCTCCAGATGAAGCCATCGTTCTTCGATTTCAGCTTGAATTTGACACAAAAATCACCAGCTTCCATCGAGATAACCGAAATGGATATGCTATTGGAACCGCATAAAATGCCCCCAGACCTACCTTGGGGAGGTAAACAATACCACATAAAATAACAACCCCCACAAAGATGATTTAGAAAGGGTGCCGCAAAATTAGATCTACCTGTCTCAAGTAAGGCCAGAAAATCTAATTTATGTTCCCTAACTATTTCTTGAACCGTGAGGTGTTTAGCAGGATCTCCTAGCCCATCACTATTCCATATAACTCCTTTCATTGTGATTTATTTTTTAGCTTCTCAATTCTAGCACTTCGTCGTTTAACTTGTAGGCCAGTGCCTTTTTTAGCTCCCCTCTTGCAGCCGCAAAGGCCCCCAACAGGTAGAAAATCATTGTGGTCAAGAGAAGTATCTTCTATCTCATTCCCCAAATCATCGGATAAATTTGTTGCCCTCTTGACCACTAAACTAGTAAGACCCTCATCATCATTATTCTTAAGACTATTTTGAAGAAAAGTGACTGCTCTTTCCTCCTCCACCGCCTTTAAGGAATTAACCGAATGCAAAATTTGAGAAGGTGAAACACCTAACGTTACACCCAACCTAGAAGCCCTAGCAACAATAACCTCATTTGGTAAAGATGCAAAAGATAAACCAGGTTTCGGCGATGTACCTGAAAAGACCGCAACATCGCGACGTTGGGCCATCAACATAGCCCTCTCCATCTGAGGCGTATCAGCATTAGGCTGCGACCTGATCCTTGCGCTTAATCTCACATTCGGCTCGGCAATACCCCCAAAAGCGATGATCTCTTCCCTCGCATTCCGTAACACAGGAGTAGTCGTGGTTGATGACCCATACAAAGGATTCCCAGCCACGTGCATCCCCGCCGCGACTCACGCACTGGCGTTTTCAGAGGAGAAGAAGGCAAAACACATGGAGACTCGTAGTCAGAAGCCTTCCCAAGGGTAGGACTCTCCGTCGCTGCCATCGTCACCGTGTGCTGCGCCTGCATAGTGTCGACAGAGACAACAAAATTCTCTGCCGAGGCCGTCGCGGCCTGTCCTTCGCCCAAATCCACGGACTCAGTTGCGTCGGAGTTCTGCATATCAAACATGTAATCAGAGCTCCTCTGGATATCTGAAATATGAGTATGTTTCTTATTCAAATTACTCACATTTTTGGGAGTCAGATTCCCCAAAGGAAGATCCGAAGCACTCCCGAGACCTCCACCTTTACCCGAACCACAAGATCCCTCAAAAGCCTTATCAAAAGAATCCTGTAAAACATAATGATTATCAGTGGTATCCAACAATACCTCAACATCATTTTTAGGAGGGGATTTAAGTTTGGGTTAATTGGATCTATGCCATTGCCCAATTCACAGATTAGAAATATGCCATTACAAAAATCGAACTTGGAAATATGCCACTTAAACTTTTCAATACCTCTATCTATGCCATTATCTCCACTAAATAGAATAATGGCACAAAATACATGTATTTGAGTGTATATGCCCTATATACCATACTACCCATGTGCCCATCTTTTTGGCAGCACTTTAGCGTCGCCCGGGCACCCAAAAATTCAAATTTTGGCCAAAATTGAACTTTCTCAGAAAAATCTCTGTACAACTCTCAGGAAGAAAAATGAAATTCTGGCCAAATTGAAATTTCAGGAAGGAAAGGGAAATTAAAGAAAGAATGTACAACTCTTTGCACATTCAAGGAGAGAATGGGGGGGGGGGGGGGGGGGGGGGTTGGGGAATGGGGACTGGTGCTTCCGGCGACTCCGGGACCGGCAAATCCATCCCCTCCTCCAGCCTACAGTCGTGCCTCTGGCAGTCCCCGCATCCAGCACTGTCGCCGGCAAGCTCCGCCGTCAACTGCCCGCGCTACACAAAAGCTTGCAGACGAGAGGCACGGGCAGCGACTGAGACGCGCGAGAGAGACCTGCAGCCGTGGCCGCCTCCTGCCGCTGGCGAGTGCTGGGCGGCCTCCGTCTTGCCGCCGCCAGGTAGGAGAGTTTTTTTTTTTTTTTTTTTTTTTGAAAAGCCAGGTAGGAGAGTTTATTTCACTCGCGAGATGGGTGCCAGATGCGGTTCTGATCGATGCGCTTCTTGCTCGTGTCAACTAGCGATGTCTTTTTCTTTTTTTCCTGTCTCGTACGTGAGTATAAGGGTACATACTAAAATATAATTGATGTATATGGTTTATTATTGAAGACAATGGCATAGATATAGGTATTGAAAAGTTTGAGTGGCATATTTTCAAGTTCGATTTTTGTAATGGCATATTTCCAATCTGTGAATTGGGCAGTGGCATAGATCCAATTAACCCTAAAAATTTAGCCCTACTGGAGCCGTCGTGCTCCTTCATTCATGTGTACCGTGGAGTCAATATGTTCCTGCTCACTTTCTTGCTAGGTCTTGTGAGATTTCTAGCGTGGTATCGTGTGGTAGAGCCCCGGGGTGTATTCGAGCGAATATTTATAATGACATTATGGTTATGTGATCAATAAAGTACACGCGTTCCCTAAAAAAAGAATGGGAAATAGTTGGTACATGTACTATACCATGCTACATTTTTCTTCGAGACAGAGAGAGATAATGAGAACATGTTATCCATAATTAGTCCAAAAGCCTAATCAATTCAACTACTTTACGAAGAAATACGGTCACTTAGCTCCCGTGACACCATCCGTTTGGATTACATCGGAATATACTTGTAAGTTATAACTAACCACGAGTAGTCGACTATATCTGTCTAGAATTATAAACAAACAAGCAATTAAGTTGATCCTTCTGATAATGTAAAAAAAAGTTGATCCTTCTGATGAGCCGTAGTGTCTTGCAGAAGATTGATCACGGCAACAAGGCGGGCTTATCTGGGCTCATCGCTCACGAGCACTCACCCCAGCCCTCCTCGGTGTCCACGGCGGCCGGTAGCTTCACACGCGCGCGCCGCCCCATCGCCGACGCCACCGCCACGACCATCCTCGCCGGCACGCCCGCGCACGCCTCCAGCCGCCGGAGAGCGTGGCTGTCGGCCTCGTGGACGCCGCGCGCCGCCACCTCCCGCCACAGCGCGGCCGCCATCGCGACGCGCAGCGTCACGCGTGGAGCCGGCGCGGCAACGTGCTGGAGCGCGCGCGCGGCCGCCGCAGCGCGCCGGCGCGCCGCACCCGGCGCGACGACGCCCATCTGCTTGGCCCAGCCCTCGAGCACCGCCTCGCCCCGCCCGCGGTGCGTCCTCCTGGGCTTCGTCGTCCGCACTGCCTGCTGTTGTGCCGCCGTCGCCGCGGAGTCGGCTGTGGACAGGCAGGAGGTCGACGACGTCACGTCGTCGTCGCGGCGCTTAGCAGGCGCCGCGGAGACGCGCGTGCGGCGGTGGCGCGAGGCGAGGAAGTTGGCGCCGTGCACCTCGGCGTCGCAGGGCGCGCAGAGGAACGCCGCGTCGGCCGCGCAGTGCACGACCGCCGCCGCGCCGCACAGCGCGCAGCGCATACCTTCCATTTTCGTAGGCACGGAGGCTAGCGAAGTCGGGAGGAGACGGTGTAGATCGAGGCAGCGTGTTGTGGTTCCCGTCGTCTCGTCCCATATTTAAAGGGGAGGCTGAGGAGGAGGGAGCCCGACGAGATAGAGGCGTCGTCAGCTGGTGAGATCTTTTCCCGTGGCCCTGTTCGCCCGTATCGTCCACGTGCAAGTTTCCGTGGACATGGATGCAAGGGCCCGCGGAAGGATCTTCTTTGGCAAGGAACTGGAGGGAGGGAGGCCATGGCCATCGTCCATCCCGCTCGCTCGTTCGCGTGATTCGAGCATGGCCAGCCATGTGTGATGGACGGACGGACGGATCTCCGCCGCTGCGCGCCCGACACCTGGCCGGGAATCCCACTCCGCCCATAAGGCGCACAAGTGGCTGCGGTTGAGCGGCCGTGAGCCGCTCGTTGGGGTTGACGACGATCTCCATCGGCCTCGGTGTCGACGGTGTGGGGCTCGTATCGATTGCATAGGGCGATCCGTGGCCACGAAACCTCGTCCATCTTCGAACTACTACGTACGCCCGTCTCTTCGGTTGCGTAGCTCGGTTTCTATACGGTTGCTACTACCGCTTAATTAATTATTCTTTCTCCGGTTCTCGAAGGCAAGCTGTTTCTCTCTTTCGTGGACGATTCTGGAAGGAGGCAGGGTCGAACTGTTGTGTTCCCAGTTTTCTACTATATTACTCTTTTTTTTTGTCTCGTTCTTTCGAGTGACAACATGTTGCAGGTAGGTACGCAGGTGGGTAAAAATGTGTTGTGTGTTGGCAGTTTCTTTATATGAAACTGACGGGTGGCCCCAGTGGCGGACCCAGGATTTGAGCATGATCGGGGCTAGTTCTAATGTTCAGGAACCGTAAAAATATTTTACCTTCTCATCTCCTGCCAATAGCATAATATATTAGCCAAAATAGAATACAAATGCATAAATGACGTATTAATGTAAAATATAAGCTCAATGTTTAACCAAATGACAATAAGAAAAGCACAAAAAGTACGATGGTATAATTGCATAACTGAGACACTTTTTATTACCTAAATAATGAAGATTTGCTCTGGTCCTAGCATATCAATTCCTCAAGAATCATAGGAGAAGAGCCATAACCTACATAGACAAGAAAAAATAATCAGAAAAAACATAATGAATACATGGTACATACTTTTGTACAAGTATAAGAAAGTAACTTACCCATAGATGCACATAATGTGTCATCGATGTGTATGTCCCCTTCGTCTTCTATGAATCAGGTTGAATAAGATCGGGTTAATCCATAATCAGCTAAACCCAATTGTAGCAGTTTAGGACTGAAATTGACAGTTCTATTCTTCGATGATCAGACTTTCTATGAGAAACAAGAATTAACCTTTAGAACGGGCAAGAAGCCGGCCAGTTGAAGGCGATGAGACGACGAAGTTTATTTTTGTGGGTAAGAGACGACAAAAATACGCAAGCTTTGAGCGCCGGTGCAGTGATGCGTGGGAAGCGGCAGCATCAGCTCTTCAGCGGAGTTCTACAGGTTGAGATATTTTGAACGGCGCAGCAGCGGCGGCGAGATCAAGCCGACAGGATGACGTTGGGCGTGATTTGATCGTGAGCTCCAGGCGGCGATCCAAAAAATAAAATTTAGCAACAGATTAGGAAAAGCTTTTTTTTAGAACTACTAGGAAAAGTTAGCTAACTACGGTCTCTTGGATGCGAACGGAGAACGTGCGATAGTGGATCCCTTGATAGCTAGCTTAATGGGCTTGTAAGATTAGCCCTGGTCAGGCTGCCCAAAGACACGGGCTGGACTGCTTCAGGTCTAGACTTTCAGTGAATTTAATAAGAGCCGTACGTGTACTGCAAGGGCCAAGACCGGGGCAGTAGCCCGGACTGCCCGGGGCGCAGTTCCGCCCCTGGGTGGACCGTTTGGTAAAAAATAAAAGGGTAAACATGTCTGCGACATTAGGTCATTTGTTCCCGGAAAAAAAGTTTTTTTAACCTTATACTTGTAGAGGTCAAGCGTCCCTGTGGTTTACACCCTGAAATATTGAATCTTGGCCTAAATTGAACCTTGGACTTGTTTGACGTACCAGAAAAAAGAAAATCCCACAGGCTGGCTCACTAACCATATGGGCCCGCATGATATTCTCCACGATGGCAAGAGACTGCCAGGTCCCCGCCGTCGGCCTCGACCAGGAAAGCAACTCCGCAACGGGCACCCACGTGGCTGCGTCCTCCCAGCACCCTTGCTCACCCCAATTAAGCCTACACACAGAGACACCCTCGCCATGGCGTACGGCGCACTGGAGGTCGCCACCGTCCGAGACGATCTCCCAGTTGGCGTTGTTGCTAGGGCAGAGCACCACCTCCACGCGCCCAGTCGAAGGAGACAAACGGGGAAGGCACGACGTCATCGGTGCATCGAACAGGATCGAAGAACCGGCCAAGGGGACAAAGAGCCACGACATGCTACGTGGCACGGCCAAGAGGTAAAGAGATTGGCGGAAGAATACGAATATGACATGTGGGCCAACGTAGTCAGCGACAGTAGCACTTTAGGATTTTATTTTTTGTTGTGAAAAAAACATGTCCAAGGTTCAATTTAGACCGGGATTCGATATTTCTGAAAGCAAACGAAAGGATTTTGATTTGAGGGTTCGATCAGTCCGACCTCTACGAGTTCAATGTTTAAATGTATTTTTTTTTCATTTCTTCTGTTAGAGTATATTACGTTAGGCTAGATTTGGTAGTTTAGGATTGTGTTCCAAGTCTATCTCTACTAGGTTTCATAGTCTCCAAGTCTTGTATCCCTTTATATACAGCCCACCGTTGCTCATTGTAATCAATTTAGAACCAATACAATACAATCAATATTCCGCAATCTTTCATGGTATCAGAGCAATCCGCTCCACAGCGTAGGGTTTAGCCACCAACGCTTCCGTCGCGCCACCCCGGCGAGATTCATCTCCGCCGGGGGCGCGGAAATAGTAGATTATATCGTCGTCCATCGAAATTTTCTCGCCGGCCACTTGACCGGCGTTTCTTCTTCATTCGCCGATCATAGATCGGATTACGTCGCCCACCGCCTGTCGTCCTCGTGCGCCTCTACTTCAACACGTCGTCGACACATCTCCGGCGACTACACGACGCTGCATCCTCTGCACGTCGCCACCACGTCAGGTTCGTCTTCGACAACATCGACCGGGACAAGCTCGTCCCCAAGTACGCGCCTCGCCGTTAACACAAGGGCTGCACCAACAACGCTCGTAGTCATCATCGCCGACAAATTTCTACATCAAGAACGTCCCCGGCAACTACTACCTCTACATCGCCGACAACTATCTACACCAACAAACGTCTTTAACAACCACCACGCCGTCTTCGTCCATCGCAACCGAGCCGCCAAAGTTGCAGTCTATTTTTTATTTTGCACAATTTACGTTTTGCAACCTTTTCGTCTACTCCGGCAACAAACGGCGGAAAATTTGCGCTACGCACCGACCAAATTCGGAGATCTTCTCTGTTTCTTCATCCGGCTCTGGCTCGCAAGGTTCATGGTGGTCCCTGTCTTCGTATGTCTGGTACTGTCAACACCGGAGCGTGCCTTCGTCCCCGACGCGCTCCCAAGTCTGGCAAGCTCGGCAAGGCGTGTCGCCTACCTCGTCTACACCAACTCCAACAACGTCTACCTCAACTACCCCAACAACGGCAACATCGACCACGACTACCGCGCCCACAACTCGGCTACATCGACATCGGCATTAAAGGGCTATCACCTCGACTCCCTCTCCAGTTCGCAACTTCGGCTTGTGCTCCAGTCAGACCGTCCGCGACGCTCCAGCTATTCGCGTCACTACCGATCCCACTGCGGGGGTGTTAGAGTATATTACGTTAGGCTAGATTTGGTAGTTTAGGATTGTGTTCCAAGTCTATCTCTACTAGGTTTATTATCAAAAAAAAAAATCTCTACTAGGTTTCGTAGTCTCCAAATTTTATACCCCTTATATACAACCCACCGTTGTTCATTGTAATCAATTTAGAATCAATACAATACAATCAATATTCCGCAATCTTTCCTCTTCTTTGCTAGGCCTGGTAGGGTCGGAATATCTCGTTCTTTAATTCGAGTGCGTTACAGGTAGGTCACCTCGATTGTGCATGACGTGCGCCCAGAATCCATCGAGCCATGAAACCAAAGCGGTGGACCGCGGAGGCCGGTTTCCAGGGTATTCTTCTAGAACCTCCCTGATCGCCCGGGCGGGCTTCCACTCCTGCTTGTGCATCGAATATACTAATACTGTCCTTGACCACGAGTAAGGATGCCCGGAGAGATATACTCTACTACTTCTAGGATCATGTCTTGTCAGCGGAGTCGTCTAGTCGGCGGATCGGATCCTGAGGTGGGGTGGGAAACTACCGAAACGCCTTTTGAACATGTGGCCGGCAGCAGCCAGCGACGAGGCGGCGGTTGCCAGGGACAGCGGCCAAGCAGGGCACGGCGGTACAGCGACACATCTCATCCATCGTCCACCACGAGCTAGCTACGCGCAGCTTCCCAGGTGTCCCGCGCGCGCGCAGCGGAGGAGATCCGTCCGTTACACATGGATGGACTGATGCTGATGATGGGGACTCGTGAGCAGCCACCTTTGGAATCCCCGCCGCCGGGACGGCCTCCCTACTACTTCCATGCCAAAGAGCCTCGGTGTGCATCCATGTCCACGGAAACATGCACGTTGACGATAGATACTACGGGATAAGACAAGAGGACACACATGGCGACGGGAAAAGATCTCACCAGCTGTGGCGCTGACGACACCTCGCTCGTCGTCGTCTCCCTCCTCCGCATCCTCCCCTTTAAATACGCGGCGAGACGAGGGAAGACACACCACGCTGCCTGCCTGCCTGCCTCGATCACCACCGACCGTATCTTCCTGTGGAACGCCAGACACAGCTAGCGTCTGTACCGTACGTGCCTACGAGAATGGAAGCGATGCGCTGCGCGCTGTGTGGCGCGCGGGCGGACGTGCACTGCGCGGCCGACGCGGCGCTCCTCTGCGCGGCCTGCGACGCCGAGGTGCACGGCGCCAACTTCCTCGCCTCGCGCCACCGCCGCACGCGCGTCTCGGCGCCGAAGGGACGCGACCACGACGACGTGTCCGGGACGTCGTCGCCGAGCTCCTGCGTGTCCACGGCCGACTCCGCGATGATGACGGCGGCGCGACAACAGGCAGGGCGGATGACGAAGCCCAGGCCCAAGAGGACGCACCGCGGGCGCGGCGAGGCAGTGCTCGAAAGCTGGGCCAAGCAGATGGGCGTCGGTGCGGCGCGCCGGCGCGCTGCGGCGGCCGCACGCGCGCTCCAGCACGTTGCCGCGCCGGCTCCACGCGTGACGCTGCGCGCCGCGATGGCGGCCGCTCTGTGGTGGCGCACGGCGGCGTCCACGAGGCCAACGGGGACGCACTCCGGCGGCTCGAGGCGTGCGCAAACGTGCCGGCGAGGCTCCTTGTGGATGTAGCGTCGTCTATGGGGCGGCGCGCGCGTGTGACGCGACCGGCCGCCGTGGACACCGAGGAGGGCTGGGGCGAGTGCTCGTGAGCCCTGATCTGCCCGCCCTTGTTCCCGTGATCAATCTTCTGCAGTACACACACTACGGCTCATAAGAAGGATCAGCTTAATTGCTTCTTTGTTTATGTTTCTAGACTGTATAGTCGAGTAGAACTTACGAGGATACTACCATGTAATCCAAACGGATGGTGTCACAGGAGAAAATTAAGTGAACATATTTCTTCGTATTTTAGTTCAATTAATTACAACTAATTGGATCACATGTCGTTATTGACTCTCTCTCTCAAGAAAAGTGTAGAATGTATGAACAACACTAGATGATTCCCGTGTGTTGCTGCAGGAACATGCTCATAAAATTGTTGTCAATATTTATTTTACCATGGAAAATGAAACAATTACAACTCATAATTTATTTATTTCAAGGAGGTTTTTGTGAGCATTTAACTTCAAATCATTTACTCGAAAGATGGACTCTGCAAAATCGGTAGAGATAGATATTGTATATATTGGAAGAATAAAATGACTGCTGCCAAATAAAAAGTTGAATCTATCAGTGGAAAGAAATGTAACCAGAACTGCATTCATATTTGATCTGTGCAAGCAGGGCACCTTCATTCATTCATCATCCATTTTACATCTGGATAATGCTAGACATGGGCACTCATTCATTCACGATAGATGAACATGATGTTTTAGCATTGTATAAAGGAAAGAACAATAAGAGACGCTATTTGTTCAACTCAGCTGGCGACCCAGACGGAGAACTAAAAGTCAATGCATCGTTTGATCGGTCATTAGAGCTATGTTTCAGTTGAAACTGAAAATACTTATGTTGCTCTAACATCGTTGGGTCCTGATAACGGAACTACAGTATATGAGCACTTGCTGGCAATCAACTACGGATCCAATAAAAGTTAGTTGTAAAAAATATCTTAGGATGTTCAGATAATGTCCCCTATATATAAAAGTACATCGGATTCGCGCTCCATTTCGCTATCCACGTCGCCCCAATTCTTCTGCCCGTCCGATCTGCGAATGGACGCTCACGATTGATCCACGTCGCTCCCTAAACGCGTACATCGGATTCGCGCTCCATTTCGCTATCCACGTCGCCCCAATTCTTCTGCCCGTCCGATCTGCGAATGGACGCTCACGATTGATCCACGTCGCTCCCTAAACGCGTACTACTGTAGCACTGGAGTTTCTACCAATCAGAACGCGCGCACGGCGCCATTTTGCAAAAACAAACTCGCAAAGCGAGAAATTAACCCGCAGTCCACATTTTACCGCTGCGGAGGATCTATTTACATTTTCAGAAAACCCCAAGGACTTCCCTGCAAAAACACCCCTAAGTGGACTTTCTTCCTCCTCCGCTCGGCCTCGTGCCCGACCCTCTCTCTCGCGATCCCCAAATCGCCGCTGCCGTCGCCTTGCTTCCACCGCCGGCTTCGGCCGCCTCGGCCGCCGCCGTCGGCCGCAAACGACGCGCCGCCCTCTGCTCCTCCTTCCTACCCAGCTCGATCTGGATTTCTTCCTCTCTCTGGCTGACGCGCAACCCTACTCCCCGGCTAGGGTTTCGGTGCTTGCCATGGCTCGGCTGCTTCGGCGTGCTCCTGCGCTCAACTTCGACCTCCCGCGCCTTCTGCTGGTGCTACGACGCTGCCATGCCCGCTGCTCCTGCTGCGTCGCTTCCCTCTGCCATCTCGCGGCCGACGCGGTCACGGCGGAGCTCGAGGCCGCGAAGCGCGTGCGGGAGGCGGCGGACACAGACCTGCGCGGGAGCCAGCTGCAGGCCTCCATCGCCGCCTCAACCATCCAGGCGCTCGAGGTCTCTCCCCATCTTCCACACTCTGAATCGGCGAATCGTGTCTCTGTTTATTACTGCCAGACTGCCGGTTCGTCTGATTTGATCCGAATTTCGCCATATTTTGGTGCGTGTAGGCGACGATTGCACATCTCCAGGAGGAAATCACGAAGGTGGGCTCACAAATGGAGAATCTTAAGGTCAGAAATCTCGAAAATCGCAGCATATTACGGTCCCGTCTGTTGCATTCATATGACACACGCTTGTGTTGTTCATGTTGTCTGTATGATTGGAGCTTCTGGAACTTGCGGGGTTGCGCTTTTTTTGCTTGATGTAATGGACCTGAAGAGCAAGGAAGACGGTGAGAGGTGAGTAGGATTAACTCTGTCTATTGCGCTGTTTCTGTTGTGCTCCAGTAGGATAACATTTCTGGTAGCAACTGAATTATACATGCGCCTGTGTTGGTTGTTTCAGAGACGAGTTCATCAGCCAGATGCTTGAAATGAATGCAAGGATAAGGTGTGTGTTCTAATCTTATTTGCCTGCGACGACTCCATGTTGTTTCCTGCATATGAAATCAGCTGTACCTGGTGCTGCATCATCTTGTTTGTGTTGGTATTGTAAAGGACTATGGTCATTGGCTGGCATAGTACTCGCTTATGTCTGTTCAAACTACAGTGAGCGCTCGAATAGGGATATGTGTGGATCTGAAAATTACAATGATGTATGAAGTATGGACCGGTGAAGATGCTTTAATACACAAACCTGCAGTAAGGGCAATCATATGAATATGTGATATATTGTCATCCCCTAACATTAAAATATCTGTTTCAGTCTGGGACATTATTAAGATTCTTTACTAACCGTCTAAAGATGGCAAACTACTTGTGTGAACACTGCTAAGTTACTTTTAGTTCTTCAAATAATCTGACTGAATCAGTTCTCTACTTCTTCATGTTTATGTCCATTTGGTATTTGTTTGACCTGCTACCTGAAACTTACTGTCGGAAGTTTCTTCTTTCCTAATTATCTTGAGGTAAACTGTGTTCCTCCTTTGCAGGCAGTTTCCACAGATGGCTTCCGTAGAATTAGCAAGGAATTCTGAACTGTCAGCAGATGGTAAGCAAGGGAAGGCAACAGACAGTAATCACAACACAGCAACAGATGGTAAGCAATGCAACTTTCTTTTCCTGAAATCCCTTAAGAAGAGGTTCCTGTAAATTTGCAGCGTCTGTTTTAATTTCTGCCCGAAATATTTCACCGATAGGACTAAGACATCAATTTATCCCATGAAATGACAAACCATGTGGATTCTAAGTTTATTGTTTTTGTGTCCCCTTGCAACGCACGACACAGATTTTTTCTCCCGTTGCAGGGGATGGAACCGCCGACGTCTGAGCTGCAGCAGCCGGGCAGGAAGCCGCCCCGGATCAACGCCAAGTTCGCCATCCTTGTGGACGTGTACATCCGTCCTACAGCACGTCGTCGCCAAGATCGTCCTTGTGGCGCCATGGCGGCCGCGTAGGCACTACTCCACCACGCTGTCATGGTTGCGCTCAGGCGCTGGTAAGCACTCCTTCCCCTCCTTCTCATCTCTCTCTCTCTCTCTTCCTTCTGGCCTTTGAGCCATGCTCTGCCGTATATAGTTTATTTCCTGTAGCCTAGGTTTTGTTGCTATTTAGGTGTTCTACTACCTGTGATACACTACTGATGCCAATGGTTTATTCATGCTGGCTTATTGTTGTTCGGTGATGCTTGGTGTTGTTCGCTGGAAAATCTCCAGTCGTGCTGCCCTATGTCTCCTGAATGGTTTACTGGAATTGATTATGCCTGTTTCAGTTAACTGTGAATGGTCATGTTCATATGTGAGTGCTACTCTGAACTTTTAGGTTCAAAGATGTGCCGCTAGAGTGTTAACTGAACCTAGGTTCCAATTATGCATCAAATGATTTCCTGATATAAATATAAACCATGATTCGTAGAGTTTAATTCTACGAAAATGATTTAATAAGATGCAATTGTATTACTAAGGATTAGTTGTAGGATTTGGGTGTGTCATGTTCTGCTTGAGGTGCTAATTCCTCTGGGATTACTGCCCACCAATTCACGTGCTGGATATAGCTGCTGGCTTGAGTGTGTGATTGCAAGATATTTCTAAGTGCCTTTGCAAAGGATTTAAATTGTTGCCTCTACCAGTGATGCACAGGTTGAGGCTACTATTTATTAGGAACAGATACTTGTGTGCTAACATATGAGCTAAAAAAGCCTAATGTTGCAATCTCATAGTTTTCTGCAGGCTGTGTTCATCGTGTTTCTGGTAAGTTTGTTCCGTCAGATATTAGTGTCTGATCTGATTTATGGGAATGTCAAATTCCTCAACTGACTATTTGCAATGGCTGACCGCCAGGTCAACACCTTTTGTATTTTTCATATACCTCATCTATTTGACCAAACTTCATACAAGTATCCATGTATATGTGTACGTACAGTGACATTACTAGAGCTGCAACCATGTTATTTTGAAATTGCTCATAAATACACAAATTTTCGATCAATATGATAGTAGTGAGGTTTGTTTTAGATGAACTTGGAGTTTTGTTAACATCATATCATAGAGCTGCAACCATGTTATTTTGAAATTGCTCATAAATACACAAATTTCCGATCAATATGATAGTAGTGAGGTTTGTTTTAGATGAACTTGGAGTTTTGTTAACATCATATCATAGCAATGTGTTTAGTACGGACACTGTAATTCATGCCAAGTTACTGTCAGTTATGGTTGTTCTATGAAGCTGTTCGCTCAGAATCATTATGCCGGGCGGTGTCGTGCCCGTTAATTTTGGCGATAGAACATCAGCTGTATACAGCATCATAAACCTTGATAGAATCAAGTACAAAGGGAATTGTTTGTTCGTTTCTGTTATTTAATAATCTTGATAGTGCGCGCTGCCAAGTAAATTTTCAATCTTTTCACCATGGCAATCATTTTCATACAATGTTTTCTTACAATTCTCAAGATGTTGTTACAACCTGGCAGTACATGGTGTGTCCTGCTTTCTGGATGAAAATCTTAGATAGTTTGGTGCCAATTAAACTCATACACACGTGGATGATAATCCTTCTCTTTTTCATGTCACACTTAGCATGCATACATTATTTCCTTTGTACCTACATAAGTATATAAGGATTCGATATACCAATGGTTTGATTCTGGAGCATTTTACATCGTAGTTGATTCTTTTGTTGTGTCAGACTATATAATGTTTGTTCAATAATATGGTACATGAATAGATGTCTTATTGAATCTGCTCGCAGTGTATTGTAAAATTGCGGCAGAGTCGAAGGAGACGATGAAAAGTCCATCAGGTCCTACAACACTATGAAGTGTGTCTGTGTGAAAGAAAGAAGTTCATTGAGAAGCCACAATATCGGACACATAAAGAACAAGTAGATGTGTGCCTCTCAGATGAAACAGAATGCTACTCGTTTGAACATTTCTCTACTGTTTGCATATTCTCTTGGATACCCCGTAACCGATATAACACAATAGTGATTTGTATATTGTGGATTTACGTTTGCATTATATTGAGAAATAAATTTGATAACATATGTTAATTAGTGTGTCTTTGCTTCCCGAAAGGGCAGCATATACTCTGAACTCACGTTGTTTCAACAAGGAAAATGTTGAAATTTGTTTAATTTATTATTGTTGACAAGCGATTTTGTGTAGGATGATTATGTTTCATTATTGATGCAACTGGTTGGAAACTTATTGACCATTGTTTGGTCCGGTCATGAATCACATCATATACATTTTTTGTTTACCTTTTTTATGGCATATATTGCAGCTGCACTCGAAGGGAAGAATGGTGAGGAATTACTGTATAACACAAATTTGAATACATTCCAATACGGAGAATTTTCAAAATCTCAACACTCTTCTAAGCGCAAATTTTTCCGAATTCAAATAATATTCATATTGCAGCAATTTAAAAAAAAACATATTTGAAATTCATCAAACAGGCGCGGCATTGCCACGCTAATATCCCTAGTAATTGTATATATTGCGAGCCGATTCATCATTGTGAAATTGGCTCTCGACTGCACTTTTCATTGCATAATCAGATAAGCATAAGAGAACACACAACTAAGTAAATCAAAAATGGGCCTGCTCAGATTTGAGAGTGAACCTGAAGTTGGAGAGCAAATTCCAATGCTACATATTAATTCAGGGGAGATTCCAGGCCTCCAGGGTAACAAATACTAGCACTTTTATCTAAAAAAATAAATACTAGCACCTAGATGCATTTAGAAATAGTCTATTTATAGCTAATTTGTTTTATATTTTTTAGAATTCTTTTATTATAATTTTCAAATTTCCTGCAAAGACGGGAGAAGTCGGGAGGCAAAATTGCATTCCACGGCAGCTTCCTTCGAGGACGGGAGGACGAAACTTAATTAAGCAGCAACAACCCAACCGATCTACAAGCGACCAAAGGCGGCAATCCCTAGTTGATGACCAGGTCGTCAACTACCAGGCGCCGCACACCCCACGTGGAGACATGGGCCTGGTCCAACTTCCTGGCGAGGAAGAAGACATGTTCAACACAGAACGACGGCGACCGACCAGAGCATCCTCACCGACGACGGGGACGACGCGGCTGGCCGCGGCGCCCCGGCGGAGGTGAGGCCACGACCTCGCCGGAGACGGGGACGACGCGGCCTGCCGTGGCGTCGCCGGCGAGGCGAGGAAGGACCTTAATGAAGGGGGGTGCGGGTGGTTGAGCTCACCGACGACCGGAGTGTTGGTGACCGGAGTTAGGACTAAGGGTAGGCCGGCGGTAGCCATGGTTCGAGCAGGGCGGGGCGGCAAGGCGGTTGCGGCCAGCGGCAGTGGCGGGGAGCGACGGAGGAAGATAGGATCGGACGGGTGTGTGCATGCACGATGCCGTTTCCCTCCCACACAGGTCGTGTAGACCAGGAGCACCCACCAAAGGCGGACGTACGTAGTTCGACACCTGGGAGTGGGTTCCCTCCCAGTAGGGATGTAAATGGACATGTTAATGGCGCCGTATAATCCCATATAAATGCGTTCACACTTGAGTTTTCTAAGAAACGAAAAAACTTTTT
This sequence comes from Poa pratensis, assembly GCA_947311845.1. NCBI lineage: Eukaryota > Viridiplantae > Streptophyta > Magnoliopsida > Poales > Poaceae > Poa > Poa pratensis. The sequence continues at coordinate 10,839,578 of CAMZMU010000086.1, forward strand.
GAACTGTAGACGGAAATAAGTGGTATTATATGGCGCCACATATGTAACTATTTACATCCCTACCTCCCAGACTCCCAGGTGTCGACCGTGCAGCGGAGAACACCTGGCCATGCTCGATGGACATGGATGGCAGCCACCGTGGGCATCGCGCGAGTGAGCTTCACGGCCTCGGTTCAGCTACGATACGGGCGAACAGGACACGCCGGGCGACGGGAAAAGATCTGATCACTAGCTGACGACACCTCTCGTCGTCTCGCTCGCGCCACCGCACTCCCTCCGTTCCATTTTAATTGACTTCCTATTCACCACATGTGGACGTATATATGCATGTAACATGTCTAGATACATCCACATTTGATGCATAACAAGTCAATTAAATTGGAACGGAGGGAGTACTAATTATGGATCACATGTTTGAACTAATTAGGCTACTCCGATGTAATCCAAACGGATGGTGTCACAGGAGCAAAGTGACCGTATATTGCTTTCGTAACTTTGTTGAGTTAATTAGGCTAGCTTTTGGACTAATTATGGATCACAAATTGTGAGCGACTCTCTTTCCCTATTAAAATAATATTGTAGCATGTTCGATTGTCATTTCTATTTGCGCCATACAAGGTATTGTATATAATCTATAAAATGTCATAAACCATGTACAATTACAATTTCATGTGCAACTCTCGGGTGCATAAATCAGGGTGCAAACCAAACGATTATATTGTCGTCCGAGACGTACGTTACCTCTCCATGGTACAAACTGAAAATATCACAAACATTTAAAAGAGACAAAATTTAACTAGATTTCAAGTAAACATTCAAAAAAGTTCGACCTAAGGAGGCGGTGGTAGTGGACCTCCTCTATTGCATCTATGTATGCCTGGAAATCCGACCAATCGACGAAGCTGGAGGTGTCGGAACCCCTGGGCTCCGTCTTGACGGCGGTCTCAATCAACGCGCTTCATCTGTTCCCAGCCCTCCCACTCAACCTCTGGCTCCGGCTTGGCAGCAGTCTCAAGCGAGGTGCACCTCATCTCTTCCAATCCCTCTGGATCCACCTCGGTCTCGGGAACTGCTTGATAGGAAGGAGACGCGGTGTTCACCACATTGGCAGGTCCTTGGGCCAACAACCGGTGTCGCAACACCGTGTTCCACCGCCCTGGATGTTCGGCCTTTGCGAGAGGAGTGACGCCTCGAAGAACCGGTCCCCTAGGCGCATTCATTGCGTAAACGTAGAGCCGAATGGCAAGTCTGCCCTCCGTTGAGCGACCTCATCGGTGCGGGCGCGTCCCTCGGTGGTGGCATAGGGACACCATCCAAGTCGAGGGCCACCATGTCGGCATGTGGCAGTTCGGCAGAGCGGACACGAGAAGCAAAATCAAGCACCCTTGCCATGTTCACGCACAGCCGGATAAATGCATAGTAGCTTGAGCCTCTCTCCACATCGCCCCCACATCTTCACGATGGTGGTTGGTGGCTATGGATCTACTCCCTCCGTTCCAAATTAGATGACTTTCCATCTAAACATGTTACATGTATAGGTACATCTATATGTGCATGAATGGAAAGTCATCTAATTTAGAACGGAGGGAGTACGTGGTAATTAGCAAGAGAGGGGCGGTGAAGGTGGCCGGAGAAGGGAGACGAGTAGGGAGGAAGTGGATACTGATTTACACGGTGGTTGACTGGACGAGGGCGCTGGTTGGCCAATAGGGTACGAATGCGGTTGTGCGGATGCTTGGCCCGAGGTGGGGATCACATAGGTGGAGATAATAAGGACAATTTTAGTGGGGCGAAGGATGACAAAATTTCTGAATTAGTCCATACGGTCCAATCTCGAAACAATGCTTCACTTCATAGATCTGCTAAAGTTTAAACAAGATGCTCAATCTATGACAAGACCATATACGACTTTTGAAACGAAGACAATGCTAGAGCAATAACGGATAAAGAAAATGGAATTGGAAGGAAGGAGGGGCGAGAAGCATGACACTCTGTCTTTTTACAAGGTGAGGTAGGTTAAGGAGACACGGCTACTAAGGATGCGGTAGAGAGAAACGATATTTTGTGAAGGTCGCCGTCAAGTTTGACATAATTTTCTGAATCTTTTTTCTTTTAACTTTTAATCAGTCCGTAGCAACGCACCACCACATTTGCTAATCTATCCATCGATCATCAATCCACGCTGTGAACCGGTCACTGTTCTGTTCTTCGGGAAATCCGGAGCCACACGGCCCATGATCGAGTCCAGGCGGGCGGCACCATGCGGCCCAGGTAACAGGCCGATTTCCTTTTTGCAATTCCGGTTGAGGACATATTGTTACATAGGCCTATTTGAAAATTCTGGGCTCCTCAAATGTTTGGGCTTGTGCAACCACACAGGCCGTACTCCCGTAGGCCCAGCCCTAAGCCAAGGGCCATTTCCCGGGAGAAGGAACCTTGCAAGTTCTCATCAGGATCTCCCTCTAAATCAGTGTTATACCTTGCAAGTTAAGTTTGAACTTAATATCTTTGTGTATGCAAAACTTATGCTGTAGATTTTGAGTCCAGAGGTACGTCAAGATGACCAGATTAGCATTTCCGTAAGGAGTAGTTCAGTTTCTGTAAACTAGGGAGTATAATCTCACTGAAGGCTGCCCTTTCAACCAGAGAAAAGAAAGGGTTGAATTCGCAATTTCCGGTTGGTAGTATGAACAAAAGTACTACAAGTTAAACCGGATTAGTTCAACTAATAAAAGTCAGAAACCGGACTAATTCATCTATTGTGTGTCATAGACACCTCCACAACTGATTTGTTTTCTGGTTAGCTGAAAGGTTAACGTCGCACGCGTTGTGGAGAATGCCGGGTCGAAACAGTGTCATGCATGAGGCAGGACAGTATAACCGCGGCATCCACCGATCTATAAATACCAGTCATGTATTAACAGCGATGAGAACCACATCGCCCCTCACAACCAACAGCTACAACGATGACATTTCCTTCTTCGCGTGTGGCTTCGGCGCTACTGCTTTGCGTTTGCATGCTAGTATTATGCAGAGCACATGGAGAATTTCACAAGGTAATTAACAGAACTAGCACGCGATTGGGTTTCACATATATAGCTTTATATAAATGTTTCAGAAGTTAGCTAATTAATCTTGCGCGCGCCTGTGTTTAGCTTTACATAGTTTACCTAGGTGACGTGAAGCATGGGCACCCAGACGATGTCGTCGCTTCGCACCATGATATGCTCGCCACTCTCTTTGGAAGGTAGGCACTCACGTGTAATTTCAACAACCGAACTGTTAGTTTATCTCTGGCTACTCTACTTACTCCGTTCATGAAAGAGTGCAAGTCAAAAAAAAAAAAGTTTGACCATATTTATGCAAAAATGCACCTATATTTAGGACACTAAACTAGTATCCTTAGATTTATGATGAAATGTATTTTTATCATATATAGCTATTTATTTTCACAAATATTGTTATAATTTTGTGTAACCCGGTCAAATTTTGAGATATTTGATTCTTCAAAAAAAATCTGGAAGTACACTATTTCATAGACGGAGTATATGCCTAGCAAGAAAATTAATTTCGATTTTAGCAAGGAAGAATCAATGGCCTCCGTGGTGTACAACTACAAGCATGGCTTCTCAGGCTTCGCAGCCATGCTCACCCCAGAGCAAGCCAAGCAACTTGCAGGTCAGTCAGCACTTATCGGGCCGGGTTGTCGCCATGCATGCATCTGATCATCTAATCCGAACCTCTCGGCCGTTCTCGCTTGCATAGCTGTATAGTTGAGCAACTACATATCATACGATGTATGCAGAGTTTCCGGAGGTCATCAGCGTGGAGCTGAGCAAAGAGCACACGGCGGCCACCACGCGGAGCTGGGATTTTCTTGGTCTAAACTACCAGAAGCCGGCCAGTGGGTTACTCCATGGTAGCAGCTATGGAGAGGATGTGATCATCGGGGTGATTGACAGCGGTTAGTATTGAGAATTACTTATATATTTAAATCAACTGACCAAGTCCATTCTCACATAAACTAATAACTCACTACTCAGGGATCTGGCCGGAGTCGAAAAGCTTCAACGACGAAGGGTACGGTCCCGTACCATCAAGGTGGAAAGGGAAGTGCCAAGTCGGGCCTGACTGGGACATCAACAATTGCAGCCGCAAGATCATCGGTGCACGGTTCTACAGCGCAGGAGTTCCCGATGAGGTCAAGACGGTCTCGCTCTCGCCCCGGGACGAGTTCGGCCACGGTACACACTGTGCGTCCACTGCCGCGGGCTCCTATGTGGAGGCTGCCAGCTTCAACGGCCTTGCCGAGGGGGTTGCACGGGGAGGCGCACCTCGTGCTCGCATCGCGGTGTACAAGGTCTTTGGGGCCCTGCCGGCACCTCTGGCACAACGGCGGACCTTCTCGCCGCCATTGACGACGCGATCCACGACGGAGTTGACGTGTTGTCATTGTCTCTCAGCTACCCCGGGGAGAACTCGTTGGGAGCTCTCCACGCGGTTCAAAGGGGTATCACGGTTGTGTATGCGGGTGGCAACGACGGTCCAAGGCCACAAACCATTAAGAACACCGCACCGTGGGCCATCACCGTGGCGGCGAGCAAGATCGACCGGTCGTTCCCCACGATGATTACGCTGGGAAACAAGCAGCAGATAGTGGTACGTGTGACTACAAATTCAATGGAAAAAAACTCGAGGAATCACAACCGAGTGTGCCAGTGTATATACGTATTCTTGAGCAAACTCTGCCCATTTCGCTTTACAGGGACAGTCTCTCTATTACCAAATGAAAAACTCGACCGGAAGCAGCTTCGCGAGTCTTATCCTTGCTTCCCGGTAAGTAAATAAATCCATCTCTGTTTGTTTGCTTTTTGGAATCTATTGGGCAGTTCTAAAGCCGAGTTGACTTTCCTATGTGTATTCAGGTGTACTGCGAATGCACTTAATGGCACAGACGTGCAAGGTCAAATCCTCCTCTGCTTTCCGTTCCCAGGCGATCAAAACGCCCTCCATCCACTAGCTGTTTTCGCACAAGCGTCACAATTCGTTATAGATGGCAAAGGTATCGGTCTTATTTTCGCTCAACATACAACGGACATTTTGCAAGTGACAGCAGATAATTGCCAAGGCATTGCCTGCGTTCTCGTGGACTTTGACACTGCAACAAAGATCAGCAAGTACGGGGCCGCCACCAGGTACGTACCATCAAAAGAGTTTGATCAAGCATGTTCTTGTGATCGACGGAATTAACATCTTTTTGTTTTGTTTTAATAATCAGCTCTCCCATGGCAAAGATTGAGCCAGCGACCACCGTAACGGGGAAAGAGATATTGGCGCTAAAAGTGGCATCCTTCTCCTCAAGAGGTCCATCACCTGATTACCCCGATATTATCAAGGTAAGAGCGTACCAGCTGATCTTCAACTAAAAACGTTGCACTAGCAAGTAGCAAGCCATGATCGAGCCCATCATGACGCCCTTCTATCATCTGATCTCACCATGCGGTCTTCTCGCTTCCTTGAAAAAACAGCCTGACATAGCCGCACCTGGAGCTAACATCTTGGCAGCAAAGGAAGATTCCTACGTGTTCATGTCCGGGACGTCGATGGCAACCCCGCATGTAGCAGGTGTTGTCGCGGTGCTGAAAGCACTGCACCCGGACTGGTCTCCTGCAGCAATAAAATCAGCAATCGTCACCTCCGGTAAGAGCACTCTAGAGTATATCAGTTCCTTGCTATCAAGCCCTATGTTTTTATCTTATTCTGCTTGGTGATGAAGCGCATGTCACCGACGAGCGCGACATGCCGATACTGGCGGAGGGGCTCCCACGGAAGACGGCCGATCCATTCGACTACGGCAGCGGGAACATCAACCCTCTGGGAGCAGCCGACCCCGGCCTTGTCTACGACATCGATCCACGCGACTACAGCAAATTCTTTGGGTGCACCATCGCGAGGACTAAGGTGAGCTGCAACGCAACGACGATGCGAGCATACCACCTGAACCTGCCCTCCCTCGCAGTCCCCGACCTGAGGCGTCCGGTCACCGTGTCAAGGACGGTGACAAATGTCGGCGAGGTCAACTCCGTGTACCGCGCCGTGGTGCAGAGCCCTCTTGGAGTTAAGATGGAGGTCGAACCACAGGTGCTTGTGTTCGACGCTGCGAATAGAGTGCGCATGTTTAAGGTGAAGTTGTCGCCGGCGTGGCAGCTGCAGGGGGACTACACATTTGGCAACATTATTTGGCGCAGTGACCGAAAAGATGTCAGGATCCCAGTTGCAACACGGATCACGACTCAGGATTTCTATGCAGATGTTGCATAAGTATTTATGTAGGGTGAAATATATATGTGCAGGAAATATTGTGGCTGCATGCACCCTAACTATGTGGATTTCAGGTGTTAATTTCTTTTGAATTGTATCTGTTTGATGATAACTTTTGAGTTTAATAAAGTGTGCTTTATCAAAAAAATATAAAGGATAAAAAAAAATGGGGAGACATCTTCTATCTTTACTATTAATTTGAAATCGACCGTGATGGTACATACTCCCTCCGTTCCAAATTAGATGACTTCCATTTGTCCACATGCGGATGTATCTATATACATCCGCATGTGGACAAATGGAAGTCATCTAATTTGGAACGGAGGGAGTACGTCATACCTTTTGCAATCGACCGTGATGGTACATGTGCTGATATTATTTTTTGATCTTCAGGCATCCTTAAGTTCCTTCGCTTAAATATTCACTTGATTCAGTAGAGTTTTTTCCAGAGCAATGGATCAAGATGTCAGTTGGTGAACCAAACCGACTGTTGGGACTAACTTTCTGCGTATATTAGATGAATACATTATTCCCTTAATATGTTGTCGTTCATCACCCAAAACCCACGTAGGAGGGCATCATATGCACTTTCAGTGGTCATGGTGACGGTAATGATGATGATTTGGTTCACTAATGAGCCTGTATCTGAGATTGTTGTCTCACGTGAAGGAGGTTGTGGAGCTGCCGAGCTGGTACCCATGATTCTGCACTTGATATTGTCGGGCCAGGGGAAGGTGATAATGTTTTTTTATAAGTTTTGTAAAATGTCATGCATCTAATGATGGTATTGATGATGAGTTGTTCAAGACGGTGATGTTGTTGATCAGAGTCTCTGAGAACAAAGCTTACTTCTTGTTGAAATATCTTCTCATTTTACAGTTCTAGCATGCTGTATTTAACAGCGTAGGTTGTGGTTTTGCAGAAAGGACAGTTGTATTGCCAGTTAAGGCCCCACAGTGAATTCATATGCAAAATACAGTTAGTAGACAGTAAAAGTTTAGGCCTAATTATGCGTCAATCGATGTACAAAATCTTCAATATAAGAACATGTATATCAAATTTAATTCAGTGAAGATGCATATGTACATGGTATTTCCAAGACACTGGCAGCTTTGGAAGCCTTCCACGGCATCGGCTGAAAGAATTACTCTGCAGGACAACGAAACAGACCAGCATAATTGAGAACTAAGAATTCTGGTATTGCAAAACTTCTTCAAGATGTAGCAGTTTTGTAGGAGTACGAAACAGGATAGGGTGATTTCAGTGGAAGCATCTCATACTCAAGTAAATTGCCTTCAATATCCGGGTTATCGGCATCTTGCTAATTCAGTTGGTGTGCTTCGAAACACCGGTGCCACTATTGTGATCGATGTACAGATTCAGTGCCACTTCACAAGCTACTGGCCTTAGAAGAAACACGAGGTAGTACAGAGATGATCATCGAGCCCTCCAAGTTGGATGCAGCGAGTTTACTCATGATCAGCATGGTTCCGACACCAATCCGTTTAAGGAAATTGGCAAAGAAGTTTCGAAGAAATTGCGCACTTTCTAGCACTGTACTCTGACTATTCTCCACAACAAGACTTTGAGCTATACGCATGCACTCTAACTGTTCTCGTTTTATATTCTTCTTTTCTAGGTGGCTTATTTGAGCTGTTCAACACACCAAATGGGCCCTTCAGCCAAAGGGTGATGGAATAAGGTAAGTACTGAACACTGGCTGCACGGAATTCGGTGAAGGAGCTTTGCATTGATTCTCTTCAGCATATCCATCAGAAAGAACAACACACTTGCCTCAGTTAACCAAAATGATCACCAGATTGCTGAAATAATACTACACCAGTTGGCATGGCAGGCTATATGATGATCATCAGTGTCAAAACTGGCCGCTACAAACACATATGTTTATGATATGTTCTTTCAGATATCAACCAATCAAAATCAATAGCAACTTATCCGAATTTGACTGCTGCTCTTTGCCGCTTCATACGAGTATGCAAATGAGTACCAGTGATTCCCCTTGACGCCGACTCGCCCTTGGACCGCAATGCTAGCTACCACCGAGCGCCGGCAATGCCCTTGGAAAGCCCTCCCGGCTCCCACCAATCCTCTATTCCCCTTCCTTAGCACTTATCTCTCACAAGCCTAGGAAGAACGAGAACTACAAGAGCATTAGGCGACCAGGGAACCGTTGGAGTACCCATAAATCATTCAAACATGATGATAAACCAAGGTTCTGATGAAACCGAATATAATCCGGGAAACTTTATTTCAGACAAATGTGAGACGTGTACAGTACAATGCAAATTTTGGCAGCCCAAACAAACAGAAATTCCAACTGGTAAAAAGCAACAATGATCCCTAACCAGGCAAGCACAACTCCGTAGACATTCCGGCGAAGATCAGCAGACCCTTTTAGGGACGCAGATCTGGCCGGTCATGTGCCAGCTTTCACCTCCATCATGATGCGCATACGGGCATGACGGCGTGTAGTTGGACTCCATGACGAGGAGGTTCCACTGGGCATGCGGGTCATGAGTGGAGAACACTGTCCAGTCGGGAGTGGCGTTCTCGTATCTGCTGTGCGTGACGCGGACAAAGCCCTCCACATCTTGGTTCTTCTCCATGTCATCCGGGTCGATGTCAACGGTGAAGATGTCACCATAGGGCCTCAAAGAGTGCAAGAAGATGGGCAGTGATATCGGGTCAGCGGACACCCCGGCAAGGTCCGCCGTCACGACGAGGCTTCGCCCATCTGGACTGAACACCGGGTGGTTCACATGACCGGAGAAGTCGTAACCACTCCTCAAGACCCTCACCAGCGAGCGGTCGCTCGCGTTCATTATGTAGACAGCGAAGTATCCCGGGTCCATGCCATGGTCGCGCTCCGGCGCACCTGCGGGCTTGTCGCGGTTTGACGCAAACACGATCCAATCTCTGTTCGGAGACCATTGACAGTGTGTGTCAAGCCAATCGCCTTTGGTCACCCGTTCCACTTCACCTGCGTCCTCCCCGAATTCTGCATCCATTATGTATAGGTTCTTGTACCTCTTGTCTCCTCCATCTCTCGTTGATCGGAAAACAAGTTTCGTCCCTGCATCACCATTGGAAGTATACAAATATATCACCAGAAAAAAGCCAATATTGTTTGTGATGAATGTAATAGAGTACTCATGCAGTCACTGAAGCAAGACTGCAGTGGTATTTCTTACCTTCTGGATTGGTGGATGGGAACGCATTATTGAATTTTCCTTTTGTAAGCAGTCGCCGCTCTCGTGCGCCACTAGATACATGGGGGATAGCGTAGAGCTCCAAAGTTTCATTGGCTTTGAAAGAAGGTCCCATACACACATACAGTATATCCTTCTTTTGGTTCCAAACTGGTGAGAAGACGCCATCCGGGCCATCTGTCTATATATACACAAAAAATAATCAGCACCCATAGTTGATAAAGATTGGCTAGTCATAAATCATTCTTTCACAATTTGCAAGCTCGCGACATCATAAAAATTTATAGATTATGAACCAGAAAAATACAGGCCATTCATGGTATACTTACCTCAAATACAACACGCATTCCATCGCTATCAGCCAACCACACGGATTTGAACTCGTTATCAACGAATGCAAGCTTTGAGCCATCTTTTGAAAAGGCTGGGAAGGCACCCGCAACCCTAAATAGTCCAACGTCTTCGTGTGGGGACTGCAGCTTGTCGAAATTTCTCGGGACATCATCTCCATGCTGCAGACACAAAATAGTATAAATAGCTTTGAAGTTATGTTGTGTGGAGGACTTCACTAAACAAAACAAAAAATCTTGCACCTAGCCACATATATTGGTACCTTGAGATGGTCGCTTTGGCAACGATGGTAGCCGATGTACTTGCCATTGTCCATCACGAAGGGGTTGTAATGGTCACCCTTTGGCTTGGTGTACTGAGTGATTTGCACTGATTCTTCTGGGGAATTCATGTCAAAAACCTCGATGTGACGGTACTGCGCTTCAACACGAACATCAGCAAACACAGACTTCTGGCGGATGGTTGCCACAGCCACTCTGGTCTCATCAATGGCTGCTGGTGTCATTGCATCGAATGCTTCTGGGGTCATGCGGATGGTCTCACCGGTGCTCAGGTCATACCGAAACACACCCCAGTTCTCCCCTACCATTCTGTGGAAGAATATTACTGTCTCGCTTCCCCATGATGGCCAGCCACCGTTCTCGATCACCCGCTCGCGGTCCAGAGATGGGCTCTCTACGCTCATCACGTAAATGCTGGTCTGCAAGTCCTTAACTTCCCCATCCCATTTCTTTCCTTGGTAAGAAGCCACCGCTACCCTCTTTCCAGATGGTGACACGGAGGGACTTATATCAAACGTACCTATTTATGTAGAATTAAACAGACAATAGATTATTCAAGCACAAATGAAGCACATTTAGTACATGCATCTATTTCTACAAGTCGAACTAGATCAAATAGCAAAATAATTGGAAAGAAAATTTAGCAGCCAAACCTGGTGGAGTGAGGCGCTCTGTTTCGCCTGTTCTGAGATTAGTTTTGTAGACGACATTCCAGGGGCTACGACGTTCTTGCACGGGCTCCTTGGTGGACACATAGACAAGGAAATGGTCAGCCGTTTGACCATCCACCTCGTAGCCACCAGCAATGCAGCCGCTGTCCTCCATACGGGCACCACCGAACAATTCATCGCCATAGATGTCCGTCAAGGTGAAGATTTTGACGTCATCATCACCAGCATAGCGCAGGGCTATCTGAAGTGTTTCAAGGTTGTGTTGTCTCTCAGAGACAAAGACCAAGCCGGTGAGACGGCCCGAATCGACGTCGGCATCTATCTCGGCTTCAGGAGCCAACTCCAGGCGCTTGGCGATCGTCTTGACAGCTTCTGGTGGAATGGTTTGGCCGTTGTAGTTGTACGACAAGCCGTCCGTCAAGAGCAGCTCGTCTGCCTTGATGACGCTGGAACTGGACAGCAGAATATGTCCAGGGGCACTGGCGGCCTGTAGCATGTGAAGAAGGCGATGCTTCCTCTACTCTCACCCATTCTGACAGATTTGTTGTGTTTGCTGGAACTGCTGATGATCAAATGTAAGATGCAAGCAAGCGAGATGGTACTAGGTAATGGCACAATGCAAGGTATTTATGAAGTGCGGATCATAGTAGTGCATATTCTGTCATAGTAATGCGCCTCCACAGGACCACGAATAGCCACTTTTAACTATGCAAAACTATATATATGTCCAGTTGCATCAATGGTCAGCGCTTTTCACAAACAACAAGAGTTTGAAGGATGCAATTTGATATATTCTAATACATATATTAGATACATAAAAGATTCCAGATGCGGTTTGTGCATAAATTTCTAGCACAAACCTTGCATCCAGGTCATTATTCAGCATTTTTTAATCTAAATAATGTACTTATGGTGGCGGTCCTTCTTTCTTGCAACTTAGCTTAACCGCTGTACAATAACAAAGGTAGTCCTTTGCCATGCCAGCATATCCATGTATGGCTCGCATAAAGTGAGCTATTTTGTCTTCTATCTGTAAGTTGGAGATATTTTGATATATGCAAAGCTAGGAGGGCTCGAATTAATCTATCACCCAACTGGTGAGTTGCCAGCAACTTCTGGATCTGCATTTAGCAGAGTTGACATTGCACCATCATGACATAATTGAGTTAGCTAGTGGCACTAATTTATCAGTATTTTTATCATGCCGAGACATGTCTTCATTATGTTATTTCTCTTGCTCAAACAATGACCATCATCACTGTTTTTCGGTCAATAAGACCAGTTCTTTCCCCTTTCGCATATATTGACCTAATTAGCTGAGACTTTAACAAGGTAAACTGAAATTATGATCAACCGTGATGCTCATTTCGTATTTTCTCTTCTCATCTAGAAAATGCTAAGTTCTATGTATTTTCTAGTCTCATAGAAGGAGCCGACAGTGGGAATCCAGCAGTACTTCCAGTTAGTTCGAAAACTAACCAGTAACCTAGTTATGTACTCCCTCAAGTCCTTCAACTAATTTAGCAAGCCCAATTTGAGAGTAGATCTCAAAACTCACATGGGTCCATGTTAGCACCAGCAACAAGCATGTGAGATAGAGTGTTCCATATTTCTAGTCACATGCAAGAACTGACAGCCGGCAACAAGACCTGAATTGATCTATCAACCAATTGCTAAGCTGCCCGCAACTTGCGCGTCAGAAGAGCTTACTTTGCACCATTGTGATATGATTAAGCATCCATCTCATCATCGAAACGGCGCGTCTCTGCACACATTTGTTTTGTTAGTCAATGAGACTTGGATTATTTTTTCTTTCCGCGTGCATTGGCTCTATTATTAGATGTCATGCGATAAATTAACAAACAAAATTGTTAAGTAAATCTAGAAGAGAAAAAGAGGAAGGAAGCTGCACAGATAATGGGTATCCAATGACATTTCCAACTAGTTCAAAACAGACTACTCACTTGATCATATAGTGCTATCCCTCAAGTCCTATAACTAATTTACTAGGTCCCTCCCTTGCAACTCTCTGTAGGTGGATCTCACACTCACTTGGCACAGAAAGAACTTTATAAGCATGTTACCCAAAAAAAAAAACATATTAATTACAGTAAATTCCATTTGAACAAGGCAGTTGTGACGGACTGAAAGGTTGAACCAGTTTTACTTAGTAGCCAAACTGCATCAGATTTTGCAGCCATATGTCATGAGCCCAAGCACTCATGGGCCGCAGGCTGGGCCGGGCCACCCTGCTCGACGAACCCGGATGGCGAGTACCCGTTTCCCAGCCAAGGACTGGGCGAAGTAACCTCCTACTTAAGCTAGGCGAAGACATCGGGATCAGCATCGAAGAACTACCACGAAAACCGAATCTCTGTCTCTGAACCTTGTATTCTCTCCTCTCAACCCCAGGCTCTATTTCCCCCTCCTTGCTTGCTGTTTATCTCCTGTATCCAGAACCAAATCCTGTATGTGTCGAGAGTAATTGAAACTAGATCTGTCGCTGAGAGTTTACACCTGACATTCTGGTATCAGAGCCGTTTCGATCTGGCGCCCCGCACGCGATCTGTCCAGGAAATCATGGTGGAATTGGAGCTTAAGGAGCAGATCGAGTCTCTGGCGAAGATGATGCGCGAGCAGATCGGGAAGATCGATGGCATCTCCACCAAGGTCGACGCCTTCGAGGAGATCAAGCCGGCGCTGCTGGATTTGGCGCAATGGAAACCCTCGATGGACAAGGCCGTCGGTGCGCTCCAGGCGGATCTGGGCGCTCTGCGCCACCGCGTCGAGCACCTCGCGATGGCATCTTCATCAACCCCAGGCGCACCTCCATCGGCTCCGAGCGCTAGCCTGACTGCGAATTTCGCGGATCAGCGGTAGGAGGCGAATCTGCGTCGTGCTAGTGACGATGGACGTCACGGGCCCGCTGGCCACCGCGTCGAGCATCAAAATCGGGGATCGCTGATGGGGCCTCCACCCCTCACGACCCCGAACAAGGGTACGTCCGATTTCTCCTCTTCGTCTCCGATTCAGTCACCTAGAGAGAGGGAGAATTGGGGAGGCAAAACTCCACGGATGGACTGTCCCAGCTTCGATGGGGATGGTTCTCTGGAGTGGAAGTTGAAGTGTGAGTCATACTTCCGTGTGTGTCGGGTGGACAAGGAAGTGTGGGTCGACACGGCGGTGGTGCATTTCACCGGCGAGGTGGCGTTGTGGTTACAGTGGACCAACGCGCACTTGGTGGCGGGGTCCTGGGAGGAGTTTGTGGTGAAGGTGTGCGAGAAGTTCGGTCGGCGTGAGTTCGAGCAATTGCTCCGACAGTTCTCTCGTCTCCGTCAGACGGGAACGGTTGCGGAGTATGCAGTTCAATTCAACACGGCCATGAATTGTTTACTAGCTCATCACCGATCGTGGGATCCTCTGTATTTTGTCACCCATTTTATTGATGGCTTGCGGCACGACATACGAGCCGTAGTCATGGTTCAGCGACCCAAGGATGTGGATTCTGCTGTTTCTCTTGCTACGCTGCATGAGGAGGCTATGGAGCTGCTGCGGGAATCCTGGCGGCCCGGAGCGGGCGCGGCGTCGCACCACAGGACCGTGCCGCGTACGACGATGCCGCTTCCGGCACCGCCCACACCCGTGGGGCGGCCACCTGGAGCACCGGCCGGTGCACGAGCGGACGATCGTCGAGGAGCCGTGCTACGACACTCAGTCGTACAACACATCGACGAGCTCGTGACATAAGGCGGGCTGTGGACCGTGCGAGCAAGACAAGGCCCATCACGGCCCAGACCCAGGACGAAGCGAGCCCGGACACGCCTTCTTCCATCGCGGCGTGAGGAACCTGGAAGGAGGTTGACCATTGTAACAGAAACAGCGTAGCTGCTCCCTTCTCCTTTCCCCTCGCCCACGACTCTCTCGTGAGGCTGTAATCCAGATCGATTGATCCTGCTGCCTGTGCGTGACGCAAGGACTGCGGTCTAGATCGTGCTACCATATATGTAGATCATAGCAAGTGGTATCCAGAGCAAGGTCCGTTCCTGGAGAAATTTTTTTTCGTCGGAATCGATCGGTCCGATCTGAGTCCAGGGAGCTCCGACGACGAGATCCGGCCAACCCACCCTGACGCAGCGCGTCACCATGGCGGAGGCGACGGTAGCCGACCTGCAACGCCTACTGCAGGCGACGGCCGAGGCGAACAAGGCCACCGCTGAAGCGGGACAGGTCAACGCCTCGCGCATCACCGACCTGCACACCGCCCTGGACAAGCTCACGCTCTCGCAGAGCGAACTCACCACCGCATCCAAGCGGGTGGAGACATCTCTGGACAGGGTGATTCAAGCCAACACGGCCCTGGATCGCTCCGTCGCAGAGTTGAAGCAGTCGATGGACGGCGTGGCGGCCCGCGTCTCCAACATCGAGAAGGGCGCACCTCCTCCGTCGACCCCGGGTGACGCCGACCTGTTCCCGGGTTCGCTTCGGCCTCAACGGCTCCGCAATCCACTGATGAACCAGGGTGTGAATTTCAGAGAGGATCGAACCTCTGGACTCACCCTGGTAAGGGGTGAGCAATCTGTTACCCATCAACATGATTTTCTACTTTCTGATGATGATGATGATCATGAGCAACCTGGAAGTAGTAGAACTAGACCTCACAATCATACTGGTCCGAGATTACCTAGATCAGATTTTCCTACTTTTAATGGTGATCATCCTAAATGGTGGAAGAAGAATTGTGAGAAATATTTTCACCTCTACAATGTGCAGTCTCACCTCTGGGTAGACTTTGCTACAATGCATTTCAAAGGAAATGCCGCATTGTGGCTGCAAACATATGAAGCACTGCATACTGTTGCTAGTTGGCCTGAGCTGTGTGTAGGTGTTTTCAATAAGTTCAATAGAGATAAATATGCTAAGACAGTAGATGCACTCTTTGCTCATTGCCAAGTAGGCTCAGTAGATGAATATGCTCACAAGTTTGAGGAGTTGATGCATAGTGTTCTTCTGTACAATCATTCGTATGATGAAACCTTCTTTGTACGCCGTTTCATTGCTGGTTTAAAACCACATATTAGATCAGCAATCAAACTGCACAACCCTGGAACTGTTGATCTGGCTTTTTCTCTGGCTCAAACGCAGGAGGCTCTTCTGGTGGAAGACACGACTGTGCAAACACAAAAATACAGTCAGAAAGACGTATTGCGTTCCACAAGCAACACAGCCAGCTACCAGGATTTTTGGGTCACAAACCTGAAGAGAAGACTTTCCATGACCAGCCGGCTGTATTGTCTCGGTTTGAGTCTCTGAAAGCCCAACGTCGAGCAAAGGGAGAGTGCTTCAAATGCGGTGAGAAATACTCTCCAACTCACAAATGCCCAGCACAAGTTCAACTGCATGTGTTAGAAGAGATTCTGGAAGCATTACAAATATCAGAGTCAGTTGACAATGCTAAAGCAAGTGAAGATTCTGATGATAGTGACTCTGAAGATGAGGGCAAAGAACACATGCTTAAACTCTCAGTGCATGCTCTGGAGGGCACAACCAGTCGTCGCAGCATGAGATTACAAGGCCTGGTGGCAAAACAGAACGTGATCATACTCATTGATTCAGGTAGCTCGAGTAACTTCATCAGTCAACAGTTAGCTGACAAGTTGGATTTTCCACAAAGAGACATGCCACCAGCTACTGTGAGTGTTGCCGGAGGAGGAACTATAGCCTGTTCCAAATACATTCCTGAGGTGGTGTGGTACACTCAGGGACACAAGTTCACTACTGATCTTAAGATCCTACCATTGAGGTCATATGATATCATTTTGGGGATGGATTGGCTGGAAAATCAAAATGATGGTAAAATGTGGGTAAATTGGAAGAAGAAGACGATGCGCTTCAAACATGAAGATGTGCGCATCACCCTTCGTGGAATACAAACAAAGAATGACTCCTGTGCTGCAATCTCGTGTCACATGTTAGAGGTCATGTTGCAGAAAGGTCAAGTGTGTCAATTGATTGAACTGCAAGAAATGGCCACCTCTGAGAACAAAGATACAGCGGAGATTCCTGCAGAGATCACACCACTATTGACACAATACAAGGTGTTATTTGAGGATTCCACAACTCTACCACCTCATCGCAAATTTGATCATCACATCCCACTGATGCCAGGCACAACACCTGTCAATGTCAAGCCGTACAGATATACACCTCAGCAAAAGACAGAAATTGAGAGGCAAATAAAAGAAATGATTGGTAAAGGGATAATTCAAGAGAGCAACAGTCCATTTGCTTCTCCAGTTCTATTAGTCCGCAAGAAAGATGGCACTTGGCGATTTTGTGTTGACTACAGAGCACTGAATAATATTACAATCAAGAACAAATACCCAATGCCAATCATAGATGAGCTACTAGATGAGTTGGCAGGAGCTAAGTGGTTTACCAAGCTAGACCTGAGGGCTGGTTACCATCAAATACGGCTTGTACCTGAAGATGAACATAAAACAGCTTTCAAGACGCATCAAGGTCTGTATGAGTTCAGAGTAATGCCATTTGGCCTGACAAATGCCCCAGCAACATTTCAATCAGCAATGAACTCTATCTTCTCTCCATTGATCCGCAAATGTGTTTTGGTTTTCATGGACGACATACTGATTTACAGTCCAACACTCGAAGCACACATACAGCATCTCACCCAAGTGTTTGCTCTTCTGCAGCAACACAGTCTGTCCATCAAATTCAGTAAATGTTCATTTGCTCAGAATCAGCTGGAGTACTTGGGTCACATCATCAGTGGTAATGGGGTAGCCACTGATCCAAGTAAAATACAGGCAGTTCAGAATTGGCCAACACCACTGAATGCACAGCAAGTCAGACGCATCCTTGGCCTCACGGGCTATTACAGGAAATTCATTCAGCATTATAGTCTAATCACCAGAATCTTGTCTGATTTACTGAAGAAAGACACCCTGTTTCACTGGACACCTACTCATCAACAAGCTTTTGACACACTGAAAGAAAAGATGTTGACAGCTCCAGTTCTAGCTCTGCCTGACTTCACAATTCCATTTACAGTCGAAACAGATGCATCAAAAAGAGGCGTTGGTGCAGTTCTCTCACAGAAAGGTCATCCAATTGCTTACCTAAGCAAGGCTCTGGGACCAACTGCACAGACAATGTCCACTTATGAAAAGGAGTGTCTCGCCATTTTGCTTGCAATCGACAAGTGGCGTCCATACCTCCAACAAGCTCTTTTCACAATCGTTACTGACCACAGAAGCTTAGTTCACCTGTCTGACCAAAAGCTTACTACAGACATGCAACAGAAAGCATTTGTTAAATTGATTGGACTGCAGTACAAGCTAGTCTATCGCAAAGGAACTGATAATTCAGCTGCAGATGCTCTCTCACGGAAGCCTGGAGATGGTGAGTTGAATAACATTTCCTTGTGTCGTCCAAGGTGGTTGGAAATCATTGAAGAAGGCTATGAAGCTGATCCTAGAGCTAAATCACTGTTACAAGAATTGAGTGTGAATTCCCCAAATGCTCAAGGATATGCTCTTCATCAAGGGCTGATACGACACAAAGACAGAATATGGCTGGGCAATAACACAGAGGCACATGCTGCCATTATGTTATCTCTGCATGACAGTGGAGTTGGAGGACACTCTGGTTTTCTGGCCACATATCAACGCATTAAATCATTGTTCTCCTGGCCCAAAATGAAAGATCACATCCGCAAGTATGTCAGTCAATGCACAATTTGCCAACAAGCCAAAAGTGAACATGTCAGGTTGCCAGGGCTACTAAACCCACTGCCGGTACCTACTGAAGCTTGGAGTGTCATTAGCTTGGATTTTGTGGAGGGCCTCCCACGATCTGCTAAGTATGACTGTATACTGGTTGTCATCGACAAATTCACAAAATATGGGCATTTCATCCCTGTATCTCACCCATATACAGCAATGACAGTGGCACAAAAATTCATTGACTCGGTATACAAACTGCATGGGCTTCCAAGCGTGATCATCTCAGATCGAGATCCTGTGTTCACCAGCAAGGTATGGAAGGAATTGTTCCGTTTATCAGACACAAAGATGAATATGAGTTCAGCTAACCATCCGCAGACTGATGGACAAACAGAGAAGCTCAACCAATGTCTTGAGACCTACCTGCGGTGTGCTGTACATGCATCACCAAAGAAATGGTCTTCGTGGTTACCTATGGCTGAATATTGGTATAACACGAACTACCACTCAGCACTAGGTAAGACACCATTTCAAGTATTGTATGGGTATACTCCTCGACACCTGGGAGTTAGCAATTTACAGTCTGATGTTTCTCCTGACTTGGCGGGCTGGCTGAAAGACAGAGAAGAAACAAACATTCTGCTGCGCCAACATCTGCTCCGCGCACAGCAGAGAATGAAACATCAGGAGGACAAGCACAGAAGTGAGAGGGAATTTCAGGTGGGCGACAAAGTGTTCATGAAACTGCAACCTTATGCTCAAATGTCAGTGGCCAGCCGAAGCAACCACAAGCTCTCTTTCAAATACTTCGGTCCCTATGAAGTTCTAGCTCGTATTGGGAAAATGGCATACAAGCTCAAGTTACCAACTGGGAGCTTGATTCACCCAGTATTACATGTCTCGCAATTGAAGAAATGGGTGCCTCCGAACCAGGTTCTGCACTCTGAGCTCAATTTTTCATTCTTCACTGATGAATGTATGGTTGTGCAGCCACTTCACATACATGCTACTCGCTCCATCAAGCATGGCACTGGGTACTCCTCGCAAGTTCAAGTCTCGTGGACAGGAATGCCACCTCTGCTTCGTTCCTGGGAGTCGGAAGCTGCTCTTCGCATTCGCTTCCCTGAAGCACCTGCTTGGGGACAAGCAGAAACTCAAGGAGGGGGACCTGCTACGACACTCAGTCGTACAACACATCGACGAGCTCGTGACATAAGGCGGGCTGTGGACCGTGCGAGCAAGACAAGGCCCATCACGGCCCAGACCCAGGACGAAGCGAGCCCGGACACGCCTTCTTCCATCGCGGCGTGAGGAACCTGGAAGGAGGTTGACCATTGTAACAGAAACAGCGTAGCTGCTCCCTTCTCCTTTCCCCTCGCCCACGACTCTCTCGTGAGGCTGTAATCCAGATCGATTGATCCTGCTGCCTGTGCGTGACGCAAGGACTGCGGTCTAGATCGTGCTACCATATATGTAGATCATAGCAAGCCGCCAGTGCTCATACACCGAGCACGGACGAGAAGGTGCAAGCGATGCGGGCGTACCGGCGCGCGCGCGGGCTCTGCTTCACCTGCGGTGAGAAGTTTGGGCGTGATCATGTTTGCGCCCCGACTGTGCAACTGCACGTCGTTGAAGAAATGATGGAGCTGTTCTCGTGCGAGATAGAACCAGATTCCTCGCAAGGCGATGCTGCTGGTGTTTCTGGAGAGATTTGTGTTATTTCAGATGCAGCTTTGCAAGGTGCAGAACCTCCTCAGACAGTTCGTCTCAAAGGAGTGGTGCGAGGGCGTGAGTTACTTATGCTTGTGGACTCAGGTAGTACACACAGCTTCATTAGTGCTAACATTGCATCTCAGTGGTCAGATGTGCGTCAGTGAAGACCGATGAATGTTACTATAGCTGACGGAGGCACTCTGCGATGTGATTTGGAGATTCCAGCATGTGTGTGGCAAGCACAAGGAGAAGAATTCACTACTACTCTCCGGCTATTTCCTCTGGGTTGTTATGATATCATTCTTGGAATGGATTGGTTACAAGGGATTGGCTCGATGGTGGTACATTGGGGATTGAAACAGCTCACCTTCAATTACCAAGGCAAGGCAGTGCAGTTGCAAGGGATCACGGCTGATACCTCTAATTGCCAGCAGATAGAAGTGCGTCAGTTGGAAGCATTAACAAAGGCAAATGCGATCTGTCATCTGGTTCAACTTCGAGAAGTGAAAGAAGTGGAGGATCTCCAACCCTGTCCAGAACCTATTCAGCAGTTACTACTGGAGTTTGCATCTCTGTTTGAAGAACCACAAGGACTGCCACCACCAAGGAAATTTGATCACACAATACCCTTGATACCAGGTGCTCAACCAGTGAATCAACGACCTTATCGATACAATCCGGAGCAAAAAGATGAGATAGAAAAGCAAATTGCAGAGATGTTGCGACAGGGTATCATACAGTTCAGCTCAAGTCCCTTCGCCTCACCGGTATTACTTGCAATGAAGAAGGATTGTACGTGGCGTTTCTGCATTGATTTCAGATATTTGAATGCGCTGACAATCAAGAACATGTTTCCCTTGCCTGTCATTGACGAGCTCCTTGACGAGTTAGCAGGTGCAGCGTGGTTTACCAGTCTTGATCTTCGGACTGGATACCACCAGATCAGAATGGCTGCAGGAGAAGAACACAAAACCGCATTTCAGACTCATCAAGGTCATTACGAGTTCAAGGTGATGCCCTATGGTTTAACAGGAGCTCCTGCCACTTTTCAGAACGCCATGAACGCCATATTAGCTCCTCTGCTGCGTCGTTGTGTGCTTGTGTTTATTGACGACATTTTGATCTATAGCCGTACGCTGGAAGAACATCAAGAGCATTTGCGCGCGGTATTCAAGCTGCTAGCTGAGCACAAACTGAAGGTGAAGAGAACCAAGTGTGCTTTTGCACAACAACAATTAAAGTATCTGGGCCATATAATTTCTGCAGCTGGTGTTGCCACTGACCCTAAGAGTATTGCTGCAGTGCAAGCATGGCCAGTGCCACTCAATGCAAAAGATGTACGCAAGTGGCTTGGTATGACTGGTTACTATCGAAAGTTCATACCAAACTATGGCCTCATCAGTCGAATTCTGACCGACTTGTTGAAGAAAAATGAGCTGTTTGTCTGGACAGCGGATCATCAAGCTGCATTCGAAGCTCTGAAACGTGCCTTGCTCATGGCTCCAGTATTGGCACTTCCTAATTTCAAGAAACCCTTTGTGGTCGAGACAGATGCTAGTGAAAGGGGTATTGGTGCAGTGCTAATGCAAGACCAGCATCCTCTGGCCTATTTGAGCCGTGCTTTAGGGCCTCGTCTGCGCGGTTTGTCAACATATGAGAAGGAAAGCCTTGCTATACTACTAGCAGTTGACCGTTGGCGTCCATACTTGCGTCAGTCTCCATTTGTGATCAGAATTGATCAGAGAGCGCTGGCACATCTTGATGAACAGCGACTCACGACTCCATGGCAGCAGAAGGCACTCACCAAGTTGCTCGGGCTGCAGTACAGTATTGAATACAAGAAAGGGAGTGCAAATCAGGTTGCTGATGCCTTATCTCGTCACCCTGCATTCGAAGCTGGTGAAGTGTTAGCTATGACCATGGGAACTCCTGAATGGCTGCAGGAAATTTGTGATGGTTATCCAGCAGATACAGTGACACAGAACATGATACGTCACATGCAGGATTCACAGAGCTCGGCTCAGCATTTGGTATGGGAAGGTGCTTTGCTTAAATACAAACGCCGTATTTGGGTGGGAGGCAATGACAAAATGCAACAGAAGATTCTTCAACAGTTGCATGCAGGAGCTATTGGAGGGCACTCGGGGTACAAGCCACTCTGCAGAGAGTTCGTCAGTTGTTTGCCTGGCCCAAAATGCGAATGTCAGTGCAGCAGTTCATTGAAGCATGTACAGTTTGCAAGCAAGCCAAAACTGAGCGGGTTAAATACCCAGGTCTACTCAAAACACACCAGGTTCCAGATTCGGCGTGGCAAGTAGTGACCATGGACTTCGTGGAGGGATTACCTCGATCTGCTGGTTTCAATGCACTGTTAGTTGTGGTGGATAAATTGACTAAGTTCAGTCATTTCATACCCCTGGCACATCCTTTCACTGCTGCACATGTGGCGCAAGCATTCTTTGATCAAGTCTTTCGGTTACACAGCATGCCGGAGGCAATTGTGTCTGATCGAGATAAGGTGTTTACAAGCAGATTCTGGCAAGCGTTGTTCCACCTGACCAAAACAGAACTCCGTATGAGCACGGCTTACCATCCGCAGACGGACGGGCAGACAGAAAGGGTCAATCAGTGTATGGAGACCTATCTGAGGTGTTTCATCAATTCTTGTCCCAGCAAATGGAGCAAATGGATTGGGCTCGCTGAATTTTGGTACAATACCTCACATCACTCGGCGATCAAGATGTCTCCCTTCAAGGCACTCTATGGTCGCTCGCCTCGTTACTTGGGAGTTACTGCTGATACAGTACCTGTAAAGGATCTCCAAGAGTGGCTCAACGAAAGGCAACTAATGACAGCACTTCTCAAGCACCACCTTCATCGCGCCAACAACCGTATGAAGTTCTTTGCAGATGCGAAACGATCTGAGCGCGCTTTTGCTGTTGGTGATTGGGTGTATCTGAAGATGCAGCCCTACATCCAAACTTTTCTGGCCATTCGAGCTAATGCCAAGCTGGCTTTCAGGTTCTTCGGTCCTTTTCTCGTGGAGCAACGGGTTGGTTCATTATCCTACCATTTGCGTCTGCCTGCAGGTTGCAAATTGCACCCAGTTTTCCATGTGTCGCAACTGCGAAAGGGGGCACCACCAGGCGAAGTACACACCGAGCTGCCGGTGATCAATGATGCTGCTCCACCACACCAAGTTCCTGAAGCAGTGCTGCGTACTCAACAAGTTCAACGACATGGCAAGATGCTGGACCAGTCACTGGTGCGTTGGACGGGCATGCCTGCATCTCTCGCCACCTGGGAGAACACACTGGAGCTGAAGACAAGGTTTCCGAGGGCACCGGCTTGGGGTCAAGCCGTCGTTGAAGGGGGGAAGAATGTCATGAGCCCAAGCACTCATGGGCCGCAGGCTGGGCCGGGCCACCCTGCTCGACGAACCCGGATGGCGAGTACCCGTTTCCCAGCCAAGGACTGGGCGAAGTAACCTCCTACTTAAGCTAGGCGAAGACATCGGGATCAGCATCGAAGAACTACCACGAAAACCGAATCTCTGTCTCTGAACCTTGTATTCTCTCCTCTCAACCCCAGGCTCTATTTCCCCCTCCTTGCTTGCTGTTTATCTCATGTATCCAGAACCAAATCCTGTATGTGTTGAGAGTAATTGAAACTAGATCTGTCGCTGAGAGTTAACACCTGACACCATAGTCCTTATTTGAACCAGATTTGGTAAGCAGAAGATTCCTTTGTATCAAAACCAAACTAATAAATTTTTACGTACATATCCTGTTATATTTTGTGACAGCCTTTCTTGTTGCAACTTAGCTTAAGTGCAGTACAATAAGTAATAAAGTAATTCATTGATGCCACTTCCAGCATAACCATATATGACTAGCATCAACTCAATTCTTGTCTTATATCTCCAAGTTGGAGATATTTTGATACATAATAAGCTAGGACGACTCGAACGGATCTTTGACCCAGCTGGTTAGTTGCGTGCAACTTCTGGATCGGCATAGCATAGTTGAGATTGCAGCATCATGATATAATTAAGTTAGGTAGTGGCACAAATTTATTAGTATTTTTGTCATGGATAGAGCTGTCATCATCATGCTATTTCTCTCTCAAACGATGTCCATTATCAAACATTTCTTTTTTCAGTCAATAAGACTAGTTCCTTTCCCTTCAGCATATTTTGACCTTAATTATTTGAGACTTTACCGAAATTATGCTCAGCTGTGATGGTCATTTCGTATTTTCTCTTCTCATCTCTAAATGGTGAGTTCTCTATATTATCTAGTCTCATAGGAGCTGGCAGCGGGTATCCAGCAGTACTTCCAATTAGTTTTAAAACTGACCAGTCACCCCGTCATGTACTGATATCTCTTGAGTCCTTTAACTAATTTAGGAAGCCCATTTCGAGAGTAGATCTCAAAATTCACATAGGTCCATGTTTGCACCCGCAACAAGCATGTGAGATTTTGATGAAGTCAATACATGTGAACGGTCTTCTCATATTTGTTCTGTCAGTCAATAAGACTAATTGTTCTCCCTTTATCATAGACTGAACTCAATTAGCTGGGAGCCTAGCACTTGATCAAAGTAAAGAGAATTCATTCTCGACTGTAATGATTGCTTCGTATTCTCTTGTATCTAATAAAAAGGGGATTTCTCCATATTTCTTGCCTCATGCAAGTAATTGACAGCGGGTACCAGCTATAGTTCTCGTTAGTTTTAAGAACAGACCAGTCACTTAGTCATATACTGATATCCCTCACGTCTTGTCATAATTTAAGAGGTCTGCTGTAACTCTGTCAGGTCAACTCACATGGGGCCCATGTTAGCATTTGCAACAACCAGGCTAAGATTGTACTGATGTCAATAAATGCAAATTATCACCTTGCTTAACTTATTTGGAATCGTGCTGATATTAAAGTACTACATTCATTTCAAAATAATGTCACTATCATTACATACACTTAAATTTGTTCAACATTACCAGAAACAAAATTGATAAGCGTCTTGACAATTAAATTTCATATTGGTTAATCGTAGGTATATGGAATTACTGACGCACGACCAGAACTTGCATGTGGAAACTCAATGAACCAATCATAATGGGCAACAAGACCTGAATTGGTCTATCAGCCAATTGGTAAGCTGCCCGCAACTTTTGCATCAGCAGAGTTTACTTTGCACCATTCTTTCATTATTAAGCTTCCGTCTCATCATCAAAATGGAGGCTCTTTGCATGCATTTTTTTGTTTGAGTCAATGAGACTTGGATTATTCTATGCAAAAAAAATGAGACTCGGATTATTTTTTTCTTTCCGTGTACATTAGCTCTATTATTAGATGACATTCGATAAACCAAGAAAACAATACTACACCTAGTCAAGAAAAGAAGAGAGAAAGGAAACTGACCAATAATATTTCCAACTAGTTCAAGACGGACCACTCACTTGGTCATATAGTGGTATCCCCTTGACAGCATGGAGCACGTCATCCTGCTAGGTAGGTCCAATACATTTTACTCTCAGTTAACCATATCCTGCGTACCCAATACATTTTACTATACCTCTCTTCCTAATCAGCCATTTCTTTGTATCAAATGGAATTGTATTTTTTTTGTAACACAAATATATATTTCTAGTATCGCGTCACATTTTGATGGTGAAGAGAAGATATTTTTCGATAAATATATATCTCAGAAAGGAATTAGCCTACATGTAGCCTTTTTAATTAATAAAAGGGCACCCACTTTCGGAGTAATGATCCCTGCTTGCTATATCCTCTTTTTATTCTTATCCTTGTTTGCCATTTTAATACATTAGAAAAATTGTTCGCCTTTACGCCTAGTTGAATAAAAAAAGGAAGGAAACCATGACATGAAGTGTGTTGTTCCCCATTCAAAATGCCCGACGACTGAATTTTCATGGAAAGGAAAAAGAAAGAAGGGCAAGTTCTGCCTGACCTCTGGTAAATGTTCAAAAGATGAATAATTTGGTCGCTGATACCAGGTGGTTTTTTGTTTGTATCTGAAAGCATAAAAAGAGGAAACATTAAGTGAATAACAAGCTATTAAAACACAAAAGATGTTAGAGCACAACCCACAGATAAGCAGGGATGCATTCATGACCTTGTGAAAATTGAACCACTCTAAGTCTCTAAGCATTGTTCTTTCAGGTGCCATCATCACCTAGAATTTCATGAAGATTGTGACATTTCAAGCACAGTATGCCCTGAAACTTTTGGGGCATGTCATTGCTCCATGGAACCCCTTAGGTCATTTACAGATTGCCACATCCCCACTTTAGCATATATGTTAGATAGCATAGTGTGAAGCCTCTCATGGTGAGGATTCACATCGACAAGTTTCCTCCCCACCCTTTCCCCAACCTCATTTTCACCATGCTTCCAGCAGGCACCAAGCAATGCATCCCTTGCTGGAACATCAGGTGACAAGGGCATGCTCTCAATCATATCTCAGCATCTTTAACATATCCAGCACGTCCAAGAAGATCAACTAGGCCAGCATGTCGGCAAGCACTCAAAACTCTAGATAAAGTTGTCGCATTCGGGTTAGCAGTCCCTGATGCTTCCATCTCTGAAAACATGTCAAGGCATTTAGTCACAAGGCCGTCCATAGCCAGTCCCACAGTGACAGCATTCCAGCAAGGTGCTCCTTTTTCTTCCATTATGTTGAAGACTTCCAATGCACCTTCCAAGCATCCAACCTTCATGTACATGTCACTGAGGCTAGTACCAAGTACAAGAGTGATGTCATATTTGTTTTGCCTTATGTACCCATGCACCGACTTTCCTTTCTCGAGAGCAGACAGGTTAGTGCATTTTGACATAACACTGACAATAGTAACCTCATCTGGCCTGATTCCCTAGGATCGCGTGTTACTAAAAACAGAGACCACATCTGAGGATTGGTTATTCAGCGCACAACCAGATATCAACGTCCTCCAAGAAACATTATCCTTGTCAGGCATTACACTGAACAATACCATTGCATCTTTGACATGCCCATTCTTTGGACAGCCAGCTATCACCAAGTTCCAGGAAAACACGTCCAAGCACCCACTACTGTTACTGTCAAACAATCTCCGCACCGCAACAACATTTAGGCAACAGGAGTACACATGGTATGGTTCAGCCCATTCTGAACATTCACCAGTGAACAAAGGCCAGCTCTGATAGTCAGTCCACGGCACAGCTCCCCATTCTGAACCATCTCCGACTGTGCACAGGCGGCCACCACTGACCATCCACAGGTCATGGCTCTCGACGCATACACGAGAACATGTGCAAGGCCTCTACAAACATGTCGTTCTGCTCGAAGCAGTAAATCATGGCAGTCGACATGAAGATGTCTCTGCAGCCGGCCTCGTCAAATACTCTCCTCGCCCTCGTGCACCATACCCCTCTTCCCAAACAATGGCACCATCGATCTCTCCACCATAGCATTCCATGCTGGCATCCGTGCAAACACTCCAGCTGCCTGATCGACATCCCATCGTGCACGTACGCAGCTAGGATCGTGTTCCATGAAATAACGTCCCCACACGGGACCTGCGTCAAACACCCTGTGCGCGTCCAGAGACAGCCGCAAGCAGCGTACACATATACATCAGGGCGTTCCTGAGTACAAATTATCGCCGAACCCGTGTCTCCGAATCACTGATAGCGAGGGAGTGCACCTGCCCGCCTTCATCCGCGCCCCGGGATGGGCTGGGTGTAGACGTCGGACACTTGCAGGGAGGCGTAGAGTGGTAGGCGGTGGTGGCGTGGTGCGGCATCCCGGCGGGGAGAGTGGCCGTGAGGAGCGTGTTGCAGGAGAAGGCGTTGGGTTGGCGGACGAGTTGGAGGAGGCAAAACGAGTGGTGGAGGGGGAGGAGGTGGGTGGCGGAGGTGAAGAGGAGGAGGCGGCTGGCGGCGAAGGCGTCAGGGAGGAGGCCGGAGAGGATAAAATTGGCGGTGAGCTCAGGAGCAGGAGGAGGTGGCGCGCGGAGCAGCACCTCGCGAGGTGCGCGTCCAGGAGCAGGAGGGACACCGTGAGCATGGCCGGCGCCTCGGCGGCGAAGTGCAAGCAGCGCAACGAACCGACGAGCTGCAGCTTCGAACTTGAACGGATTTTTTTTAGAACTTTTTTTTGTGTGTGGCGGATTGAACCACGCTACACGTACTCCTTGGGCCATGGAGATGCCACGCCGAGAAGCCTCTGTCTGCATGTTACAAAAATTCAGAACGTCGCAGTTCCTTGACACATACTTTTGTCCCTATTTATAAATAAAATAAAATCAAACGGACGAACCGATAAAAAATGATGAGAAAACTATCTTACAATTCAGATCACAAATAAAAAAAATACAGGAGTATGCACACCCCGATGAAATACCGAGACAACTAACTAGGGGTGCAACCACACCTTCTTGTGAAATCATCGGATTTAGTCACACCATATCCACCAAGTTGTCGGCCTGCCCTCTCGCTATGGGCCATGGGGCACCTATCCTCCCAAGAATGACCCAGTTTCAGTCTGTCGCACTTGTTAGCGTTTTTTGCTCCTGCTTAGTTTTAGTTTCTTTTTGTAAGTGTTGTTGGTCTCCTGGATTGGCGCCTACTTGCGTCCAGCCATGTATGTCCTCTGTGTCCCTGTGCTGCTTGAATGTTTTATTTATTTATCGATAACTCACGAACTGATAGCAAAAAAAAGCTCCAAACCATAGCTAAACTATCAGAGCATGTATATTTGCTATTTCTTTTGCAAAAATGGAGGGTAGGCTCAAGCCTAACGAAGCCTACCTAGTAAAATCGCCCCTGGTTGTTGGTCTCCTGGATTGGCGCCTACTTGCGTCCAGCCATGTATGTCCTCTGTGTCCCTGTGCTGCTTGAATGTTTTATTTGTCCGTTCTTGAAGATGTGTTATCTGCATACAAGAAGAATCTGCCTCAACTATGGGTGCGCTATAGCTCCCAATGATAGATCCTAACCTCAACTTGAGCATTGTTAAGTGGAACACGAGAGGCTTAAACCGTACTGATCGCCACATGGCCGAACATGAAACAATTGCCGCAATATCCCGTAGCAACGTTTATATTCAAGAAACATAAGCTTGATGACATCGACAGCTCCACGGCTGCTTTCCTAGGGGCAAACAGTTTTAAGAAATTTGCCTAACGGCCGGCTGACGGAACGTAAGAGGATATCCTACTTATGTGAAACGACCATGGCGTGACAATGACAAATGTGTCCACCGGCGTATACCACATTTTTGCCGACATCGCTATATGATACTCGAATACTACAATCAAACTCACCAATGTCTATGGACCTACTAGACATAATCTAAGAGGTCGTTTGGAACCCTGATGGCCCTTCACGTAGTTACCCCACAATGGTGACAGAAAACAGTTGCTAGCCCCTTCGCGTGGTACCTGCGTGAAAAGTAAATGGGTTAGGTTGAGACTCCAAGTGCAGAGTGTATGTAGTAGTGGAAGACAGTTTTCCCCACGAGGGATGACTCGAGGGTTTAATATCGAACTCTCAGGGAACCAGTATTTCAGGTGTTATCTCCTTGTCCTTCTCTTGAGAATCTGCAACAAAATAAATTGTTTTGTGCCCTCAACCTCACCAAGTGGTTGTCAAGCACAAGGTGTGAGAATGATAATAAAATAAATATGCAAACAGTAGTAAATATGCAATGATGGTAAAATAAATATGCAATGATTGTGGAAACAATGGTAAATGATATTTTTGGTTTTTTTATAATGTATGCAAGATGTGAAAGTGTTTTTGTATTTTCGGAATTAAAAATGGCAGCAAACAAAAGTGGTGATAAAAGTGTTGGAAAGGTGTTTCTTATGATTAAAAATGGACCGAGATTCATGGTTTCACAAATGCACTCTCTTTTGATAACGTGGTAGATAATGGAACACTAAAATTAACATTAAAGATAGCAAAACATGGTTTGACAAGTTATTAATAATATGGGCATCACGTCCTAACATAGAGATCTCAAGTATAAGTTGTTCTCTCTCTTATGCTCCACCAAGATGCGAACTAAATCATAACACCTTAGTAATTAATATAAATCAGAGCATAGCAATAAGTTCAATGACATGAAGTTAAAATAAGAACATGCTAGATCTAGTCATGGAGGTAGTGGCCAAGGTCACATCCACTCTCCGGTAGCATGGTATTTTTGTTTATCCCTAGTGAGGCAACAAAGTAAGGTAGAAAACCCAAGTGGATCGCAGAACTATCTGTCACGTTCACTGCACTAGCCACCCCCCGTTACTCCAACTAATGCACACGTTCCCCCTCACATGCTCTCATAAACATGCTTGATCATGACAAGTAAATAAGAACGGGGTACATAATATGCATCTACTTTCATAACTGAAACAAAACCATTGCAATCTCAAACATGTATTAACTCATGATAAAGATCCACCACAAAGGAATTACATAGATGACCGTAATCATGTTCAGCAGCTCATACGGTACTAATTAGTGAAGCTCATAGAGAGGAGAGATACATAAGTTACTTCCACAAACCCATAATCCAGGGGTGGACTACTCCCTCTTCATCATGGTGTCGGTGTAGATGTTGTTGGAGGAGAAGGAGACCATGCCGGCAGCGCCCCGCCGGAGTTTTCCCCCTCCAATCTTCAGCTCCAGGTCTCTGTTTCGTGGTTTCTGTGTTTCGGCGGCGCTCCCTTTCGCGAAAGCCCTGGGGGTCTATATATAGTCGTTTTTAGGTCAAGACGAAGCTTCGGGAAGAAGGATCGACGGCAGCGGAGGCTCGAGGACCAAGATGAGGGGTCCAACGCGGTCAGGGAATCTGCCGCGTGGGCCCACTTGTTTTGCCCTTCCGGTCTTCGTTTCTTCGTTTCCTTTGCGCCTACGTTTCGTTCCTTCCAAAAAAAAGTGATCCCCGTAAAATCTCAGGTCATTATGACGTGATTTGGTCCCCTGAAACGTAAAAATATAGAAAAAGGGGTTTTCTGACAATGCAGGGTTAATTCCAGAAAAATGGGGAAATTGTTAATTATCCCCAAAACTCAATATAAATCATGAATATAACCCTTATATGATGCAAATAACATGGAATAACGTGTAATAAAATGTAAAGTTCATGTATGCATTTTACATGCATCAACATCCCCAAGCTTAACCCATGCTCGTCTCGAGTATGAAGGTGACAAAACTAACATGGACTTTGCATTTTAATACTATCAATGGATATCAAAGGTGATTACTATTGCTACATAAAGTCAAATGATTCATTCTTCAAAGGAATAACAATATGCAAGATAAATTATGAAGTGATATCAAATACTCAATGTAAAGATGTTCAATGATAAATTCACAAAGTGTAACATAGAAGAAAGTACTATGGACCAAATGTATGCATAATGAAAAGTAAAAACATCCTATGGTGGTCATAGAGTACTTCTTATGAAAACTGAATATAAAAGGTCTTGAATGATTAATGTTTAAAGTGAAAGCAAATATGAGTGGTGTGCTCGACAATGTATTGGTTGAATGTCTCATGTCCCTTGAATACAAGTACTTACACCACGTGTTACTCACTTTGGTCCACAAAGTAAATTCAAATAAAGGTCATTGCAAGTAATAATAGTATCATCAAGAACTGCACTGGGGTACCTCTTGCCCCTTGACATGAACAAGCCCATGTCAAAACAACAAGACAAACAGACAATGAACAATCTCAGCACTCTTTTATTTAATATGGGTATAGCTTTTTATTATGAGGTGCATCACTGAATGAACATTATGGTTATGCTGTAAATTTCCACCATGAATGATGCATGGCTTAGATTAGCGGCCCAGGCATTTCTCTAACCATTTATACAAACTTTTTGAACTTACTAAGTATCCACATTCATTTCACCCATGATAGGCATCCATAAACAAAAGTACATGACGTCAACTAAATATAAATAAGTGCAATGTTGAAAGCTTGTCATGTGACAGCACATATGGGCTAACTCCCAACCAAAACTATTGTCAAGCCCACAACTTCATAATTTTAATCACAATGGTTCATGCTTATTAAATGCAATAAAAGTAAATTGTGCATCAAGTTCGTGAGAGCTTTTAACCAATTTTTCCCATGACAATCAATAACATAAGCATTTAAATTCAGAAATGTAGATAACACAATATAACATGATAAACATATTTGGAATAGCATAAACCTAATAGGTAGATATGGTGGACTCACTGGAAAAACTTTTGGTTGAAGGTGTTGGGAAACAAGCTTTTTACTTGTTGTAATTTTTGGGCTAGCAATAGGGAGAAAATTGACCATCTAAATGCATGCATAAGTGTCTATAGAACTAATCAATCCATGTTAAACCAAGTAAAGTTAAAATTCAACATCTCAACATGATAAAAGATAGCTCTTGACAACACACTTTCAAATTAACATTCATTCAAAGGACATGAATTATGCAACTATATGTATCTTTTAAAATCAACTCAAACATCCCTATCCCAATATATTTAATAGTATCCAACATAATTCAACCCAAACTTTCAGTAGCTCTCTCATATATAAATGATAGTGGTGGTCTTATTAACAAACCGAAATAAGAAAAGCAAATAAAAAACAGACGCTCCAAATTTATACGATAAAGTGCTTTGATCGAAAAACAGAAGTTAGACGTGTGCAAACCGAGAGTGTGTTGGTCTAGTGGGGTTGTCTTGACATCAAACCGTGCACAGACTTCGTGCAGGCAGAAAACTCTCCGAAAATGAATAGCAACTTTTCAAACCCAAAATAGGTAAAACTTGGTTCTTTATTAAAAATCCCAGAAACAAAACTAACAAACTACTCTCTTGTTACAGCAAGAGGACTCAAAGAAAATCTCAAACAAAAACAACCGGGTTGCCTCCCGTAAAGCGCTTTCTTTATAGCCATATAGCTAGGCTTACTTACTTGATAATCAAAGGGGACGTAGCTCATGAGGGAGCTTGAACCTTGGTGTGTCCCTCTTCCTTGGGAAGTGTTCCATGCTCTTCTTGTGTGGAAACTGAAACTTCACATTCCCTTCCTTTGAATCAATAATGGCACCTGTAGTACGAAGAAAAGGTCTTCCCAAAATAATAGGACTAGAGGTTTTATTCCCCATGTCCATGATTAGAAAATCAACAGGCACAAAAGTCATGTGTAACTCTACCATAACATCACTTACTTTTCCTAGAGCATGTCTAATGGAATCATCAGCAAGTGCAAGTTCAATAGAGCATTTCTCAATATTTTTAAGTTCAAGGACTTCATATAGTTCTTTAGATAATATAGAGACACTAGATCCTAGATCTAAAATGGCATGGTGTGTCTCTTTTCCAATGGTTACTAGTACCTTAGGGATCCAGATATCCCCAAGCTTAGGTGGTATCATAGCTTCTTGATTGTACCTAGCAATCTTTTCTTTTAAGACATGATTAGCAATATAGGAACCAAAACCAGCCTGGTTAATATTAACAGAAGGATCACTTGCAAATTTTTGTAAGATAGAAATTAATTCATGCAAGCTACACTTCTCTAAATCAACAAATGGTTCCTTAACTTCACTAAGCATTTTAACTTCCTCAACTTTTTATCTCTATTATATAGATTAAATAATTCATAACGGTCATCAAACACATCTTCAGGTACTTGAGCTTTTTCTAAACTTTCTTTAATTTTTACTTCCAACATCAAGCCATCAAGTAGAATGTAAGCATCAGCAATAGTAGTATTTATGAAAGAACCCTTACATTCATTGTCTAAAAAGAGTTTAGAAGTTTCAGACAATCCTTTATAAAATATGTGCATGAGCATCCAATCTCTAATACCATGTTCCATTCCATAAGCTATACCTCTAAACCTTTCCCAAGTTTTAACCAAGGTTTCTTCCTTATTTTGTTTAAAGGTGATAACTATTTCTCTAATATTAAAACCATGGCTGAAAAACAAAACCTCTCAATGAATGCAGCTTTCAAATTAAACCAATTGCTAAAATTCCCAGGTGGCCATTTTAATATCCAATCTAGAGCTTTTCCAGCCAAGGAATAAGGAAAAAGCTTTACTTTGATCACATTAGCATTGGCATGAATCAGGTTTAATTCTTTGCATCTTTCATTAAATTTACTAAGATGTTGAAGAGCATCTTCTTTCGGTTTCCCAGAAAAACGATTTTCAAAAATCAATTTAGTGACATTAGGATCTATCTCAAATTCTTTAACAGGGAAATTCCTATCTTGAGGAAAATTCTTAACACTAAATGGCCAAAAAGTTCTTTTCTCCATTGAGCAAGTTTTTATATGTTTTTAATTTTTTATGCAAAACTGAAAGTAAAATGACACTAATGCAACTCGAAATAACAAATGCAACACAAAAATGCAAAACTGAATATAAATATGCAAACCGAAATATAAAGATGATATGCAAGACAAGAACAAAACAAAATAAAATGATTGTAGGTAAAGATGGATAAGATGATGCTCACGTAGGTGCAACCTCCCCAAGCTTAGGTTGTTACACAAGTTGGTGATGAAGTTGACTTGATGTGAGTGATCCTTGGATAAACCTTTCAGCTATGGTTCCCCGGCAACGGCGCCAGAAAACGTCTTGATGGCCCTTCACGTAGTTACCCCACAATGGCGCCAGAAAACAGTTGCTAGCCCCTTCGCGTGGTACCTGCGTGAAAAGTAAATGGGTTAGGTTGAGACTCCAAGTGCAGAGTGTATGTAGTAGTGGAAGACAGTTTTCCCCACGAGGGGTGACTCGAGGGTTTAATATCGAACTCTCGGGGAACCAGTATTTCAGGTGTTATCTCCTTATCCTTCTCTTGAGAACCTGCAACAAAATAAATTGTTTTGTGCCCTCAACCTCACCAAGTGGTTGTCAAGCACAAGGTGTGAGAATGATAATAAAATAAATATGCAAACAGTAGTAAATATGCAATGATGGTAAAATAAATATGCAATGATGGTGGAAACAATGGTAAATGATATTTTTGGTTTTTTTATAATGAATGCAAGATGTAAAGTGTTTTTGTATTTTCGGATTTAAAAATGGCAGCAAACAAAAGTGGTGATAAAAGTGTTGGAAAGGTGTTTCTTATGATTAAAAATGGACCGGGGTTCATGGTTTCACAAATGCACTCTCTCTTGATAACGTGGTAGACAATGGAACACTAAAATTAACATGAAAGATGGCAAGACATGGTTTGACAAGTTATTAATAATATGGGCATCACGTCCTAACATAGAGATCTCAAGTATAAGTTGTTCTCTCTCTTATGCTCCACCAAGATGCGAACTAAATCATAACACCTTAGTAATTAAGATAAATCAGAGCATAGCAATAAGTTCAATGACATGAAGTTAAAATAAGAACATGCTAGATCTAGTCATGGAGGTAGTGGCCAAGGTCACATCCACTCTCCGGTAGCATGGTATTTTTGTTTATCCCTAGTGAGGCAACAAAGTAAGGTAGAAAACCCAAGTGGATCGCAGAACTATCTGTCACGTTCACTGCACTAGCCACCCCCCGTTACTCCAACTAATGCACACGTTCCCCCTCACATGCTCTCATAAACATGCTTGATCATGACAAGTAAATAAGAACGGGGTACATAATATGCATCTACTTTCATAACTGAAACAAAACCATTGCAATCTCAAACATGTATTAACTCATAATAAAGATCCACCACAAAGGAATTACATAGATGACCGTAATCATGTTCAGCAGCTCATACGGTACTAATTAGTGAAGCTCATAGAGAGGAGAGATACATAAGTTACTTCCACAAACCCATAGTCCAGGGGTGGACTACTCCCTCTTCATCATGGTGTCGGTGGAGATGTTGTTGGAGGGAAGGAGACCACCGGCAGCGCCCCGCCGGAGTTTTCCCCCTCCAATCTTCAGCTCCAGGTCTCTGTTTCGTGGTTTCTGTGTTTCGGCGGCGCTCCCTTTCGCGAAAGCCCTGGGGGTCTATATATAGTCGTTTTTAGGTCAAGACGAAGCTTCGGGAAGAAGGATCGACGGCAGCGGAGGCCC
Source organism: Poa pratensis (assembly GCA_947311845.1). Lineage (NCBI taxonomy): Eukaryota > Viridiplantae > Streptophyta > Magnoliopsida > Poales > Poaceae > Poa > Poa pratensis. Next base: position 10,875,976 of record CAMZMU010000086.1, read on the forward strand.
GAGGGCCAGATGAGGGGTCCCACCCGGTCAGGGAATCTGGCCGCGTGGGCCCACTTGTTTTGCCCTTCCGGTCTTCGTTTCCTTTGCGCCTACGTTTCGTTCCTTCCAAAAAAAGTGATCCCCGTAAAATCTCAGGTCATTATGACGTGATTTGGTCGCCTGAAACGTAAAAATATAGAAAAAGGGTTTTCTGACAGTGCAGGGTTAATTCCAGAAAAATGGGGAAATTGTTAATTATCCCCAAAACTCAATATAAATCATGAATATAACCCTTATATGATGCAAATAACATGGAATAACGTGTAATAAAATGTAAAGTTCATGTATGCATTTTACATGCATCAACATCCATCATTTCAAGCTGAAATCATGGAATTCATTTGTGATTCCGTACTCAACCTGTTTGGCTGGCATGGAATTGACATGTCATTTCATTTGGAATTCCAGCAAATGTCATGACAATTCCTATCCCTAACTCTGTCATTTCACTTTCCAAATGAAATGAAATGATGCCATCATTTCATTTCTGTCAAATGAAATGAAATGATGGGTGCCAAACGAGCTCTAAAGGATGCTTTCTTCCAAGAGGTTGTTGAAGAAAAACCATTTGTTGGGACTTGGCTAGTGACGGGCGACTTTAACCAAATTTATCGCACCTGAGACAAGAACCAAGGAAATTCTAACCTAAATAGATGGTGCACTGCCAAAACACCCTAAACATAAATACAACCCCAAATAGAAATTTTAATTGGGGCAATGAGCGGGATGATCCAACCTTAAGCAAGCTCGACACTTTCTTCTTCAACGGGTCCGATTTCACTTGCCTTTATCTATGGAAGCTTATCAGGAGTACAATATATTTCATGGTCTCATGGATGATGTACAGTTGAACGCTAATGCCGATGCTTGGTCATGTGTTCTGGCCAAAGGAACTTACAGAGCTAGTAGCTTTTATAAGCTCTACTTTGACGGTGTCCCCAATCACGTTCCTTCTACTTGGATTTGGAAATCGATCGAGATGTATGTCAAAGCATAAGTTCTTTGCATGGTTGCTTCTGCACGATAGGATTAACAAAAAAGATATGTTGGTGAGAAGATAGTGGAAGGTGACTACTAATAACAACCAGGGGCGGAGGCAGGATTGGCCATTCCCTAGCCTGGTAATGATCAATTAGGGGGGCCAAGCATGTAATTTTTCCCTAAATCTGACCTAAATCAAGCTTATATGTGTAAAAAAAATCTGGTTGAGCATGGCATAGGGGGGGCCAAGGCCCCTGGTGGTCCCCCCTAGCTCCGCCACTGATATCAACTGTGTGTTGTGCCAGCAACATCAATATGAAGATTGGACACATCTATTCTTTCAGTGCCAGTTCAGTACCAGAGTATGGAATTATCTGCAAATTCAGTGGTTGGACAACACGTTATTGGATAACTTGCTGGTTGCACGGAAAAGTTTTGATGGACCCTGCTTCACTAAAGTTCTTATTCTCGCCTGTTGGAATATCTGAAGCAAAGAAATGGTCTCATCTTCAAGAAAACACTCCCTTCTTTCAAGGGATGGAAAGCAGGATTTGTGTTAGATGTCACAATGTTGTTGCATAGAGTGAAGGCTTCTGTTAAACCCCTTTTGTCATCATGGCTTGACAATCTACATTAATTTCTTTTTTGTACATATGTTGTAAATAACTCTGTAATTTGGTGCTAGTTTTGAGGTAATAAAAGGCTGTGGGGGTCTCCCCGACAGCATAGGTTTCAAAAAAAAATGCAAACAAAAAATCATCCAAAATCAGTTTTCAACAGTGATAAAAAGGAGCTCCTAGGTCCATCAATCTTAATTGGTCAGGCAACAATTCCCACTCTGGGTTGTGATCTTGTAGTCATTTATGGAGACTTCACGGACGAGGAGATAACGGCCTCTATTTTTGGCTCCTATTACGACAAGGATCCTAGTCCTGTGGATTTATTGGGGCCTTGTACAAATCAGGTTGGGATATTTTCAAGCCGAAGGTCATGCATGTCATTCACAATTTCTCCAACTTTCATGTTGTATGCTTTAATTGGATCAACTCCACCAACAAATGTGTTTATACCCAAGAAGGACGACGTCGATGATATCTTGAACTTTAGACCAATAAGTAGCATCCATGCTATTGCCAAAGTAATGGCCAATATAAGATGGCATCCTATCAAGCGTCCCACGGGAACTCCTTAGTTTTCATTGCCCGAAGTTTGTTCATCAAGAAAAGAATCATTCATGATAAGTTTATGTATGTGGGAGAAATTTCAGCACGTCTTGCATTCTTTTCAAACTTGACATAATTAAAGCATTGATTCGCATAGATTCTCATGAATCTTCTTCGACGATGGCTTCTCTTCGAGGTTTTGTGAATAGGTTTGGGCCCTTTTCTCTACTACCACATTGTTACTTATCCACAATGGAATGGCTTGTAAAAAAGAAAAAAATGTCTCGTGGAAAGCCTACTTTAGAAGAAAAAATTGATTTTTTTTACAAAAGACACAACAAAGCTCGTTTTTTCGTGAAATGACTTTTATTAGCAGTCCAAAGGAATGTTGTTTTGATTCTTGTGGTTTGTACATCATATGATTTTTATGGGGTCAGGCAATCATTGTCCTTCTCAAAGTATCAGTATATTTCTGTTTTTTGTGGTTTTTGAATGGAAGTAGCACTTCTTCAAAAGGTGAATATATATAGTATGTTTAATGGAGATATGATATAATATATTCAAAAATCGTAGGAAGTACATATTGTTTCCAAAATACTACGGCCTTAAGTATATAGAGAGGGCCGCAGTCCAAAGGAATGTTGTTTTGATTCTTGTGGTTTGTACATCATATGATTTTTATGGGTCAGGCAATCATTGTGGACTAGAGACCCTGCAAAATTTGAATTTATTAGCATTCTTCAAATATTTGTAATCCATCGTGTTTAATTCTGAAATAACTTACATATCACTTGTTTTAATTGACAGTGTATTTGTGCAGAGTTGACATTCCCACTTCTTGTAAGGCGCAGATCATTTGGCCATGATGGCAACCTGACCAAGCTTTTTTTGTGTGTCGATCTATGTTCTTATCACGTCTGACCTAATTCAGGGTAACTGTTTCCTAGCGCTGTTGATCCTGTTGTATACTGCACAAACTACCAAATGTTGATGCATTTCATATATTGGGTTTTATCATTTTCCATGTCATACTTCTTTTTTTTGTACAAATATTTTTTACTTTTCTATAATTTATCTATCTCTAAGTACCTCTCATTATTTGTTTTGTTAGGACAATTCTTTAACTAACTTACCTTTTGTTAATATGTTGTTTAACAACATATTTATAAGTAAATAAAAAAGAATGTAGTGAATCACTTTCATGACCGGTAAAATCACATACGAACGAAATAACCGTTGGTCAAAGCAGTGTTTTAGCAAAAATAAATAAACCTTAGAACAAAAAACGGATGGAATAAAGCTTCTAAATGAACCATACAAAAACCTATGAAGTATTAAGGTACATTGTTTGTCTTATACAATTTTGTCGTCTAGCGTAAAGAACTACACTTCTAATCTATACTGATTTTTTTTGTTGACGAAGACAGGTAAGGAGGACAAAATTACATGCCTTCACATATTAATTTGGGTAGATATATGTGTTTGTTTGTGTCTATGCTTTGTATAAATATGTGCACTCTAACAAACATCCCGATACAGGTTGCTAGAGTACATGAATATCTACTTTAGATGTAGTAACTAAGTAGAATGTATATAATTATCAATTGTAATAATATAATATTCTAGAGTGAGTATATAAGTTGTTTACACGAGAACTTTGTCCCCGAATTGTTGGCGGATATACTTTTAATTTTCCTGGGCTCCTCCGATTGGCTGAATCGCACGTGTACTTTGTACTGAAATAGCGTTATTTAGCTCAATGACATCTGCCTAAGAATGCTCGCTATGTTTTTGGTAAAATAGGATGATAGCATCACTTTGCAAAAGGCAGGTCGAATTGATGTAATATGTACCGTCCCATGATACTCAGTATCTTGATTGGCTGGGAATGACATCTGCTGGAAGCTTGACAGTGAGGAATCCTCCCCACCCTTTCCCCAACCTCATTTTCACCATGCTCCCAGTCCCAGCGGGCACCAAGCAATGCACCCCATGCTGAAACATCAGGTGACAAAAGCATGCTCTCAATCATATCTCAACAACTTTAACATATCCAGCACGTCCAAGAAGATCAACCATGCATCCATAATGTTGAATGTTTGGCATAATTTTACCTGTGCCGCATTAACTTGAAGAAGTGGCGGACCTCCTCAACGAGGCCAGCATGTCAGCAAGCACCCAAGACTCCAGAGAAAGTTATCTCGTTTTGGATAGCAGTGCCAGATCCTTCCATCTCTGAAAACATGTCAAGGGATTAGTCACAAGGGCCATCTATAGCCAGTCCAACAGTGACAGCGTTCCAGCAAGGTGCTCCCTTTTCTTTCATTATGTTGAAGACTTCCAATGCTGCTTCCAAGCATACACACTCCATGTACATGTCAATGAGGCTAGTAAGTACAAGAGTAATGCCATATTTGCTTTGCCCTATGTACTCATGCACTGACTTTCCTTTCTCCAAAGCAGACAGGTTAGTGCATTTTGATATAACACTGACAATAGTAACCTCATCTGGCCTGATTCCCTAGGATCGCATGTTATCGAAAACAGAGACCGCATCTGAGGATTGGTTATTATGCACACAACCGGATATGAACGCACTACAAAAGAAACATTATCCTTGTCAGGCATTGCACTGAACAATACCATTGCATCTTTGACATGACCATTCTTTAGATAGCCCGCTATCATTGAGTTCCAGGAAAACATGTCCAAGCACTCACTACTGTCAAACAAATATTTGCGCCGCAACAACATCCGGGCAACATGAGTACATATGGGTCAGCACATTTTGAACATTCACTAGTGAACAAAGGCCAGCTTGATAATCAGTCCATGGCCCAGCTCCCTATTCTGAACCATCTCTGGCTGTGCACAAGCGGCCACCACACTAAGCATTAGCGCCTCATCCACATGACATGGCTCTGGAGGCATACACGAGAACACGTGCAAGGCCTCTGCAAACATGTCGTTCTGCTCAAAGCAAGAAATCTCGGCAGTCGAGATGAAGATATCTCAGCAGTCGGCCTCATCCAACACTCTCCTCGCCCTCGTGCATCATACCCCTCTTCCCAAACAATGGCACCATCGAGCTCACCACCGTAGCACCCGTGCAAACGCTCCAACTGCCCGATTGACATCCCCAGCGTGCACGTGCGTAGCTAGGATTGTGTTCCATGAAACAGCGTCCCACATGGGACCTGCGTCAAACACCCTGCAAGCGTCCTAGAGATAGCCGCAAGAGTATATCAGGGCGTTCCTGAGGTACAAATTGCCGCCGAACCCCGTGCCTCTGATAGCGTCCCTCGTTGAGGCGAGGCTGGGGTGGGTGTAGGCATCCTGCCGCGCAGGGTGGCCTTGAGGGGCGTGTTGCAAGAGAATACGTTGGGTCGGCGGAACGAGTGGTGGAGGGGTAGGAGCTGGAGGTGGTGGGTGGCGGAGGTGAAGAGGCGGCGAAGGCGAAGGCGTCGGCGACGGCGAGGAGGCCGAGGTGATAAATTTGGCCTGCAACTGGAGGAGGTGGAGAAGCCGCGCACCTCGCGAGGTGCGCTTCCAGAGTTCCAGGAGGGACACCGTCACACCGTGAGTGAGCATGGCCGGCACTGCGGCGGCGACGAACCGACGAGCTGCAGCAGAACGGATTTTTTCCAGAACCTTATTTTGTGTTTTGTTTTTCTGTGTGTGGACTGACATCCGAGCGACTGTCAAAATATCTGGCCCAACCAACAGAACGGGCCGACCTGTGCTCGCCTCCCCCACACCTGATCGTCTCCTCTGCCCCTTTTGCGAAGCTCTTCTCCCGACCGATCTGGGCCATTCCCGGCATAGGTCAGAGCCTATACCGCTCCGCATACCACTCATGTAGTTTCTGGGCCTGGCCCATTTTCTCCCGTCTGCTTCTCTTTTCATTCCTTCACATACGTGCTGCTAAACGAAACAAATTCGTGTTTCCTCAAAAAAAAAAAAACGTGTATGTACATTTATTCCGAAAGCTCAGTGGTTTAATCCCTACCCCTTAAGTCGCCAAGAACCATCAGTATGAACTTGACAATTCAACCCAACCATACAAAATCAGCAGCGAGCAAGATAGTAAGACGCGCATCACCCGATCTCTTTTTTTTTCTCCCTCTGTACATGTAGGCTGCATATATATGACCATTTTTCTTCACCCTATGGTTCTATACTACTCCCTCCGTTACTACTCCGTTACTAAATGTAAGAAGTTTTAGATGTCACACATTTTGTCTAGATGCATATACAAATGAGTAAACATACACATAAAATGTGTCTAGATATATTTGTGTACATATGTATGTGGATAAAATCTGAACATATTATATTTAGGAACGGAGGGAGTAGATCACACTTGGCCTCGCAGTCCAGTCTCCAAACACCAAACAAGCACGAGAAAGCTTCGTTAGTCCTTGTTCGAATCAAAAGTGGTCGTGTGAGATCATGGGCGCCTGGGATCACCTATCTGATTTGTGCAGTATGACAGAGACGAAGGAAGCAATCAAGCTCAGGCAAAAGCGGCCACTGCAGGTGGGGTTATCGGAGGTTCAAAGAACAAACATATGTTCTTGCATATTCTTTCATCTATTGGATCATTTTCTGGAAACAGTTTCAGTTGGCGTATTATGTTGTGAAGAGATCTTTATACTTTTTTTTTTGCGAATGAAGAGATCTTTATACATGGTTTTCTTTTTGTTGAGCTGCTATGTACTCCTATAATAACTTGATTAACGGGAATTTTTGTTTGCAGATGGTGAACATCAAGGTGAAGATGGACTGCGAGAGTAAATGGCAGATCGTCACTCCCGCATGGGCCATAGAAACAAATTCGCACGGCCCATATGCTGCCCACGCACAGGATGCGTCCCCTTCCCCCGTAACTATAGCTAGCCAACCGTGCCGCATGGCACGGCACGTTGCGTGCCGAGCTCGGCACGGCCCGCGAGCGGCACGGCCCACGAGCGGCACGGTTGCATTCGTGCCGTGTCGTGCCGGCCCACGGGCTGCGGCCTGAGCTCGAGCACGAGCACGCCGGCACGCGACGGGCACGGCGGCCGGCACGGCACGGTCGGCCCACGTAGGGTCTGGGAAACTGGGAAATAAAAAAATAAAAAAATGGGGGCAAAGGTGACATGATTTTAATACTTTTTATTAAACTAGCAAGCCGCCTCATTAAAACCTTCCAGTCCCCTTAGGTACCCTGGAAGTAAAAGAGTGCGTATGAAACTTGCTGCTCTCCGACTTAAAAAGGAAAATTACAAAGGTGGCCATGGAGCTCTTCTCTCCAACGCCCGTGACCGATACCGCACCTCGGGGGGCAGGCGAGGATCTTGTTGCAGTCCGGCCAGTTACACAACGCTTGGTGTATCTCCGTGCCATCTTCGAGTGTCTCAAGACGATACTCGAAATGGCCCTCCACCCACACCCATGCGGTTCGTCGCCTCACCGGCTCCGGGATATCTCCATCGGGGGGAGGCGGCTGCTCCATAGGATGAGAAGTATCAAGTGTGAGAGGAGAAGTGTGGGATGAGTGTGGGAGTAGAAGTGTGAGTGAGGAGGCCTATTTATAGCACAAAATAGTGTTCAAAATTTAAATTTTGAAGGCAAAGGAGCCGGCCGTGCCGAATCTGGGCCGCCGTGCCCAGCGTGCCATGCGTGCTCCACGTGCTTGCACAAATAAAAAATATTAAAAATAAAAAAAATTATAAAGAAAGGTTAAAAAATTAGAAAAATAACAAAAATGGGGACAAAGGTGATATGATTTAAGTAATTTTTATTAAGCTAGCAAGCCGCCTCATTAAAACCTTCCAGTCCCGTTAGGTATCCTGGAAGGAAAAAGAGTGGGTCTAAAACTTGCTGCTCTCCGACTTAATTGTTCATATTACAGACCAAGTTCAGTACAAGAATAAAAAAAGGAAAATTACAAAAGGATAAGAAAATTATTCTTCATCATCGATATGAAGATACTCCAGTGCAGCAGTCAACTTGGGGTCCTCGGCATGTGTTGGGTTCTTCTCATCGCCCGATCACGATCTTTTACCTTTTACCGTCATCAAACTCTTCACCATATCGGGGTGTAGACTAGCTCTTCTTGGCTCGAGTACTCTTCCGCTTAGACTGAATGTTCCCTCTGACGATGTTGTTGACACGGGGACAGTTAACACATCCCGTGCTAGTATGGAAAGCACGGGATATGTTTGTTTGTGATCACGCCACCAGTCCAATATGTTGAAGTCATCTTCATCATGGACGATAAGAGGACGGTCGTTGAGGTAAGCTGCTAACTCATTCCCGCCGGCGCTGCTTGAACTTCCACCAGCGGGATGAACCTTCCGAGCGGCGGTTGGAGTCGGGCGCGCAGCTTTCGTGTTTTACATCACCACGAGAGGTGATGCATATTTGGATCACCGAAGGCTTTTTTTACATCATGCCCTAATTTTTTTTGGTCAAATTTACATTAAGGGCTATTATTGGATACCACTTTTGACCCCTGGTGATGCAAAAAGCTGTTATTTATTGGATCACCTATTGGAGATGCTCTTATTTTCGTTTCCAACCCAGCAAAAGAGGGCGACGGCTGTAGTTTACGCGACTGTCATAGGATGCGAATCGAACCGTCCACACACACAACGACGTTCCTCTGCAGTACTTCCGTCAAAGTCAGAGGATCTCGTTCCGGTCTGGCGGCGTTTATCACATCGTGATCGCGTGTCCTACACTCCTACTCACACGCTGATGTCGACGCGTGGTAGACGTGATATAAGCTATCGCAGACCAACGAACAAGCCGTCACACACGACTAATTCAGAATCGTCGAGAGGGTGCGGCGGGCAAGCCAAAGAGCGAAAACTTCAGGCTAGAGAGATGGGGAGCCGACCAGAAATCGCTGCCGCAATCCGCGGGCTCCGCTCCGCCTCCGCCGGCCGCCGTGGCGCCCTCCTCCTCGCGCTGTTATTCGCCGCCGCGGCCGCTCTCCCAGTAGCTGAGCCCTCCTGCCCGCGAGGTCTGTCCTAGGCTCTTCTCCCCTTCCCCTTTCCATTTACTCATAGACTTACTACCTCGCGTTACTTGCCAAGGTCAAATAGGCCGGATCAGAGTTCGGAGAATTTCTTAGGTTCAGGATTAGCTGTTAAGATATCGAAGAAATTCCTGACGGTTCCGATTTAATGCAGCAGTAGATCAAGTGTTTTATTTGTACCCACTCCAGTAGATAGCTCAGTTCTAGCAAGTATGGAATCGCAGGATTTGGCTGGACTGTGGTGGTCGATGGTCTTAATTCGTCGCAATAGTTGTGGTTCCTTGATATTTACTCTATTTTTTTAAACAAGTGAAACTTTGTTCATCTCTGGCATTTGCATCAAGTAGCTGCAGTGTAGGGGTTAATCTTGGTAGTAGTAAAAGTCAAATTCATGTTTCAACTAATGTCTTGAGACATATGGAATTCGACCGTTTCACGATTAGTCCTAAAGTCTCGACGGGGTTGTCAGCCACCTATGCGGATGAGGAAGAAGCGATTGCCACATCAGATGGTCAGCTTTTTTCTCATCTAGTTGGTGAAGTGCTAGAGGGAGGTTTGGATGACGACGGTTTGAGCTCATTGTTTGAGTTAAAAGCATCCGGTCGGAAATCTAAATCTAACTCCAGCAAGTCCCGGAAATGGTCCAGGTTATCCAAATCCCCCCCAGTTTCCCAATGAATGGCATGTTTGCAAATAGCAGAGGTCTTGGTGACTTGGCTAAACATTTGCACTTTGCTGGTTCTATTCGGGATCATAATTTGGATTTCTTAGCTATTTCGGAGACGGGTAGACGTGAGTTCTCGCAATCTCTCTTGAACCGTCTTTCAGGCGGTATAGAGTTTGATTGGTACTCACGTCCCCCTCATGGCCGCTCTGGAGGCATTTTACTTGGCACAAGGACTAATACCATGGAAGTGCTGGAGGTTACGGATGGTGATTTTCATATTAAAATGAACATCCGTAATAAATCAGACAATTTCATTTGGAGTCTTGTTGCCGTGTATGGGCCGGCCCAGGAAGTGGCAAAGACCTCTTTTCTCTGTGAAATGGTAAATTTGGCAAAAGATAACCCACACCCTCTAATCATTGGGGGGATTTCAATTTGCTACGTTTTCCGTTTGAGAAGAGTAGGGGCGGTTCGACAACCGTTGGCCTCTTTTATTCAATGCAGTCATTGACAGCTTGAATTTACGAGAGGTTACAATGGTGGGGAGACAATTCACTTGGGCTAATTCTCTCCCGGAACCTACTTACGAGAAACTAGATCGCGTACTGATGGATACGGATTGGGAAGCTAAGTTCCCATTGGTGTCGGTACGAGCTCTAGAACGTATTGAAGGTCTTTCAGACCATGCTCCCATTCTATTGACCACCGGAACTCCTAGACCACAGTGTAAACCAAGATTCAAGTTCGAACTTGGGTGGTTGCACCGAGAGGGGTTCCATGAGATGGTTAAGAGAATTTGGGAAAGACCAGTTGGGGGTGATTCACCTATCCAGCGATGGAACAACAAAATTCGTGCTGTACGCACGTACCTTGTTGGGTGGGCTCGCCATACTACTGGATTACTTAAAAAAGAGAAGGTACGACTTTCCTCGATTATCGATGCTCTCGAAGCATTAGCAGAAGTTCGCTTACTATCTGCGCAGGAGATTGAGCTAAAGAGCCATTCCAATGCACAGATAGCAAAGCTACTGCGAGAGGAGGAGCTAAAATGGTATCAACGCTCCAAAGCTCAATTCATCCTAGAAGGAGATTCGAATACTCGCTATTTCCATAGTATTGCCAATGGCAGACACAGGAAAAAGCGTATTCATTCTCTAGTCCAGGATGAGGGGACGATTGAGGGCCAGGAACAGCTAAAGTCGTACATTACAAATTACTACAAGGGCCTGTTCGGGGCCCCAGAGGAAGGAAACTTCACTTTGGATGAGTCTCGGACAGAGGACATACCCCAGGTTTCAGTTGTGGAAAATGGCCTGCTAACTAAACCCTTCTCAGAGGAAGAAGTGAAACATGCGGTTTTCCAAATGAAACATAATTCAGCTCCCGGACCTGACGGCTTCCCTGCCGAGTTCTATCAGAACTTTTGGGACGTGATCAAGTCTGATCTAATGCAACTGTTTGCTTGTCTTCATAGTGGACAACTAGAGTTGTTTCGGCTCAATTTTGGCGAGATAATTTTATTACCTAAGGTTAACGAGGCAGAAAGGATTCAACAATTCAGACCAATATGCCTTCTTAATGTTAGTTTTAAAATTTTCACCAAAGTGGCTACGATTCGACTAAATAGTGTGGCAGATCATGTGGTTCGTCCGTCTCAGACGGCGTTTATGCAAGGTCGTAACATCCTTGATGGAGTTGCAATCCTACATGAAACTGTCCACGAGCTTCACAAGAAAAAGCTGAATGGGGTTATTCTTAAAATTGACTTTGAGAAGGCTTATGATAAAGTCAAATGGTCTTTCCTCCAGCAGACCCTTAGAATGAAAGGTTTTTCTAAGGAGTGGTGTGCGTTAATTGAGAACTTTGTCTCGGGAGGAAGTGTAGCCATCAAGGTCAATGACGACACTGGCAAATACTTCCAAACGAAAAAAGGTCTCAGACAGGGGACCCGTTATCGCCAATACTATTTAATATAGTGGCTGATATGTTGGCCATCTTGGTTGAACGTGCAAAATCTGAGGGTCAAATTGAAGGAGTGATCCCACATCTAGTCGATGGCGGGTTATCGATCCTTCAATATGCCGATGACACAATTCTATTTATGGAACATGATATCGAAAAGGCTCGTAACTTAAAGCTGATCTTGTCAGCCTTTGAACAACTTTCGGGTCTTAAGATTAATTTCCATAAGAGTGAATTGTTTTGCTTCGGCGAGGCTCAAGAAAACGCCACCTTGTATGCTGAACTATTCGGCTGCGTGCAAGGTCAATTTCCTATCAACTATTTGGGTATTCCGATACATTATCGGAGACTTACAAATGCTGAGTGGAAAAAGGTGGAGGAAAGACTTCAGCCACGTTTAAATAGCTGGAAAGGCAAACTCTTATCCCTTGGTGGTAGATTGGTTCTCATTAATTCGGTACTAACGAACATGGTACTGTACATGATTTCCTTCTTCCAGTTGCCCAAAGGAGTCTTAAAACGATTGGATTATTTCCGATCTAGATTCTTCTGGCAAGGGGATTGTGAGAAGAAAAAATATCGGCTGACTAAGTGGAGTGTGGTTTGTTGCCCTAAAGACCAAGGAGGGCTCGGAGTTCATGACCTTGAGGTCAAGAACAGAGCTCTGCTAGGTAAGTGGCTTTTCAAGCTTCTTTCTGAAGATGGAGTTTGGCAAACCCTACTTAGGAGAAAGTATGTGGGAACTCAAGCCGTATCTCAGGTTATTTGGAAACCTGGTGATTCACACTTCTGGGCTGGCCTCATGGCTACCAAAAAGTACTTTTTCCCACAAGGTTCTTTCTCAATTAGGGATGGATCGGAAATTCGCTTTTGGGACGATAAATGGCTAGGCCAATCTACCCTCCGAGAGCAATATCCGGCTCTGTATGCTATTGTACGAAACAAGGCGACACGATCGCTAAGGTGTTGGGAACCTCCCCCCCAAATGTTTCGTTCAGGCGAAGTTTACTTGGAACAAGACAAGCATCTTGGAATGCTTTGCTCATTCGGTTGGATGCCATCCATCTGACGGAAGGTCCAGATAAATTTCAATGGAATCTCACGAAGAATGGAAAATTCTCAGTTGATTCCATGTATAGAGTCTTAATCTTACCTGAAATACCAGTTGATAGTAAAAGTAATAACAAAATTTGGAAGATGAAAATCCCGCTAAAAACTAAGGTGTTTGCGTGGTATCTTCGTCGAGGGGTAATTCTCACAAAAGACAACCTTGCCAAACGCAATTGGCATGGAAGCAAAAAGTGTGTCTTCTGTCAACACGACGAGACTATTACACACTTATTCTTTCAGTGCGAGTTCGCTAGGTCTATATGGTCAGCCATCCAGATAGGTTCTACCTTACATCCCCCGAGCTCGGTTGCAAACATCTTTGGCAACTGGTTAAATGGGGTTGATCCTAGGTTTAAACTATTCAGTAGGGTGGGAGCGATTGTCGTTATTTGGTCGCTGTGGCTATGTAGAAATGACAAGGTTTTTAACGATAAAAGTGTTTCTTTTATGCAGGTTATTTATCGGTGTACAGCAACGCTACGAGCGTGGTCGGCCCTGCTGCGTGTGGAGCACCGAGACTTGTTTTTGGAGGTGGCGTTTCGGTTGGAGACAGCGGCCAGGGAACTATTCTCCCGGCATGGATGGCAGCATAGACTCCGGATCGACCTACCTTCGACTTAGGCGACGTTACAATTTCTCAGCTTGATATGTAATCCGCCTTTTTATTTTCAGTTATCGTGACTCGTGAACTCGTGAATTGTGGCTGTGTGCATCCTCGATATGCAGAGGCCGGGTGTAATGCTTAAAACTATTAAGTAATAAAATCCCTTTATCAAAAAAAAAAAAAGCTGCACACACCCCAACAAAGCGCTAACTGCACCTAGGTGTTCTATGTATGCAGAAAGTCAGATCAGAGTTTGGAAAATTTCTTAAGGTCAGCATTAGCTGTTTTGTTTGTATGCACAACAGTAGATAGCTCAGTTCTAGCAAGTGCCCCCCTCGAGCTTACCTGCACATATTACTCTCCTGTCGCTGTCCCTGTTACAGGGAATCGCAGGTTTTGGCTCGCCTGTGGTCGATTGACCTAGTTGTGGTTAAGTGAAAACAAAAATCCAAGAGTTTTCTTAATTTGTCGCAATAGTTGTAGGTCCTTGATGTTTATTCTATTTCAGTTTAACAAGTGAAAATTTGTTTTATCTCTGAAACTTGCATCAAGTAGCTGCGCACACCCCAAGAATGTGCTAACTGCACCTAGGTGTTGTATGTATGCAGACAAGTCAGTGGTGAAAGACATAAACCAAATGCACCAGAGCAGCTATGGATTGGAAGGATTATCGCATATAACCGTCGCCGGAGCCCTAGCTCACGGCATGAAAGAGGTGAGGGATGAATCCATGAACCAAACTGTACATTTCCCATTGCATGGCCGTATGAATTTACGCATACCTTGCAAGTAGTCATGTGTAGATATATGGTTTTTGTTGTCAATTTGTGGTGGACAATAGGTCGATCTAGATGGAGTTGTTCTTTATCGCTCACATGTGAAATCTTTTTTCTCTAGGTGGAGGTGTGGCTTGAGACAGTTAGTGCGGGCGAAAGGACGCCAGTCCACAGGCACTCGTGTGAGGAGGTCTTTGTTGTCCTCAAAGGGAGAGGCACACTCTTGCTGGGGTCGACATCACTGCCGTACCCAGGGACGCCTCAAGAGTTTCCTTTCTTTCAGAATAGCACATTCACGGTTCCTGTAAATGACCCGCACCAGGTAAAGATGCGGGTTGCAATGGTGTTATTAATCAGCACGTTCACGTCAAGAAATCATCACAATATTTTAAGAATATAATGAGTTTACATTGGGCGGCAGGGAATCGATTTGCATGTTGATGTTTACACCATGTTTCTATTGATTGCAGGTATGGAATTCTGATGAACATGAAGATCTGCAATTCCTTGTGATCATATCGCGCCCACCTGTGAAAATGTATGTATATCTCGCTTGAATGGTTTGTCCTGTTAGTTGACAACATAAACTGGATCAAATTGTTCATACTCATCACTCTAGAGTAGCTTGTGTTGAATGCTATCTGAAAACCAATTTTTATTCCAAAACCACTGCTTGTACAGTTCTGAGAAAAAACTGTTTCCAGGCAGAAAACATGGCCCAGTACTTTTTCGATATTTTTCTTTCTTTAAAACTAAATATTTGGAGTTTTAATAAAATCTAACCCGGGGGCATCATATAGGGCCTAAATCAGCCCACAGAAATGACCTGACTGGTTTAACTGAAAACCGTCCAGTTTGCTTTTGTTTTCATAACACTGGATGCACAGATGTACGGTGAACCTTTTGCAAATTATTTTTTATGGCTTCCGTTTTGCAAGTACCTGTATTTCCGTACATCTGTGACTTAGAATGAGCAATGCATCTATGAACGGTAAATACTGTTTGTTGATCTTCAAATGTTGCTTGTTGTAGATTTCTGTATGACGATTGGAGCATGCCTCACACAGCAGCGAAACTGAAGTTCCCCTTCCTCTGGGACGAGGACTGCTTATCAGAACCTAAAGATGAACTGTAGGTTCCAAAGTGCTTATGGCAGTAGTTTGCTGCTTTATTCAAGGTACTGATGAACTGCTGTCTAAAGCTGCTGTAACACCATTGTCCGCTTCGTAGTGCATGTCTGTAATGTCCTTTCTTTGCGAACAATACTTTCGTCACGGCCTATGTACTGTACACTATATCCAAAATTTGCATGCCGCTATATTCTAGACTGAGAGCGCGTCGAATATGTGACGATGTCCCTTGGGAGTATCATTGTCCTCTATGAATAATTGTTAAATTTCATCCGGTATATCTGCTGTTGAATCCTGAAAAAAATCCTAACTCTTTATCATAAACCTCCAATCGTGTAGCTAATATGACTCCAATTTCTCGAATGTGATCTACGGTTAGGAAGCAATTAATATAGCATATTAAATTAGTGAAAATATTACCCTGATTTATAGCAAACCAGTCTAACCTAAGAATTGAATGGCGGTGATTTTCTGTTTTCCTGCCGATGCATTCGTGCTATAAGATTTTGTTACGACCTCGCTTGTATTCTAGAGTTCGAATCACAGGTTCTGGAAGTACAATATGATTTCAGAGGAAGATACAAAGTATTTTGCTACTTTTCCCTCAACACTGTTTGCGGATCTCCGTTGCATCTGCCCTCTTTTTATAGCACACCGTCCTTCAGGTTCCGTGTTCAGGAAGTTGGGCCTGGACCACCTTCCTTATATTTTGCTTCCTTGTCCCGCTTCTTGTCAAGCCATAGCTGGGCCATGACATTGCCTCCCCCTCTCTAAAGCTGGCTTGTCCCCAAGGCAGTGCTTTAGGAAATTGCTGATGAACAGCCTCTCGATCTTCCCTAGTTGTCAATGGTGGCACCACCGCGGTCAAGGCCACCCGTACTTGAGCACTAGGCATGGAATTTGGTGTTGTATATGATGGCGATCGAGAAGGTCTAGTGGAGCTTGTGAGATGTACTCCTCAGTTTCTAAATGTAAAATGTTTTAGATACTACACATGTTGTTTAGACGCATACTAAAATGAATGAACATACACATGAAATGTATCTAGATACATTTATATACATGTGAACATAGACAAATGCTTAAACATCTTACATTGTGGAACGGAAGGAGTAGATGGTTATGGCCGTTTTAGGGCCCAGTAGAAGAGGATGAGTAGGGAGTTGTGCACTAGTGGGACAGAAAATTTAAGGGGAGTCGTGCGTAGGCTGCCGAAAAATTTAAGAGGTCTAGCGCAATCTTGAGTCTAATGGAGGCCGGATTGAGTCTATGCTCTGTCTACCAACTCCTATACTTAAGACAAAGAAACTGATGTAGATGAATGGACAGCCAAGCCATTTATATATTCCACTCATCTTCACTTGAGGAGGCAACAATATCTGTCATCTCAGTATATTTTACACATTGGCAACACAACTCTTTAATTTTATTTGCTATAGTAAATCTGTAGGTTGAAGTCCGTTTAAACATATGATGGAATGGTCGAAAAACCAAATGATGTCGACAACGCGTAGATATGAGAGGCATCAGGATTGCTTAACTAAGCATAGGATGTGGCAACGGCTGAGTCACATGATCATCTTGTTCGATCTTTTTATCATCCCAAACTGAGTGGTGAACCATTCCTCTGCGGACTTCTTAGGTGTGGCTTGAACGCTTTGACCAGCAACATCATACCATGATTCCTCTGCATGTGGCGCACAAGAAACTAGTAGAACTATCATATGTGGTCTTCTATCACTGGCCTTGGTTGCACTAGTAGAAAACATGCCATCGGTTCGGCCCTTTAGTCCCGGTTCCACTACGAACCCAGACTAATGGGGCACTAGTCCCGGTTCAAACGGTCAGGGCGTCAGCCAGCTCTAGTCCCGGTTCGAACGGGACCTGTCCTGGTTCGTGATACGAACCGGTACTAAAGGGTCGCGGCAGGCGGCCGCAGAGGTGGGGCCAGCGCGTGCACACTCTGTTTTCAGGACCTTGTTACTGTTTAGAAGCGTGGCGCACCAGTCATTCGCCTTAGCCGCCTTGGCTTTGATCCTAGCCCTTGATTCCTGCTGGCAGTTCTTAATTAACAGTTAGATTAGCCCAAACATGAACAATAAAACCAAAAAAATAGATAATTCAGACCTCGCTATGTCGAAGAGCGAGTACGACGCTTTCGAATGATTGTTGTTCTCCTGCCACAGCATTTGTGCATTGTTCTTGACCTTGATCATCAATGTTCGAGCCGCTGGCTCTGAGATATGTACAAGTGACATCAGTTTGACGGATACCGTGACACGTTTCTATCAAAGAAATCATGCTCCATGGATATTTAAATGTACCGGGCATGTCCTCGGACGCACAGATCTGGGATCAAACTGGAGGTAGAGTTATCGCCCATCTTCATGTTCTCGCTCAGAGATAGCAGGGTTTTTTACCTCCATCAGAGCACAATCTTCTTCGCCGCCATCTTCTCGAGACATCTGCAGTATCTTCTTACGGTGTTTTGCCTTGCGGGCCTCCTCAGCCTTCATCGCAGCCACCTGTTGGCTTCCAACTTGTAGCTCGACGATGCGAGGACATGGCTGGGGTGGTATGTAAAATTGGAAGTTCTCCACCGAGCGTGGGTGAACGAAGAAGATGGTGAATAGTAGAATGACGGAGACGTGTCCTGGGAGTGCTATCTTAATACCTGGCAACCATCTCCTGGCATTCACCGCGCAATCTGGTCCGTCCGTTTAAAATCAACAGGCTAAGGTAGATGTCTTACTATTGAAAGGATTTGCACGAAAGCCGATAAAAAAACTTATTTACTACGGGATGTGTAACTTATACAAACATTAACTGGATGGAGTAAAATATTTGTTTTCTTCGGAGACGAGGTTGCCGTGCTCGGTCTCACCAGTTATCTCCACCTTTTTTCTCCGTTGATTCAATTTCTGTCATAAAAGGCAAAAACGACCGTGAGTCTCAACCCTCGATGACAGGTGAGGTCCAGCCAACAAACGCTCGGTCGTTGCACATCTTTCAACGGCCGTGCGTACATCACGAGGCGACAGACGGGGAGAGCGGCGCCATAACGGCGCGACAGGCAGGAACCCCAGCGTCGACTCACTGTCTGTCTTCAAAAAGCACATTAACGGAAGATGTTTCGGCGGCCATCACCCACAACCTAAACAGAAGCAGAAAACTGTATGCTTTCACACGTACACTTGAAGCCTCGTACGGCGAATGCAACTGTTGGCACCGGCCTCCCGCCTCCCGCCTACACTGGTCCCCCACCGCCCGTCTCGTCCAAACGTTGCCGCCCCCGGATCAGTTGAACTCTTGCTGCCCTCGCCGTTTGTCAACTCCAATTGTAGACACATAATTGCGCATTCAAATTGTAATTGGACATATACTGAATACACACGTGGAATCTGATTGGTTGACAACCAGGGCCATACATTCCTGGTCCAAAGGTTGCCCACACCCAGGTTCCTTTCTTTGACAAATTCCCTCCAGCCTCTAAAAACAACGAGATCCTCGTCGAACCACTAGAGCTGCACAAAGTACTCGCAGGTTTCCAAATGGACAAGACGCAAGCACACCATAGATGGAGTCCTCCTTGGCCCGCTTGCTGCTTTCACCTTTCTCCATTAACATGGGGCTATTGATGCTAATGGTGTAGAAGAGATGTGATACGTCTCAAACGTATCTAATTTTTGATGTTCCATGCTTGTTTTATACCAATTGCTACATGTATTGCATCTACTTTATATCACTTCTATACATTTTTTGGAACTAACCTATTAACAAGATGCCGAAGTGCCAGTTCCTGTTTTCTGCTGTTTTTGTATTCCAGAAAAGCTAGTCTGGAAATATTCTCGAAATTGGACGAAACTTCACGGGAGTCCCTATTTTTCCAGAACTCACCTGACGGAGCAAAGGACGAAACTTAACTGTACGAAATTCCTAAAATCACCAGATTGTTAATTAAATCTGAAAAATTTGTGCGTAATCTTTATGAATGTCTGAATCTTTCATTAGTTCAAGTTTCTCGATCTGAGCGTCGTAAGTGCCTTGAAAAAATTCGTCTTTGCGGACTGTTCTGTTTTAGACAGATTATGCCTTTTTATTTTGCATTCTCTCTTTTACTAGTGTTGAGTGAAATTCTTTTTTGGGTGGAAGAGCTTCACATAACATCAGTGGCTGTAGCTAATGTTTAAAGTAACAAATCATATTGCGTCTTTATAGAACATGTGAATTTTTGATTATGCACTAACCCTCTAATGAGATCTACTTTGAGTTTGGTGTGACGGAAGTTTTCAAGGGTCAAGAGAGAAGGATGATATAATAGGATCAAGAAGAGTGAAGAGCTTAAGCTTGGGGAGGCTCCCATGGATCTCCCCAGCATATTTCAAGAAGACTCAAGCGTCTAAGCTTGGGGATGCCCAAGGCATCCCCTTCTTCATCGTCAAAATTATCAGGTCATCTCTAGTGAAACTATATTTTAATTCTTTCACATCATATGTGCTTTTCTTGGAGCGTCTGTGTGCTTTTATTTTCAGTATTGCACTTTTATTTTCAATAAAGCTTGACTGGACCCTAGCATTCTTGATTGGGAGAGAGACACGCTCCGCTTTTTCATGAGAATACTCCTATTCTTCACTTATATTTGTTGAGTATTCATATCTAGCGCTGTTCAGCTTTTAGCTCTTGTTTTCATGTATCTCTTGTCAGAGCTATTAGCTTTCTTTTGTAGAAAGTACTCTCTTGCTTCACTTATATTTGTTTGGAGAGTTGATGAAATAAATTGATTGGTGTTTGGTTGGTTCAGAAAATGTTGCATGTGGTAATTGGTATAAGGAAAAACTTGCTTAATCTTGTAGATCACTAAAATGGATAACTTGATGCTTGTCAATTGTTTTGAGTTAACAAGTAGATCATGATTAAATTGTGCATCACATGAGTTAAGCCTATTAGTGAAGAACTACCGTAAAGCTTGTTGAAAATTTGGTTTGCATCGGTGGTATCTCTAAGGTCTAGATATTTTCTAATAACAGGGTTTGGTTAACAAGGAAGACGGTATGAAGTCTTATAACGTTTGCAATATGTTTGTCATATAAAACTTGGTGTACGGGTTGATATTCTTGTTTGCTTACATAACCTTGCTAGCCTAAACTCTGTACTGAGAGGGAATGCTTCTCGTGCATCCAAATCCTTGAGCCAAAATCCATGCCATTTGTGTCCACCATAACTACCTATATGTGGTATTTCCTTGCCACTCCAAGTAAATTTTTCATGTGCTACCTTTAAATTATTCAAAATGTTATTATTCCCTTTTTGTGTCAATGTTTACTAGCTCATGAGGAATTAGTGTGGTTATTCTTTATTCTATTTGTCGAATGGACTTTTACACCTGGACTAGTGGCATATACATCCGCTTATCCAATAACTTGCAAAAAGAGCTGGCAACGGGGTGCCCAGTCCCAATTAATTACAACTTTAACCAATTAATTCTCTTCACACTTTTGCCCTGATTCATCAGTAAGCAATGACAAACAGTGAAATACCTGAATGTGTGTAAACCAAAGAGAAAGAGGGATGATCTGCCTTGCTGGTAGAAATAACGTCCTTCATGGGAGCCGCTCTTAAAAGTCCGTTTGACAGGTAGAATACTGTTCTCACCCGCTACCATTCGTTGACAATTAACAAACACCTCTCAAAAATAGATACTCCTCCATGGTATGTGATTGATGGAAGGCACCCGAGGATTCGGTTAGCCATGGCTTGTGTTAGCAAGGTTGGGAGGAGTATCAAATATTTTATGCAATCTCTATATGCTTTCAAAAACCTAAAAGCTCTAGCACATGATTTAATCCCTGCTTCCCTCTGCGAAGGGCCTTTCTTTTACTTTTATGTTGAGTCAGTTTTCCTATTCTTTCTGTCTTCCACAAGCAAACACTAGTGTCAACTTTGTTACAACATGCGTTATATGCAATGTATTGGACTTGTTATACTACTTTGTGTTGACAATATCCATGAGATAAATATGTTGAAAGTTGAAGCAAATGCTGAAACTAATTCTTCCTTTGTGTTGATTAAATACCTTTTATTAGAAACTATTGCTTTATGAGTTAACACTTATGCAAAACTGTTTGATGCTTGTCTCGAAAGTACTATTCATGAAAACGTTTAGCTTGTGTGATTCATTGTTTACTCATTATCTATTTGGTAGCAAATTATAGACCATTGACTTGGATCACTTCATTCATTTACATGTGCCTTGCAATATTATATGATCAAGATTATGATGTAGCATGTCACCTCAAAAATTATTTTGTTTTTATCGTTTACCTACTCGAGGACGAGTAGGAACTAAGCTTGGGGATGCTGATACGTCTCAAACGTATCTATAATTTTTGATGTTCCATGCTTGTTTTATACCAATTGCTACATGTTTTGCATCTACTTTATATCACTTTTATACATTTTTTGGGACTAACCTATTAACAAGATGCCGAAGTGCCAGTTCCTGTTTTCTGCTGTTTTTGTATTCCAGAAAAGCTAGTCTGGAAATATTCTCGGAATTGGACGAAACTACACGGGGTCCCTATTTTTCCAGAACCACCTGACGGAGCAAGGAGCACAGAGGAGGGCCACCAGGGCCCCACACGCACCTAGGGCGCGGGCCCCCCTCTGCCGCGCCCTAGGGTGGTGTGGGCCCCTCGGGGGTCTCCAGCCGCCGCCCTTTCGCCTACTTATTCCCCCCGACGCGAAAACCCTAAGTACCTGAGCAAATATCCACGAAAAGTTCCAGAGACGCCGCCGCCGTCAACCCTAGCTCGGGAGGGTTCAGAACCTCTTCCCGGCACCCTGCCGGAGAGGGGAATCGTCACCGGAGGCTTCTACATCGCCATGCCTGCCTCCGGAGTGATGCGTGAGTAGTTCATCCTTGGACTACGGGTCCATAGCAGTAGCTAGATGGTTGTCTCTCCACTTTGTGCCATCATGTTTAGATCTTGTGAGCTGCCCTACATGATCAAGATCATATTATTGTAATGCTACATGTTGTGTTTGCTGGGATCCGATGAATATTGAATATTATGTCAAGTTGATTATCAATCTATCTTATATGTTATTTAAGATCTTGCATGCTTTCCGTTACTCGTAGATGCTTTGGCCAAGTAGATGCTTGTAACTCCAAGAGAGAGTATTTATGCTAGATAGTGGGTTCATGCCTCCGTTTAATGGGACAGTGACAGAAAGTTCTAAGGTTGTGGATGTGCTGTTGCCACTAGGGATAACCTAACGATGCTATGTCCACGGCATATGTGTTTGTTTACATTACGCACTTTACTTAATGCAATTATCCGTTGCTTGCAACTTAATACCAACGGGGGACTCGGATGACAACCCGGCGGTGGATTATTAGTCATAGATGCTGTTGGATAACGGTCTATGTATTTGTCGTAATGCCCAATTAAATATCATAGTAGTCAACATGTCATGTATATGCATTGTCATGCGCTCACTATTTGTCAATTGCCCAGCTGTAATTTGTTCACCCAACATGTTAGTTATCTTTTATGGAGAGACACCACTAGTGAACTGTGGACCCCGGTCCATTCTTTTACACTGATTAAACAACCACAAACTGCAAACTGTTCCTTTTTCATTCTCTGCAATTTAATACTCATTTTCCACACCATACGTTTAATCCTTTGTTTTCAGCAAGCCGGTGAGATTGACAACCTCACTGTTTCGTTGGGGCAAAGTAGTTTGATTGTGTTGTGTGCAGATTCCACGTTGGTGATCGTGTTGCGCCGTGCGAGCCACCAACAACCTTCTGAAGAGTTGCTGCTCCTACTGGTTCGATAACCTTGGTTTCTTTCTGAGGGAAAACTTGCTGATGAACTGCATCATACCTTCCTCTTGGGGTCTCCCAACGAGCGTGTGATTCACGCCATCAAGCTCTTTTTCTGGCGCCGTTGCCGGGGAGACAGCAGTCTTCTGCAAGGGAGTTTCACGCTTCCAATCTCTTTATTTTGTTTTTGTCTTGCTTAGTTTATTTTATTTTATCTTGTTTGCTTTTAATTATCAAAAACACAAAAAAATTAGTTTCTTGCATTTAGTTTATTTCGGTTTGTTATTATGTCTAGTTGTTTATTTGCTATCAATGGCTTATCTCTATGAAACTAGATCTTGTTGGCAAGGTGGGTCCACGGAAGATGAACGAAGATATTATAGGAATTACCGCTTGTCACAAAAAGGGATGTACTTATGAAAATTGTTAAATCAACTAGAGGAATATGCTAGAAATTTATGCTATATATTTGGCAAATCTTTTTGCTTTAATGAATCTGATTGTCATAGGAAGTCTAAACACTTTCCTTTCCAATGTGCTTGTAATGAAAATGAAACCTTAGCTTCTGATGTTAAAGGTTACTATAATGCTTATGAGGTAGAAAGGATGGAAGAATTTATTGTCTTTAAGGGTGCACTTGAAATTAGTTCTTATCTTGAGCATAAAATTGATGCCCCTTATAAATCTGAAAGTCTTGCTATAATTAAATATTGTTTTGATAACTATAAGGATGAAAATTCTTATATTACTGAACATATCAAGAGGATTTTTACTCATAAAGAAGAGACTAATGCCTTGCAGGAAAATGTGGAAGAAGAAATTGCTGAAGCGGAAATCTCATTTGATGAAAAAGAGGAAGAGAGTGATGAACAAAAGGAGAATCTACCTTCTAATGACAGTAACTCTTTAACTCTTACATTATATGATTACCCTCCATGCCTACCTAAGCTGAAAGCTCATTTCACGCCATCAAGATGTGCGGAGGAAGATGACGCGATCATAGGAGACTGGGCATGAACATGGAGGCCTTGCGGTTGCCTACAGTGGTGGGATTTTGGAAGTCTTGATTGACAACATTTGTATATTGTAAGAATGATTCATCATCAACACTACATTATGAACATGAACAAAAATTAAACGATTAACAACTAAATCGTATAAACTACGTGGTAATGAATAGCATGAACTAAAATTTACCATTGTGCAACAAAGAAGGGATCCATTGTCGGCGTCACTGCCACCTCCGGCGGCGTTGGAGTGGCTGCCACATCCGGCGGCGTTGGAGTACCTTCCACGATCGGAGGAGGCTGACTAGCCGCCGTGGACGGCGCCGCGCCCACAGACGTCGTAGACGCCGCCGCCGCTGCAGCAGCCGCCGCCGCGATCGCCTTCTTTGACCTAAATGGAGGTTTCTGGACGGTGGCGCCTCCACGTCCACGATCGCCGGCGGCGCTTCCACGTCCACGACCGGCTGTCGATTTCTTCTTCGGCTCACCGACGGCGGCGGCAGGTCGGGGAGGAGCAAATCCGCCGCCTCTACCACGGCCAGCGGGGGGAATGGGGGCGGCGGCGGAAAGTGGCGGAGCGGCCGCGCCGATGACGGGAATCGAACCGGCGGTCGGCGCCACACCCGCGGGAGGATCGGAGGCGTCGACATCGCGGTGGCGCGGCGGATCGCGAGAGGCGAAGGGGGCGGGATGAACCTTCCGAGCGGCGGTTGGAGTCGGGCGTGCAGCTTTCGTGTTTTACATCACCACGAGCGGTGATGTATATTTGGATCACCGAAGGCTTTTTTTACTTCATGCCCTAAATTTTTTTTTGGTCAAATTTACATTAAGGGCTACTATTGGAGACCACTTTTGGCCCCTGGTGATGCAAAAAGCTGTTATTTATTGGATCACCTATTGGAGATGCTCTTATTTTCGTTTCCAACCGAGCGAAAGAGGGTGACGGCTGTAGTTTACGCGACTGTCGTAGGATGCGAATCGAACGGTCCACACACAGCGACGTTCCTCTGCAGTACTTCCGTGGCAAAAGTCTGAAACGAACCTTGAAGCCGTAGTTGAAGTCTGAATCGAACCCTCACCTCCAAATCCCTGATTTTCGAACCTTGTACTCTCTAATCCCTGTCTTCCTGGAAGTTTTCTAACCTAATCTCATTTACATGCTGGGATTAGCTGATGTGGCGGGGATTACTGACATCTGCTCGTGGGATTTGATACCACGGATGGCTGGTCCAGCCAAGTAACGGAACTGCTCGTTTCGGCCCTTACCCACGCTGCAAACAACTTCATCGCAGACACATCTCTCCACACACAGGCGACAATTCTGATTCAGTTTGTTCCTTTCCTTCCACAATAGACACGGTGGCCATGGCGACGGGCAGGTGATCGCTGTGACATAAAGAAGATCAAGGCAGAGCACGTCGTCGCAGACGCCATACGTTCGTCATCGACGTCTCTTGAAGGTTTCCAAAGTACTCGCCGTCTCAGTCTTCCAGACTCGCGGCGGCAGCGGCTACTCGCAAGTCGCAACTCTCCGGCGGCGGAGACTTCCAAGGCGCTCTAGTGTTTTTTAGTGTTATTAGCTTATCTTAGCTGATACTACTTATCTGTCATGACTTATATAATTATATTAAGATGATGAATTGCACTGTTATATTTTTCTCGACCAATTTACATTTTCCACAGCCAATTATAGTTAACATTCAGCTACTTCTGCGGTCCATTCAGCCCAGGTGCCTTATTCAACCTGTACTCAAATGGTCGCAATGCCTCACTGATTTACAAGCAAATCCCGTAGAAATTGGCTAGGCCTGTCATCACACCATGAATAGACGCTGCAGCCACCCAACAGTTTCAAGTGTTCTAATTAGAAGAAGAGAAAACGAACCAAAACAATCAAAACTGAGGCAAAGCAATGGCACTATGGCAGTAATCAAGCCAAACCGAGCGTTCACCAAAAGGGTGGCGACTTCTTTCTCGGTTTGCATCCGTACCCACAAAATGCACCTAGGCACCTGCGGCTTCCCGGCGCAAGCGCACAGCCTGGCGGGCTCGTAAGCCATCGGATAGTCACGATATGGCGCGGGCAACCTTGTCGGTGACCTGGCTGCGCCACCCCTGCGGCCGCCCCATTCTACGGCAGCTGACGACCACGACATTGCCACCGCCATCTCTCTCAGCCATCTTCTCTTTCTCAAAACCTAATTCCAATTTTGTTCCCCATTGGCTCGGTTCGAAAGACCACAGGCAGCTAACTGAAAATGAAGTGGCCCACAGTCAGTTGATCCCCGCCACATCGGCAGAACCCAGCATGCAAATGAGTTTTTGCCAGAAAATGGCCGGGAAGACAGGGATTAGAGAGTACAGGGTTTGAAAATCAGGGATTTGGAGGTGAGGATTTGATTCAGACTTCGACTACGAATTCAAGGCACGTTTTAGACTTTTGCCTACTTCCGTCAAAGTCAGACGATCTCGTTCCGGTCTGGCGGCGTTTATCACATCGTGATCGCGTGTCCTACACTCCTACTCACACGCTGATGTCGACGCGTGGTAGACGTGATATAAGCTATCCCAGACCAACCAACAAGCCGTCACACACGACTCTAATTCAGAATCGTCGAGAGGGTGCGGCGGGCAAGCCAAAGAGCGAACACTTCGGGCTAGAGAGATGGGGAGCCGACCAGAAATCGCTGCCGCAATCCGCGGGCTCCGCTCCGCCTCCGCCGGCCGCCGTGGCGCCCTCCTCCTCGCGCTGTTATTCGCCGCCGTGGCCGCTCTCCCAGTAGCTGAGCCCTCCTGCCCGCGAGGTCTGTCCTAGGCTCTTCTCCCCTTCCCCTTTCCATTTACTCATAGACTTACTACCTCGCGTTACTTGCCAAGGTCAAATACAGGCCGGATCAGACTTCGGAGAATTTCTTAGGTTCAGGATTAGCTGTTAAGATATCGATGAAATTCCTGCCGGTTCCGATTTAATGCAGCAGAAGATCCAAGTGTTTTATTTGTACCCACTCCAGTAGATAGCTCAGTTCTAGCAAGTATGGAATCGCAGGATTTGGCTGGACTGTGGTGGTCGATGGTCTTAATTCGTCGCAATAGTTGTGGTTCCTTGATATTTACTCTATTTTTTTAAACAAGTGAAACTTTGTTCATCTCTGGCATTTGCATCAAGTAGCTGCACACACCCCCAACAAAGCGCTAACTGCACCTAGGTGTTGTATGTATGCAGAAAGTCAGATCAGAGTTTGGAAAATTTCTTAAGGTCAGCATTAGCTGTTTTGTTTGTATGCACAACAGTAGATAGCTCAGTTCTAGCAAGTGCCCCCCTCGAGCTTACCTGCACATATTACTCTCCTGTCGCTGTCCCCTGTTACAGGGAATCGCTGGTTTTGGCTCGCCTGTGGTCGATTGACCTAGTTGTGGTTAAGTGAAAACAAAAATCCAAGAGTTTTCTTAATTTGTCGCAATAGTTGTAGGTCCTTGATGTTTATTCTATTTCAGTTTAACAAGTGAAAATTTGTTTTATCTCTGAAACTTGCATCAAGTAGCTGCGCACACCCCAAGAATGTGCTAACTGCACCTAGGTGTTGTATGTATGCAGACAAGTCAGTGGTGAAAGACATAAACCAAATGCACCAGAGCAGCTATGGATTGGAAGGATTATCGCATATAACCGTCGCCGGAGCCCTAGCTCACGGCATGAAAGAGGTGAGGGATGAATCCATGAACCAAACTGTACATTTCCCATTGCATGGCCGTATGAATTTACGCATACCTTGCAAGTAGTCATGTGTAGATATATGGTTTTTGTTGTCAATTTGTGGTGGACAATAGGTCGATCTAGATGGAGTTGTTCTTTATCGCTCACATGTGAAATCTTTTTTCTCTAGGTAGAGGTGTGGCTTGAGACAGTTAGTGCGGGCCAAAGGACGCCAGTCCACAGGCACTCGTGCGAGGAGGTCTTTGTTGTCCTCAAAGGGAGAGGCACACTCTTGCTGGGGTCGGCATCACTGCCGTACCCGGGGACGCCTCAAGAGTTTCCTTTCTTTCAGAATAGCACATTCACGGTTCCTGTAAATGACCCGCACCAGGTAAAGATGAGGATTGCAATGGTGTTATTAATCAGCACGTTCACGGTCAAGAAATCATCACAATATTTTAAGAATATAATGAGTTTACATTGGGCGGCAAGGAATCGATTTGCATGTTGATGTTTACACCATGTTTCTCTTGATTGCAGGTATGGAATTCTGATGAACATGAAGATCTGCAATTCCTTGTGATCATATCGCGCCCACCTGTGAAAATGTATGTATATCTCGCTTGAATGGTTTGTCCTGTTAGTTGACAACATAAACTGGATCAAATTGTTCATACTCATCACTCTAGAGTAGCTTGTGTTGAATGCTATCTGAAAACCAATTTTTATTCCAAAACCGCGGCTTGTACAGTTCTGAAAAAAAACTGTTTCCAGGCAGAAAACATGGCCCAGTACTTTTTCGATATTTTTCTTTCTTTAAAACCAAATATTTGGAGTTTTAATAAAATCTAACCCGGGGGGCATCGTATAGGGCCTAAATCAGCCCACAGAAATGACCTGACTGGTTTAACTGAAAACCGTCCAGTTTGCTTTTGTTTTCATAACACTGGATGCACAGATGTACGGTGAACCTTTTGCAAATTATTTTTTATGGCTTCCGTTTTGCAAGTACCTGTATTTCCGTACCTGTATTTCCGTACATACCGGATGTTGTGTCCATTTGTCACACATTTTACGTGATATGAGCAATGCATCTATGAACGGTAAATACTGTTTGTTGATCTTCAAATGGTGCTTGTTGTAGATTTCTGTATGACGATTGGAGCATGCCTCACACAGCAGCGAAACTGAAGTTCCCCTTCCTCTGGGACGAGGACTGCTTATCAGAACCTAAAGATGAACTGTAGGTTCCAAAGTGCTTATGGCAGTAGTTTGCTGCTTTATTCAAGGTACTGATGAACTGCTGTCTGAAGCTGCTGTAACACCATTGTCCGGCCTATGTACTGTACACTATATCCAAAATTTGCATGCCACTATATTCTAGACTGAGAGCGCGTCGAATATGTGACGATGTCCCTTGGGAGTATCATTGTCCTCTATGAATAATTGTTAAATTTCATCCAGTATATCTGCTGTTGAATCCTGAAAAAATTCCTAACTCTTATCATAAACCTCCAATCGTGTAGCTAATATGACTCCAATTTCTCGAATGTGATCTACGGTTAGGAGGCAATTAATATACTCCTCTGATCCGTATTAACTGTCGTCAGCCCTATAGCAATTTGTACTACCGCTGTACACTTCCGCGACGGTTAATTCGGACCGGAGGTAGTAGCATATTAAATTAGTGAAAATATTACCCTGATTTATAGCAAACCAGTCTAACCTAAGAATTGAATGGCGGTGATTTTCTGTTTTCCTGCCGATGCATTCGTGCTATAAGATTTTGTTACGACCTCGCTTGTATTCTAGAGTTCGAATCACAAGTCCTGGAAGTACAATAGGATTTCAGAGGAAGATACAAAGTATTTTGCTACTTTTCCCTCAACACTGTTTGCGGATCTCCGTTGCATCTGCCCTCTTTTTATAGCACGCCGTCCTTCAGGTTCCGTGTTCAGGAAGTTGGGCCTGGACCAGCTTCCTTATCTTTTGCTTCCTTGTCCCGCTTCTTGTCAAGCTATAGCTGGGCCATGACGTTGCCTCCCCCTCTCTAAAGCTGGCTTGTCCCCAAGGCAGTGCTTTAGGAAATTGCTGATGAACAGCCTCTCGATCTTCCCTAGTTGTCAATGGTGGCACCGCCGCGGTCCAGGCCACCCGTACTTGAGCACTAGGCATGGAATTTGGTGTTGTATATGATGGCGATCGAGAAGGTCTAGTGGAGCTTGTGAGATGTACTCTCTCCGTTTCTAAATGTAAGATATTTTAGATACTACACATGTTGTTTAGACGCATACTAAAATGAATGAACATACACATGAAATGTATCTAGATACATTTATGTACATGTGAACATAGACAAATGATTAAACATCTTACATTGTGGAACGGAGGGAGTAGATGGTTATGGCCGTTTTAGGGCCCAGTAGAAGGGGATGAGTAGGGAGTTGTGCACTAGTGGGACAGAAAATTTAAGGGGAGTCATTCGTAGGCTGTAGAAAAATTTAAGTGGTCTAGCGCAATCTTGAGTCTAATGGAGGCCGGATTGAGTCTAAGCTCTATCTACCAAATCCTATACTTAAGACAAAGAAACTGATGTAGATGAATGGACAGCCAAGCCATTTATATTCCACCTCATCTTCACTTGAGGAGGCAACAATATCTGTCATCTCAGTATATTTTACACATTGGCAACACAACTCTTTAATTTTATTTGCTATAGTAAATCTGTAGGTTGAAGTCCGTTTAAACATATGATGGAATGGTCGAAAAACCAAATGATGTCGACAACGCGTAGATATGAGAGGCATCAGGATTGCTTAACTAAGCATAGGATGTGGCAACGGCTGAGTCACATGATCATCTTGTTCGATCTTTTTATCATCCCAAACTGAGTGGTGAACCATTCCTCTGCGGACTTCTTAGGTGTGGCTTGAACGCTTTGACCAGCAACATCATACCATGATTCCTCTGCATGTGGCGCACAAGAAACTAGTAGAACTATCATATGTGGTCTTCTATCACTGGCCTTGGTTGCACTAGTAGAAAACAGGCCATCGGTTCGGCCCTTTAGTCCCGGTTCCACTACGAACCCGGACTAATGGGGCACTAGTCCCGGTTCAAACTGTCAGGGCGTCAGCCAGCTCCAGTCCCGGTTCGAACAGGACCTGTCCCGGTTCGTGATACGAACCGTACTAAAGGGTCGCGGCAGACGGCCGCAGAGGTGGGGCCAGCGCGAGCACCCTTTAGTACCGGTTCGTGATACGAACCGGTACTAAAGGTCCCCTATATCTTCTTCCACCCCGAGCCAGCCGGCTCCATTTTTTCAGCTCGAGTTCATCCCCATTTTCTCATCCGTTTCCTCTCCCGAGTTCGAGTTCATCCCCATTTTCTCATCCGTTTCCTCTCCCGAGTTCGAGTTCATCCCCATTTTTTTCCACCATTTGTCAAGATTGATGGCGCCCCATCTATCCAAGGGTTAGTAACTTCATCCTTTCTTCCGGCGTTGCTACTTTGGCTCATTTTCTTGCTAGTTTGGTTCATTCATTTTTCTAGTGCTAGCTAGGTGTTTGATGAAATGCCTAAGTTAGGGATTTCATTTGTTTTATATGCAATTTGAGCTCAAATTAAAGTATGATTTGTGGGTTTTAGTGTCGTCCCGTCCCCGTCCTCACCGCTGTCGATCGCCCGCGTCGTCCCATCACCGGCACCACCTCGGCGAGCCTCTTGTTTTTATCTTTTATTTTAAAAAAATCTTAGTTGTATGTCGCACCCTGTGAATAGGGGGTTCCCGTGAACTCCTACAGCGTGATCCATCAACTGGGCTGATCGCGGAACGAGAGCAGGAAGCTTCCTCTGGTACCACGGGTACGGGAGCTTCACGGGAAAAGTGCAAAGGAGACAAAGCATGTGCGCAGACAGGGGAAAAGCTGATGATACTTGTCCTTACCCAGGAAAGGGTAGGTAGGACAACTGGCAGGTTGTTGTGGTATCCCCTTGCTGTATAAAAGGAGCTCCCAGACCCCTAGAGAGGGAGGACGCTTTCCATTCCGAGAGAGAGCTAGGCAGGGTCAAGAACAGATCTCAACCTTGTCTCTGAGCAAAAGGTCCGGGAACACACCATTGTAACCCGGATACGCATACCTCCACCATATATCCAGACATGCAGGAGTAGGGTGTTACGCTTCACAGCGGACTGAACCTGGGTAAACTGCCTGTGTGTTCTACTTTCTACATCGCTTACTCACTCACTAAGATCCTCCTCGCGCCCCTCGCCGAATCTCTAAAAGGGGGTCTCACGACCTCTGGTGTTCGTGGTTTCGGACACGGCATCTGGCGCGCCAGGTAGGGGGTGCAAGTGATCTAGCGAGTTCCTTCGGCTTCATCAAGATCTGCTACGATGCCGCCAAGGAGGAGGAGAGGCGCTTCGACCACGGCTACCGCGCGGGCTACGCGCGCCCAGGCTCGACGCGCTCGTTCTCCTACTCCGGAGGCGGAAAGTTCTACTTCGAGCCACCGTACCCCGCTTCCTCCGCCACCGGCGGCCGCACCTCCTCCTCCACCAGAGGCTGCGCCCGAGGTCGTTCCGGAGGCTGAAGCGGGAGCTGCTGCACAGGAGCCATGCCTCCTCCCCCTCAACCAGAGGCGGCCCGTGCTCCTGACGCTGTGCCACCAGAAGGTGCTGGGGAAGCCGCCGGTGCCGAGGGCGCTGGGGAAATCCCACCACCTTGATGGGGACATCCCTACTATTGACGCAACCACAACTACTACAACGCCTCAATTACAAGGACCGTTGACTAGGGCTCGTGCACGTCAACTACAACGACAGGTACTTTCGTTTCTACAAGCTACTCCTAATGTACATGAGAATATGATGCTGCCTAAAGTAGATGTGTTTGTTTCTCTTAGAAATGATGGACCAAGCATGACGAGAGGGACAAGCTATGGAGCATGTACGTGGATGGAGATAGCCGCAGGCGTGGAAACAAGGGAGAGGATGATGCCACCAATGGAGACTACAACAACTTGAAGCCACCATGATGACATTTGAAGACTTGGACGAATTCATCAAGTCTACACTTCATAATCTCGTCCATAGTCACATATGGTGCTGCGTCACCTTTTATTCATGGGCCATGGGCCATATAATTCGAACCAGGAGTTTTAGTGCGTTTTTAGAGTCCGTATTAAGGAAGGAAAGTCCTCCAAGGGTTGGATTCGGCCTTCCCCCAAGGCTGGCCGAAACCCCCTCCTTTCCTCCTTATATACCTCGACTAGGGTTTCGTTTAGACTCGGATTTTGTTTAGCTAAAAGACTGCCTAGCGTTTCGCTGCATCTTCGTGATCTCGATTTGTGTCCAACGACCAGATTAAGACCGCTTACGGAATCCCACCTTTTCAATAAAGTTCATCTTATATCCGCAATTCTTGATTGCAATATTGGTTCTTACTTGTTGCTCGATCGCAGGTAGAACTAGACCTATTGGTCAGGCCGATCGTGCTTCTGCAGGATTCGGTAACCTCGGGAGATTGGTTTAGCGATTGCATTGGCGCTGCGTACGTGTGCGTAGTAGTCGGATCGCCAAGGTCGAACTCCACCAGAATCGACGTATCTTCATCTCATCGAAAGATCGGACACCTTTGCCCTATCAAGTGGTATCAGATTTCAGGTTGCTCGGTGAGATTTTACTGTTTACTAGTGTAGATTGCATCTTCATACCTACAGTCCACGAAAAAGCCAAAATACAATTAGGGTTAGTTCATCCCGTCCTACAACCAGTCCGGGCCTCTCGCATTTTCTTTTCAGTGCATTGCTTTGTTGAATTTTCGTCTGCATCGTCGTGTCGAGTTGCTGGTCTTAGCGTCTAGTTCCTTTAGAGTTTCGAGTTCTTCGCATAATTGTCTTGCCGCCGCCGCACAACTCGCCTCTCGCCACCACCAACCAGCCTTCCGCCGCCATCCATCTACCCACCAACACCGCCGCCCATATACTCGCCGCCACCCTCCCTTCACCACCGCCGCCAGTTTAGGGTTAGGGTTTGTTCTGTCTTACTTTCCATCCGTGGTTCCGTTATTTCCGTTTCCTTCCTTCCGTGATCCGTTGTTGATATTTTCCATCCGTGGTTTCTTTCTTTGTGTCGGTTTAGACTTGTAAAAAAAAAATTTTAAAAAAAGTCAAATCCGTATCTAAGTTGGGTTGACCACGATTTCCACTAGTCAGCTCCGAAATAGTCCGAATTGGGGCAGGTTTTCTCAGTTTTGGTTGTCGGACTTTGAAAAATCATAACTAATTCATACGAACTCCGTTTTCGACGTTCGACCACTCAAAATCTCCTGGCATTCACCGCGCAATCTGGTCCGTCCATTTAAAATCAACAGGCTATGGTAGATGTCTTACTATTGAAAGGATTTGCACGAAAACCGATAAAAAAACTTATTTACTACGGGATGTGTAACTTATACAAACATTAACTGGATGGAGTAAAATATTTGTTTTCTTCAGAGACGAGGTTGCCGTGCTCGGTCTCACCAGTTATCTCCACCTTTTTTCTCCGTTGATTCAATTTCTGTCATAAAAGGCAAAAACGACCGTGAGTCTCAACCCTCGATGACAGGTGAGGTCCAGCCAACAAACGCTCGGTCGTTGCACATCTTTCAACGGCCGTGCGTACATCACGAGGCGACAGACGGGAGAGCGGCGCCATAACGGCGCGACAGGCAGGAACCCCAGCGTCGACTCACTGTCTGTCTTCAAAAAGCACATTAACGGAAGATGTTTCGGCGGCCATCACCCACAACCTAAACAGAAGCAGAAAACTGTATGCTTTCACACGTACACTTGAAGCCTCGTACGGCGAATGCAATTGTTGGCACCGGTCTCCCGCCTCCCGCCTACACTGGTCCCCCACCGCCCGTCTCGTCCAAACGTTGCCGCCCCCGGATCAGTTGAACTCTTGCTGCCCTCGCCGTTTGTCAACTCCAATCGTAGACACATAATTGCGCATTCAATTGTAATTGGACATATACTGAATACACACGTGGAATCTGATTGGTTGACAACCAGGGCCATACATTCCTGGTCCAAAGGTTGCCCACACCCAGGTTCCTTTCTTTGACAAATTCCCTCCAGCCTCTAAAAACAACGAGATCCTCGTCGAACCACTAGAGCTGCACAAAGTACTCGCAGGTTTCCAAATGGACAAGACGCAAGCACACCATAGATGGAGTCCTCCTTGGCCCGCTTGCTGCTTTCACCTTTCTCCATTAACATGGGGCTATTGATGCTAATGGTGTAGAAGAGATGTGATACGTCTCAAACGTATCTAATTTTTGATGTTCCATGCTTGTTTTATACCAATTGCTACATGTATTGCATCTACTTTATATCACTTCTATACATTTTTTGGACTAACCTATTAACAAGATGCCGAAGTGCCAGTTCCTGTTTTCTGCTGTTTTTGTATTCCAGAAAAGCTAGTCTGGAAATATTCTCGAAATTGGACGAAACTTCACGGGAGTCCCTATTTTTCCAGAACTCACCTGACGGAGCAAAGGACGAAACTTAACTGTACGAAATTCCTAAAATCACCAGATTGTTAATTAATCTGAAAAAATTTGTGCGTAATCTTTATGAATGTCTGAAACTTTCATTAGTTCAAAGTTTCTCGATCTGAGCGTCGTAAGTGCCTGAAAAAATTCGTCTTTGCGGACTGTTCTGTTTTAGACAGATTATGCCTTTTTATTTTGCATTCTCTCTTTTACTAGTGTTGAGTGAAATTTTTTTTGGGTGGAAGAGCTTCACATAACATCAGTGGCTGTAGCTAATGTTTAAAGTAACAAATCATATTGCGTCTTTATAGAACATGTGAATTTTTGATTATGCACTAACCCTCTAATGAGATCTACTTTGAGTTTGGTGTGACGGAAGTTTTCAAGGGTCAAGAGAGAAGGATGATATAATAGGATCAAGAAGAGTGAAGAGCTTAAGCTTGGGGAGGCTCCCATGGATCTCCCCA